>CM060948.1:173670480-174045272 GCA_030765055.1 Mantis religiosa
ACTGTTTATTATTTGTTGGTGGAGGCTTGTAGATGACAGTTGGTTGTAAGGATTGAAAACATTTGAGTGAACGAATTGCAAAGCACAAGGCAAGTACACTTCACTTACAAAATGCTTGAAAATTTAAATTATTGTTAAAAAAACATTGCTGCTCAGATTGATTCTGCATGTAAAATATCAATCCAGAAACACAATGAACTAGCAAGCTTTAGAGAGAGTGGTAGAGTGCAGAAAATTTTTTGTGGAACCCATGATCTAGCAATGAGTGGCCACGATGAAACAGGATAACCAGCAAACCGTGGCAATTTCTTAGATGACCTGTAGCTCACTGCAGTCAATTTGTGATCATTTTATGATGCATTAAAGGGTGTAAACCCATTGAAAGATTTCTTCCTTTTGAAGAGATTCATGATCGAACAACCAATGGTCTCAGTAATATTTTGATAAAGAAGTTGCAACCTTTTAATGTTGAAAGAAAATTCAGATCTGAAGCAGATGGTGCCGCAGTAATGAGTGGAGCGATAGAAGTTGTCACATTTTGATTCAGGTCTCTTTCACTTATACCAAGTATGTACACTGATATTTTCACTAATTAAATTTGTTTATACGATGTGCTTGTTCCAAAACCACAAAATCAGTTAAATTGTTTTTCGCCAATATTGGTGGATTGATAATATTTTTCTTATCTTCATCAAAATGCAGTGATCTGTTGTGGTCAGTTGGCAACAAATGCATTCCAGCTGCTTCCACAACAAGATGGGACTTTCAATCACGAGTTTTGAGCAGCATTTATGAAAACAAACCATTTTTACAACCGCATTTTGAGAAGATTTAGCAGGAAGCTGGGTGGGACCATTAAGGGATGTTTTTGGTCTGAAAAGTTTACTGAACAATCCAGAATTTTTGTTTCTTCTAAATATTTCCGACATTATGAAACATTTTAGTTAATTGATGGAAATTAATCATTTCTCCACACTAGCCATTTATAGGCTAAGATTTTTTATGGATAGAGCCAACATGAAAAATTCAATGCCATGGCCAGGATTTGAACCACTGATCTCCTGGTTTCCATCCAGTCGCTCTAACCCATTGAGCTACCATGGCCAACGTGCCGTCCTGACATTAAATTGTCCATTTGACTCGTATATTTTACCGGTAAACCACTAGGGGCTCTCGCATCCGAGATACACCGTTTGTGGTGACTTACTATCATAAGTACTTAAGTCCCAGGCTTCATCATTTAACTCTTATTATTTTAGTTAATTGATGCACTAACTACATCAATTAACTAAAATAATAAGAGTTAAATGATGAAGCCTGGGACTCATGTACTTATGATAGTAAGTCGCCACAAACGGTGTATCTCAGATGCGAGAGCCCCTAGTGGTTTATCGGGGAAATATATGAGTCAAATGGAGAATTTAATGTCAGGACAGCACGTTGGCCATGGTAGCTCAATGGGTTAGAGCGACTGGATGGAAACCAGGAGATCCGTGGTTCAAATCCCGGCCATGGCATTGAACTTTTCATGTTGGCTCTATCCATCAAAAACCTTAACCTATAAATGGCTAGTGTGGAGAAATGATTAATTTCCATCAATTAACTAAAATAACAAGAGTTAAATGATGAAGCCTGGGACTCAAGTACTTACGATAGTAAGTCGCCACAAACGATGTATCTCGGATGCGAGAGCCCCTAGTGGTTTACCGGTAAAATATACGAGTCAAATGGACAATTTAATGTCAGGACGGCACGTTGGCCATGGTAGCTCAATTGGTTAGAGCGACTGGATGGAAACCAGGAGATCCGTGGTTCAAATTCTGGCCATGGCATTGAATTTTTCATGTGGCTTTATCCATTATGAAACATGTTCACAATCTGTACAACACACTTCACATGCAAAGTGCCGATAGTGTTATAGTATCTAATGCTTTGCAGTATTCTGAATTAGCTGTGTGTGAAATTCGTGAGAGCAATAGAAGATATCAAGTGTATGATAACTTTGCTCCTACCTTACAAAAGCAACGGAATTACATTTCTGAAGTGAACTTGAATTCAGATGCCAAAGAAGTATGCGACACAGTGGTCAACCAAGTGAAAGGAGGATTCCAACAGTCTCATATATTCAATACTTTTGGGATTACTGAACCAAAGAAATTTATTACATTCAGAGAGAATTTCCCTGCTGACTCTGTAAGAAAATTTGCATCAAACTGATAATCTATGATCTCCTACGAAAAGTTAAAAAAATGAACTGTCAGTTATCATAATGATACATTCAAATATATCCCTTCAATCAGTGAACTCTCAGTATTTTCATACAACACTCCTTTTAGGAAGCATTTTCTAAAGTATACAAAATGCTACAAATTGTACTAACAGTTTCAGTTTCACAGCCGAGACAGAGAGAAGTTTCAGCACATTGTAAAGAATTAAATCTTTCATTAGGAATACCATGGGCCAAGATAGACTTATTCCTTGGCTGTTTGTTCCATTCACAAAGAGGAAATTGGTGAAACCCCTAACTTCAACAACAGAGTAATTGAAATGTTTGCTACCTAGAAGAATAGACGTGCTCAGCTCTTGTGCATGCCATTTGAGTTCTATTTTATCTTTTATTATTACGAGGGCCGTTCAATAAAGAATGATCACAATTTTTTTTTGACAATGTACTTTTATTGACCTTCATAATTTTGATGGTCCTTCTCAAAATAGTCTCCCCTGAATGCGATGCACTTGTCCCAGCATTTCTGCCAGTCTTCAAAGACATGCTGGAAACCATTTTTTGAGAGATCCTTCAAAATCACCCTCCGCAGCCTTCACCACTGCTTCTAATGATGGATAATACCTCCCACAAAGATGTTTCTTCAAGTTAGGGAATTGAAAAAAGTCACATGGGGCTAAATCCGGACTATAAGGAATGCACTTCACGTTGATTTTTGCAAGATATTCAGCAATAACATTGGCAATATGTGGCCACACATCCAGCCTGCTTCACGGAAATGTGGTCTTTTGCGCCCGATATGAACTTGCAATGTTTTCAGGACATCCCTGTAGTATTGTACAATTACTGATATGTGTGCAGGTACAACATGCTGATAAACCGTTCCATGAATACCAAAGAATGAGATGACCATAACTTTCCCCACAGAAGTCACCACTTTTGCTTATTTGGGGGGTTGGTGATGAAGGAGATTTTCACAATGAGCTTTGCTGTTTGTTCTCAGGATCAAAATGATGTAGCCAAGTTTCATCAGCAGTGATTACGTTTGAAAGAAGCTCCGGATCTTCCTCTAACATCAACTTTAACTGCATGCAGACTTGCATGTGAATGCCCTTTTGTTCGGGAATCAACAGTCTTGGAACCCATCGAGCACAAACACGTCTAATGTGTAATGTTTCTGTCACCAAAGTGTGGGTGGCACCCAATGAAATGTTCAGTATTTCAGAAAGGGATCTCAAGGTAATTCGTCGATCCTCTCTCACAATGGCAGCAGCATTGTTGATGTTTTCTTTCGTAAGAGCAGTAACTGGAGCACCGGGTCCACCTTCCTTTGAAATTGTCTGCCCTCTTTAAACGTTTTAAACCACCTTAGAGCTGTGCTGTAGGGAAGAACAGACTCTCCATAGGCCTCCAGTAACATTGTATAGGCCTCAACTGAAGATTTGTAGAAATGAAAGCAGAACTTCAAAGCCACATATTGAGGCGATACTAAACATGTCTGAACTTGCCTGGTTCTCACAGGCGGGAACCAGGAGTACCAACAATGAAACTACTACGGCGTGTTTGTTTCACATTAAGCTAACAGAATATAATAAGGTTGAATCTTAGTGCGAAAAATTATGACCGTAAAAAAATTATGATCATTCTTTATTGAACATCCCTCGTAGTAACCTAATTGATGTTTAAAAATATATAATGTTTCGCCACATTTCTTCTAATGCAGTATTTTTGGCAGCACAATTAAAGGTAACCTGTTTTAAAAGGCCTAACTCCACTTCTACATTCATTACAACCATCTTCATATCTGGCCCCACCATGAAAAATGCTCACAAGCTGCCACTGATCTTCTACTACCACTACCACTACCAGTACCACTACCACTATCATTATTATTATAGTAATGTGTATTATTATCATTAACAGAAACATACATCTGTCTTTCTTATAACAACAATAATACATTAATGTATCAACTTAAAAATAAAAATGCACAAAAGCAGCTTATTAAATCAAAAAAGAAAGGAAAGAAATACAAGCCTTATCCAGAGACTTGAACATTGCAGTGCAAAGTCATATGGCTTCACATTACACCAGAGTGAACAGTACAGGAGCAGAGTTTAATTTTGCATTTGATGTATATTGTAGCCCATTTTCCCTCTCCAACACTTCCATAGAAAACGTGAACAAAATACATTGAATAGCTCTGCATGTTATGACCCCCTAAAATTTGAAACAGTACAAGGAAAACATGGAATACAATAGGCTTTAAGCAATAGTAAAATTTTTAAGAGCTCAGCTGGTCACTATATGATGCTTTTGAAATTTCATTTTCTTTCCATGGCCAAGAGATAAAAAAGGAATAACAACTCAAATGACTTTTCATTTGAGAAAAGTTTAAGTATACAAAAATTCAGACAGATAAAAAGGAGAACCGCCAATATGATTCTCTCTCTCTCTTTCCACACACATGTATTTGACATAAATTACATTTTTAATTAGATCAACAGTTTTGTGTTTAAGATTTTGTCTGTCTTTTACGGTGTACCAGTTAAGCAAAATCCTTCAGAATGAAGACTTTTGAGGACATTCCCAAAAAATTCAAGATACATATTTCATTTGCCATGAAAATAACTTACACATATGAAATTTTAATACAAATTATTAGTAATTTTTTAAAAAATAATTTTTTTTAAAATGCTATTTTTAAAGGGTAGTTTGGGATGGGGTAATTTTCTTGAAAATCTTCATGTTGCATCCTTGGAAAATGTTGAACTTAAATACAGAATGATAGGGGTACGAGTGCAAGGATTTCTTATATTGGTAGATTAAAATATGACAAATAAAAAAGTTCCATAACAATTACTCTATTGTGAAAGGTAAAGGCAATAACTGAACATTATTGAATGCATTATTTGTAAAGTGTGGCGTCAGTAGGACCAATGAGACAAATGCTTTCTTTACTTATGTGACTTCTGCTGCTATGCATGCGTTCACACCTATGAGGGATGAAAATTCAACTATGCCAATGCTTGTCAACTGGTTTCACTATTTGTCTATGTCTTATCAGCTATTGCAAGTAACAAGTAAAGAGGTGATTTTCCTTTAGGCTTACCAAGCAGTATTCATAGACCTAAGCTAAAAGATGCTCTCTTAAACATTTCAAGTTCATACGTTATAAAGTTTAATGCAAGGAGCATACTGAACAGTGAAAAATGGTGGAACAAAGAAGAGGAAAGAAAAGATTGAGAAAACCTGAGTTTTAAGTTTAATTGCTCTACCTAAATGGTGCAGGACCAATCAAAAATCCATTTGTGTATTTAAACTTTTGATATTAAAAATCCCAACATGTTCAATAAAAGTATAAATACATATAAAGTGGGGCAAAAAAGAAGATAAACATGAAAAAAATGTCACATTATTTACCAAATTTACATTGATTCACTGTCTTGAAAGACAGTGCCCTCCTATCTATAGTGTAACATACATTTTGTATTTTATTTCTTGCATTTTCATTGAGTTGCTTGCAAAACCTGTACATTCCAATGACCAGGAGAATTTATTTGTTTATGTTCATAAACATACAAATCTTTTTGTTCAAATTCATTGATCTCGTCTAAACACCAATTCTCACTTTCAGTATTTAAAACAATCCACTTAAAGAGAGACAGAGATCTGAAACTTAGTAATATGTGTACATTATGTCATCTAGATATTTTTGGTTAAACCATTTCTAAACAAACTGTAAGTCTTTCGCTGTTTTTATTACTGGAACAAAATATTCTTTCTCATTTTGTAGAATGGAAAGGGAGAAAAAAAATTTAAGAAACAAAAATATGAAAGGGTGGCTACACATAGGTTAACCCAAATCACAGTTTTCATAGAAATTCACTGACCATTTTAGGGCTTTTAATTACATAATTAGCTTGACAAGCAGAAAATTCCTGATGTTAAGCAATCAGACTTCTTTTAAATGGTGCAAATATTAAAATCAAAAGCATAGTTTTGTTTTAATTTAACATTATAGAAGGTACAAATGCAGGTACATTATGATATGTTTTAATTTTTGTATAAAATGTACAGCCTTTTATAACCAGGAGGTTGCAAACACAATATCACATGCATATAAACTTCATCAATATTTGGAGATTAAAATATTGTATTAAGAGTCATAAACAAGTACGAAACATTCTTGACTGGCATAAAAAGTTTAAAAGTAACTCATTCTTTGCATCTAAGCCAGTACATAGAAAAACCACAAAGCATAGTTCATTGCTATATAGAAGATTCATTCACACGAAGAAACACATACAGAAGGTACTGGAATGATGGCACAAGTATGATGAACACCAAGAAATGCCCATGTTGAAGATGCATTGAAACACAATGAGTTTGGTGTTGGCATACTGTAGTCACCTGCAAGCAGTCAATTTACATCATCAAACTTAAACTGTATAGGTTACTATATAAATGTGAAAAGGAAGTAGATGTTTCTGGAGGCTTTAAGGAGAGATATTCATAAAACAAACTAAATATGAGGTGTATTATCTTAACATTTATTTTATTACTTAATATATACGAGGTGCATTCAAGTTATAACACCTATTTTTTTTCAGGACTGGGACCAGATAGGAACTTCTGGTCTATTTTAAAATACACGTGGACTCTTTGAGAATGTGTGACAGAGATGGCAGCACTGTACAGTGCATAGAACTCTAGTGGCAGTGACGAGAGTTAGGATTGTTTTTGATACTTAAAATGGCAATGTTTTCATTACAAGAACAGTGTGTAATCATTCATTTTCTCCATTTTCGTGGTGTGACACCTATAGAAATTCATCGCCAGTTCAGCCAGGCATGTGGTGATGGTACCATGGATGTGTCTAATGTGCGTTCCTGGGTGCAACAGTTCAATGAAGGCAGAACATCGTGTGACACCAAACCAAGACAGTCACGGCCTTGCACAAGCCAGTCAGACAACATGATCCAATGAGTGGAGAATGTTGTTTTGGAGCATCGCTAATTGAGAGTAGACATCGCCCCCAAGCTTGGCATTTCCTTGGGATCTGTGTACACAATCCTACATGAAGATCTGAAAATGCGAGAAGTGTCTTCCAGGTGGGTGCCCCGAATGTTGATGGATGATCACAAGGCTGCGCGCGTGGCAAATTTTCAAGCGATGTTGACGCGTGATGGCGGCATGAATGGAACTTTCTTTCAATCAATTGTGACAATGGATGAGACATGGATACCCTTTTTCAACCCTGAAATGAAGCGCCAGTCAGCTCAATGGAAGCACACAGATTCACTGTCAGAAAATTTTTTTGGGGGGGAGTGCCAGTGCTGACAAAATGATGGTGGCCATCTTCTGGGATAGCAGTAGTGTAATCCTTACTCATTGCATTCCAAAGAGCACTACGGTGACAGCTGCATCCTACCAAAATGTTTTGAAGAATAAACTCCTCCCAGCATTGCATAAAGTAACGGGTAGAAAAGGTTGGACATGTGCTCTTTCATCAAGACAACGCACCAGTGCATCAGGCAAATGTGACACACGAGTTTCTTTGTGACATCTTTGAAGTGATTACTCATGCTCCCTACTTACCTGACCTGGCTCCTAGCGACTTTCGGCTGTTTCCCTAGAAGAAAGATACTCTCCGTGGTCGCAGATTCACTAGTTGTGTTGCTATTGCCTCAGTGATTTTCCAGTAGTCAAAACACACTCCTAAAGAAACGTTCACAGCGGCCATGGAATCATGGCATTGATGTTGTGAAAAATGTGTACAGCTAGAGGGAGATTACTTTGAGAAGTGACACTAGTTTCAAATTTTTCTTGTGATTACTTTGTGAGAAAAAAAATAGGAGGTGTTATAACTTGAACACACCTCGTACTGCATGTGATATTTCTTCATCTTTTAATAATGTTACATATCTGAAGTTTGTGGTGTTTGAAGTTCCTAGATTCTTACTACACAAATGAAAATATTTACTAAATATTTTTATTTGTGTAGTGTTTGTTACTCCACTGTAAATAGCTTCATTTTCTGTGTAATACTAGATTCTTGTTTGTCCCTCTCCTTTTTTCTTTTTTTTTTATCATGTTTAAAACCTGTTCTGAATATATAAGGCACCATGGGTGGTACACACAGATGAAATATGAGAGAAAATGTTTCAGGTCTTAGTTAAGGGTACTTCTCCAGCATTTTCTTACTTATGGGGACTGAGAAAAATCTGGAAAAAACCTTAATCGGAAATGATGGTCTTAGCAGGATTTGGATTACAGACTTGCCATTCATGAGTCTAAGCCTTAATGACCTCAAATACAAATATATTATTTTTCAGAAGGAAGGATAAGGATTTCATTACTTGATACTATATCACAATATTATTGATTACTTAAGGTTTCAAGTATTTATAGGTGTACTGGTTTATACAGGCTGAGTCAAAAAAAAAAAAAAAAAAAAAAAACACTGACAATGCTCAGTATGTTGTACAGGGCAGCACACATCATTTTTAAGGAGGACCCCATGTCCAGAAATACAAAGTTTGGATGCTGCAGAACGTCAAAGTTACAGAACTAGTGTCCTAAGTGTATGTTGAGCAGATGAAAATCCATGTGTGCAGGCAGTTCAAAGCTAGCAACGCATATTTAGTATCAACCTATGGGCTGGAATAACTGCTGTCCATATCATTGGTTCAGCCTACTCCTTAACAGACTAACAGGACTGATCTACCTTGCATTTCTTAGATATTTTGCTCCTTATTGGAAATGTATCACTACATATTCGGTAGGTAATATGGCTGCAACACGATGGAGCTACAGCACACTCTGAGAGAAATGGGCAGAATCACCTCAACATTACATACCCCAATCAAAGGTTTGGTAGTTGGGGACCAGTTCCATGGCCAGTACGATCAAGACCTGACACACTGGATTATTTTCTGTGGGGTAGTATGAAAACCATACTGTACTCTACTCCTGTAACGTAAGAGGACCTCACTGCAGGAGTATATGGAGCGATTGCCATTCATTCAGGTCAACCATACTTATTGGAGCATGTACGTGAAGCTCAGCACCACTGATGTAGGCTCTGCAATGATGTAAGAAGTACCCAGTTTGAACCCCATTTGTAATGTTAAACTACTTGGTGCTTCATACCATTTGTTCGTTGTGGAATGTGGAATGTTCACTTTGATGGTTTACTGTGCTCAAAACGTGTGTTTCCGGATATGGGTTGCTGCTTGGAAAATGATCTGTTTGCCGTCATGCACAACATACTGAGTGTTGGTTTTTTTTGACCTACCTGTATACTAACTTACTCAGTATTCAGATTGAAATCATAGATTATTCATTATGTTCTTGATGTAAACTTTTATAGTTTTCTGCACTTGTTTAACACCATTCACAAGTCAGTGCGCATTTGCATGCCTGAAGTAAAAACTGTTATATGGTTTAAGTATTTTGGAAACCTAAATAAGGTCATATGCTGAACCACAGATTTTTTAATACTGCAATAACATTTTAGAAGCCATTTTGTTAATTTTCCATCATTTATTTTTATTTTAGCATTCAGCAATAATGTAATTCCAAATTTAGTACAAATAAAGTTAAATGTAATGTTAGGTTATTTGGTAAGTAAGTATTTTTTTTTTTTTTTTCAATTAATACATTCTCCTAAATTATAAACACACTTTTATATTTAACCAATGGCCTTTTAAATGACCATTAATACAGATTTAAAACTATTAAGAAAACTTAAATGATCTTTGATATAAGCAATCAGGTTTATAAGTGTTTTGACAACAGCATTGTTTACAGAAGGTTTTTGTGACCTTTCAAATTAGAATTTTTTAAACCTGTCAGAGAGTAATGTGACTATTCCTTCATAAGACATGAGCATAAAATGGACAAATATCATTTAAGAACCCTTGGATACCAAGTGACTTAATTACAGAGTAATTTCACATCCAGCAGAGGCAATAATTATCTTTTTATCATTTCTTTCTGATCTTAGGAGATTCAAAGCAAAATGGCAAAATGGCTGAATTTTTTCTGGTGCCACTGGGCTACCAGATTTAGATGTTTAATTTTAAAAAAGCTAATGGATAGATAGAGTCAAAATGAAAAATTCAATGCCACGGCCAGGATTTGAACCAAGGATCTCCTGGATTCTGTCCAGTCGCTCTAATCCATTGAGCTACCATAGCCAACTTGCTGTCATGACATTAAATTCTCCATTTGACTCGTATATTTCCCCATTAATCATATTTATATTTATATTTACCGGGGACATATACGAGTCAAATGGAGAATTTAATGTCATGACGCAAGTTGGCCATGATAGGTCAATGGGTTAGAGCAACTGGACGGAAATAAGGAGATCCATGGTTCAAATCCCAGCTATGGTATTGAATTTCTCATGTTGATTCTATCAAAAAACCTTAGCCTATATACGGCTAATATGAAGAAATGATTAATTTCCATCAATTAACTAAAAGCTAATGAATCTAGTTTATACTGTTTATTAGGAGTCTATTATCCAGAGTTTTATTTTAACAAAAAAAGTTTTCACCATTCATTACAAATAAATTAAGTCACGGATTCTGACTGAGATTGCTAACTTCTAAATTTAATATAATAATTATTTTATAAACTTTTCCATATGTCAATTACAAATATACTTATGTTAACTATTATTAATATTAGTCTGTATAATGATTATCAACTTTGATTATATCATGCAACTTCTCTTTTAATTCTTATTCATATTTTTGCTAATTTGCTTGTTTAAAATTCCAAGACTTTTTAAACTATTTTTTATTATGAATTTTGTTAAATTCAATATAAACTATGACTACTCTATGATTAGAACTCATAATCTCAGATAACTCTCTCGTTGTTCTTTCAGCTATATCCAATGATGCTAAAGCAATATCTGGATTATTATATATGGAACCTGAGTGATGTATATAGATACCCATCTGATCTTAGTTAAAAATTATTTCTAAGTTTTATTATTTAAGTTAATTGGTGGAATTTTTTCACACATTCTTCTACCAATCTACCTGCAGCATTTGAATCTTTATATTCCCAAGAATTTGACTGAACATTAAAATTTCCAATAATGATGCATTTGTGTTATTTGGAATAAGCTTAGATCTGGTGTGTTTTTAGGTGGGTTACATATAAAGTATATTGAAAAGTGTTTATTGCCTGCCTCAGTAGCATAGATGGTAGCGTGTCTGCCTCACACTCAAGAGGTCCCGAGATTGAATCTCGGTCAGTGTGAGTTACCTGGATAAAGATTTTTTCTGGGGTTTTCCCTTATCCTAAAGGCGAATGGCGGGTAACTGTAAGCTCTATGGACCCTGGGCTCATTTTAGCATTTCACCCATTCCACTCATCGTCCGATATGATTTACAGTTGGAGGACGTAAATAATAATAATAATAATAATAATAATAATAATAATAATAATAATAATAATAATAATAATAATAATAATAATAATAATAGTAATAAAAGTCTTCATTACATTTCTACAGATCTATTATTAACTATTTTAGCTTCATCAGCATTCATTTCTTTGAGAATTCTGAATTTTAATACAAAATTACTTTTCACACCAATGAATATTCCAGTAGCTATCTTCATTTTTTGGTAGAAGATATGTTGTAAAGGTTCTTTTGATCATCAGCTATATTAGTTTCCATTATTCCAAAGATATCAACATTATTGTAATGAAAAAGTTTAGTAAGTTTTGTCTTTTTATTTTGATTTATAAATGTAGAGTTTCATTGGGAAATCTTAAGTATTTGATCATGTTTTCTCAGTCCCTACCCTGAGATCTGAATGAGGGACTATTACTTTGGAATGTTTTGTTTTGGGAAACATTTTCATTTTATATAAGCAGCTTTCAACTCTTTCTTCAGGATATTTTAAGAGTTGGCAGTTGAATTATTCTTACTCAACGCCCAAAATGTCTGGAGGACTACACCTGTAGTTGGTCACTGAGTCTTTCATACTTAGCTGGGAGATCAGTATACTGATCACCAGAGATTAGAAGTTTAGGCATTATAAATCATTAAAATAAACAAGCAAAAAGTCATTATAAATAGTTAAAATAGGCAGGAAAACAGGCATTATAAATACTAAAACAGGCAATAAAAGGCAATTAGAAAAATGCAATTTAACAGATTATACTATTCAATAACTAGATCGTCATATTTTAAAGAACTCTTCAAAGTTATAAACAAAATGCTAGTACTGTAATTGACACAATGATGAAATACTTTTTAAAAAGGCCTGTGTATTGCAATGCCTTATTCATTGCACATGACAACCAAATGCTTTCTTAAGTTCTCTGGGGTCATATTCCATTGTGTAAGGACTATGATACAATGAAGCACAAAATTTATATAATTTTGAGTCAAACTAATATTCAATGCTCCACTTATTGCTAGTATTTACCTAGAACGCATTTCATTAGGATCTTCCTCACATCATCAGCTATTGTCGACTAATGGACGTTGGTTCGGTGAACTCCTCGGAAGTAAAAGGTGAGTCTCTGTCGGTATCTTGATGAACTTAAAATTTGGATTTTCTTCAAAGGTAGTGTCGAAATTAAACAATTTTCTTTCATGTTTCTTTATGAAGATTTTTTTTCCCCCGTGGTTAATGCAGCTGGACCTTGGACACTTTTTAATAAGTGAATTTCTCGTTCTATATCATGATTCTCCTTCCAAAAATGGTACGCTACCGCCGATTTATCTATTTCTTTGTTCCTGATGTTCCTAAAATGCTCTTTAAGCCTAATGTTCAAGTTCCCTTTTGTTTTTCCAATGTAAAAGTTGTCACAACCCTTGCAATTTATCCGGTACACACCCAATTTTTTGTCTGTGGGTATCTCCTTTGAATTATGTGATTTCAAAAGTCGTTGTACACTAAATTTGTTCTGTGGGGCCAAAGTAATATTGTGTTCTTTGAAGACTTTTTGGAAAAGGTGTGTAGCTCTGGGATGATATGTAAATTTTCTGTATGAAGTTTCATTGCTGATTGGGGAAAGAGTAGTTACTTGTTTGCATCTTTGTTGTCTTTTGAATTTATCAATTTTCTTGTTGACCAATTCAGAACTGAATCCATTGTATTCTGCAATGTGAATGATATTATTGTACTCTTTGATATATTCTGTCTTGTTTAAAGGTACATTAACCAGCCTGTAAGTTGATAACAGCATGCTTGTGTTGTCTTGGGTTATATCCATCTGATTTTATGAAATTTTCTGTGTGTGTTTCCTTTCTATGTATGCCAAATTCAAGTTTATTATGTTTTCTGGTAAGTTTCAAATCTAAGAAAGGGATTTCATTGTTTGTCTCTTTTTCTATGGAAAATTTTATTGCAGGATTTTGTAAATTAAGTAGTTTTAATGCGTCATCCAATTGTTTCTCATTTACTATTGCCCAAATGTCATCCACATATCTATACCAATGTTTGAAAATTAGTGGGAATGCCTTTGTGATATGGGTTTCCAAAAAGCTCATGAAGAGGTCTGCCAAAAATGGGGACAATGGGTTGCCCATAGATAGTCCTGATTTTTGTTTGAAATTTTTTTTATTGAATGAAAAATGGACTGTTTAGTGCAAATATTAGTTAAGTGAAGGTATTCACTTAATGAGTTGTGATATATAATGCCAATAAGTTGTGATATAAAATGCTTCTTTTCATAGTTTGCCAGTACAAAAAAGTCGGATCCAAATGTATTGTAACGCGACCGTTGGAACACCCTGTAAAGCAGCTGGGAGTGGAAGACGGGGGAGGTCAATGTTAGCTACGCCCTCCCCTCGTTTGTCTTATAGTGGTGACAGGGACGACTGGGGAAAGAAACATAATTGTGCGGTCTGTTTCTCTTCCACCTAGTTCCAGAAATTACGGGATCTTTCATCATCTGGAAACGTCTAGAAGACGGCGAGATGCTTATAAAAAGGGCTGCAGCTAGTCAGTGAGTGAGTCAGTCAGTTGGTTAGTGTGTGAGTGAGGACAGTTCTTGGTGTAAGAAGGCAGTGTTAGTCAGTGACGTGTTAATGAACGAAAGGATTGTGAACGAGAAGACTGTGTGGAATTGTGTACGTGCATCGGAACGGTAACGGACGGACTGGTGAATTGTAACTGTGTGCAGCAAGTAATTCTGTGTAATTGGCAAGAGTTAAACTGTAAGTCGGTGGAAATAAAGCACATTTTGGAGTGGTGTAATTGGACTTTTCATTTCACGAACCCACAAAGTCACACTGGTGTCAGGAAGCCGGAAGATAACATCACCGAACATTACAACCATGGACGCGGCATTGGAGAAAATTTTAGAGATGATGATGGAAATGAAGGCGGAACTGAAAGAAATGAGGACGGCAACTGAAAACCTCGCTGCAAAAACAGAAGCGGCAAAGAACAGCCTAACAGAGAAGCTGGAGACTAGAAATAACCTGGCCGCGGAACTGAAACTAATCAGGACGGCTAAGGACAACATCACCGGGAAGATGGAAGAAATGAAGGCCGAATTAACAGCGAAGACGGAAACGGCTAACAACAACTTGGCCACGACAATGACCTCAAAGATGGCCGAACTCACAACGGAGATGAGGGCGGCAAACGAGGCTCTCGCCGCAAAGGTTGAGGAACGTTTGGCCGGCGTGAGGGATGACGTCGCGAACCTGGGCAAACGGAAGGGTCAAGTAGACGACCGCCTTAATGATTTAGAGGAAAAGGCCGACAACATCGCAAAACCCCTCACCCGCCTGACGGAGGAAAACCGGCCTTATGTGTGGACGGAGGACGCCGAAGACGATTTCCAGCACCCGAAGGGGACCCTGTGCAGTGCTCCAATTTTGGGTTTCCCACAACCGGGTGGCGCCTTCATTGTGGACACCGACGCTAGCGACCATTACATTGGAGGTGTCCTATTGCAGATCCAGGACGGCCATGAGCGCACAAGAGTGGAAGAGAAGGAGCGTGCCGCAGCAGTCCGAATAGTTGTGGCAGCGCCTGCTGAAGGCTGGGATAGCGCAGGCCTGAGGAGGGAGCAGCTGGCGGACGCAGACTTGGGGCCACTCTTGAGGGAAGTGGACGCAGGGACGAGACCAACCTGGGAGGACATCGCACCGAGGAGCGCCACCTACAAGTCGCACTGGGCAAAATGGGACTCGTTGAAGACCAGAGTGGGCGTGCTGTTCCGGGTATGGGAGTCACCCGATGGGAAGGCGCAGAGAGAACAGTTGGTACTTCCCCGGAGCAAGGTCCCGGAAGTCTTGGAGGAAGTGCACGCCGGTACTTCAGGAGGACACCTGGGAGCGAACCGAATGATTCGCAAACTACGGCAGCGCTACTTCTGGCTGAGACTCCGAGCGGATGCTGGTGGTACACCTGGACCGCCTCGCACGCTACGTTGGGGCTGTTCGGGGCGAACAGCTTTGAGGAGGGAGCAGTGTAACGCGACCGTTGGAACACCCTGTAAAGCAGCTGGGAGTGGAAGACGGGGGAGGTCAATGTTAGCTACGCCCTCCCCTCGTTTGTCTTATAGTGGTGACAGGGACGACTGGGGAAAGAAACATAATTGTGCGGTCTGTTTCTCTTCCACCTGGTTCCAGAAATTACGGGATCTTTCATCATCTGGAAACGTCTAGAAGACGGCGAGATGCTTATAAAAAGGGCTGCAGCTAGTCAGTGAGTGAGTCAGTCAGTTGGTTAGTGTGTGAGTGAGGACAGTTCTTGGTGTAAGAAGGCAGTGTTAGTCAGTGACGTGTTAATGAACGAAAGGATTGTGAACGAGAAGACTGTGTGGAATTGTGTACGTGCATCGGAACGGTAACGGACGGACTGGTGAATTGTAACTGTGTGCAGCAAGTAATTCTGTGTAATTGGCAAGAGTTAAACTGTAAGTCGGTGGAAATAAAGCACATTTTGGAGTGGTGTAATTGGACTTTTCATTTCACGAACCCACAAAGTCACAGTATTAACAGAACTTTGTAATTTACTGCATAAAGAAACACTGAATTTTGGCATATTGCTGCTAGCTACAACAACTTCGCAATGAAAACTGAAAGAAAAACAAAGTTAGACTGCACTCATTATTGTGGCAATTCAAACGCTTTCTGTTACTGATACATTTATTTGCCCAGCAGCACTATTGTTGTAAAGAAAATAATAGACTGAAGGGCACCTATGTTGTTTGCAACTTAAAGACAATAATATACATCTCAAATAACGGGTGCTGATAACCTCTGCAGTTGAGCGCCCTTATACACATCATCATCATCATCATCATCATCATCATCATCATCGTCATCATCATAACGGTTGTCGTGGACTAACAGTTATTGAAATAAAATATACCTGAAGAAAATATTTAATAATTAATCAAATAATAACTGATAAATAATGAAATAAAGGCAATAAAAAGCATTTATTTTTTAAAATAGGCATTTATATTGAAAAAGGCCGAAAAAGGCAACATAAATCTGTGGTGTTTCAATCACAAAGGTACAATGGTTGGGGCAAAAGTCATGGCAGCTATTTTTTTCCTTGAAGATACAAGTCCGGTTGGAAACTGTGACATATACAGACGAAAGGACAGCTACATGTGTGGACAGTGAATAGCACTGAAATATTGTAACACACTAATTTATTATGGTAGTATACAGGGAAATATGGCCTTCATGGTGCAAAAGAATGACAACACAGTACACATACAGTTATGTGCAGAGTATCTACCCAAAAGTCCAAAGACCCTGGCCTCCTCCTACCCGGGAGCGATGGATAACTCCGGGGCTCTTTCCATAGGGCAATATCTGATTTCTTAAATAGCCGCCCCATTGACAACAACATCAAGACGGGATGGAAGTGGATACACCACTTACACGCGTCAACCCCGCAGGGAAGACTACCGAAAACCTCGGTGGGGCCGCCTGGTGATCTAGCACACCTTCTACTAGCTCTGCAGGCTATTACCTGGGATATATGAGGCAACCCTCAACCTGCTCCGGGCGGCCGTAGCCTGGCTGGTACCTGATTTCCCGTGGGTGTAGGGAACACACTGCCCCCTCGAGTCCAACCCAATCCGAACAACTCCCCAACGGGAGGGGCTCGGCAGTTCGGCCCGAGGTTCCTCTAGTAATGTCAGAGGTACCACGAGTGCTAGGGGTCCGCAGCGCTTGCACCACAGCAGCTGAAGAGGACGGATCCCCTCCACAGTTGATACGACAAACCTGGGCCTAAAGAACCTCAAAGTAGTCCCCTGCTACTGTCACCACACACTGCCAACAACGTGGGAGGTGCTGAATACCATTTGCCTCATCATTTGCCGCACCATGTGTGAATCGTGTCACCTGTTCACGCACAGTATTAGCAATGTCCTCTCGTGTTGCAAACTGTCTACCATGTAGTGGTTCCTTAATCTTTCGAATGAGATCAAAGTCACAGGGCAAAATGTTGGGAGAGTAAGGTGGGTGCTCCAATTCTTCTCATCCCCAACGTCATAGTAGCTGCCCTACACACTCTGCTTTGTGGTTTTGCATTGTCGTGCAGGATTATTACACTGTCCACAAGATCCAGACGTTTCTCTGAACACCATGTCATACCTGTCGCACCAGGAAGTCCCTGTAGTACTGTGAGGTCACTGTTCTGCCATGTGGAACAATGTGACAAACAATGACACTCCTGACGTCATACGCGACGATCACCATCAATTTGACTGGAGAAGGATTCTGATGGAACTTCTGCCTCCTTGGTGATCAAGCATGTCGCCACTCTGCGGACTGACGTTTCAGTTCTGGTTTATATGCCCTGGCCCAAAATTCATCGAAGGCGATTATTCATGACAAGAATTGATCGCCGTCCTGTTGCCAGTGTGCAAGGTGGTCGGAGCATATTGTATAACGCACCCACCTTTGAACTTCCATCAGTGCATGCGGTAACCACCGTGATACGATTTTGCATAGTTGCAGCTCATTATGCAACTTCCTGTGAACGGTGCATTTCTCGATGCCACTTGCCATCTCTAACTCCAGTAGTGTCCATTGTCTGTTTTCATCCAGGAACTGCTCGATGACGCCATGTGCCATGTCGGTCTGCACACTGAGAGGTCTTCCCGAACATTGCTCATCACTGGTAGACACACGTCCTTGCTGAAACTTTCCTACCCACCGTGCTACTGTACGGTATGGTAGGGCATTATTCCCAAGGGCTTCCACTATTCACTGTGACATTCCATCGCATTTATCCCTCGGAGAACAGCTATTTTGATGTAAGTGAGCTGCTCAACACGGGTTACTTCCATCTCACACAACACTCACCAACTGACTGATTTCACAGCCCTTGCTCTCCTGCTACCAGCTATCACAGAGCCATCTGTTGTTATGCATACACACTATGCCTGCAGAACTTCCACAAGACACTTATATGTTTGTGATCCGTTCACATAACTACAAGAAAAACAATAGTTGCCGTTACTTTTGCCCCAACGCTCTTATAATTTGTACAGATTTCACTTTCAAATTGAAAACAGATTTGAAACATTTAAAAAGGCAAGAAATGAACCCTTAGGCCTCAAATGTTCTAATACCATAAGGGTCTAAGAAAACAAGAATTCTGTGAAGGAACACTGGATAAGATCATCTGGTAAGCAAAAGGAGGAATACCTGATTTGGTCATTAAACTCATCAGGCTGACCAGTTCCATTTGATGAGCATCCCCTCCCTGTGCTTAACAGGCATAAACATGTATACTAACAGCTGCACTACGGGAAAGTGAGGAATGGGACATTAGGTAATTGTCCAGATTGGTTCCTGCAAGCTTCTGTTATACAAATTAAAAGCTCTCCCCTCTGTTGAAAACAATTACCTTTGTGAGTGTGGTCACAAATAAGAAAGTGTTAGTGAATTTCAGCTCTTAATAAGATAACAGTTAAGGCCCAGTGAGAGCTGCTGCTGTCAGTGATTAGAGAGGTCCTGCTGAATAAAGCAGATGGAAAAAGAGGCTGCTTTGCATGTGCTTCACTGCGCCACTCAGTGTGAGAGAAAGTAAGTAATAGTATTAAATAAACTAAATCATTTTAGCGAAATGTTTGTGAAAATTGAATTAAATCAGAAGTAAAGTGACACTGAAAACTTAACAAAGTCAGAGATTTTGAAGGTGAATTTTCTTGGATAAAATCACTGTGTTGTATTCAGAGAAATATGGTACCACTGCTTCATTTATGTATGTGTCATAAGGTGCATATTTCCAAGTTTTAATTCAACTTTTTCAAGAAGAGCTAATTATATCCATTACTTTACTACCCCATTTACTATTTCTACATGTTCAGTAACTTTATATGCATATGTTGTACTCACTAGCCAAGACACATCTTTCTCCTCACTGCATTCGGACATCAAGTGCAGACCTACAAGAGAAAGAGAGAAAAAAATTAAAAACAAGTTGATATTTCTATTTGGATAGCAGCTACAAATAATGCACTTTGAGATTTTTATTGGAATTAGCACATTTTATCTTATTTATTAATATACAAGCCCTTGCTTCCATTTTGAGCCTTAGGTGGTTCAAAATTACTTCCTTCTCACCAATGGGCAATGTAAAATTTGTTATAATCAATTTACAACAATAATAGTATAAAAATGACAATAAACTAAATCTGAATAAAATTAATTTCTTCAAGTTATACATATAAACTAATTCAAGCATACAGACAGAAGTAATAAAAATCTTAGTGTTACACTGACATGATTTTCTCTAACTACTATCATTTATTTTTACATAACTCTTACAAACTATTCTAACAAACCTGATTTTTCTATCTACTTCATGTTGATCAAGATAAAACTTTGTAGAGATAATTTGATTACTTTTTTTTGTAAGTACAAGAGAGATAGAAGAAACTGAATTGGTCAGATGTTTAAAATCAGGTCACTATATGCTGGCTTTTAAATTCCATACTCTTTCCAAGGCAACAAAAGAAAACCCAGTCTAGTAGACCATGGCTCACAAGCCCAGATTATACTGTATCTAGTATTGACACCGGCTGTGAAAGACTTAGAACTTTGATGATTTGAATGATGTTACAAATTATTATTATAATCTTAGATAAGCATCCTACTGAAACATTGTAAATAATAAAACCTTTTGGAAACATTATGTACACAAGATACACCACTTTCAAACAGAGAACTGACTTTAAAATAGTCCTATATTATAAATTTGTTAACTGCATATATTTGAGAAGTGAGCATCAAAATACTTTTACTAAATTCATTTACTGAAGTTAATTTTTAGGTCATGTTTTGGGAGTGTTCCCTTCCAAAAAGAGCAGTAAGGCTCCGTCTCTAAATGGTAGTGGTCCCCAATTGCTGCCATCTGTCTTTGGCATACTCAACTCTCAGAGAGATAACTCCGGTGTAATTGACAAATGGACTGTAAATTCCCAAAACATGTCCTAAAATGTAAATGAACTTCAAATATGAAACAAACTTCACTTGATATTTTCTATTTTAACCTATACAAATTTAATAAGCAAATGTTACCTTAATATAATTTTGAGTCAAACTAGTACTCAATGCTCCACTTATTACTAGTATTTACCTAGAACACATTTTGTTAGGATCTTCCTAACATCATCAGCTGTTGTCGACTGCTGTCTTGATGATATTAGGAAGATCCTAACGAAACGTGTTCTAGGTAAATACTAGTAATAAGTGAAGCATTGAGTACTAGTTCGACTCAAAATTATATTAATTTTGTGCTTCATTGTATCATAGTCCTTACACATTGGAAAATGTTACCTTGTTTGCAAAATCAAATCATTCAGCAGCTAGCCCATTTAAGCAGCACCTAAATTTTCTTTGCTCCAAGTTTCATGGGACCTCCTGAGAGTTTAGTTGCTCTCCTGGCTTCCAGCTCTTTTTGTCTCTGAAGTTTTCTTTCTTCACGTTTTTTGCGGGCTTCTTCCAGCTTGTTGGAAACTGAAAGATTAATTTAAAAAAATTCTGAATGTTGATCAATTGTTCTTCCACACATGCCAACTGAGGCTAAAGCTGGTAAAGTAGAATCAGATTGAAAAAGTCAATTCCACAGCCAGGAGTTGAACCATGGATTGATAAGGATTGACCTAATAGTGGTTAACTAAGGACTGTGCTAGGGCCAAGCAGTTAGACTGCTTGACTCTCACCAAGTAGCCCGGATTTGATCCCAAGCGACCACATGTGAGATTTGTGGTGGACAACATGGTGCAGGGATAGGTTTTCTAAAGGATCTCCAGTTTCCCCCAGCATAATTCCTCCATTTGTTCCATTATCACCTTTCCTTTCATCCATTCATTTTGTCCTCATTCTGTCTTCTACTTTTCTCACTCTCATATCAGGCATTGGGCTGATCACCCATCCTGGATTCTCTATCTGATCCAGAGTATCTGCTCCTCAACCCGATGCCTAAAGGCACAAGGGATACAGAAAGAAGAAGAAACAGTTAACTATGAAGTCCAGGTACTTATGAAATTGTAAGTTGTCAATGAATTGAATTTCAGAATGCCATGTAGTTTACTGGGAAAAATGTGAGTCACATGGGAAATTTAATATAACGTTGGCGTGTTGCCATAGTAGCTCCGTTGGTTACACCAGCAGCATGTAAAGCTGAAGACCCATGGTTCAAATCTCGACTATTTCACTGGAGTTTTCAGTCTGATTCTACCCTTCCTAAAATTCTAAATGTTAGTGTCAATGGTACAAAGTTATCTTGTATACCTTAAAGATTTTCTGAAATTTTTTATCGGACCAACAGTGATTTATAATCTTTTGAATTGAAGTTTATCAGACAGACAGCAACAAAACAGATCACTACTCTCAAAACAAAAGAAAATGATCAATTCCAAGATTTACTTGGTAATGCCAAAAGATACAATATCCAGAACTAAATTCAGAACTAGGCATTAGCCCACTACAGAAAATATCAGGCATTTACCAGAGAGATTGTTCAGACTCACACAGACTTACATAGGAAAACCAAAACAGAACTTAGAAACTAGACTCATTGAATACTGGAGGTGAATTTCCGTTTTTGTAATCTGAAACAAAACCAACTGCCAAACAATGAAGAGCTAATGAATGCATCAGAGCTAATGAATTATAAAACATCCCTATCTAGAAAAGGACCTGTCATGAACTATAAAATCCTGTCTTCATATCAACTGAGCAGATTTATCACACCACTGGATTCCTCCATTTCAGCAATACCAAAGAAGCTCCTCTGCATCATCTAACAGTTGGTCCAGAACTGAGTATGGGCACGAGCATGTTTGTTTATTTATTTATCCGCCGTAGCAGTCAACCAGACTCATGGCATCGTCAAAATACAGTTTATGTACAATAATTTTCAACATATGTCTGGTTAAATACATATAAGTGAAGTGCAATGTGCCACAACCACTGACTCTCTTCTAAATTTATACTCTTTATATCACTATCAATTTACGATATTCCCTCTAATTAATTATAGGTCATTAAGTTGTTATCATTATACAAATGATGGGAATCTTTGTGACTAACAGATCTGCTCTCAACTTAAGAGGGTTTTCACTTCCACCAAGTGCATCATCTTAACCCCACCCTACATTATTTCCCTACTATGTAAGTGTACATAAAGTCCACAGCTGATGATATGTATTAACAACGAATTACTAACAATAAGCTTTGTCAGATTTCTTAGTATTTGATTGTATGTAGGATTATGAAATATATTCTGGTTTTGACACTATGACAGAATTTCAGCCTTCTGGAATTTGTACTGGGATATTTCTTTAAGTGATGGGTTGTATTGACCATTACTATCACACGTTCTTATTCCATTCTGTGAAGAAGATCGACAAACCATTTCCTAAACATTCTTGATGAAATTCATCACCACGTTTTGATAAAAACACTAAATCTGCTCCTTATATAAAGACCATATTTAGCTAACTTAGCATAGAACTTATTGAACATGATCCTTTATTTAATGGTAGATAAAAATTTTAGCATGGTTTTCAGTTCCCCTAGGTTTATTAACCCTTTCACCGATATGGACGTCACATGACGTCCAAGTTAAAATGCCCCAAACCGATATGGACATGTATAGACGTCCTGCGCATACATGCATTTAATGCTCATTTAGCGCCAATTATTTTAATCTTCCTATTTTACAATAAATTTAAATTAGTTCTATAAGGGATGTGAACGTACCCTTAAAGGTTTCTTTTTGAATTGTACACCTCCAAACCTCGATAAACACCCAAGGGCACATCTGCAGATTCACACCAAATAATATTGGTTTCCTTGCAAACTTCTTTTTCGCAACACACTAAACATTTTTGAAATGGTTGCGACTTTTTTGGTTGTGGGTGGTATACTTTTAGGAAAGTGTTTTCTCTCAAGTATGAGGGGTGATGTCGTGGTGAATTTCTTACCCCTTACCTCTGAGTATTATAATACTCAATTAGGTTACGAGCTATTTATACGCGCAAGTACAGGTAGATGAATGTCTTGCATGAATTTACAGCTCTGAAAATTACTAAACAATTGTGCATGGTTATGTCCAGTGGTATAAAAATACTTTTTTTTACCATTTAACTGTTTTTCGTAAAGAGGGATAGCTAGTAATAGCTGATCCACATCACCCATATTTGACCCGCCACTTCCCCCAAACAATGGAGTAGCTAGCATGCCATCTGTAGACCAGTACACGTCACTGCTACCTAAATCCTAAACATCTACTTTATAACCGCACAACAAATCTTCCAGATTTTCTATAGTAATATCAGAAGCCTGTACACATCATACCCAAGCTTATTTATTTGCTACATTACAGAGATAAGCCATGGTCAACATTGAAATTTAACAATTTCAAATGTGCCATCATTTAGCTCTTGATAGCTATAAGAAATCACTCTGAACACAGAGAGAGTATAAATAACAAATACTGAGCCAAAACAGCTGCATAAACCTACCAGAAACCTTGTTGAGAAACACTGTAATAACAGATGCTGACAGAGAGTTTTCTTTCCAGTGTAACGCAACATATACTCGTATGATTATCGCTTGGTATAGCATAAATAAACTAAACTTGAACCGGAGAAGTCACTTGCGTAGCTATACATACATACATTGGCTCGTATACACACAAAACAAAATGATTCAAATATTAGGCGTCTTCGGCACAAAGAATGGTTTTTGCTACAGTGAAACAAAGAAGTGAAAATATTAAAAGCAGAAGCATTATTAACAGTGAAGTATTCTTCATATTTGAGTTTGATTTATGAGTCACTATGTTTACACTCACACTTCACTTACTTGTTGTTGTATAATTGAAACGTTTTCAAGATCATTCGATCTCATCCTCAGCTGTTTGGTGACTAAATGAACCTTCCTCATCTTCCACTACTACGGAGCTCTGATCACTCTGCCATCTAGTGTTAGGGGCACTAAGTTTTAATACTTCATTTAATGCCAGGATTTCAAAATTTATAACTTTATCACGGTTTTTGTTTATGAATATTTTTTCCCAAATATCCAATTCTATGGGTGTACTTAAAGATTTTAACAGTTTAATGTTGTGGCCAATGTTGTGGTTTTCTGTCCAAAAATGGTGTGAAACTGCAGATTTTTCTGTTTGTTTCAACTTAATGTTCCTCTGGTGTTCTTTTTGCCTGGTTAAGAAGTTTCTCTTAGTTTTTCCTATATAGCTTTTTTCACAGGTTTCACAATTAATCTGATAAATTCCTGATTTCAAATTGTTGGGGATTGTATTTTTCAGTGGTTTATTTAGCAGGTTCCTCAGACTGAATTTGTTTTGTGGTGCTAGTTTTATGTTTAGTCTTTTGAAGATTCGTTCAAATTTTCTAAAAGCCCATGGATGGTAGGTGAATTTTCTATATTGCCAAATTGTGTTTTTAAGTGGTGTGAGACTGGTATTTTTTGATATTATCTTTAGTTTTTCTTTTCTCTTCATCATGTTCCTTATGATGGCTGGGTTGAATCCATTTAATACAGCTATGTCTTTTATGTGTTGTTGTTCTTTCAAAAATTCCTCCTTACTCAGTGGGATGTTGTATAGCCGGTGAATTAGACTTCTAAAGGCAGCTAGTTGATGTGAAACTGGGTTGTATTCATTTTTCTTTATGTAATTATCTATGTGTGTGGGCTTCCTGTATATTCCAAAATCTACACCATGACGATTTCTAGTTATCTTGAGGTGCAAAAAGGGTAGGGTGTTGTCTCTTTCTACTTCCATAGTAAATTGGATGTGATTATCTTGCAGGTTTAGTAATTTTAGAGAATCTTCTCTAAGTTTTTCCGGAATGATAGCAAAAACATCATCAACATATCTCTGCCAAAATTTATAAATCTGTGGGAAGGCCTTTACTATGTGTGTTTCAAAATAGCTCATGTATAGGTCTGCTAAAATAGGCGAAAGTGGGCTCCCCATAGCTAATCCTTTTGATTGTCTGTAGAATTTTTGGTTAAACATGAAGTAATTATTCCTTATGCATAAATCTGTAAGATTGATGTCATCTATTTCTCTGGGGTCCGTTGTAGTCTGGGTTAGCCATTTTTTGAGGAATGTATGTATTTTTTTCTACTGGAATGCTTGTAAAAAGTGCCTTAACGTCAAAAGAAACTAGTATGTGATTTTCCGGGATGTTGTACTTCTGTAGGTGATTTATCAATTCTAAGGAGTTTTTTTATTCCCAAACTTTTATATGACAAATATCAAAGTTTGGGAATAAAAAACTCCTTAGAATTGATAAATCACCTACAGAAGTACAACATCCCGGAAAATCACATACTAGTTTCTTTTGACGTTAAGGCACTTTTTACAAGCATTCCAGTAGAAAAAAATACATACATTCCTCAAAAAATGGCTAATCCAGACTACAACGGACCCCAGAGAAATAGATGACATCAATCTTACAGATTTATGCATAAGGAATAATTACTTCATGTTTAACCAAAAATTCTACAGACAATCAAAAGGATTAGCTATGGGGAGCCCACTTTCGCCTATTTTAGCAGACCTATACATGAGCTATTTTGAAACACACATAGTAAAGGCCTTCCCACAGATTTATAAATTTTGGCAGAGATATGTTGATGATGTTTTTGCTATCATTCCGGAAAAACTTAGAGATGATTCTCTAAAATTACTAAACCTGCAAGATAATCACATCCAATTTACTATGGAAGTAGAAAGAGACAACACTCTACCCTTTTTGCACCTCAAGATAACTAGAAATCGTCATGGTGTAGATTTTGGAATATACAGGAAGCCCACACACATAGATAATTACATAAAGAAAAATGAATACAACCCAGTTTCACATCAACTAGCTGCCTTTAGAAGTCTAATTCACTGGCTATACAACATCCCACTGAGTAAGGAGGAATTTTTGAAAGAACAACAACACATAAAAGACATAGCTGTATTAAATGGATTCAACCCAGCCATCATAAGGAACATGATGAAGAGAAAAGAAAAACTAAAGATAATATCAAAAAATACCAGTCTCACACCACTTAAAAACACAATTTGGCAATATAGAAAATTCACCTACCATCCATGGGCTTTTAGAAAATTTGAACGAATCTTCAAAAGACTAAACATAAAACTAGCACCACAAAACAAATTCAGTCTGAGGAACCTGCTAAATAAACCACTGAAAAATACAATCCCCAACAATTTGAAATCAGGATTAACTTTAAAGAGAGTCGATTAAAGACACTAGACAACACTTACTTCCTCTTCACAACACTGTTTTCAACACTTCCAAGAAAGTAATTGTAATATTGGGCTAACAAGTCTTCAAGAAGTGAAAAACATAACACCTGATCGCACGAAGTAAATAAAGCAGCTGACAATATGGCGGACGAGGTAACCTCTTAAAAAGTAAGTGTTGTCTAGTGTCTTTAATCGACTCTCTTTAAAGTTAATTTATCATAACAACACTGTTTTCAACACTTCCAAGAAAGTAATTGAAATCAGGAATTTATCAGATTAATTGTGAAACCTGTGAAAAAAGCTACATAGGAAAAACTAAGAGAAACTTTATTAATTTTTAGATGAGTCGTATTAATTACACATCTGCTTCACTTTCGTACCTATTTTGAGGAATAGGTACGAAAGTGAAGTGATGTGTAATAAATACGACTCATCTAAAAATTAATAATTATTTCGCTTCACTGTGGTATTCCAATACAGTTAAATCTTGATATAAGAGAAACTTGTTAACCAGGCAAAAAGAACACCAGAGGAACATTAAGTTGAAACAAACAGAAAAATCTGCAGTTTCACACCATTTTTGGACAGAAAACCACAACATTGGCCACAACATTAAACTGTTAAAATCTTTAAGTACACCCATAGAATTGGATATTTGGGAAAAAATATTCATAAACAAAAACCATGATAAAGTTATAAATTTTGAAATCCCGGCATTAAATGAAGTATTAAAACTTAGTGCCCCTAACACCAGATGGCAGAGTGATCGGAGCTCCGTAGTAGTGGAAGAAGAGGAAGGTTCATTTAGTCACCAAACAGCTGAGGATGATATCGAATGATCTTGAAAACGTTTCAATTATACAACAACAAGTAAGTGAAGTTTGAGTGTAAACATAGTGACTCATAAATCAAACTCAAATATAAAGAAGTGAAATTTGAACGATTTATTAGTGTAGTCTCTACTTTATTGTTACTGTAGATTTATACTGCCTTTAATGGGTTTTATACCAGTCTTTGTTTCGTTTAAATAACTTCATAAATACGGAAGATATGGAATTGTATTTATGATGCATTTTTACAGCATTTAACAATTTAAATGCATTGTTCTGTTTATTGGGTATCCGTTTCCGGCCCCTGAAGGGTTTAAATGGCCATCGGTGAAGCGGTTAATGGAAACAATATTTCTAAATTGTCATGGCGGCAGCAAACACCAACTGTAAAGGAATTAAATTTGAATTACCTTATTCCTCCATTTATGTTCTTTGCAGAAAGAGAAGCAAAAAACAGGACAGAAGATAAGTCAGCAGTAGCACTTCATTTTTGGAACGAAAACCAAGACATTGATCTAAATCTAAAATTACAAAAAGGAGTGATTAAACCAAAATAAACTGACAACATGGGGAAACATTCATATGGAAAAATAAGGTCTGAGTAATGAACTTTGAAATTCCACCAGCAGATAATTTGACAAAGAAGTTCATAGTTCCCCACCAGAGAGAAGACGACAACAGACGATAGCTGGATAGAGGTTGAAAATGGATGCAACGGCTCCTGAAACTAGCTCCTCAATAATATAAAAATGTAGGTGATGAAGTGAATAAAAAAAAAAAAATGGACTATAAATAGCTTTTTCAATTAAAAGACAGGACATTCAAGGACAGCCAATGACTTCATAAGCCGGAACTAGCACTTTTGTCATACTGTTCCAATGCTTTCCAGATCATTTGATTTTGGCAGAACTAAAGGATTTGAATTCAACAATGTTCTATTCCTTTGACTTTGAGAGATTTTAGTTTCCGGAACATTCTTTCCATGACCCACTAATACAAAAGGGAGCACAACATGAAGTAATGTGGAACAGGGAAAAATACATTGATATTTGTGATAAAGCAGCAAGAGAAGGCTTTGCATGGGCCAGAACAGGTGTGCTAAAATTGAAGTGTTTGGGAAGAGGGAGGGATCTAAAGAAATGCCCATTGTCACCAAAGGGATAAAGAATGGCATTTGCTTTTAGAATGTGAAGAAACTAGGTTGCTTAGGGAGAAGATAGGTAAAAAAGAATGGGCAAGGTTACCAAAAGAAATTCACGCAATGAAGTTAATGAGGTAAAAACTAGGAAAAATCTAATTGAAATTGGGAACTTTTTGGTCAAAGTAAGAGCCAAATAAAATATTTTTAAACCTCTTGTCAAACTATAAAAACACTTTAGCTCCACTTACATTTAAAATTAGGACATGTTTCAAGGACCACGCATCCCCATCATCAGCTGATGTTTGACTAGTTCTTCAGGTGACCACCTCCCTCTCCTGGCGCTGTTCAACGAGTTGAATGACATCATCCACTATTGGTATTTCAAAATTCATGGCTGTCTTTCTATTCTTAAAAATGTGTATATTTTCCCAAACTGTTTTAATTGGGAGCTAAAGTGTGTAAGTGGAGCTAAAGTGTTTTTATAGTTTGACAAGTGGTTTCGCCCGCCTCGGTAGTGTAGATGGTAGCATGTCTGCCTCACGTTCAAGAGGTCCCGAGTTCGAATCTCGGTCAGGGTGAGTTACCTGGATAAGGTTTTTTCCGGGATTTTCCCTTGTCCTTCAAGACGAATGTCGGGTAACTCTAAGCTCCATGGACCCTGGACTCATTTGAGCATCATTTCACCCAATTCATTCACCATCCGATATGACTTAATGTTGGAGGACGTAAATTACAAAAAAAAAGTGGTTTAAAAAGATTTTATTGATAAAGCTCCACTGTTTATAAATACTTCTATTTCATAATTTTAATAAGAGCCTAATAGTTGAGGAAGATAAGAAAATATGATGAAAATGATGAAGTATTTTAGATAAGTTGCCAATAGGGACCCATTAGCTCGACAACCTCAGAATTTGAGTCTATTGGGCCCAAGGGTAACCAGCAACTCAGTGTAGTAATAAGTATGTAAATGTATAATACTTTGTAATTGAAATGGAAATAAAGATTACTTAAAGTATAAACTTGAAAGAAGCATAGAGACAGTGAAGCACAACTTAGCACAAAAGTGAACTGAGAAGATATTGACATACTGCTTCACTCACACTGTATGTGAGTGAGTGAAGCGGTGTGTCAATATCTTCTCGATTCATTTTTGTGCAAAGATTACTTACTTACTTAGTGTTATTATTTTCATCACAATATTCATAGATCTTTCCTAAAAATGATGTCCTAGCCTCAATAATATTGTTCCTCTCCATAAAAAATTATTACCCATTGTTATGATTTTGATATCTAAAGTCCAGTTTTTAGAAAACATTGAGTAAAAACGTTCTGTGGGATATATTAATTTATTTTGCCATTTAAATCTAATTTAAATTTTTTAAATGCAGGGTGTTTATCACATTCATAAAACTCCTGAGTGGCGGTTTATGTCTTTCTGGAAATCCTCTAATTCTGTGACAGGCTTTTGGCAAATAATGTTTGTTTACCTCTTGGAGAGGAAAACTATAACCCTGGGTCCCCTATATTTTCAACAGTATTTTTTTGGGCTTCCACACATATACTTTGTAAAGATATTTGACATGAGTATGCTTTTATTTTTTGTGCATCTCTATAATTGGAAAGTTAGAGTTTGGTGTGCTGTTAGCACTAAAGCATAATCTGTCCAATATTCTACGAGCAGACTGTAAATGCAGAGGTACCGAAATGACATTTTGACTCCATTTTACATGAACTGACAGAAGAAGAAAATCATATGGGTGGTTTCAACATGATTCTGCTACTGCTCATACAACACAGAAGTCCATGAATAAAATTACGGAAGTATTTGAAGATAGAGTGATTAGTACTAGTGTAAGGCCCTCTCGCTCCCCCAATCTAACAGTGGTGATTTTTACTTGTGAGGTAACCTGAAAGACAAAGTTTGTGAGACAAATCCTCATACATTGGAAGAACCAAAACAAAATTGGAAACATTACACTGACCCAACTTAATTGTGTTAGAATGTGTTCTTCCAACATAATGCTTGTTTAGCCGAAGGTGCAGATATTTCCAGTATCTTCTATAAGGTAAGACTGCTATACAAACTTTTTGCATGGAGTTTATGTAGGAGCAAAGCCACACCCAATCGCGCACAGGGAAAATGCTATGCACCATTATGTTTTAAATGAAGAACCCTGTGTATTTCAATGGTCAAAATAGGCATTTTAAGCATCACAAAACCTTTCTATACATTTATATTTTATGTAAAACATGAAGATATTCAACTAATTTTGGTTTACTTGTAAGCATAAGAAATAGATATTTAGTAGATATTTAGCCTAAAATAAGAGATCTACTCATATCGATCCATTTCCTCACCTGTGTCATATAGACCTTTAAGACAAAATAGTATATGGACATGGAACTCAGCCTTAAAGTTTAATGAAAGTATAATAAGTAAAGAAATCACCAGTAGAATAAGAGGAGTCTAAGCATTGCAATGAGAAAAAGACTGATTCCTGGATGCAAATTTTTTTAAGAGCCCAAAAACTCTAAGAATTATGCAAATATAATGGATACTGCATTGTTGCTAAACATTTCCTGGAAATGTGTGAGCTAGAGAAAGGAGGGAATCCAGGTAGTTCACATAACATCTCTCTGCAGGCAATCTGATGCCAAACCCTGATGAGAGAAGAAAATCCTATAATTTCTATTTTGACATGGTAAAGAAAACTTTTTTGTCAATGGGAACCTTTATAATCTTTGCAATATTACCTAAAATGTGCTAGAATGCAAACTGAAACAAACTAAAACTAGCTGATATGCTTTTACCTGGACAGCATCCTGCAACATTTCCTGCATGCACTTAATTCTTCTCAAATCAAACATGTGAAGTTTGAAGCTTAATCCTCAAAGCTTATATATTGCAAGTTTTCAAAGCAAAGTTTTGGAAAAAAACCTGAAGACTTGCATTCAGAAAAATATGGTGACTTCTCTCTTTTATTATTATTACATATCAAATGCTAAATAAATTATTCTAATGAGCACAAACTATTTCCTCTATTATTTCCCTAAGGATTCAGGTGGTGAAGTGCAGGGCAGAATGACATAAATGAGCATTCATTACAAGTATAACAATGCAATTGCAGCAATAAAGAAGTTTTGTAACAAATTTTGTTAAGAAAAGATGAAAAATAGAATTGGCAAGGAAAGAATATTGAGGTTATTAGGAGAACTGATTATCTAGGAAGAATATCAAATAGTAATGGTAGATGGAATGAACAAAAGAAAATGGTTTTAGTCTACGGAAAAATGGCAATGAACGCTATTGGAGCATGTTTAGATAAAACACCAGAGGTGCACAAATTCTTTTGTAAATTAATTTTACATTTACTGAGAGATTATCACAATGGTGTTGCACACATGTAGTTGGAAAGATTTGGGAGCAAAGCTACGAGGGCTGTTCAATAAAGAATGATCATAATTTTTTACGGTCATAATTTTTCGCATTAAAATTCAATCTTATTATATTCTGTTAGCTTAATTTGAAACAAACATACTATAGTAGTTTCATTGTTGGTACTCCTGGTTCCCGCCTGTGAGAATCAGGCAAGTTCAGACATGTTGAGTATCGCCTCCGCTGCAATGGAGGTAAGACGCGAGGAACAATATGTGGCTTTGAAATTCTGCTTTCGTCTCAACAAATCTTCAGTTGAGACCTATACAATGTTACTGGAGGCCTATGGAGAGTCTGTTCTTCCCTCCAGCACAGCTCGAAGGTGGTTTAAAATGTTTAAAGAGGGGAGACAATCAATTTCAAAGGCAGGTGGACCCGGTGCTCCAGTTACTGCTCTTACGGAAGAAAACATCAACACTGCTGCTGCCATTGTGAGAGAGGATCGATGAATTACCTTAAGATCACTTTCTGAAATACTGAACATTTCATTGGGTGCCACTCACACGTTGGTGACAGAAACATTACACATGAGACATGTTTATGCGCGATGGGTTCCAAGACTGTTGATTTCCGAACAAAAGGACATTCGCATGCAGGTCTGCATGCAGTTAAAGTTGATGTTAGAGGAAGATCCGGAGTTTCTTTCAAAACGTAATCACTGCTGATGAAACTTGGCTACATCATTTTGATCCTGAGAGCAAACAGCAAAGCTCACTGTGGAAATCTCCTTCATCACCAACCCCCCAAAAAAGCAAAAGTGGTTGCTTCTGCTGGGAAAGTTATGGTCATCTCATTCTTTGATATTCATGGAATGGTTTATCAGCATGTTGTACCTGCACACACATCAGTAACTGGATAATACTACAGGGATGTTCGGAAAACATTGCAAGTCCATATTAGGCGCAAAAGACCACATTTCCGTGAAGCAGGCTGGATGCTGCACCACGATAATGCACGGCCGCATATTGCCAATGTTGTTGCTGAATATCTTGCAAAAATCAACGTGAAGTGCATCCCTCACTCTCCCTATAGTCCGGATTTAGCCCCATGTGACTTTTTTCTATTTCCTAACTTGAAGAAATGCCTTCGTGGAAGGCTTTATTCATCATCAGATGCATTGGTGAAGGCTGCGCAGGCGATTTTGAAGGATCTCTCAAAAAATGGTTTCCAGCATGTCTTTGAAGACTGGCAGAAATGCTGGGACAAGTGCATCACATTCAGGGGAGACTATTTTGAGAAGGACCATCAAAATTATGAGGATGAGGAAAGGTACGTTGTGAAAGAAAAAATTATGATCATTCTTTATTGAACAGCCCTCATATTATGGAGAGAGTAATGCAGTACTAGTTTAGAATTAAGGAATTAGAAAATAAAGATATCTTACAGCAGAGTCTGAAACTGCAGCAAGAGCATATCAATGAGGGTATTTGATATAGGTCCACAGGAGGTACTTTAAATGAAATAGCTTGTGGGGATATTTGAAGGGACAGTCAGGTATTGGTTTAAAGTTTTTGGAAAAGTGTTGAAGTGAGAACTGAAGATATAGACAGGAAATATTTGGTAGTTTTAATTCCATAACTTCATTTTGTGTATATATAGAGTTAAAAATGACATGGGAGAGAGAAAAATGTTGATATTTATGACAGAACAGCAAGGAAAGACTTTGCATGAGCCAGGATGAGGGGTTGAAGTTAAAAGGTTTAGGGGAAAAAGAGGATCAAGGAAAGTGCCCACTCTGTAATATGAATAAATATTGGAATTTAATCATGTTGTTTTCTTATACCCGACGGTTGACAATGAAGTCATTAGTCTTCTTACACTGCAATATTTTTTGTGGATCTTAACACTTTGGAATTTAATTATAGAATGTGAAGAAACAAAGATTATTATGAGAAGAACTGCAGAAGAAATGATTCATTTTACCAAATTAAACTATAGCTAAACAGATGTTGAATGTTATATCTAAGGAAAATATAAAAGAAATAGGAAAATTTTAGATTTAGTGAGAAATAGATGGCTGAGGAAAATAACTAAGAAGGATAGAAGAAAATATAGATAATTAAAGGAAAAGAGTAAATAGGACCCAATAGCTTGGTAACCATGATGTTTAGGGCTTTAGGTGCCAGGAAATTCAGCAACTCCGTTAAGTGTGGAAAATGATATGTGAAGAGTAGAGTACCCACCAACCTGTCTGTCTGTCTGTCTGTCAATCTATCTATCTATCTAGAAGTATAAAGATGACAAATTTATGCAGTCAATAGTTTATCACTTCATGTAATAATAAAAACAAATTGAAATAAATTTTAAGGGAACCATTGTACTAATTAACATATTTAAAAACTTTTGCTGCTGTTTCCAAAATATAGTGGTTATACATCTGTGGCATGAATGGCCAGGATTTGATGCCAAAGGACAGATAATTAATTTCCCCCACTTATTAGTCCTTATATAATTAATTATATCCTCATTCATTTATAATTTTTTCAAACAGCATTTTTTATTAAAAAAAAAACAGCATTACAATAATCATTGAACTGTATATTTGATTATATTACACTTTCTGTCTCTAATGCCAGCCAGCTCAGTACATTATTTAAATACTGCAATTTAGACAATTTATGGTGCTAATTGAGGGAAATTAATTATTCTTCCACACTAGCCGAGTGTACAGCAAGGTTTGAATTGGTAGAGTCAGACTGAAAAATTGGATACCATAGTCAGGATTTGAACTACATATCTCCCAGACTTCGTCCAGTTGCTCTTAATCATTAAGCTACCATGGCAACATGCCAGCATGACATTAAATTCTCCAACTGACTTGTCGTTCAAATTCCAGCTATGGCATTGAATTTTTCAGTCTGACTCTACTTATTCAAATGTATGGTGTATTTAACATAGATAAATATGTTGCTGAGTGCAGAAAAACAATGTGCAGTAAGGGATCCAGAAGCTTTTTTACTGTGTTACATCATCAACATTAAATCTGTCATATTAGATATTGTAAATAAACTACAGTATTTTGTAACCAACTGTACTTATCTGTTTTTTAAACATCTGAATCCTCCGGACAATTTGAAAAACAGATAAATGAAGTTGGTTACAAAGTGTTGTAGTTTATTTTAATATTTGTATTGCTTCACTGTCAGCAGCTTCAGTTTTTTTTTTTTATAAAATATTGTCATGTTACAGTCTCCGAATGTAATATGTTTGTGGCTTGTCAGATATAAACAAAATGCATTCTAGTACAGACTATCACTACTGTTAGGTATATTGATGTGAAGCAACTGGATGGTATGGTACACAAATACAGGGCAATTCAAAATAATGGACCCAATTTCATAAATTTATTCTGTGCAATTAAATTTAAAGGGAGTCGATTAATGACACTATTAAATTTTTCCGGAACATGTTTCAGAGACTTTGCCTCTAGCCTCAGCCAGCCATTGACTAGTGTCATGAACTGACTCCCTTTAAATTTAATTTATCATAACAACACTATTTTCAACACTTCCAAGAAAGGAATTATTCTGTGCAATCTACTGAACATCTCATAATATGAGACATGTGCTAAGAACAGTAAATTCTCAAAGTTTTTTTCAGTCATATCACAAGTGTTCTATATGAGCACCTCACGTAACACAACACACATCAAGCTGATAGTCTATCTCCTGCCAAACCTTGTGTAGTGTGTTGTGGTCAATATCTGCGATGGCTGCTGTGATGCAGGCACGTAGGTCATCCAATGTCCATGGAAGATGTGGTACATGAACATTATCCTTTACAAAACCCCACAAGAAGAAATGACTCTGCAGCACAAACACGTTCCACTGTCTCTTCCCCAGCCGAAGGAAGGCCAGTTGACTTTCACTTACAGATGAAGGCCGTGTCTCTGAATTTTGCATACCACGCACGAATGGATTTTCCAGTAGGTGGGTCTCTTCCATACCTGGTATGGAAACATTGAACTCTAATCATAGACTTGTTTTAATGGTAATCAAGCACACAGAACGACTTCTGCTCTCCAGCCACAGCCATTTTCTTTACCTACTTCCTGCATGCTAGTAATGGTTGAAAATGAAACCACATTGGACGACCTTTGTGCCCGCATCACAGCAGCCATCGCAGAGATAGACCGCAACACATAACACAAGGTTTGGCACGAGATAGACTACTGGCTTGATATATGTTCTGTTACGCCAGGTGCTCACATACAACACTTGTGATATGACTGAAAAAAAAAACTCTGAGAGTTTACCATTCTTAGCACATGTCTTACATTACGATGTTCATTGGATTGCACAGAATAAACTTATGAAATTAGGTCCATCATTTTTAATTGCTCTGTATAAAGGTTAGTTTCTCATTGTATACCTGTCATTGGTTGAGGCAGTACATACACACTTGTGTGACTGTATTTACTGTTTCATTACATCAGATTTCATTTACCTTAACTTTAAAATGCTTAGTTTCTTACTGTGTTGCACATTACCATTTTCTGTACATTGTTTTTCCATAACCTTATATATTTAGTATATACATATCACAAGAATAGGCAAGTAACATTACCAGTATCCTCCAAAGGCTCCCACTCTGTGTCCTCCCAACCTGATGCTGCTGTGCTCTTTATCCCGTCCTGTAATGGGACAGAAAAAAATGGCAATTGTGATTTCAGTCAAAACAAAGGAGAGTTTACCCCTCCATTGCAGTTGTATCTAAATTTACCTTTTTTCCTGGATATTCCTCTTTTGGACTCTCTCCCCAGTTGTATGTAGTCACTGCTTTGGTTCCTGGCATTTCTTCCACTGGAACAAAATCTGCAGACTCCCAGCCCCCTCCTTCCGCAGCACTGCTAGCCTCAGCTGCCTTCAAGTCACAAACCCCATTTGTGTATAATAGATACTTTACTTGGTTTCCAAGAAAACAAACAGAGAAGCAAAGAACACTATGAAGTGGTGAGAGTTCCAAGGCATCACCTTGGCAAATGGACTTTCCAGCATCAACACACCCCTATACCGGAAACATCTTTCATGATTATATGAAGTGGCTACTATGAGTGCTTCAGCAAGTTACTTGTTATATCTAATGATTCATTTGGGTTACAGTTTTATTATTTTAGTTATATCGTAATTTATTGCAAAGGGTAACAAGAAATGACTTTCAGTTCAACAATCTCCTGTTTTCAAATAATGAAGAATATGGTAATGAAACTGTACTTCCATACTTGCCAACTTTCGAAGACAGAAACCTGTAAAATCTTCCTTTTTCCAGCAAAGCACAGCAATTTTGTATTGCATGAGAATGTTCATGAAGTAAATGTACAAAAATTATATTATATTAAAATATATAATAAAAATTTGGGCTCAAAAATCTATTCACATGCACCTGATATAAAATATGGAGTCCCTCAAGGTTATATTTTAAGACTTCTTCTTTTTTTATTATATATATAAATGACATAACAAGTAAAGATTGAGCACACAATACTGTCCATGTAAACCATTATTTAAAAAGTTAGGTATACTTCCGTTGGCATATATGTACACATATATTAGAATCATTATTATTTGTAAAAAATAACAGTCAGCATTTTCAAACAAATAATAACATTCATAAACCTTATATAAAATAAACCATAAATAATACGCATTGAACCTCCTCCAGAACAACTCTACATGAAAGAGGAGTTCAGAATCCCATTATAGAAATATATAACTATCTTCCAAATTATAACAAAGCAGCAGAAAAATATAATGTATTTAAATCTAAGGTGAAGGACTTCTTACAGGAACACTGTTTTTTTGCTATAGACGAATTTTTAGAATTTAATAAATATCTATTGTGTAATAAACTTTATATTATATCAAAATTTAACTGTATTGGAACACCACAGTGAAGCGAAATAATTATTAATTTTTAGATGAGTCGTATTTATTACACATCTGCTTCACTGCTTCAAAATAGGTATGAAAGTGAAGCAGATGTGTAATAAATATGACTCATCTAAAAATTAATAAACTTTATATTGTCACGAGGCTGCTTGTAAGTGAATGCCGAGAGAGGGAAGCGCAGAGTGAAAGACAGATAGCACTCAAGCCACACCCAGAGAGAGAGAGAGAGAGCAATAGAGGGAGAAAGAGACAGTTTCCTGGTGTTCTCGCCTCTTCACAAAAGGTCAGTAGCTTTCAAGTGGCTTCGTCAGATTTTGAGAAACCTTGAGAACAGCTGCTCATGTATAAATAAGAGTTCGGAGGGTGCAGAGGAGGACTCAGACGAGAGCTGTTAATGGAGCAGTATGGACGTACGACAGATGGACTTAAAGGTTTCGTACATGTGTGTTACGTCATTCTGCTGATATCAGAGTTGTATAAGTGTCTTTCTACCGAAATAAAGAGAATTTTGAATTTTTGCAAACTTGACTTTTAATTTTACGAGCCCACAAAGTCACAATATGTAACATATTAAAGATCTATGTAATTGTATACTTGTAAATTTAACTTGATGTATCCTGTAACAGTGTACCTATACATTGCACAGAATGATTGAAGGGATGAATAAATTGAATTATAAATTAAGAATTCTATTTTATAAGACTCCTTGAAGACCTGGTAATACTGTTTTTTTGTGTCACACTTGCTGAAATTCTTCTCGGTGCCACAATAAACAGGTATTCAAGCAAAGAACACTGTTTTCTATGATTTACATGGATTTCTAGTCCTTATTTTACACACAATTACATGAACTGTAAACAAAAGCTACCACAAAAATAGCAAAACTTAGATCCCACAAATGAGGTAAAAATTTACATGAGAGAATTGATCTTAGAATTTGTTGTCCATTAGTGAATGTTCATGGCCATTTACTGCAGTTACTACAATCACTAGTGGAGCAATCAAATTTTACTACAAATAACAGCAAACACTAGTAGCAATTAACAGGAAATAACATAGAACAAATAACTTTAATGTAGGCTATTAACAAAGGAATATTACTTGGTGTAACTAAAGGAACTGGAAATAATAATGGATCTGATTCTAGACAATGTATACTCTACAGAATTTTGATATTAGCTAACCTGCATAATGTTGGGTGAATTAGAAATGGATGCAAAAGTATCACTGGCTGGTTATGAACAATTCATATCCCAATGGGCAATATCAATTTTTCACTTTGCTATTGATTTAGTCATTGATATGCATTGTTGCTCTCAGGGCACTGACAGTCAAACTGTTGTACATGGTTTTACTTCTATTTCTGTTTCTATTCTCTTTCCACTCTCAGGTTATTGTGAACTAGCTTCTAACCCTAAAAGGATTTCAGGATGTTTTCCCTGGTGTGGAGCTGTAGCTTGGAATACCATAAAATGTGGTCCAGTACACTGATCAATAAAGCTGAATACAGGAAGACTAAGTCCTGGTCACTATTTGAATTGATCTAGTAAGAACTAATTCTCAAGATAAATACATGAATTAATCCAAGTACCAGTGGTAGCCAGATATGTACAACTGCTCTGCAAAAATTATGAATAGAACATCTGGTAAACATGGAAAATAAAAACCCATTAAAACTTAAGCTTCCTCTCCAAACATCAAATCTGATATAATAAGTACTTACAGGATCTTCCTCAAGACTGCCCCATTCTTCTGTATCCCAACCATCAGTGCCTTTCCTTCCACCAGGAAGAGGACTTCTTGGTTCTGATGATACACTAGGAGGTCCTCCACTGCCTGCAGATGCTTGAGTCTACAATTTAGAAATCAAATTTCACCTGTAAATTATTTGTCAAAACTTTTCCAGATTAGTCATCAAACAAAATAAAGCTAATCATTTCCATGGATTCCTTCTCATTGTGGAATCTAATAGCAATAATGATGATGATGATTAATAATAATAATAATAATAATAATAATAATAATAATAATAATAATAATAATAATAATAATAATAATAATAATAATAATAATAATAATAATAATAATAATATTTATTATCAATAGATTGTTGGTTAGAATTTCTGACAGTCAGTTTTTCATCATTAATACTAATTGTACATAGTCAATTCTACAACATTAGAAACTAATTCTACACATGATCCTTTAATCAGCTTAATGAACTTAACGCTTTCAAGTATAATTAGCTATTGGTTTAATATCAGATGGTAGTTTATTGTAAAGCTTAATTCCTAGTATATGTACATCCTTTTGAGAGACAGTTTTAATTACACTATCTCTATAGTAATTCATATTGGTTCTGATGTTATGTTTATGTACCTGACTGTTTTTAACTGGATTACACTTGTCCACAATAAACATTATAGCTGTATAAGCATACAGAGAGTAGAATGACTTGATACTCAAAGTATAAAATTGAAGGAAGCGTAGAGACAGTGAAGCACAACTTAGCACAAAAGTGAATCGAGAAGATATTGCCACACTGCTTCACTTACACTGTTTTTTCACAGGACATGTTTCAAGAGCTTTTGCTCTTATCATCAGCTGGAACTCTTCCAATGGAAATAGAAGAGGATGGTGTGCTCCCCTTTTTGGACATCAAGATCAAAAAAATGAACAACAAACTCATTTTTGGTATTTACAGGAAACCGAAACACACAGATAATTATATTAAGAACAACAGTTTCAACCCAAAACACCAACATGCCATTTTCAACAGTTTAATCTTTCGGAAGATCAACTGTCCACTAAACAGAGAAGATTATCAAGAAGAATACCTACACATAAAAAAGTAGCTATGTCCAATGGTTTCAACCCAAATTTAGTGGACAAAACAGTTAACAGACTCAACAAGGCTAAGAAAATAAAAGAAACGACCACCCTAGAACTTACAGGAGCAAAAGAGAAAAAAATTTTTAAAAAATTTACCTTCCATCCATCAGCCCATAATAAATTCCAAAAAATCTTCTCAAAACACAACATAATTCTTGCATCTCAAAATAAATTTAATATCAGAAATTTGTTAAAAGGCCCCCCCAAAAAATTCAATTACTACCAAAGAAAAACCAGGAATCTATGAGATCAAATGTGAAACTTTCCTTAAAATTTATATAGGAAAAACAAAAAGAAATATTGACATCAGAACTAAAGAACATATAAAAAACATTAAAAATGGTAATACAGAAAAATCAGCAGTGGTATTACATTTTTTTAATACTAGACATGACATCAACTTGGAAACATCTTTATTAAAATACATTAATCACCCCATAGACCTTTCCGTATGGGAAAAAATCTTCATTAACAAAAATTGTGTCACAGAGTCATGAATTTTGAAACTCCAGCACTGGACATCTTTGACAAGTACATCATGCCATCTATCGACAATATGGAGAAAGAGGAAACCACTACAATTTGCACCAGTCGAGTTCCAGCTGATGATAAGAGCAAAAGCTCTTGAAACATGTCCTGTGAAAAAACAGTGTGAGTGAAGCAGTGTGTCAATATCTTCTTGATTCACTTTTGTGCTAATGACTTGATACCTTAGTAATAAGGCAACCAAAATTTTACAGAAGCTAAATCAAACTTGTACTGATTTCTCCAGTCCCTTTCTGAAGTTCAGAATGTCAAAATGTAGACCAAGATAGCCAAAGGATCTGTAATTACATTCTCTTCAAACTCTCGGTAGGACAGCACAAAGACCATTCAAGTGCTTCCAATAAGTTAACACCAGACATCAGTCCATGATAGCTCTATGTGTCATAGTGGAGCCGAGCTGTCCTGGTATGAGCTTTTTGTCTTATATCAAACCAGCACACAAGCACATCCTATTTCATCAACTCTAGGGCAGCCACATCTACATCAGTTTTAGGTAAGGTATTCAGAAGAATGAAGTTTTCGAGCTTGGAGGCCACGGTACAGTTGATCTGTCACCTGTCATTTCGCCAGTAGCTCTGTTGGTCACCTTTAGAGGAATTGACTCCATACTGGATAAATAGTCAATAAACCAATTGTTAAACCAGCACTACATTTCCCCTATACCTGTGGTTGCCATCTTTGTGGCAGTAGTATGGTCAATGTGTTCTCATGGAAGTAACAACTATAGCTGTGGCTGAAGCTCATTGGGTAGCTGTATTTATACCACCAGCCTTCAGCCACAGTTGCTGACAATACTTCTGTGAGAACACTTTGACCATGCTACTGTGATGAAGCAGGCACAGACAAAATGTCTGTGAAAAAGAAGCCTAGTAGAACACAGCCTACGAGGCTGTGATTTTTTTAACTAATAGAGCATAAATGGTCAGCTGCTAGAAGGAATCAACAGCTTGGAGGGAAAATATGCTACTAGACCATTTAGCAATGTGTTAGAATTTTGCAGGAGAGAAGAAATTTATTTTAACTTACATTAATGAGAAGTAATAATTAATGCCATAAACAAATAGGATGAAAATACAATTAGTACAGAGGATATATAAGATTTCATTTGTAACTGTAAAGGGAAATGCGTGCTGTTAAAAAGTTTTGGTACTCCACAAATCTGCATTGAGCAAACTTTTGTATATTGTATTGTACAGGCATTGTGAACAAAATTTTCAAAAAGGAACACATATCAGGAAGTAAGAGTGAGAAGTAAAATTTGATGGTGGTAAAATGAATACTGAGAACCACCAAAGATCATGATATATAAATTTCATATTAAAAAGTGTCTCAGGTACAAGTTAACAGTTCAGATTTATTTAACTGTTTTAATCAATTATTTGTGGAAAATGCAATAAAAATCAGTTCATTTTTCACAACACCAATATTTATTCTTTTGTTTTCTTTCTCTTCCTACCACCTCTTGTAGAAGGCACTCTAAATTAGTGGCCGACATGGTAGTGAGCAAAATAATTGTTAGAGAGAATTATTTGCAACAATACACCACTATCTCAACTAGTTCCATGGAGAAGCAAGAAGGAGGGAATAAGAAAGAAGAACATGACCTCATTCTAGCGAGAATAAAGCAGCAGATGACCTCTTCCAAACTTGGAATAAAAAGTGGTACAAAAACACACTTTGCAGTGCAAAGTGAGTGATAAAAACAAACATTTATACCACTAAAATAAAAGTAGCTGCAACCAGCAGGACATAAATTTATTGTTAACCATAAAAAGTGTATCTGAGAAGAGATAAAAAGACAATAACAAAAATGATTTCCACATCAGTAGCAAGTCACATTACCAGTGATAAAACTGAGGTTAAGGAGCAAGAGGACGTGGCTAGCAGCAACAGTGAGAGTAGCATAATAGAACTGTTAAGAGATATGAAAAATGGACAGTATCAGATAGGTGGGGAGGTTTTAGAGGCAGTAGATAAAGAAGAGAAAGGGTAGGAACAGCTAAATAAAGGAATTACAGAAAAACTTGATAAAGAGAAGTAGAGAAGCAGTATGTTATGGAAATGACCGAAAAGACAAAAAATGAAAAAGGACAAAGAACAACTGGAGAAATGATGAAAGTATAAATAAATTGGAAAGCAAGATAGATGAAATGAAACTAAAGCAGGTTGAATTTCAAACTGAAACTGTTGAAGAAATTAAAAACATGCTAAAGTTAGAAATAAAAACTGTCAAACAATATTTTGAAGTAGCGAACCAATGAAATACAAATTTTGAAAGAGGGACATAATGACAAAGTCTAACATAGGTAGTGAATTAAAAGTAATATCTATAGAACTGAATCCATTGAAAACTGACTTGCACTCACAACAGAAAGCAATAAATACAGTAAATTAAAACCAGAGTAGAACATAATAAGAATAGTATGAGCAGTCACAGTGAGTAAAAGATAATGCTGAGAAATACAAGGAAAATCAGGATCAATTATGTACTATTGTGGTTGCAATACCTGCATATCATGAAAAAATGACAGACGGCGCATATGAGGGTATGAATAACAATAATGTAAATCATGTACATATAACCTGAATTTGTTACATGACCAATGTTACTTAAATGGTTTTTATAAAGTATTAGAATAGTTCATTACACCATTATCTAAAGCAGGCTACTGAATCACCATGTTACATCGTTTGGATAGGCATAGTCAGACTGAAAAATTCAAAGCCATAGCTGGGATTTGAACTACAGATCTCCTGGTCTCCATGCGGTTGCTCTTAACCATTGCACTATCATGGTCAACATGCCAGCATGAAATAATAAATTCTCCAAATGACTCACATTTTTTCTTGGTAAATCACTAAGTGTTCTCATATACAATGAGATATGCACCGTTTGTGACAACTTACTATTGCAAATACTTAAGTCCCAGGCTTTATAGTTAAGGGGACGCATCTGTGAAAAATGCTAAAACCCAGAGTTTACATCAGAACTGCTTGAAATTTTGTCATTAGGTGGGGTATAGGGAATCTAAGTAAGCTTTTAAAATTCATCTTTCTATCTTAAATAGATTTTTCAAAAAATAATATTTAGTGCTTTTTATAGTATGATTTTTGTATGCTATATAAAAAGTCCCAGGTCATACAGCTTTTCTTTTAGAAGCTTTAAATTTTAGATTCAGGTTTCTCTGTACATCAGTTATAAAAGTTTGAAACAGTTATTTTATGTTGTCCCCAAAGAGTTTCAAATATTGTATTATGTGAGGTTATGTAGAGTGAGTCACGCACAGAGAAGCTATGTAAGTGGAAATGACGTCACAAAAGTGTGGAATAACAAACTTATTTGTGATTGGTGTGACGCGTATATCGTAAAACGTGGACCAATCAGATATAGAAGATTTTACGTTGCCATGGAGGATATTCAATATTCCTCTAGAGGGATTGAACTATTAGCGAAATGCTAATGTGTAGAAGAAGCGGAACCGGTCATTCTTCTCCTAACAGTCGCCGTGAACGGATGTAAGGTTCTCTTCTTAAACGCCGTTGTGTGCGGAAGAGTATAAGTTTATTCTCGTAACCATCATCGATTATAACTAGATAATCTTTACATTAAATATCATCGCTAGAAGACACACAATTTAATTATTATACACGGTAGTAAAAAAAACGTATAAAACTTTTGATTCTTGCACGCATCCAGATAAACGCGTCACATCAAGTGAATCTTGTGTAAGAATAGTGTTATAAATGTTGTATCATACATCTTGTTCGAACTGGTGTTAATTGAAGTAAGGAAATAAAAGTTTCTACATTATTTAATACAGAGGAAAATGATTACTCATTTTACGTAAAATTTCCTTCCGCCGTACCACCCCTGTAAAAAGAAGATATCTAGCTCAACCGACTGAAGCCACGCCGAGGTAAGCTGGGACTTCAAGAATCATCAATTCCAACCCTGTTCCAAATGATCACCTCAACGAGGGGCATAATTCGCCATCCTTCTATACGATTCGACATAAATCCAGTTCCAAAATGGCGCCCAACTGTATGGCTCGAATAGGCAGAAGGAGGATTACACCACAGGAGAATAAATAGTGTAATGGACAGGTAACTTCGAATCAAGAAAGAAGAAAGAAGAAAAGTGAGTACGGAAAATCTTAATAGATAATTAATAGAAAAAGTGACAAAATTATAATTTTCATTTTTTTTATGTTATTAAGAAAGGGAAAAATATTACCTAAAATGGAAGGTAAAAAATTAACAGACAATAAGAATAAAAATGTTGGGGAAGGAGTGGAAAGACTAGTTAGTGATAAGAGAGCAGAAATACAAGAAGTCAGGGAAGTAGTGGAAGGAATGAGTAGTGATGATGCAGGAACAAGTAGAACAGAAATTATGCAGAGTAAAGGTAATGAAATGATAATAGACAGGTTAGAGAAAATGATGAGTAATTTTGATGCTAAAATGGATAGTTTTAGACAGGAAATAAGACAGGAAATAAGACAGAATTCAGATCAAAATTCAGAAAATTTAAATAGTTTTAGACAGGATATAAGGCAGGAAATGAGTAATTTAAATGCTAAGGTAGATCAAAATTCAGAAAAGGTAGATCAAAATTCAGAGAAGTTAGAAGCTAGGATAGATCAAGGTTTAGGTAACCTAAGAAATGAAATTGAGAAAGGAAGAGAAGAGTGTAGAGAAGGCATAAAATCTTTAAAACAGAAAATAGAATCTCATGATGGAGAAATGTCTAAGTTAAAAGAGATGTTTCAGGAAATGAAAATAAGTCAGGAAAATGTAGTAAAAGATATAAGAAGTGAATTGGCTAAGGAGTCAGAAATCCTTAAGCAACAACAAGTAGAATTTGTAGAAAAACAAAAAGTAGAAATAGGGGAATTAGAGAATAGAATAAGACAAGAAATAGATGTAGTCTTATTAGATAATTCACGGAAATACCATGAGGAAAATATTGAAATACAGAATAATTTTGTAAGAGAGGTAAATAGTATCAGAAATGATGTTAAACTAATTGCTACTGAGGTGCAAACACAACAAGATGAACTAAAAGTTAAATATGATGAAGTCAGTAAGTTGAATAGTGAAATGATTACAAGAATAGATTTGGCACAGGAAAGTTTTGAGAGAGAGAAAGAAAACATTAGCAAGCTGAATCAAGTTGTGGTTGCATTACAGGCAAGCAAAATTTCTGAGAACCAGAGGGTAATAAAATCTAAGAATATTACATGTATTGACTCACCTGGTAATTCAGGTAATATTGTACAAAACTTAGAGAATTATTTGGAGAGTGACGATACAGAATCTTTGTCACCTGATTGTGAAGTAAATGGTAATGGACAAATACAAAACATGCACACACATACACAGTTACACAGTCAAGGTAACACAAATTGTACAAATTATTTGTTGCATGACATAAGTCCACCTACTTTCGAAGAAGAATCGGGAGACAATCCCAAAATATTTCTAAAGGAATTAGAAGAATATTTTAAAATTAAAAAGATTCCAAATGAATTTAGGATGATGATTGTTAAAAGGTGTTTGAAGAAAAATGCTTTAGAATGGCTGAGGTTAACACTAGCATCACATGAAACGTATAGTATGTTTAGGAATGTGTTTATAAATAGGTTCTGGGGTCCAGAAAGACAGAGAAGAATTAAAGTCGAACTGGCCACTGGTAAATTCGAGTTCAAGAAGGGTGTGTCCATGACAGAATATTTCCTAAAACTTGCTAACAAAAGTAAACTTGTGAATCCAGATATGTCAGAAACCGAGATCGTGAATATGCTAATACGACATTATCCACCGCACATTAGAAACCACCTAATTGTGGCTAAGCCCGTCGACTTTACTGATATGATTGAGTTATTATCAGAATTTGAGGCTCATAACCTTAATTCTGATTCTACTCATAGTCAAGTTGATCCTGGCAAGACTCATATAGAACAAAAGCAAGTAAATAGACAGGAAGTAAGACCAACATTCAGGGAAAATCACAACCATACTAACCAAAACCAAAATAGTTTTAACCAAAATTGGGGCGGGGCACGTTCAAGAGACAACTATGAACGAAGAGAGTACAACCCCAGAAAGACATATGAATCGGTAGTGCCAGGTATAGGAAGGAGAATTCCAAATACTCCTAGGAGGAATTATAATAATGACCAACCTGTGGGAAATGTGAGGAGTAATCAGGTGAATCAACTGAGGTTTTACAGGGGAAATAACTTAAGAACGGGTTATCAAAGTAGAGGAAGAGGAACTAGCATCGAAGACTCTTCATTAAGAGATTTTGGGGGTCCTAGGTTTGAAAGGGCAGACAATAACCTAGAAAGGACACAGACTCAGGGAATAGAAAGAGAAATAAATAACGGTAGTACCAACCCAACTGCTAGTGTAACTACCGACCGCACTAATGCGGAAAACTGAGTACCAAATCATTTTGTGCCTTGGAAAGTGGTTCGGTAGAAATGACACAGGGCAAAATCAAAATTCAAAATTTACCAGATGATAAGCTCACTCTCTCCAGAAGTAAAGATCGGGAATTAGTAAATCCACCTCAGATTAACCTTCGTATAGGCGATAGCGAATATAAAGTATTGATAGACACAGGAGCTAGTTCATCAGTAATAAGTGAGAACTTATTCAAGGAATTACTATCCAAGTTTAGGATTGAATATTTAAACGTGTGTAATGTATACTGTAGCACAGCTATTGGGAAAAAGAAAGATAAAGTTAAATATCAAGCGTTAATTCCTGCGCGAATAGATGATTTGAATTTCAATTTTATCGTATTGGTAATACCAAACTTAGCTCGTGATATTATTATTGGCAATGATGTATTGTATGGTTGGCAAAGTGTGATAGATTTCGAAAAACATGAAATGAAGGTCAAAGGAGATAATGAAGTAATCAAAATAAATTTGTTAGAAGAAATTATATTAAAAGAAGATGAGAAGGATAGTATAAATAATGATAGGTTTTTTGTAGAAAATATAATATTATACGAAGAAGATATAATAAATAATGAAGAAGATGATAGTGGTAAAGAAAATTTACTTTTAAATAATAAAGAAAATGAGACGTTTGACCTTGGAGATCATTGTTGCCAAATAAACACATTAAATACCGACACCGAGCGAAAACAAGAAGAGGAAGAAATGATATTCCAAAGAACTTTGAAAGAAAAGTTAGGGAAAACATACAATTTAAATCACGCGCAAAGAGAACAATTGAGGTTATGTATACTAAAGAACAGGAACGTTTTTAGTACGAAACCTGGATTATGTAATAAGTACATATATACATTTAAGGTGAACGACATTGCTCCTTATACTCATAAAAGTAGACCTGTGCCTATCACTATTAGACAACAAGCATCTGAAGTAATAAACGATATGCTAGAAAATGGAAATAAAATTTTAAAAGATTGGATACCAAAGTATGGGCCAATAAAGGCAATATTATCAGACAACGCAACGGTTCACCGGAGTAAATTGTTTACTTCAGAAATGAAGAACAATAACATTAAGATGTATTACTCTTCAGCATATTTTCCCCAAGGAAATCCTTGCGAGAGAGTGATGCGTGATTTAGGCTTGTATTTCAGAATTCTGTGTCATTCTAACCACCGAGGCTGGTACAAATACTGCCATATTATTGAGAAAATCATTAACAATACCCCAAACTCTACTACCAAATTTTCACCAATCGAATTAATGACTGGACTACAACCTGAACCTCTAGTAATAAAAGCACCAACAACCTTAAAAGTAGATGAAATGGAATTGAATGAAGAAGAAAAGTGTGCTGAAGCATTTCGAAGAATAAAAGAAAAAGCAGAGAAAAGATTATCAAAGATACAAAGAAAAGGAGCGAAATGGAATCCTGAAATAAATGATAAAGTTCTCGTAAAGACATTTAATATCTCCAGTTCTAAAATCAAATCCTATTGGAGAATGAATTTGTTATATAAAGGTCCATATAAAATAGTAAGAAAATTTGGGGATCATACGTACGAATTAAGAGACGATGATAATAAAATGATAGGAAAATATCACAAAACACTTTTAAAACCATTCAAAAGCCTTGACACTCACAAGAACAAATGATTTAAAAAAAAATAATAATAATATGTTTATGAATTACTGAAAAATGTTTTGTTTTTTATTATTGTGTTCGAATAATTTCTGATTTTATATTGTTATTTTAAATTGTATTAATTGTTCATTGTTGTAATAATGTCTAATTATTGGGGCATTCTTTAGAATATATGGAACAATATTCTTGGAAGATTTAAGTTAATTTTCCATATATTCTGAAGAGGGGCATCTGAAACAGTTATTTTATGTTGTCCCCAAAGAGTTTCAAATATTGTATTATGTGAGGTTATGTAGAGTGAGTCACGCACAGAGAAGCTATGTAAGTGGAAATGACGTCACAAAAGTGTGGAATAACAAACTTATTTGTGATTGGTGTGACGCGTATATCGTAAAACGTGGACCAATCAGATATAGAAGATTTTACGTTGCCATGGAGGATATTCAATATTCCTCTAGAGGGATTGAACTATTAGCGAAATGCTAATGTGTAGAAGAAGCGGAACCGGTCATTCTTCTCCTAACAGTCGCCGTGAACGGATGTAAGGTTCTCTTCTTAAACGCCGTTGTGTGCGGAAGAGTATAAGTTTATTCTCGTAACCATCATCGATTATAACTAGATAATCTTTACATTAAATATCATCGCTAGAAGACACACAATTTAATTATTATACACGGTAGTAAAAAAAACGTATAAAACTTTTGATTCTTGCACGCATCCAGATAAACGCGTCACATCAAGTGAATCTTGTGTAAGAATAGTGTTATAAATGTTGTATCATACATCTTGTTCGAACTGGTGTTAATTGAAGTAAGGAAATAAAAGTTTCTACATTATTTAATACAGAGGAAAATGATTACTCATTTTACGTAAAATTTCCTTCCGCCGTACCACCCCTGTAAAAAGAAGATATCTAGCTCAACCGACTGAAGCCACGCCGAGGTAAGCTGGGACTTCAAGAATCATCAATTCCAACCCTGTTCCAAATGATCACCTCAACGAGGGGCATAATTCGCCATCCTTCTATACGATTCGACATAAATCCAGTTCCAAGTTGCTATACTTTTAAAGTGTGTATCAAGTATTTTTGGACAAAAACAATTTTTATGTGTGAATATATTACATTTTTCTTTTCTTTCTTTCTTTCTTTCTTTCTTTCTTTCTTTCTTTCTTTTTTTTTTTTTTTTTTTTTTTTTTTTTTTTTGCAATTTTGAGATTTAAAAATCTATAATAAATAAATTATTTAATTTAAATAAACAAAAATACCAACTTTTATTAAACATTTATTTAGGAATATGTATGCAAAGTTTAATACAAATTCGTTGAGAATTGCAGAAGTTGGAGCATTTTGAAGAAACAAAAATGTTCAAAAATTGAAAGTGGAGAAAAATGAATTTAAAGATTTAGATAGAAATTCCACTACTTTCTTTACTTTGAAAACTCCATGCATCATATGCAGGCCCTACAGCTATCTTATTACCTTCTTTCTCTTTAATTTGGTTACCTTTGGCCCTCTTTTTATAATGTTTCTATCTAAAATAATTTTTACAAAAAAAAAAAAAAATAATAATAATTTAATAAATCCTTTCATGGAAGTGTTGAAAACAGTGTTGTTGTATAAATTAAATTAATTGGGAGTCGATTAATTTAATAATAATTTAATTTTTTGCTGCGAATTCTTTACATTGGGAAACATTACATTCTCTACAATTTTTCTTATAAATGATTGGAACTTTGGATTTTGGTTCCTTTAGATAATAGTTACAAAACTATATATGTATATACTCATTTGCCCAAGTCTAATGGTTCTGGAGGAGAAAATTTAAGGAATATGATAGAATTTTCTTGAATTTTTTTCAATTTCCTTTTTTCAATACCAATCATTATTAATTTTTTCATATACAGCCATAATGATACCAATTTTTATTGAAAACTTATCTAGGAATATACATATATGCAAAACATTCATTGAAAACTTTAGTGTCTGGACTATAAGGAGTATTAAAAATGCTAAAAGTTGGACATGAAGAAAAATCTAGTTAGAAGCTCTAAATATAAACAACATTTTTGTCTATGTTTCAAAAGAATCCTGCACTATATGAAGACCACTCAGCTAGTTTACTATCCTCTTCTTCTTTTAATTTAGTCACCTTTAACTGCTGCTTGGCAGATTTATATTTGCTCAATGAACTTTTTAGCTTTCACCTATCCCTAATACTGCTAATTTTCTTGCTAACAAGACTTACTTTGCTTGCTGCAACTTTTGCCTTAACTTTAAGTCTATCTTTATAACCCATATTAAATTCACTAACAGCTCCAATGACTGCAATTTGCAATTTCTTTCTTAATACAAAAACTTCTTTGTGACATTTACTCCATGGAAACTTTCATTAGCATTCTGCGTTTCTCCCTTGATGCAGCTCTCCAGTTGAACAGTACTAAATAATCTCTCTATTTTTGTCTGTGATGCAAATTGTAAGTAGAATAGTTCATGCAATTCATACCCATGGTCATACAAAACTTCTGCATAGAAATATGACCCTTACCAATGCCCAGAAGTGCATCAACCGTTCTTCTATTTACATTAAAATATGACTTACTAGAATCACTGGTAACTCTAGGTTTATAATATGTTTTCACTTAACATTTACCTCAAGCAGAGCATTCTAGTAAAATTACTTACTATTATGGCTAGCAAACTTTGAAGTTTCATTATATTTTGCTTTGAAATAGCCACCATACTACTAACCTAACCTGGTATGAATTATATAGGTAACTACTGTTGCAACAAGAAAGCAATATAATGTTAAATCAGGCTTTATTCCTATTCTAAACAATAGTAATCTAATATATGCTGCTGTCCACAGCTTTCACTTGCATGTAAACCATATTTCACAAACACTACATGTCAGTGGAAATGTTTGTTTACTTTCAAAAGTAGTAAGTGGGAAATAATATATAAAATGGTAGCGGAAAGGTTCAGTAGCTTCCACAAACATCCAGAAGATGTCTCTGCACATTACCACAGTTACAGAATCAAACCGCGTAGTTTAAATGTGAGAATTCCATCAATATCTTTGCGACACACTGGAAAAGGCAATATAAATGGCCATGCCCACCAGCACATGGGCGTTTAAATAATGATGTAGCTGCTCTTTAAATTGCGCTAGGGCCTAACTGATGGCAGATTATGAAACTACAATGTTTAAACATAATTTTAACGCAAAAAACGGAAAAGGTCGTTTTTTGTCATTTTTGACGAAATTTCACCGATGCCTCCCCTTACACTATTATTAGTTGACTGATGGAAATTAATCGTTCTTCTATACCAGCCATGTGTAGGCTAAGGCTTGGATAGGTAGAGTCAGACTGAAAAATTCAATGCCATGGCTGGGATTAGAACCATAGATCTCCTGGTCTCCGTCCCACTGCTCTTAACCATTGAGCTACTATGGCCAACATGCCGGTATAACATTAAATTCTCCAACTGACTTGCCTTTCAGTCTGACTCTACCCACACAAGCCTTAACTTACACACGGCTAGTGTGGAAGAACGATTAATTCGAGAGTCAAGCTGAGACATTACCACATGAACTTCTAATAAAAAGGATGAGAGAACGCACTTCTGCCTTTTTTGCTACTGGCTAGTTTGTAGCTATATTGTGTACAGTGCAAATACATAGGCTATTACAGTACATACAGTGTATGTGTTTTTAGGTGAAAGTGTGCTAATACTAATTTGTAAAGGCCATTAAAAATATTTATCCTATACACAGCTAGTGTGAAGGAACAATTAATTTCCATCAAATAACTTAAATAATAAGAGTTTAATGATGAAGCCTGGGAATCAAATACTTACAATAGTAAGTCGCCACAAACGATGTATCTCGAATAAGAGAGCCCCTAGTGGTTTACTGGGAAAATATATGAGTTAATTGGAGAATTTAGCATCATGCTGGCATGTTGGCAACGGTAGCTCAATGGGTAAGAGCGACTGGATGGAAACCAGAAGATCTGTGTTTCAAATCCCAGCCATGGCATTGAATTTTTCAGTTTGACTCTAACTTAAATGTTGTCCATGTTTATTGTTTTTCTGTCATTGGATAACTCAGATTTTTGGAAACTTGGATCAGCCCTGGTCCCAGTTGATCCAGGTAACGAGGTCTTACTATAAAAGTAGAAATTGAGTCAATAACGCAAAACAAACATTCATTTGGCAACTTTTTGTTTTTGAGTTATGGCCTTACAAGCACGGATCACACACACTTTTCACCTAAAAATGCTTTAAATGAGTTTAGGAAGCCATAAAACATGTTGGTGAAATCTCCAAATCAAAGTTTTATGCGGAATGCGTCATATCGGACGATGAATGGAAGGGTGAAATGATGCTCAAATGAGCCCAGGGTCCATGGAGCTGAGTTACCTGACATTAGTCTTTTAGGATAAGGGAAAACCCTAGAAAATACATTATCCAGATAACTCGCCCTGACCCAGATTCAAACTCGGGACCTCTTGAACGTGAGGCAGACATGCTACCATCTATGCTACTGAGGCGGGCTTCCTCTGCTTATTATTGGTAAGTAGAAGGGAAAGTAAAAATGAGACACGTTTGGTTTGTTTTTGCATACGTTTGAGAATTTGATTGGAAATACAATAATTTTAACAAGTTTGTATTAAGTTAATTAGGAGTCGATTAATAACACAAAACAACACTCACTTTTCAACACTGTTTTCAACACTTCCATAAAAGGATTTAAGTTTGTATTAGATTAGTTCAGCTTCTAAGAACCCCTCCATTATCTATAGGATTATATTTGTTACGTACCTCCATATCACCCCAGTTTTCGGTGTCCCAGTTCTCATCATAATCTGATACAGAATCTGCTCCCTTACTCTCTTCCTGCTCTAGGGATGTCATTGATGTTACACTGGAAGTGGTCGTTGAGATGCTACTGCTTGAAGGTTGCTCTGATAAAAAGATAATCATAAATAGATTCTTAAAGTTCTAGTGTGGCAATAGACTCAATTAACCCTTTTAATCTCCATGTCACAATATCATGTACTTCTAGTCTTATCTAATTGATTTTTGGCACATGACCATTTATTGCAGCACAAACTGGTCTTCTATTCAAAACAATGTGCCTTCATACAGTTGAATAATTCCAAGAACATTATATTTTTTTATAAGTAAATGTATGAAATAATCATGTAGATGCATTAATTCATGTGTATAGTCATATAAAATTGGCTAGAAGACCTCTTGTGTTTAAACTTGACTCATTCTTAATAGCACTCTTATTTGATTAATGCTGTTATTTATGCATTGGTAAAATTCAATAACATGTACACCTGCAATGAATTTAAAAAGAAAGAAAAAAGAAGAGTTTTAATGCCCTTTAACCTTGTAGGCCATAGTGGAAATGAATGAAATGGGTGAAGTAATGCTCAAATGAGCCTGAGATCAGTAAAGCTTAAATTTACCAAACATTCATCTTCTCAGAATAAGGTGAAATCCTGGAAAATACCTTACCCAGCTAACTCATACTAACCATGATTTGAATCTAGGACCACTTGAATGTGAGGCACACACACTACATCTGCAGCGCAGACACTCCCCCTGATACATTACTCCTGATCTTAATTCACAAATGATTAAAACTGTGTGTGCTTCTCATACACTAGGTATAAATGCTAAATGAATGGAGGAATCTGCAGATATTTCTAAGCTGAAATATTTTAGGTATAGTAGTGAGAAAAAAAAATGTTGCATCAGGAGATGTGAGGAGTGCATTAAAAATGCATGACATATGCATGGACTTTTTTAACCCTTTGCTAATCCAACATTCTTGATATTCACATGTTTCTGCTGACCTAAACACTTCAGAGCACACTTGCTTACAGTTGAGCTGTGAGAATGGAACAACACCTGGTTGAACTCTGCCATATTGTAATAACTTACAGAGGAAGCATTCTTGCATCTATAGTGAACATAAATAGCACTAAACAATGACACAAGGCACACATATTAACTGCCAAATGTTACAAACTTCTTAATAGCTGGATCAGTTTGTGACAACGGCTTCTATATCCCACATATCCTGTATAGGTATCACAGATGTGAAAAATGTTAAAAATTTGATAAATAATGATAGTGATCTCACACTATTTTCATCTGAAGAAGAAGCAGAAGAAGAAGAAGAAGAAGAAGAAGAAGAAGAAGAAGAAGAAGAACAAGAAGAAGAAGAAGAAGAAGAAGAAGAAGAAGAAGAAGAAGAAGAAGAAGAAGAAGAAGAAGAAGAACAAGAACAAGAACAAGAACAAGAACAAGAAGAAGAAGAAGAAGAAGAAGAAGAACAAGAACAAGAAGAACAAGAAGAAGAAGAAGAAGAAGAAGAAGAACAAGAAGAAGAAGAAGAACAAGAAGAAGAAGAAGAACAAGAAGAACAAGAAGAAGAAGAAGAAGAAGAAGAACAAGAAGAAGAAGAAGAAGAAGAAGAACAAGAAGAAGAAGAAGAAGAAGAAGAAGAAGAAGAAGAAGAACAAGAAGAAGAAGAACAAGAACAAGAACAAGAAGAAGAAGAAGAAAGTAGATCAGAAACAATGTCGGTATATAATGGAAATCAGATAATTTAGAAACGTGTCTATTGTGAAATCATTCATTTTATATGACCTCACAAATAACCAGCAGTTCAAAATGCCAAGGCAAATGACTTTCAGGAAAACCTTGGTGCATCAGTTTATAGGAACATTTACTTCTAGAAAATGTACAGGCAGGAAAAGAAATCTGCCTACCAGAGCTGTATTTCCAAGTCTTTTTTTTTTTTATTACTTTGAGAAAATCTCTGATCATGCAAAAATGTATAGTGAGAAAAAAAGAAAAGCTCTAACTGGAACTTATAAATAAAGAGAGTATGATTTTCCAATCTGTCATGTGGGCTGCTTTTTGGGATTACAATCAACAGCAAAATGTGCAAATATAAAATTAAGTGAGCTTGGTCTATGCATAATTTAAAGATTTGGGAAAAAGAATGCAACGAGAATTTCATTTGTGTATATATATATATATATTTTCCCCAAGAGAAGATGCAGGACATTTTGGTTCACAATATCTCAATAATGAGAACAGGAATTATCCAGATTGATAGCAAAATGGAAAGGGTATTTTGTGTGCTAGGATGTGATTTGTTTGTAGCTGACCAATGGTATCTTTTTACTTGCTTCCAACAGATTAGCCTATGTCAAAACTCAATTCACTAAACATTTTCTAAATGTAGATTCATTAATATTTCTGAGATGTACCAATCTTCATTCCTTTATTAATAATTTACATTAAATTATTTAGCTCTTCTTTGCTTTACATCCCACGAACATTTATTCAAGTTCCAACATCAGTTGCGATGTTGCATCCTACAGGAAACCATAAATATGACCCAGAAATACAAAAATGACTTGAAATACTCTGTAAGCTGTTAGAAATACAAAGTTCATCTGAAATGAAATGGATACAGTTTAATTTGAAATGTATGCACCAACATCGATAGCATTCAAGCTGTCTTGCTGCCACCATTACTTCTACAATCACCTTAGTCTTTGTTGCCAATATTAAAAATGGCAATATAAGGTAAATAAATGAACTGGTGAAGGTTTTCATTGATCTTAAGTATTCTAAAGTTTAACAAAACTATTGTCTTAACTAAGCTAACATATTTACATACCTAAGTTATTTAACTAAACCAAGCAAATCTTACAAATGTCCTCAAGTAGCCCATGAAATGGATCAGCTTTCCTGTTTTTGCAGTTTTGACACCAATGATACTCCAACAAATGTATGTTCTTATTAAATTTTAGATGAGTCGCATTTTTTACACATCTGCTTCACTTTCGTACCTATTTTGAGGACATGTTTCGCAAATCTTCGTTTGCATCTACGGCTCTTGTGCGACTGACGCTAGATCCAGCGGTGTGGGTAATTCTGGGGTTGTTGCTGCCATCTGTTGATTTAGTGATGAACTGAAATGTGGGATTATCTTCTAGCGGGATTTCAAAGTTCATTAGTTGGTTTTTATGTTTTTCTATGTATATCCTCTCCCATATGACGAGTTCACTATGTTTTTGTACGTATTTTAGTAATTCTGTGCTATCTTCAATTTCATGATTTTCAGACCAGAAATGAGCTGCTATTGCGGACTTATCAATATTTTTGTATCTTAAGTGCCTGAAGTGTTCTTTCTTTCTAGTGCCTATGTTCCTTTTTGTCCTTCCTATGTAAATTTTTTCACAGTCTTTACACTTAATTTTGTAAATGCCTGACTTTTCCTCTGGTTTTATCTTATCAGTATTATTACTGTGAAGTAGGTTTTTAATGTTGTAATTGTTTTTTGGTGCCAATGTTATATTGTATTTCTTGAATATTTTTTGGAACTTTTTTGTGGCCCAGGGGTGGTAAGTAAATTTAGCAAATCTAGTTTCTTGTTTTATTGGTGTGAGAGCTGTGATCTGTTTTAATTTCTTTTGAAGTTTGAATAATTTTAGTTTTTTATCTACAAGGTTTTTTCCATATCCATTTTCAATTGCAGTTTTTAAGATTTGATGGTATTCGTTTTGATATTCTTGCTGGCTGAGAGGTAGATTTACTAATCTGTGTGTCAGACTGTTGATGGTTGCATGTTTGTGTGGAATTGGGTTGAAACTATTTGCTTTGATGTAATTATCTGTGTGTGTTGCTTTTCTATGAATGCCAAATTCTAGTTTTTCATTGCCTTTTTTGATTTTAAGGTCTAAAAAAGGTAGAGTACAGTCCTCTTCAGTTTCTACTGTGAATTGTATGCTGGGTTCTTGCAGGTTGAGTAGTTTCAAAGCATCATCTATTAGTTTGTAGGACACTATTGCAAAGATGTCGTCTACGTATCTGTACCATGTTTTAAACATATGAGGGAAGGCTTTAGTAATATGTGTTTCGAAAAAGCTCATGTATAGATTGGCCAAAAATGGTGATAGCGGGCTTCCCATAGCTAGTCCTGAAATTTGTTTGTAATATTTTCCATCGAAGACAAAATAATTTTGATGTATACATAATTCAGTCATTGCCACATATTCTTCTATTGCATTGGCATCCAGGTTTATAGAATTTAGCCATTTTTTCAGTTGAATCAAAAGTTTGTCTAATGGAATGCTAGGGAAGAGGGAGCATTCCATTAGACAAACTTTTGATTCAACTGAAAAAATGGCTAAATTCTATAAACCTGGATGCCAATGCAATAGAAGAATATGTGGCAATGACTGAATTATGTATACATCAAAATTATTTTGTCTTCGATGGAAAATATTACAAACAAATTTCAGGACTAGCTATGGGAAGCCCGCTATCACCATTTTTGGCCAATCTATTACATGAGCTTTTTCGAAACACATATTACTAAAGCCTTCCCTCATATGTTTAAAACATGGTACAGATACGTAGACGACATCTTTGCAATAGTGTCCTACAAACTAATAGATGATGCTTTGAAACTACTCAACCTGCAAGAACCCAGCATACAATTCACAGTAGAAACTGAAGAGGACTGTACTCTACATTTTTTAGACCTTAAAATCAAAAAAGGCAATGAAAAACTAGAATTTGGCATTCATAGAAAAGCAACACACACAGATAATTACATCAAAGCAAATAGTTTCAACCCAATTCCACACAAACATGCAACCATCAACAGTCTGACACACAGATTAGTAAATCTACCTCTCAGCCAGCAAGAATATCAAAACGAATACCATCAAATCTTAAAAACTGCAATTAAAAATGGATATGGAAAAAACCTTGTAGATAAAAAACTAAAATTATTCAAACTTCAAAAGAAATTAAAACAGATCACAGCTCTCACACCAATAAAACAAGAAACTAGATTTGCTAAATTTACTTACCACCCCTGGGCCACAAAAAAGTTCCAAAAAATATTCAAGAAATACAATATAACATTGGCACCAAAAAACAATTACAACATTAAAAACCTACTTCACAGTAATAATACTGATAAGATAAAACCAGAGGAAAAGTCAGGCATTTACAAAATTAAGTGTAAAGACTGTGAAAAAATTTACATAGGAAGGACAAAAAGGAACATAGGCACTAGAAAGAAAGAACACTTCAGGCACTTAAGATACAAAAATATTGATAAGTCCGCAATAGCAGCTCATTTCTGGTCTGAAAATCATGAAATTGAAGTTAGCACAGAATTACTAAAATACGTACAAAAACATAGTGAACTCGTCATATGGGAGAGGATATACATAGAAAAACATAAAAACCAACTAATGAACTTTGAAATCCCGCTAGAAGATAATCCCACATTTCAGTTCATCACTAAATCAACAGATGGCAGCAACAACCCCAGAATTACCCACACCGCTGGATCTAGCGTCAGTCGCACAAGAGCCGTAGATGCAAACGAAGATTTGCGAAACATGTCCTCAAAATAGGTACGAAAGTGAAGCAGATGTGTAAAAAATGCGACTCATCTAAAATTTAATAATTTTTCGCTTCACTGTGGTGTTCCAATACAGTTGAATCTCGATAAAATGTATGTTCATTTGTTCCTGTCTTTTGTTAAAGTTATTTCACAGATAAATGCATTAAAATGCAAAAGATCCAGTGGACTGGATGAATTTACAAATGAGATGATTAAATATTGCAAATATGAAATTACAGATGTACTTGCTCACTTAACCAATCAATTTTTCAGTTCCGGAATATTTCCAAAGAAATTAAAACAAGTTGTGGACAGACCAATTTATAAGAAAAAAAACCTCAAAATTAATAATGGAAAATTATAGACCAATATCTTTATGCTCAACTTTCTCTAAAGTAGTACGAGGATTATTTCTAGCACAGTTACAAAGCTTTTGTAAAAAATTTCAAATTTTATCAGAATGCCAGTTTGGGTTTCAAAAGCAAAAGTCTACAATAGAAGAAATTTGCAGAGAAAATGACATTATTATAAACACCCTAAATAGAAAAGAACATGTAGTCGCTATTTTCCTTGATCTTTTTAAGGCCTTTGACTGTGTTAACATAAAAACCCTAATGTCAAAACTGGAAAACTACAGAATCAGAGGCATACCACTAATATGCCTTGGCTCATATCTACAAAATAGAGAACAATGCATGGAAATAATACATGATTTAAATGGAATGTTAATGAAATCTCGATCATTAAAAAAAGTAACACATGGAGTGCCCCAAGACTCACAATTAGGACCATATTTATTCCTACTGTATATAAACAGCTTATTTCAAATAAAAGAAGAAGCAGGGGGAATAGCGACAGGCTATGCAGATGACACCACAATTTTAGTAACAGGAAAAACAGAAATAGAAGTACAAAATAGGGCAAATACTCTACTAGTAAAAGTAAACAGACATTTAGAAAATTTAGGCATGATATTAAACACAAACAAAACAGAGTGGATGCAAATCAGTCTTAATAACAAAAAACAGACAAATATAAAGTTAAAAATAGGAAATAAAGAAATTCAAAGGTAAATGAAACAAACTTCTTAGGATTAGTAATAGACAACAGATTGAAACGGAATGGACATGTCCAAAAAGAAATACAAAAAGTTAATTCAGGTATATATATCTTAAAACAAACAATACAAATAGTATCTAAAATTAGGCAAATGAGTCAACCTTGTATATACTTTTCTCCACTTACAAGTTACTTGTAAGTGGAGAAAAGTATATACTAGGTTGACTCATTTGCCTAATTTTAGTAACAATGGCACTCCACTTTCTGAAATACTTCTTTTTATTCTATATAATACAAATAGATTAAAAAAATATTAAAACAAACTCACTATGCATTCATTCACTCTCACTTGAGCTATGGGATTGTATTATGGGACACAGTACAAAAAACATTAGCTTTAAGACTATTTAGGCTGCAAAAAAGAGCAATACGTTTGATGTCAGGAATACAGAAAAGAGACACATGTAAAAATGCATTTAAAAAACTAAATATTTTAACATTACCTTCATTATATATATGAATGTATCAAACTTCTGAAATCAAACAGATAACAAACGAGAAAAAAAACAAAAAAACTAAAGGCTGTTAAAACTTATTTATTACAAAAAGTATTTTACTCCATGGAAGAATATAAGCATGTTAGGTAGAATATGCTATTTAGACTTCTCATCTACTTTGTAAACATGTTTGTAAATATTATTGTATTAATTTTATGTATATACAATTTGACGATCCATGTAAAAAGTTTCACAATTGGAAATAAACATCAATCAATGTTGCCCCTTGATAAAAGATGCCAGAGAGATGGCCAGCATAGCTCACTGTTGTTTGTAAGGAGATTGTTGTTAGGTACACAAAATGCAGGCTGTGGTTTAGGTTAGCTGGGCAGCAACACCTAAGCCCTTAAGCTTTGTAACCACTCTCCAGTAGGCAGTGTGGATTGTCCTGTCGAACTCCACATACTCTTCAATAAGAGCAAAGAGGATGGCACCATCTCTGCGATTACTGGGGCATGCTGTCATCCATAATTCATTGGTGACCACATCAATCATCCCAAAGATTCAGTTTCTTCCACAATGTGGCCGAAATATTTCCTCCTTCCAATTTTACATTTGTTGATCTGAACGACATGGCCAGCACAGCCTATTTTGCCCCCTGTTGAAGTTTTTGTTATCCATTGAGGATATGCACACCTCCTGACAACAGTTGTATCAACCACCAACTGTTTTGTGGCTTATGCTTGTGTCTTGAATAAAGCAAAGGATAATAGTTTGCTCATATGAAAATACACAGGCATAGCTAAGAGTGACTAAAAGTACTGGTCTATGGTAGCCTAAGGATTTTAAAACAAGCACTCTTTGCCATGGACTATGGAAATTTTCATACCTTTGCCCACATGAAAATACTTTTCATCTTCAATCCTCTTTCACACTGGAGTGAAGGGTAACATTACACTCCCAGCATAACCCATGAGTTCTTACTCAACTATTATACAGGAACTGCATTATTAATTTTTAGATGAGTCGTATTTATTACACATCTGCTTCACTTTCGTACCTATTTTGAGGACATGTTTCGCAAATCATCGTTTGCATCTATGGAGTCGCATAAGAGCCGTAGATGCAAACGATGATTTGCGAAACATGTCCTCAAAATAGGTATGAAAGTGAAGCAGATGTGTAGTAAATACGACTCATCTAAAAATTAATAATTTTTCGCTTCACTGTGGTGTTCCAATACAGTTAAATCTCGATATATTGAAGTGAGGAACTGCATTGTTCGTTATCATGGTGCAATGTGTGAGATCAATAATATTAACGAATCTAGCAATAGCAGTGAAACACAACTTACATGCCCGCCTCGGTAGCGTAGCTGGTAGCATGTCTGCCTCACGTTCAAGAGGTCCCGAGTTCGAATTTCGGTTAGGGTGAGTTACCTGGATAAGGTTTTTATGGGGTTTTCCCTTATCCTGAAAGACGAATGTCAGGTAGCTCTAAGCTCCATGCACCCTGGACTCATTTGAGCATCATTTCACCCATTTCATTCATCATCCGATATGACTTAACGTTGGAGGACGTAAATTACAAAAAACAGCTTACACTTAACATATTTACTAACTGAATGGCAGGGACCAAATAAAATATTCATTTTCACAACAAACAGTAAAGATAGCTTGCTTCTAACAATGACATGAATAGTGAACACATGTAGAGTTTTAATACTGTCTGAAAGACAAAATATGTTTAGAGAATTGGTGCAGAGTTTGGCAGCAAATGGCTCTGCAACTAATAAAGTTACCTGGACTTCTGTTCCTGGGAAAATTCGGCAGGTTTCCCCTTTCCAGTGTTGGACTTAATTTCTTTCACTTTCATTTTCCCGGGTGTGACTAGAGAGCTCTAGCAGCTATTTCATGTCATTGCTGCCTTGAATACTTTCTACAGTGAAATGTTTAATACACACAACATGTAGGTAATGTGCCATGCCCGAGAATGGGAACATACAAACTTCATCAAGTCTTCTTTTCCATTCCTAGGGAAGCTTTATTATAATGCACGTATATGTAAAAAACAGAAGCTAATAACAGTGAAGCATTACAAATATTACAATAAAATATAATGCATGTATTTTAACTTGGTTATTCTGAGTTACCATTCTCAGTTTTTGTGAACCAATCTCAATGCTTTAAATTAGAGCAACAAAGGGTTAAAAATTAGCTCTGAACAATGAACTAAGTTTTCATACTGGTGAAATGAGTGTTAACGAGTTACCTACAATTTTAGTGGATCTGTATTGATGGCTAATAAATGTAACATTTCAAGCATTCAAATTAATGAAGTCCATATAAAGCTGTTTCATGTGGTTCGTTATTCCTTTGAATTTTTTATAATGAGTATTTTAAGTATTTAATCATGAATAACAAAAGAGAAAGAAGCAGAAGGTGAAATTGACATCATGGAATCAGACTCATTGCCATGAGTCTGGTTGATTCCTATGGCAGATAGATAAATAGATAAATAAACAAAAAAATAGATAAATAAGACAACATGGAGGAAATTGCTTCACTTTCAAATACTCCATAACTTGAATTGAATTTTGCAAGTGCTCTGAAGTAGTCCTATCAGCTATGAGGTGGTCAGCCAATATAGAAGAAATATTCTGAAATGTACCTCTTGTACAAAATGATGCAATTGTCTCTTCAGAGTAACATGCTTCACTCCAGGAACACAAATAATGTAGTAATATGACAAGAAAATAATTCTGAATAAATATATTCTAAAGAGGCTTATATAATGTGAAGTATCCCATAAAACTTACCTAATGAGCCAGGTTTGCTAAGTGTTTTGCTAACAACTGAAGTGGACTTGACAGTATCTGATTGACTTCTATAGAATTTTGCAGTAACTGCTGTCACAGCCCATCCTGCCCATGTAGCTGCAGCATTCGATAAGCTTGGTGTTGCCGTGTGGACATCGGCCTCTAGAAGTTTTAAATCCCATACATAACCTCAAATTTCTTACAGTTCATTGATCATAAAAATCAGTACAATTTTAACTTCAGGTAGCATTAAACAGTGGTCTAAGTTGCCTGTATCAGATTGCTAAGACAAAATAGCAATGCATCTGCCATTTTATGCACATAATTCTGAGCATTTCACAGAAAAAGAATAACTTTGGAATACATAGCTATACTTTGGCACATTTTTAGAGAAGTATTTTCTCTCCAGTTATGCTTTGAAAAGCTTTATCTATAAAATCATTTGTGATGTAAATATCCAGTTTTCTGATACTAATAAAGATAGCTAAGCATTTTAGGATGATTAAAACATCCTTAAGTACTTTTGTGGAGATATGCTAATTTAAAAAATAAATGAGTAACTGCTGATAAATTTTAATCAAAAGATGGTATAAATAAGAAACAACTATATCCTCCTTAATAAACAAACTAAATAAAAGTATATCATCATTTACACTTTATAGATCCAAAAATATTTATAGATTTTACAGAGCACATTCAATCATAACACTGGTCAACAAACTTTTTCAAAGTTTCTGTTGCATGAGATTTTTTAATGGATTCTTAATGTCTTTGGTCTGCTGATTTCAAATCTGGAATCGGTTTTGCACTCCATGTACTGGTTTTCATGCAGTTCCAACTTTTCCATTCCAACCATCTGTGATTACATTATTATATTACTACATACACGTTTGTTACCTAGAGGTTTGTGTTTCTTTTGAATCCGATCTGATAACATTTGAACATGTCACCAAATTATCGGAAGGCACGACCAACCAGCAGCTGGGTGGGGTACAGGAGGCATTCAGGCCACGCCTACCCCAACGCGCAGCACCAATGACGCGAAGAGGAGAGACGGCTCGGGGAGGGAAGCAAGAAGAGTAATCACTGGTTTCCCCCTACTCTGCTTGCCTAGAAAGATCGCGTAACACTGGGTCGACTGGTCGGCATGAGGTTGAAGGATTTGAAGGCCGATGCACCGGGACGCGACACAACATCGGCGAGCGTCAAACCTCCGAAATACGATGGCGCATCAACGTTCGAGGCCTTCCGCCGCCAGTTCCACACGGTGGCCAAGCAGTGGTCACCAGAGAAAGAGGCCGCACAGCTAATAGGCAGCTTCCAGGGACGGGCCGCGGAAGTCCTAAACGTGGTCCAGACAGCGGCGGTTCCCAAGGATATCTGGGAGGCCCTGGAGAACCGTTTCGGGAACCACCGCCTAGCCGCAGCCTACCGCAGTCAGCTGAAGACAAGGTCGCAACAGCCAGGGGAGACGCTGCAGAAGTTCGCCCTGGCAATTGAGCAGCTGGCTAGCAAGGCCTTGGTTGACCTTCCGCCGGAGTTCGTATCCCGGGAAGCCACCTACGCCTTTGTCGACGGGGTACTAGACACCGAGATACGTCAGCGCCTAATGCTCGGCGACTACATAACCATCCACGAGGCGCTGATGACAGCATTGAGGATGGAGGCGGCCAAGGTGACGGCTACCCCGATGTCGAGAACGAGGATTGTTCGCTACGCCGGGGACAGAAGACCAGCCGAGGGATGCCGGCGAAGACCTAGTGGCCTGTGTTGGGGATGTGGACAGCCGGGACACCTGGAGAGAGACTGCCCACACCAGGGAGAGCAGCCGGGAAACGAATAAGGGCCGCCGTGGCGAGGGGCATGTCGGCGCCATCCCCATCATCCCCTCGAGTGACACTGCGCACCGTCAGCCAGCGGATGGATGACAGCCTCATCGCGTATGGTTGGGTGAGAGGGATAGCGTGCCGCGTGCTGGTGGACACCGGGGCAGCCGTGACCGTCATCAGACCCGACATAGCCAAGGGTTTGCCATCCAGGAAGCCGAGCCGACCATACCAGCTGATGACGGTATCAGGCGACACCTTGCCTGTGGAGGAGGTCCTGCTGAAGCTGGCCTTGGGACGGAGTGCCGTGTGTCTGTGGGTGTTTGTCGCGAAGGTGGCTGAGGTCATTCTGGGACTGGATGCCCTCAGGAGCCACGAGGCGACGGTCGACGTCGGCAGGAAGATTCTACGGCTCAACGGAGAAGAGGTTATACTCCGTCAACCCGAAGAGCACCTTGGAATCTGCAGGGTCGTCTTGAACGAAGGCGTGGTTGTCCCAGCGATGAGCAAGGTGGTGGTGACGGCGCGACTGGAAGACCAGAGAACCAGGAACATGATGCTGGACCAGAAGACGCCTATACACGGACTATGTGTAGCCAGGGCATTGTTGCCGTGCAGAAAGGAGGTACCAGTGAGACTCCTAAATCCAACGGACACCGATCACGACATCCAGGCCGGGACGGAATTGGGAATATGCGAGCCCGTGGTAAGCGTAACAGCAATCGACAAGACACAGGAGCCGGTGCCGACGCAACACCTGGGGCCCCGGCTGGAAGGCTTACTGGAGAGGGCGGCCGATCACCTGACCGCAGAACAGCTCGAGAAGGTTCGACAACTGCTGAGACGATACCAGCGCGTCTTCAGCCAAGGTAACAGTGACTACGGCCGCACGGACAAAGTTCTGCACCGTATAGACACCGGGGGACGCCCGGCCTATTCGGCATCCACCTAGACGCGTTCCTCTGGCGAAGCAAGGGGCGATACGAGACATGCTGGAGGACATGAGATCCAGGGGATGATTGAGGAGTCTGACAGCCCTTCGTGTTCCCCTGTAGTCTTGGTGATGAAGAACGGCCAGCTACGCTTCTGCGTGGACTACAGGAAGCTGAACGCTGTCACCCGGAAGGACTGTTTCCCCTTACCCCGGATTGACAACACAATGGACACGCTAGCTGGTGCACAGTGGTTCTCGACCCTGGACCTGAAGTAGGGCTACTGGCAGGTAGCTCTAGACCCGAGAGACAAGGAGAAGAGCACGTTCTCAACAGGCCAAGACCTATGGCAGTTCATAGTTATGCCCTTTGGCCTCTGCAATGCACCAGCTACCTTCCAACGCCTCATGGAGTCAGTGATGAGAGGACTGACTTATGACGCCTGCCTGCTATACCTGGACGACATCATCATCGTCGGTAAGACTTTTGAAGACCATCTCGAGAATCTGAATAAGGTGCTACAGAGACTGCAGGTGACCAACTTGAAGCTGTAAGCGAAGAAGTGCCAGCTCTTCCGCAAGGAAGTCAAATACTTGGGCCACATGGTCTCAGCAGACGGAGTGGCCACAGACCCGGAGAAGACACAGACTGTAAAAGATTGGCCCCAGCCAAAGGATAGAGAGAATTGTGCAGTTTCCTACGGCTGTGCAGTTATTACTGCCGTTTTATAAAGGGGTTCTCCAACATCGCCAAACCCCTCACCCGCCTGACAGAGGAACACTTATGTGTGGACGGACGCCACCGAAGACGCTTTCCAGCACCTGAAGAAAACCCTGGGATTTCCACAACCAAGTGGCGCCTTCATTGTAGACACCGACGCTAGCGACCACTGTATTGGAGGCGTCCTATCCCAAGTCCAGGACGGCCATGAGCGGGTGATAGCCTACTACAACAAGACGCTATCCAAGGCAGAGAAGAACTACAGTGTCACCCGGCGAGAATTATTGGCAGTAGTAAAGACCTTGGAGCACTTCCACAAATACCTGTATGGTCAGCCATTCCACCTGAGGACTGACCATTCCACCCTAACCTTGCTATTGAGCTTTAAGAACCTGGAAGGCCAGACAGCACGTTGGGTCCAGAGGCTGCAGGAGTACTTCACCTCGAAACATCGCAGAGGGAAGAGCCACGGTAACGCAGACGCTATGTCCCGAAGACCCTGTCCAGAAGAGTGCGGCTAGTGCACAAGAGTGGAAGAGAAGGAGCGTGCCGCAGCAGTCCGAGTAGTCACGGCAGTGCCTGCGGATGGCTGGCATAGCGCAGCCCTGAGGAGGGAGCAGCTGGCGGACGCAGACTTGGGGCCACTCTTGAGGGAAGTGGAGGCAGGGTCAAGACCAACCTGGGAGGACATTGCACCGAGGAGCACCACCTACAAATCATACTGGGCCCAATGGGACTCGCTGAAGATCAGAGAGGGCGTGCTGTTCCGGGTATGATAATCACCCGATGGGAAGATGCAGAGAGAACAGTTGGTACTTCCCCGGAGTAAGGTCGCGGAAGTCTTGGAGGAAGTGCACGCCGGTACTTCAGGAGGACACCTGGGAGCGAACCAAACAATTGACAAACTACGGCAGCGCTACTACTGGCTGAGGCTGAGAGATGGTGCCGTCAATGTCATGTGTGCGCGGCTAGTCGCAGCCTCCAGACTAGGAGCTGGGGTCGCATGCAGCAGTACAACGTCGGAGCGCCATTCGAACGGATCGCTGTCGACATCGCTGGACCATTCCCAATGTCCGACCGAGGCAACAAGTACCTGATGGTGGTCGTGGACTACTTCACCAAGTGGCCGGAGGTGTATGCCATCCCGAACCAGGAGGCATTCAGGCCACGCCTACCCCAATGCGCAGCACCAATGACGCGTCGAGGAGAGATGGCTCGGGGAGGGAAGCAAGAAGAGTAATCACTGGTTTTGCCCTACTCTGCTTGCCTAGAAAGATTGCATAACACTGGTACGACTTTGTGTACAGAAAGTTCCAGAAACAGCGTTCTTCCTATATAAGGGCTTCAGTGGATGAGTCAGTAAGTTCTTGGCGAGTAGCCGTGAAGAGCACAGTGCTAGCGAACGGACTAGAAAACTGTGCACGTGTATCAGAGGAGTTTTTAGTTAGCTCTAGAGAGAGTTGTGCGTAATTGTGAGTGTTGCATAATTGGAATGTTACGTAATTGTGTGTGATACGTGATCCTGCTGTGATTTGTAAGTGAACGAACTGTAATTCGGTGGAAATAACGAACATTTTGAGTTTGTGCAACTGGATTTTTAATTTCACGAATCCACAAAGTCACAATACAAAGATATGTCATTGCATCAGTACTCCAGACAGTTTCTATTACATTTGTGGATCCTACACTCTTATTTGTCAAAGATGCTATTGAGATGACATCCTTTATGAGTAAAGCTTATAAAGTGTATTTCAGACTTATTCTTGGCAACCAAGACAAAACATGGGTCCCACATATAGGATGTTACAACTATGAGGAAATTTATGACTGGACGAAAGGAAATCATAGGGGTTTACCTTTCAAAATCCCCATGTTCTGGCACGAACTAGTGGATCACACAAGTGACTGCTATTTTTGTCTTATCAATATATAGGGAATTGGCCAGAAAAACATAATATACCATATCTTAATATCCCCTTTGCAATTAGACCAACAATGCACTCTGACGAGGCCTGCCTCAGTAGCATAGATGGTAGCATGTCTGCCTCATGTTCAAGAGGTCCTGAGTTCGAATCTCGGTCAGGGTGAGTTACCTGGATAAGGTTTCTTTCCAGGGTTTTCCCTTATCCTGAAAGATGAATGTCAGGTAACTCTAAGCTCAGTGGACCCTGGGCTCATTTGAACATCATTTCACCCATTCCATTCATCATCCAATATGACTTAATATTGCAAGGATGTAAATTAAAAAAAAAAGAACTCTTGACAAGCTACCAATTCCTGTTTTTTAAGGATTTACTCCATGTTAAGATACTGATAGCGAATCAAATTCCAGAGACAGGTGATGAAAGTGATTTGGACTTGAATATTTATGATTCCTCACAATCCTAAACTTCTCAGTTTAACCAGTGTGACTTGAATGATGTGTGTGATTTGTTTCTCTCCAAATTTGCTGAAGTGTTAGCCTCCAGATTGCTAGAAAAATGTGTACTGAGTGATACTGTAAAAGTGTTATATTACCAAAGGAAAGAAGAGGCCTTTCTTCAATACTTTATAGAGGAAAATGAGTTTGTTTATTGCCATAAGGTCTCAGGTCTTTTCCAGGAATTAGGGATTACATTTTACAGTCCACATGATTGGCATTTATTTGTAGATAGTTCAAAATGCAGTCTGATGTGTGTTTTACAATGATAACATTTATGCACCTGTTCCAGTTGGCCATTCTGTGAATTTATGAGAGGAGCATAATATATGTCTAATAAATCGAGATTTAATGCTTTAGTCGCATAAGAGCCGAAGATGCAAACGATGATTTGCGAAACATGTCCTCAAAATAGGTACGAAAGTGAAGCAGATGTGTAATAAATACGACTCATCTAAAAATTAATATGTCTAATAAGTTGTCAGCATATCATGACCTGGCATGCCACATGAGTGTCAAACTCTATTTCCTATAGTCATCTTGATAAATTCTCCAAGAACTTAGGAGATGTCAGTGAAGCAAGGCAAACGGTTCCATCAGGACCTCAAGATTATGGAAATGCATAACAAGGGAGATGGGACAAACATATGATGGCAGACTATTACTGGAGTGTTGAACGATTTCTCCCTGAAGCAGTGCACAAACAGAAGAGCTTGAAATGCAAATTTGTGCCTCAATAAAATGTGTTAGTAATCTGTCACTTTTATCTAACTGTAATCTTCTTTATGATGTAATGAATTTCAATTTGTACCACTGAAGAGATTTAGAATGTGTTTCTATTTAATTTGTATTATCCAGCTAAGTTGAAGAGACCTTAATAAAATATTTATACACCAACATTATTATTTTGAATAATTATAAATAAAACCGTTGTTAACTGTGAAGCTAATTTCATATATAAAGACTAAAATTGAGTCATACCTTTTAAAACTTGTAACTTCACTCCAATAATAAGACATGAAATATAGTAAAAAAAAAAACTGGAGCTTTCAGACAAAAACTGACCTCAGATCTGAAATCAGCACCTTTAAATTAGGTAAGAACAACTGTTGATAGCAATGGAACAAAATGTTGACTAGTGTAATCAATTAAACATAACAAAATATAATCATAAACATTACATTACACTAATGCACCTTATTACATTACATATGTCCAAGTCAGTGTGTCATAGTTCACTTTTATATTCAAGATAATCTTTGAGAGAGTAAAAGCAGTGATTAACTGGATAATGACTTGAGGCTTGATTTCAAATGTGTGCCCTATTTTATTACCTTAATCTTACTTGTTAAGTTATTAATAGCTTAATGCTAGAATGTAAAATGAAGTACTGTAACTGATTACATGCAGATATGTATCTTTACTGGGTTGGTTTTATATACAGTATTATGCATTGCAAATGGAAGCAGTTGTCTACATCCTATAAAACTGTCAATGCAATATGTTAAATACTTTGAGATAGTGGGTCATGAATTTAGCAGATTTAACATGGTAGGTTAAGGCTTTTAATCTCCCCTTAACAGAATGAAGCTTGAGCAAGAATAAGGTGACATAATATATTAGCACATTTGTTTCAAATTTCTTTAAATATGTGCCAATTTACTTATTTTTAGTTTATACATATTTAAAACTGCATATGTAATTACAAATTTTCTCAATAATTAACTATCTGTAAGTGCTTCATTATTTGTTTTATACTTTTACTCACATAAAATGCCATATATTTTAAAATACACTACTGTTTGTGAAAACTGCACATCAAGGACATGCATGAATTCAATGAATTTAATACCACAGGTTAGGTACATGAAAGTAGCAAATGATTAACTTTTCAAATCTGTACATGTACCTTTGAGCCCCAATATTCAGTATTTCATGTGACCTCCATGCGCTGCAATTAGAGCTGCTATACGCCATGGCATTGCATCAAAAAGGTTCTGAATATGTTCCTGAGGGATCTCCCTCCATACAGTTTGTATTCGAGCCCACACCTCCGTGACACTAGTTATTGGAGCACCATGACGCACCAGGTGCCACCAACCATATCCCAGACATGTTCGATGGGCGACATGTAAGGCGAATGTGCAGGCCAGGGAAGCAATGCTACCCGATGCTCTTTGAAGAAGGCTTGTATATTGCTCACAATATGTGGTCGGGCATTGTCCTGTTGAAATATGGCCTGAGGAAATGACTGAAACAGGGGGAATACCTCAGGCTCTACAACCACTGTTAGGTACCAGATGCTGTTCAAAATGCCCCCAATTCGTAGGAGGCAAGATCAGTTGTTGTAACCAATGGCACTCCAAACCATCACACCTGGTGTTTGTCCGCTATGCTGCTAAACAATGCAGCCCTCCAGGTTGCACTCACCACGGTACCATTGGATATGTAGCGGACATCATTGTAGGACACGTTGAAGTGGGACTCATCCGAAAAGACTACATTTTGCCACTCAGCATTCTAGTGATGGCATTCACGTGCCCACTGCAGTCGGAGGAGCTTGTGGTTTCTGGACAATGGAAGCCGACATAATGGCATGCCTGCAACCAGTCCAACCTGTAGCAGACGGCGATGAACCAATGATACAGACAAGTTCACATCTGTTGCAGTGCTCCAGAATCAAGCCAACACTGTGGATGAAGCTGTATGGTCTGTTATGGCCATACAGACAAGATGATGGTCATTCCCGTGCTGTTGTCAGTTTTCATGGTCCAGTTTCCGCTCTTCAATGTGTACAACCTTCTTCTATCCACTGTTTCCACACACGCATCACTGCTGTAGCAGCATGCCCTGTATGAGCCGAAATGTCATGGTATGACAAACATGCTTCCCGGAGACTGATCATTTTGACCCATTCGAAATCATTCACATGTCGATATGGCTCTCTTTGATGTCGATGAGGCAAACTGGCACTCACTTTATTGTTTCCACCTTGTTTGACAGTTCTGCACTGGGCGGAACACTGACCTTGTCAGCCTATGTGTACCTCATCTCTCTGCAAACCTGATTTATTGCTTGCACACTCTTCTACACTTCCACCAATTTTGGAGTTATTTGGATAGTTCCTTCTTGGCACTGCAATTTTCACAAACAGCAGTATAAATTCACAAAGCCTATGCAATGGTAGCATGGTGATGCTTTATAGTATTCCAAATATGAGAATCTTCTAAAATATGTTGTAAAAATTCTTTCCAAAATTATTTTTAAATTATCTTAAACTGCTCGTATTTTTCAATGCTACAAAAAAATTTAATAATAATAATAATAATAATAATAATAATAATAATAATAATAATAATAATAATAATAATAATAATAATAATAATAATAATAATAATAATAACAAAAAAACTTAGTCTTCTTAGAGCAGTAGGGGAACAAATGACTGGTACTTAGTGCTAACTCTTTCCTGACAGTTGAAGGGATAAATCCCACAGTAACCTGGCAAGTGATATGGCATTCAAGAGTCTCAAACAACATGAAAGTCATTTCATATAATATGAAGTGTTCTTAGTTCAAAATTGAAGTTCTCTGGTAACAACTCTGTAAAATATAAAAAATGTCGTTAAAAATGTCAATGTTAATGCAAACTTTTTCTGTCTTTTCTATTGACCTAAGCTAGTAAACCTTATAACCATATCTGACAATCTGAGTTCCATTTCTTCCAATGGATAATTTTTCTTATTTTTCAGTATTTTCCCCTCTCTTAAAAATTTTAATTTTTTGTTTGCTTATTTTGAGACCTCAATCCTCATAACAGTATTGATTTTTAAAATTACATTTTTTAGATTAGATTGATTTGCATTCAGTGAGTTTGCTAGCAGCTACAAAGGCCCGTGAATACTGAACATGTCAAAAAGGTATACAGTTTCACAGCATATATACTTGAAAACTTAACATAAGAGACACATTATATACTAGCAATATGAAAAATAAGTTAGGGATAAAAAAACATAAAAGCATACAACAAAAGCAGATAATAATATACAAATATTCAAATTCATGATGCATCAATTTTAGCAACTATTTAAAAATATTTTAATATTTGACCAACAAAAACCTATTACAGCATACTACAGGAGCAAATTAACTTATGAATCAGATTTCTCTTCTAAATTGTCTTCTTTGACTTACCCATGGATTCTCTAAGGCTAGGATCTTCTGACACCTTTTCAAGTTTTCCAAGAAATCCCTTAATTGTTCTGAAAACGTTATCACGCACAGGTTTCTCTGGGTCTATTGTCAGCTGGCACAATGCAGGTAATATGCGAGTAGCAACCTCAGATAGCAGAAAGTATTGTTGGGTAGCAGCAAGTGCAAGAATACCTGAAGAAAGAATGAAATATTAATCTAGAGATCACGATTAAAAGGCTTTGCATTCTCTGCTGAATATCATAACCTACAGAAGTTATTCAAAATATTAATTAATGCTTGGTTCAACTGCTAAATAGCCTATACTATACAAAACTCATTATCAACATCTGAAGGCCTAGCCTGCAAAATGATTCTATTTTCACCAATGTTTAAACAAAATTAGGTGTTACAAACACAACTTTCTTTATCCCCTAACTTCTTCTTTTTTAGTTTTTATTTCTTTTCTGCAATCTGTTGTTAGAAGTTTTATTTTTCTATATATCTTCAGCTGAGATAAATGTTTGCAGAAATGGTTTTATTACACATTTCACTGTAGACAAATTATACAAATGATTTAAGACTGGCCTTGAAATTCTATACTCTAAATGATATTTTTAGAAACAACTAAGTAGTGACAGCACTTTACAAAATGACAAAGTATTCAAAAATTGAAACCAGAATATCTCAGATATCTCAGAAATGAGTGATACCATGTAAAAAAATTAGTTGAAATAAATTATGTGTCTTAATGAGATTCATATTTTTTGCACAGGAAGAATTTTTTTAAAATCTTTTATAGTTCCTGTTAAATGAAATTATACAAGATTCCTTCCAAATGAGGATGATTCCAAAGGCTATTGCCAGAAAACTGAAGATAAAAATTTTATTTGCCATGTAAATATCTTAAATATACTGTTTCCTAATGCTCAGCATTTGACAGCGCAGGCATTAGTGCTCTTGCTCACCAGTAAAGGCTGGAGGTGTGAGCATTTTTCCATAGGTATACTGCACATGGACTGTACTGTTATTCCTTGCACATATACACAACTGAAGGTTGGTACAGCCTGAGCATGACAACTGCCTACCAGTGAAAGGAAACAAAACAGTCACATTATACTATGCCTTGACCTTGCATTGTTCACTAGCTCACAGAGTATTATGTTACGTTGTTTTCGACGTTTGCATATTTGATGGTGTGCTGTATATCTGACATCATTCATACTCTGTGTCAGCTAACTTGTATTGCATGCAAGCACTCTCTCCAGTCTTTATTCATCAGTATTTTCCAGATATTGTGAGTTTGTGTGGAACAGCTGAAATTATTGAAGATCTTTCTGATCCATCTATTCTTGCAAAGTATGTAAGAGACAAAGTGGGGAAGAAATAATTCCAAATCTGTGCACATGTTTTGACCGACATTCTGACCCAATCTAAAACATGAAAAAGCAGTTCTCCTTTGATATTCAGGAGCTTTAAATCAACTTATGCAGAGGCATTCCTATCTTTTATTTCTTGACACTTCATTACAATAAATTGCCAATATACTTTTTAAACAAAGTATAAAAATTGAAAGACGTGTAGAGACAGTGAAGCACAAGTTAAAATAAAAGTGAATAGAGAAGATATTGACACATTGCTTCACTTACACTGTTTTTCACAGGACATGTTTCAAGAGCTGTTGCTCCCATCTTCAGCTGAGTCGTGACTAGTGCAAACTGTAGTGGTTTTTCTCTTTCTCCGTATCGTCAATAGATGGCATGATGTATTTGTCAAAGATGTCTGGTGGTGGAGTTTTGAGGATTATGAGGATTATGAGGATTTTTTTTTAATGAAGATTTTTCTCCATAGAGAAAGATCTATGGGATGATTAACATGTTTTATTAAAGTAATTCATCTCATAAATCAAAATTTTGGAGCCATTTTTGAGAAAATATAAAATGTTAAAACTTTTTCTATATAAAGGGTAATTTGGAATGGGAGGGTCTTTAAAAATCTTTTGTAAGATATTGAACTAAAATAGCAGGTTTGGCATAGATACTACTATTCATTTTTTATTTATTCTGTGCTGTTCTGTCTCTCACACATATACCACACATACCTATTTTATGCGTTTCAAATGGGAAGAGTACTGCACCACACGAATCAGATGCTTAGCACACTATCCTAGACCATGCGGGTCTCATTGGCGCTAAACATAAGGAAAACCAAACTGAATTTTCCAAACCTTCATAATAATGCAATTGTTGAAATCACAATTGCAACATGGATATTGGCATACTATGCACATGTTTTAAGTTGTAATTATTGTAATTATAATTTATGAATTACCTATTTTTCTAATCCAACGGAACTGCCACTGACACATCCATACAGCTGTGAATATTACTTACGTAAAGAGACAATTTGTCATTGTCACTGTCTTCATCGTCTGAGTGTTGCAAATTTATGATAATATGCTCCAAAATCTTGTCACATGCTATTTCTTCCCAAAAGTCGTCTTTGTGTAGTTTATCTGCATCTCATGCAGTTTTCCCAGTCTTGTAGTGTTACCCTGTCAATTTCTTCGTGAATAAGTCGTTCAACGTTAGTCAATTTAAAAGTATTATTTCTGTTTGCAACATAACTCAATTGGATTGTACTGGCAGTGGTAAGGGGGAAGGTGGATTACCTCTGTCTCATTTCAATTACAAGTTGATCCAGCTGATACACTTTTCCCTGGTTTTTAAATGGAAGAACAACTGAATAATACTAATTTGAAATCTCTAGAGTAAATAGAGATTATGAACCATTCATAAACAAACATATAATGTGACAACTCACGTTCTGCTGATGCGGCATTCTACACATCAGCAGGAAGTGTGTTTGCTCTCTCTGGAATATAACACCACCTTTGTTTATTCAAAGTAATTCTATCACATCATCTCAAATGTTTACATTTCAGTTCTGAGTAAATACACACATATATGCTAATGTAAAGATGTTTATTACAGTGCTTATGTCTTGATGCAGTTTTCTAATATATTGGTATATTATTTATTTGTATTAGGAAAACTATTTGAGCTAAAACTATGAGGTTTTTACGGTTATGTTAGACACATTACTCTCTACCATCCTCATGGATCACTTTTTGCAAAATGTGAATTTTTGTCTTAGCGCAAATAGTATTTATTAGAGATGGATTCAATTAACACTCGTCGCACATCACTTACAGGGAATGCAATATGACAACACCACAGGACTTCAATTGATTGCTCACCGAGTAGTGTTCAACGACAATCACCATCCCCTTTGAAACACATAATAGACATTTTTTTTAGACAGGCCTTTTCTATAATTCTGGGAATATCAAAATAAGCATTTATAGTAGAAACTGTATAATTGCTGGGTGATGTACAAGGCTTCATCTTACAACCATAGCAAGCAACAGAGAAAGTAAAAGGAAAATGTTATTTATTTAACATGCTGTTTTCTTTGTACTTACCCGCACTGCGAGCAGGAGGAAATGGATCTCTCATGGCACGTATAAAAGCAGAAATGAGCACCTTCTGTCTTATCTGTGGATGTAAATGCTGTGCTATCTTCCCAAGACAAACTGTAGTGTTAGTTCTAATGCCACCTTGATCATCTTTTGACTGCAGCCTTGCAAAATGCCTAAGTACTTCTACATTTAGATTGTTGTAATTCAGTTTGGGCGCAAGATGGATTACAGACTACACAAAAAAAGAAAAGGTATGAAAAAGGCATTCAGAATACAAACAAATTCTTTTATTATTTTCTATAGTTTCCTTCTTTCCCCCAAATCTTAATTCTATGCAGATATGTATGTAACTATTTTAAACTCCTTATAGCTGAATGATAAGAAAGCCAATAGTACCTGATATACTAATGGCTGATTTTGCCAAATTTTGGCATCTATCAAGAAAGTATAACAACATATTTAACATTTAACATGTTTAAACATTTCTCTCATTAAAACTACCACATTAAGATTAGTTTCATTTAAAAGGCTAAAATACATTGGTTTAGACTGTATATTCACTTTGAATTAATTTACAGTTTCACTACACATTACATCCTAATAAAAATATTACTTTTTTGATTCTCACACTAACTGAAACAGTTTTTATTCTTTTCCAATCATGTCAAATTACACAGTGGTTCATGAATAAATTATTCTGCGAAATTATACTATAAATGTGCATGTAGCTGTTCTGAAGTGTAGCTTGTGGTATATACAGAGCTTTCAGAATATGTTTTTGCCATTCATGCCAGGGGGGTTTTGCATCTTGGCAGCTGGATAATCCCCAGCCGAAAGTACTGTAGTCTCACATGTATAGCAAATGCATATGCCTCAGCTAAGCAGGCATTATTCCAGATAAACATGTTGAATGAAACAATTTTGTTTGGCCACTATAACATTTATGATTTTATTTTGTACGTGGGTTTTCTGACATTGCACAGGTAGATTTGTTAAACTCAAATGATTTGATCAATTTAATTTACCTACCCAATTCTTCATGAAGTTATTGTACAATGATCTAGAAAATTTTTGTAGTGAGTGCTTCCTGTTATCCTTTATATTTATAATTTTGTACAGCAGTGGTTATTCTTAAAAGGATTAAAAAAATAATAATAAAATAAAAACTGATATTCACACAAAAGTACACGAATCATTGGTTGAATATCTGACTTCCTTAACCTCCTCCTGATATTCTTCCATGTTCCAGAAAAGCTATGAGGGCTGTTCAATAAAGAATGACCACAACTTTTTTTTGACAACGTACCTTTACTCATCCTCATAATTTTGATGGTCCTTCTCAAAATAGTCTCCCCTAAATGTGATGTACTTGTCCCAGCATTTCTGCCAGTCTTCAAAGACATGCTGGAAACCATTTTTTGAGAGATCCTTCAAAACCGCCTCTGCAGCTTTCACCACTGCTTCTGATGATGGATAATGCCTCCCACGAAGGTGTTTCTTCAAGTTAGGGAATAGGAAAAAGTCACATGGGGCTAAATCCGGACTATACAGAGGGTGAGGGATGCACTTCATGCTGATTTTTGCACGATATTTAACAACAACATTGGCAAGAAGCGGCTGCACATTATTGTGGTGCAGCATCCAGCCGGCTTCATGAAAATGTGGTCTTTTGCGCCTGATATGGAAGTGCAATGTTTTCAGGACATCCCAGCAGTATTGTCCAGTTATGGATGTGTGTGCAGGTACAACATGCTGATAAACCATTCCATGAATATCAAGGAATGAGATGACCATAACTTTCCCAGCAGAATCAACCACTTTTGCTTTTTTGGGGATTGGTGATGGAGATTTCCACAGTGAGCTTTGTTGTTTGCTCTCAGGATCAAAATGATGTAGCCAAGTTTCATCAGCAGTGATTATGTTTGAAAGAAACTCCGGATCTTTTTCTAAGATCAGCTTTAACTGCATGTTACCTCCATTGCAGCGGTAGGCGATACTGAACATGTCTGAACTTGCCTGGTTCTCACAGGCTGGAACCAGAGTACCAACAATAAAACTACTATGGTGTGTTTGTCTCACATTAAGCTAAAAGAATATAATAAGATTGAATTTTAGTGTGAAAAATTATGACCGTAAAAAAAATTATGATTCTTTATTGAACAGCCCTCGTAAATTGCCTAAAAGTAACTTTTGGTGGTAGAATGATCAAGTAATTTTTTAGATAATCACAGTAGGTGAAATTTTAAATTTTCACACTTTCTCTTAGTTCCCATGGCTATTTAATAACATAAAAGCTATATAGTTTTAACATAATACAGGAAACTTGCACATATCCAATGAAACAATATTGGTGACTTTTAGTTAATTGATGGAAATTAATCATTTCATCACACCAGCCGCATATAAGCTAAGATTTCTGATAGAGTCAACATGAAAAATTCAATGCCATGGCCGGGACCCGAACCACAGATCTCTCGGTTTCCGTACAGTCGCTCTAATCCTAGTAAGTTGCCACAAATGGCACATCCCGAATGCAAGAGCCCCCAGCGGTCCACCGGGGAAATAAACGAGTCAAATGAAGAATCCAACGTCATGACGGCAAGTCGGCCATGGCAGCCCAATGGGCCAGAGCGACCAGACGGAAACCAGAAGATCCGTGGCATTGAATTTTTCATGTTGACTCTATCAAATATTGGTGAATATTGTTATGGCGATCATGCGAGCTGGCCATGGGATTTAATACGACCTTCAAGGACAGACACAAGCTGAGATCATGTCAGAAGGAAGTCTGCTGTGAGAGATTAATGCACCTTCAAGGGCAGCCACTAGCTGATATCACAAAGCTAGTTGTATTATTACTGTGCAGGTGTAATTCAAGACCATTTTAGAAATGTAAGTCGAGAACAGTCGACTACTGGAACAATCTCCTGTGCCTGACAGCACTGTACAAGAGCAATGCGAGGCCTGGCAGAGCATTACAGTGTCTGGTGTTTAGAGTCTGTGTTTCGAGCTTTGAGTATCAGTCAATTGTGCGGCTCAGTGGTGAGGTATCGGCAGATAGTGGAACAGGCAGTGAAGCAGTCTATGGGCAAATATTGGAGTTGTGTTTAGAGTCAGCATGTAGCTCTGCGAAAAAGGTGAATATAGTGTACTTCTAAGAGATTACCAGCAGCACAAGTGCATCCTAAAGAGACATACAGATCCATTATAGAGACATGTCGAAGTTGCTATTTGTGTAAAAGAGGAAACAATTGTACGATAGAATTGGTATAACAATTTTGGTAACTTGTACTTTTGTCAACATACAGAATGTAACAAAAAGGTATGTCAAGAATTTGAGAAAACATTCTTGCGGATAGAGGATAAAAAAAAATGTTATACGAACAAAGGTCCAGAAATATTTCCTTTTTAGAGCACTTTTTATACAGCTGAACACATACAACACTCAATGACAGAATGGTGGGAAAACAGGAAATCACAGCACAAGTTGAAAATGGCCTCAATTAGCTCCAATGCATCCATCAACCCACTGTTGCATGGACTCCCTAATGCACTGAGTTAGGCCTGGAGAATTGTATGGCAACCTTCCACAATACGAGCACAAAGAGTCTCTACATCTGCAACTGGAGTTGCATAAACAAGAGACTTCAAATGTCCTTACATATAAAAAGCTAGTGGGTTTAAGTCATGTGAGCATGGAGGCCACAGAATTGGTCCACCTCTTCTTATCCATCTAGCAGTATACCTGCTATTCAGAAAGCAACAGACAGAAAGCCTGAAATGAGGGGGAACTCCATTGTTCAAGAGCTGTGTACTGGTGCTTTACAAGAGGACTGTGTATTGTACTGCAGCACATTGACAATGATTAAATGGAGCATCTCCACCCAGTTTAACCAGATGTAAAAGCGAATGTGCTGTACTATTAAAACCACTGTTCTGTTGTGGGGTTATCAACATAGGACAGCAATGTATTACACATCTAACCATGTAAGCAGAGTTGTAGAAAAGGCACTTTACCATGGAAATAAACAATTTCCTGACCTAAGTTCATATAACATTTTTTATCCTCTATATGCAAGAAATGTTTTCCAAAAGTTTTAACGTACCTTTTAGTTAAACTCTTAATAAAGATTTTCTACTCTTAACTGCACACCATTTTCTCTCTTCACAGAATTACTATTGGCTTACCTGATGTTGCAGTTAGCTTTTTATATATAAGAGAGCAGTGCACACAAATTGTGCAAAGAAAAAAGTGATACAAAAGTCACATAAAGATGTCGCTAGGTTGTGCAGAATTCCTCCGATTTTCCATATGTTTTGCACATAGTAACATGATACTGGTGGCAGAGTTGGTCACATAGTTGTTGTCAGGGTCATGAAAATATTTGTTTTTACACAGTCTATTTGTACCTATGCACCACTGTTCACAAAATGTCTAAGATCTTGATTGGTGTATGTCCAGGATCGGACCATCATGGCCTCTGTTGTATAGAAATTTATTCACATTTCCTTCCTCTTTCTTCCTCTTCTAAGATGACTTTTTTCCAAGAAGGGGAGAAGTCTTTTCTCTTTTCTGGCAGAGTAAACTTCAGAGGCAAGTTTTCTATAAAAAGAATGGCTCCTTTGTGAGCTCATAGACTAGTCTCGATTTTATGTGTTTTGAAACACCTAAAACAGCCTGAAGACAGCTAATTTGTAACTGGAGTTTAAAAAGCAAACTTCATTTACCTCCCCTGTTCTTTATATGAGATTATTGTACAATGATCTACAGGTTTTTTATTACAAATCCTCTGCTTTACCCCTTATAATTTTGTACAGTCCCAGCTATTCCAAATAACAGATGAAAAATCCCTTGATATTCACGCAAAAGAATGTGAAACATGGGCATAAACGTTCAACATACCTAACTTGCCTTGACAGTCTCCAAAGCTCCAGAAATACTACATAGCATATACAAGAGTGACTGGACTGGAATGGGCTATGCTACAGAGGCGGTTTGGCATGGAGGTCCAACTTGGTTTATTGTATCTATGCCCGCAAGCAGGGCACCCCCGGGAGGAAGCATGAGGTGAGAAGAAACAGATGGCGGCCATCACAGGGAGCCACAACAGTGCAGAGGGCAGGTTCCCTATGCTTTACCAGTTGAAAACTCCCCGGCAGGCCAGTACAACAAGCATCCCATCCTATCGTGGTCCGGAAACGGCCCTACTCCAGGTTCAGACACCAGAGACTGTTTTACCAAGAGCATAACAGCCTGCCATGCAATGCGGAGACACTCACCAACACTTTCTGAAAGAGATCACCAGATGAGAGATGATGTGAAGATGAAATGGAGGGATAGGAAATACAAGGAATATAATTAACCTACCCAGCATTTGCCTAGCAATTTGGGAACCACTCCCCCCCCCCCCCCCCCCCCCCCCCCGAAAAAACCGATGGGTCAGGTTGGTTGGCCATGGGAATCAAACCCAGACTTTCCGAATGTGGGCCACATACGAAACCACTTGAGCCATCCCGCTCAGTTACAAGAGTGACACCAAACATTTTTAGAATGCCTTGTTTCTAAAAACAAATGAAATTTGTTAGTATTTGATAGCTACTTTTTAATGTTCTGTGAGTTGATTGCCATATAGGTTTTTGATTTTCTCTTATAGTTTGTCAATTGAAAAAAGTTGTGTTCACCCAAAAATTAATTTCATTAGAGAACATACATCGTACTATACATCTATGGTATTATAATAAAGGTTATTCAGTGATTTGCATACTTTTTTAATTTCATTTCTACAGTATTTGAAAATGTAATTAAAGAAACAAACATACCCCAGGATAGACATATCTGTCTTCTATTTGTTAAAGTGTTAAATGTATAACTGTGTTTTGATTTTGTGCTCTGCAAAGTGCAGCAGATATTTATATTCCATAAAGTAACAACAACTATTTTCTGTACTCCATGGTATTCACAACTACAAGTCAAGGCTTTCTTCACAATCATGTTCTTTTTTACCAAAGGGTGAGCATGAATAAAACTCAAACCAATTGGTCACCTCATAGTATTCAAGGACAAACATCATCCTATTTGAAACACATAGTAGTATCACATGCATTTTGTACTATTATAAGCTGATTTGATTCTTTTTGTTGTGTAGTCATTGCTAAATTGTGGCAGTCTATATATTATGCTACACTCGCTAAAAGACCAAAGGACCAATACTTTTTTTGATCTACGTGAATGATCTTCCTATAACTACACACTCAAAAACAGTGATGTATGCCAATGACACCTCATTGATATTTGGTACTAAGGAAGTAAATAGAATGGAGAAAATAATAACTACAGAAATGCAAATTATCTATAATTATCTTACAAACAATAGCTTGAAAGTAAATCTTCAAAAAAACAAAAACAGTCATGTTTCAACACCGCAATAACAGGTATAGTAGTAATCCTATCAATATAAATATAAATGGTGAACAAATCGAGCAATTAGATAAGATAAAATTCTTAGGAGTGATTATTGATGAAAACCTAACAGTCAGACACCATATCGACTATATATGTAAAAAGATAAGTACAAATCTTTATTTATTAAGGAACCTAGCAAAATAACTAAATTCGGAATATCTGAAACTAACTTATTATGAAATAATACATTCACATCTACAATATGCAGTTGAGATATGGGGCAGCACTTGTATGACTAACATGAACAGATTGCTAGTTTTGCAGAAAAAATGTGTAAGATGTATATATAAGGTAAATAGAAGAGAATCATGTAGAAATGTTTTTGTAGAAAACAAAATCCTAACAGTAGTATCTCTATACGTTTTTAAAGTAATAATGTTTGTAATTAGCAAGGATGAAATGGGTAACTTAAATAAACATTGTCACAAACACGAAACAAGGACACAAAATAATTACCACAGAATAACTTTAAATAAGAAGTCAACAGATAAAGATCCCTTAATAATGGGAAAATTATTATTTAATAAACTACCAAATTCACTAAAAACAAAAAAAGGTGAATTATTTAAAAATGAACTAAACAAGTTTCTAATACAAAAATGCTTGTATAGACTGGACGAATTGTAATTAAATGTATATAACTGTTTATTTTGACGTATCCGACAACATGTAAGTGTTATTATGGATGAAAATAAATTATCATCATCATCATCATCATCATTATAAGACGGAGTCAATTTGAAGACTATTTAATAGCTATAACCATCTATTTACAACAGGCAGCTGAAAATGTGAGCTCATGCTCACAAAACATACTCTGCATAATAAACAGGTCAGTGAAAGCATTAAGAGCATTCAAGTTGACTTCATCTTTCATCGAGTGTATTCCATGAATTGATTCATAGTGTTTGATTCCAATATTTTGGATATTGAGAATGAAATATCTGTGACTTTTATCTTATGTTACTGCATTTTCTATGGAGTAACAACTATTTTCTACTCTTTGGCATTTTCAACGAAAGGTCAAAGCTTCATTCGGAATTATAGGTATATTCTTTCATAATTCCAATGTGTTCATATTCTAGTGTATAGCTTTGTAAACCCTTTTTAATAATTTATTAATTAAAATTAGAAAGCATTTTATAACCCATGGCTATCTAAAAGAATAGGCTTTTCAATGGTGAAAGTATTTTCAAAGTTGGTTGAGTAGTTTTTAAAGATTACATCACATGCACAAGCCATATAGGTAGATACAAAGAATTCTCCCTCTCTCTCATATTAACATATATGTTTTCACTGATACCTTATATATTAGGATCTCTTTTGTACTCCGTCCTTCAACCTACCATGCAAATATACATTACAGATCATTAAATTTGAGAAGCAAGAGAGATATGCCAGCACTAATCATCCTTATCTTCAAATACTTTCCTGATATTACCCATGGACTTTTCTGCTGTATGGAACCTTATGGTAAACACACTTACAATTTTTTTTATATGTGAACGTACTAAAAAGTGGGTTGAAAATATCATTTGATATCTCTCTCTTAAAATACAGACTGATTATGTCTTGACATAATAACTGGACATTAAATAGCAAGCAGCTGGCTTTGAACGGGAAAGAAAGCTAGCCTTGGTCGAGACAAATTGGCATATGAATGACAAACATATATTCTGCAACTCTGATGTAAAACCAGAATTAAGTGTTCTTCATAAATACAATAAATAAGCCACAGTATATTCTAAAATTAATTATTAGTATAACAACTGATAAATTACCTATTGCAGATAATTTATCATCTAATCAAGAGATATATCTGGAAGCTAAATTGAAATGGTGCTTGTGAAAGCAGGCTAACCATAATTTTTCAGAACAAAGAAATGTCAACCTTTGCAACTGCCTACAAACAAATTGCCCATAGATTCTAGCAAACATAGAAATAAAATAACAATACAGCATTTTATAAAGTTATGACATTTGTGTGACACTTGAGCCCAAGTGTGACAAAACGAATTTTATTATAACAAAACAAAATAGCAAAATTTCAATGAAATTACAGGCTTTGTACCTCAAACAGATTTCCTTGATGTTAGGTGAGTTCACACAGGATGGATTTCAGAAATGTAGCTTATTTATTTTAAAAATTGATGATTAGTCTGAATTTTACAAACACCCACTCAATTAATACGTAAAATAAGAAGCTATTAACAGTGAATCAAACAAATATAACAATTTGTAACTTAAAACTTCACTTATCTTATAAGAAATTATGATACTTTTCTTATAAGTTGTCCGGGATTGCAATTTCATGTAAAACTTTTACACATCCTCAGCCAGAAACATACTAATATTGATAATTACATAAAAAATATAAGTTTTAACCCTTTTTCACATAAATTTGCTGTTTTCAATAGTTTGATTTATAGATTAATAAATATAACCCTGAATAAAGATGAATTTAATAAAGAATATAAACATATTATTAATACTGCTTTAATTAATGGTTTTAATAAATACTTTATAAATAAAAAAATTGAAAAATTCAAATATCAAAAAACTGTTAATGATATTTCTACCCTTAAAAAAATAAGACGACGGGTTAATAAACATTTTCAAATGTTTTTTAAAGAGTTTGGTATAACTTTAGCTCCTCAAAATAAATATAGTATTAAAAATTTATTGAATTTCTCTAAAAAAGATAAAATTCCTAATAATAAAAAATCTGTTATTTATCAGTTTAATTGTTTCGATTGTGATAAAGTTTATATTGGAAAGAAATGCAATTTAGAAACCAAAACGAAAGAACATTTTCGTCACATTAAGTATAAACAGACTGATAAATCAGCCGTAGCAGATCATTGTTGGTCATTTAACCATGAAATAAATCCAGACATCACGGAATGAATTTTGAAATACCAGCAGTCGACTCTGTTTTTAAATTTGTTTTTATTTTTAGATTTTGGTTGTACTAACAAGAACATATTAACATCTAGCGTTCATAACGATGATGACAGCTTTGTTGTTTCCGGCTAAGGATGTGTAAAAATTTTACATGAAATCGCGATCCCGGACAATTTATAACAAAAGTATAATCATTTCTTATAAGATCAGTGAAGTTTTAAGTTACAAATTGTTATATTTGTATATACCCACTCAATTATTAAAATATCTGAATGATTTGTCAAGGTTGAAAATGGAGACAATAGGTTCTAAAACCAGTGCCCAAAAATAAAAATGTAAGTGACAGAGTGTTAAAAACCGACTACAAATAGTTTTTTCAATTAATTTGGTCCCTGTTACTAAATTCCTCCAAACACACATAAGCGATGTACTGTTACAACTGACTAAAAATAATAAAAATTTAATTTGTATGTCGCTGTTATTAAATTCATCTAAACATGAACTAATCCAACTTTACACTTGCACTGCATGCTTGGAAGAATTTTTCATTGCTTTCTCCTGAATTGCCTTCTATTTTACAGCACATCTTGTGATACAAGATTTTATACCATCTGTACATACATGCTATTCTTCTATTTGGTCATAGCATAACATTTTAAATGTTAAGTGCTGCTCTGTTATTTGTTTGATTCACCAGCTTCTTGTCTTCTATTTATTTATAAACGACTGAATGACTTTTCTTAATAGATGTTATTAGATGATTGAATCTGAAATTTGTGACACACTGAGAAAATTTCTGCATGCAATTTACAGATCTAGAAACCTGTGTCAAGTTCTAATGTTGTAAATATCTGCTTGTAAACGTTATGTCTGCATTAATGCTGCATTAGCCTTACATCTTAACTGCGAATAGGACCTAGTATTATTGTATTGCAAGACTGTATTGCAGGTAGCTATTGACAGCTATGTAATATTACAGCAAGTTGTGTGTTTCAACTTTACCTTTACTGTCTGTTCCCTAATTGTTGGGTTTGTATCCATGAAGCCATGTGCCACTTGGGGAAATATTTGCTCATTAACAGTAGCTGCTTGAAGATGACCTGTAATATATAAATTTATGGATCCACCATTATGAATTTACTTTTAAAATTGAAACTATCTATAATTAAAGATGGTGTTTAAACAGAAAAATGCTTCCTTAAGTAAAACAATAAACTTCTCCATGCACTTACCTATGAAATGTTCTAGCTGTTGCAAAAGACGTATTCTTGTTGCTCTATCAGTTGAAGCAAAAAGCTTTACTACACATGGTACTATTTTCTTTTGATAATCTGCTTCATCCAATACTCTCCCAAGCTGTCAAGTATAGAAAGGATTTTACTCAAAAATAAAATTATGAATAAAATACAATATAAAAGTAAACCAATAACTGCATTAATGGAAGCAAAACAGAAACTTCTAACATTGCATAACACTAGTGGTGGAATGACACCACTACTTCTTGATATTTGATACTCAATAATACAGAGTCTTAACCATCAATTCTCAATTATCACTTTATAAATGGCTGTAGAGGTAATACAGGTAGGCAGAAAGCAACTCCATATCTTGAATTTGGAATAGCTATGGATGTAACTGTAAATTGCAATGAAAGTTATCTTGTTTTGTAGCCTGTAGCAGGCCCTTTTTTTTTTTTTTTTTTTTTTTTTTTTTGCAGAGTCTCTAAATGAGAGATGGCACAATGATTAAGTATTTAACACAGTGAAAATTGCAGCACAGTATGAGGTATGGCAATCTGTAACGCAGATTCAATGGTGGAGGAATGAACATAGGAAACATTTTATAGGGATGGGCTAAAGAAGAACTGTACCACAGCAAACCTTAAACTCTTGGTGACTATGAAGACAAAATTTGTGAGGTCATAACCTGTATTCCTGATGAGTTCTTGTGGAGGGCCATAACAAATGTACCTGTTCGTTTAAGACGGTGTGTAGAAAATACTGGGGGACACATTGAATTGCAACTTTTGTAATTATCATGTCACTCAAAAAACTGAATGTACCAAAAAATGCCATCATATCTGCATTTGTTTAGGAGAAGAACATTATTTCCAACATGGAGTTACTTTCCTCCCAACCTGTAGTTTGTTCACTGAATTACATTCTTATTACAGTTTTCTGTGTTTAAACACATATGACCAAAGTATAAAAATTGAACAAAGTGTAGAGACAGTGAAGCACAAGTTATAAACAACACTTTGGATATTTGCAAATTATTCAACCATTTCTTTGTAAACACTAATGTCACCCCTTCAATTAAGGACACGTAAAACACAAAATAATGTATGAATAGAATGTACTTGCAGGAAAACAAATCCCAAAGAAACAGAGTAATAAGCAGCCTAAAAAATCAGCGATATAGTTTTCTATTCTTTATGAATAATCTACACAAGTTTTTAGACCTTTGTTTAATTTCTTTTTCGTCGAACGTGCATGTAGATAGATTCGTTACATTTTTTGGTTTTTGAGTTGAGAGTTAACTTTTTTTTTTTTTTGGTGAGGGTTTGATCCTTGTTTGTTTTGAAGGTTGATAAGTTTTGTTTGAGAGTGGCTGTTTTTTACAAAAAAAAAATTTTTTAAGTTAAGAACTGAAAACATATTGTTTTCTAAGTTAGACCACATGGCTGGGTTCAACAATTTTGAAAGTTTTAGGTGTAGGTTGTATAGTTTTAACTCTGTGATATGCAGAGAATTATAATGATTGTTTATCTCCATTTTAATTACACGTTTTTCAGCTGCTTTTTGTTGTTTACTTTTATCATTGTGCTTAACAATTTTTCTGACAAAATTTGGTATTGTATTAAATTTCAAGCATTTATCTAGAAAACGTATGTCTGCAAAGATATTTTTACAGGAGAAAAATAGAAAAAACATTTTTAAGAAATTTACCTTCCACCCATCGGTCCATACTAAATTAAAAAAAATCTTCTCAACACACAACATAGTTCTTGCAACTCAAAATAAATTCAATATCCAGAATTTGTTAAAAAGCCCCCCCCCCCCAAAAAAAAAAACATTCAATTGCTGCAAAAGTAAAACCAGGAATCTACGAGATCAAATGTGAAACTTGCCCTAAAATATATATAGGAAAAACAAAGGGAAATACTGACATCAGAAATAAAGAACATATACGCAACATTAAAAAACAGTGAAATAGAAAAGTCAGCAGTTGCTTTTCATTTTTTAAACGCCAAACATGATAATATTAACTTGGAGACAGCTTTAATAAATCAGGATAGTCATCCCATAGAACTTTCCATATAGGAAACAATTTTCATTAATAAAAATCGTAATAGAATCATGAATTTCGAAACTCCACCACCGGAAATCTTTGAAATACATCATGCCATCTACCGACAACATGGAGAAGGAGGAAAACACAACCATTTGCACCAGTCGAAACTCAGCTGATAATGGGAGCAACAGCTCTTGAAACATGTCCTGAGAAACATTGTGAGTGAAGCAATGTGCTAATATTTCCTCAATTCACTTTTATTTTACATATGACCAATTTTGTTTTTTCTTATCATTTTCAGATGTCAAGGTAAAATATTTTAAAACAGATGGGAAACTTGTACTTTCTTTCTGCAATAGGGATATAAATGTAGGATGCTTCTTTAAAATTGTTGTATTATGTGGCTTACCACCTGGCAAAAAATGTTAGGTGGTTTTTTTCTTTAATATTTTACACACTACTCTGTTATTATTAGTGCTATCTACTTACACTTATGCAAATTAGTCATATGCCATATAATAAGGTACTGTTGTGACTAAGTTTGACTCACAAAACACAAAAAATACAGATGGAAAGAAAGAAATATTTTCGTGAGCTGTATTATCTTCACATATTTAAGTTCTGGATTCACAGATTTTGGTCATGAAAGTAGGTAAATGTAATGGACAAGAGTGACTGACCAAGCCAGGATATTCATCAGCTAAATCAGCTTCAGTCACAACTCAATTAATGCTGCATGTTACACGAGTATCTCTACTCATCCCCCCATTGTTTTTCAGGTTTTCAATTAAACACAAGAATGTATAGAATGTTGCAGGGAATACAGTCAAGCTGTATCAAGAACCACAGTCCAACAATTCTTAGAAGAGACCTGTAAGGCTATGAGGCAATAATATGAAATCTTGACTCCTTTCATTCCTTATCTTACATAAAGTTAAATACAATAACTTTCAATAATGGAAAACTTAAAAATCTAAAGGTATTGAGAGTTTTCTCAAAGTATTAGACATATTCCAATACCATATTGAGGCATTGAGGTCCCATCCCTACATAATACTGCACTTGGTTAATACCTTAAACATCGGCATGAGCACAGCCGAGCCAGCATCTCCATACTCAAAAGCAGTAATCAGCTGCGGAAGAATTTTGTGTCGACACACATTCTCAGGAAAATTATCTAATTGAGGTGTAAGTGCACTGAAGAACCTATTCTTTTCTCCTTTGTCCTTTATCTGAATCTCTTCCAGAAACAGTAATGCATCTACCAAGTCATTCTTGAAGTATCCTCCAATTTTACGACATCTGGTGATAATGTCTGCTGGATTAGGTCGACCTGAAGGATTTGCACCTACCAGTTCACAATACACAGCACTTAACTGTTTTGGTATCTGCAAAGAAAAAAATAATGTATTAGCAACATTATTTTATTTTCTCTAGCAACTTTAGCATTTAAAGGTAAAACAAGATACACAAAATTAAATTTCAATAGCTTCTCAATAAATTCCGGCGTGGTACTGGGCTGTGTTATCAAGAACTTATGTATTGCTGAACCTAATATTCTGTCCCATCAGAAGGGTGTGTTCAGCCATTGCCAATTTTTCATTTTGTACCAGACAACAATTGCTTATGTGTTCCTAAATTTGAATGCACATGCTGCATTTAGTAGTGCCAATATATGCCTTGCCACAACTGCAGGGTATGCAATAAATGTCTTTTGTACAAAAGGGGTCACATATGTCCTTCACTGATAGAAGATGATCTTTCAGCTTCTTAATGGCTTTTAAAATGGTTATGTTGAATTTTTCTAAAAGTTTTCTGATTCTGTCAGTGACAGAAGAAAATCATTATTCTTTATTGTCATCTTCTGAAGAAGATACTGAAAATATGACATCACCACCCTATGCTGCAGCTGTAGTTACTGTTCTTGAGAGATCTATTGCTGTGTTTGTTCTCTTTATGTCATTTCAGGCTGCTCTGGATGTGGTATCTTCAGAGAGTATCATAATATCACAGCCAATAGTCCATCAAACAAAAATTAATGAATAGAGTCAACATGAAAAATTCAATGCCATGGCCGGGATTTGAACCACGGATCTACTGGAGCGACTGGACGGAAACCAGTAGATCCGTGGTTCAAATCCCGGCCATGGCATTGAATTTTTCATGTTGACTCTATCCATGGAATATCTTAGCCTATATACGGCTAGTGTGGAGAAATGATTAATTTCCATCAATTAACTAAAATAATAAGAGTTAAATGATGAAGCCTGGGACTTAAGTACTTACAATAGTAAGTCGCCACAAACGGTGTATCTCGGATGCGAGAGCCCCTAGTGGTCTACCGGGAAATATATGAGTCAACTGGAGAATTTAATGTCAGGAAGGCACGTTGGCCATGGTAGCTCAAAGGTTAAGAGCGACTGGACGGAAACCAGTAGATCCGTGGTTCAAATCCCGGCCATGGCATTGAATTTTTCATGTTGACTCTATCCATGGAATATCTTAGCCTATATACGGCTAGTGTGGAGAAATGATTAATTTCCATCAATTAACTAAAATAATAAGAGTTAAATGATGAAGCCTGGGACTTAAGTACTTACAATAGTAAGTCGCCACAAACGGTGTATCTCGGATGCGAGAGCCCCTAGTGGTCTACCGGGAAATATATGAGTCAACTGGAGAATTTAATGTCAGGAAGGCACGTTGGCCATGGTAGCTCAAAGGTTAAGAGCGACTGGACGGAAACCAGTAGATCCGTGGTTCAAATCCCGGCCATGGCATTGAATTTTTCATGTTGACTCTATCCATGGAATATCTTAGCCTATATACGGCTAGTGTGGAGAAATGATTAATTTCCATCAATTAACTAAAATAATAAGAGTTAAATGATAAAGCCTGGGACTTAAGTACTTACAATAGTAAGTCGCCACAAACGGTGTATCTCGGATGCGAGAGCCCCTAGTGGTCTACCGGGAAATATATGAGTCAACTGGAGAATTTAATGTCAGGAAGGCACGTTGGCCATGGTAGCTCAAAGGTTAAGAGCGACTGGACGGAAACCAGTAGATCCGTGGTTCAAATCCCGGCCATGGCATTGAATTTTTCATGTTGACTCTATCCATGGAATATCTTAGCCTATATACGGCTAGTGTGGAGAAATGATTAATTTCCATCAATTAACTAAAATAATAAGAGTTAAATGATGAAGCCTGGGACTTAAGTACTTACAATAGTAAGTCGCCACAAACGGTGTATCTCGGATGCGAGAGCCCCTAGTGGTCTACCGGGAAATATATGAGTCAACTGGAGAATTTAATGTCAGGAAGGCACGTTGGCCATGGTAGCTCAAAGGTTAAGAGCGACTGGACGGAAACCAGTAGATCCGTGGTTCAAATCCCGGCCATGGCATTGAATTTTTCATGTTGACTCTATCCATGGAATATCTTAGCCTATATACGGCTAGTGTGGAGAAATGATTAATTTCCATCAATTAACTAAAAATTAATGATCTTTTTAAAATTATAGAACTAAATCACGTTGGATAAGAATTGTTGTAAACTAAAACATGTGTTCTGATTATGAATTGAAACTCGGTGTTAAAGAACATTACATTTAAGTGTTTCTTAGGTTACTGTTTGTTATAACATGACAAATTAATTCAATGGGTACAATATTGTTGCGACTGGCAGCGACACACACAAACAGATAGTGTAGGGCGGAGATAAAGAGCCTACTGTAACAGATAAAGATAGCGCGGAGATAAAAGGCTTGCCGACACAGATAAAGTTAGACGTCTGGAATGTTCGTGTTTCATCTGGTGCCGTCTTATAGAACATTCGATTATCTTCTGGAACCATGAAGAGGTATATGAAAAGGAAGCCGCAACTCGCGAAGGACAGTCATAATGAGTGTAATTGGAATTGAGTATCGTGTGCCTGCAACTGTATTTTGAAAGTGAACTCTTTGTGGGTGTGGCAGACAAACTGGAAGATTGTAATTGTGACATAATTCTGCTACTGTAAGGGTTGACCAAAGTACATTTCTACGGAAATAAAGAACATTTGGAATTTCTGCAAATTGGACTTTTAATTCTACGTACCCACAAAGTCACAATTGGTGTCAGAAGTAGGATAATGACAGTGGATGCTACATTGGCAAAAATTTTAGAAGAGCTGAAAGAAATGGGAACAGCAAATGACAACCTCACTGCGAAAACAAAAGCGACATATAAAAACCTGGCCGCGAAACTGAAAGAAATGAAGACAGCTAACGACAACATCACCAAGAAGATGGAAGAAACACGAACGTTCCAGACATCTATTCTCTGTTTCATATAACCTTGCCCGGCTGAAATGTATCACTCCGCGTTCAACAACCCTCCCCCTCACCCTAATTGGCTAATGCTTTCACGCTATAGGCCATAGGCGGTGCCTTCCCATCACATTTAAAACTGCAGTAAACGTCAAATGCCAGGAGATAGCTAAAATCATGCAAATAAGTATATGAAGGCATGCAAAAATACAAGTTTATAATGAAACTGAACTCACGCGTTATGGAGAATCTGGTAATGGAGTAATCCCCTCCATCTCGGATTCGGATTCTGATTCTGCAATAACAGTTTCGCTGTCGGAACTCTCCATAGGGTTTATAATTATGCTCTCTATTACGTTGTCGACGATGCCATCCAGCTCCCACATTTTGTTTTCTTCTTTGAGCACATGATGAATAGCCTTTTTCCATGTTTCGTCGCTGATCTCCGAAAATGCTGTGGTAAACAATGGCCTGATATCATTCAACTTAAATGTTCTATTGTTTCTCGCTACGAATCCTTTAATTTGGCTCCAAATAAGCTCAATTGGATTTAAAATCCAGTGATATGGTGGAAGCCTGAGTACCTCATGACCAGCTGACCTTGCCATTTCATCGATTACGTATTTATCACAATCGCTGGCATGCTTTACTACAAGTTCCAGTAGTTCTGCCTTAATAAGGGATTCATTTACAACTTCATTTTTTGCACGCAGCCACTCAATAATGTCTTGTTTCTTCCAGGATGTATTTGGTTTCTTTTCGACACGAACGCTGTGGTAAGGAGCATTGTCCATCACAATTATGCTGCTTGGTTCCAGTTTTGCTAACACACTCGCAAACCACTGCTGAAACACATGTCCATTCATATCTTCATGGTAATCACCGGTTTTCTTTGACTCAAACAGTAGTAGACCATCTTCCACAAAACCACTATCACTTCCTATATGAGTGACAATCAGTCTTCGGCCTTTTCCACTGGGATTTTTTAAACCAGAAGACATACCTTGCAAAAATGCTTGTCTTTCAGTCTTAATAGTCGAGTCACGCCATAGTTTACTTGTCGTAAGCCCTTCATTCACCCAAGTCTTGTCTAGGTAGTATATTTTGCGATTTGTATCCCGGTATTGTCTGATTGTCCTTAAATAACGTCTTCGCCACACAGCAATATCGCCTCTGTCTCTCAGTACATTTTTCTTGCCCCTTTTTCATTCACAAACCCCAGCTGTATAAGCAATCTATACAGACTAGATCTGCTGAAATTTGGTAAATCTGCATCCTCATTTACAGCAGACAAAATTTTATTTATGTTAGGGAGTTCGTTTCTAAAGAAAAAACTATGCACATGACGACGTACAGCAGTTTTAACGAACTCATCGCATTCTCCGAGCACGCGCTTTTCTTTATTCCTGCGCTTGCCTGGAGTGGTAAGTTTTCCTGTTTTCTCAACTTCACGTCGCGATGTTCCTATGGACCTAACCATCACACCTGTAAGTTCGGAGCACAACTGTTCGACTTCCCTCACTAACAAAGATGGATTCTTCTCTGTGAGTGCATTAAACACATGCAACACAATTCTTTTTTCACCGCTTTGTAATGGCTTACCCTTACGATGATTCAGCGAAAAACTGGCGGTAGACTCTGCCATTATACATATAATAAGTACATGCGCAATAAACGATGGATAAAATAACGTATCTCTCGAACGCGCACAGTACACCTTCTAATGACAATACATGACTAATCCAGTTCAGAACAAGGTCAGTGATAAAACTCATATAAACAAATATAAACAAATATATGTAATTCACTACCGCTAAAGCACGTGCTCTTGTGTAATCAGAAAGGCAGGCCTAGATGCAAAGGAACCTCCTCTTTACTTTGTTTAAGAATTAACATGCGTTTCAGATAAATTAACTCTGTTGCGTAATATATTTAATTGAAACAGTTATGAAAGTAAATATTTGACAATTCTCTTTCAACATATAAAGATATATCACCATGTTAAATAACGAACTAATTTTTACCGCAAAACAGTCTCTACCAAACAGCAGCCAATGAGAGGAGATGAGGTCACGTGACCGTTAAGAGATTACCGGGCAAGCTTACGTGAAACAAGGTATAACTTTATCTGTGTCGGCAAGCCTTTTATCTCCGTGCTATATTTATCTGTTACGGCAGGCTCTTTTTCTCCGCCCTGCACTATCTGTTTGAGCGCGTTGCCGCCAGTCTGACAATATTATTTCACAATTGTAGTGTTTGAAAAAAAATTACAAGCATTTGATAGTATACTTTCTCAATTAAACAAATACCTCAAATGCTATAAACATATGGCAGTTATTTTTATCTTTTCTTAGTAGTCATGAAAATAGAGCACTCCCATTCATAAGTACCCATAACAAGAGAAAAATAGAACACAAGTCATATTTTCTATTTCTGATAAGGAATAGATAAATATTTTAGAAGACCTCATTAATTCATACTTAGTAAATACAAAATGGCTATTTTTCAGTTCTTTGAAATTGGGTTAAATGATGATCTACTGTATACAACAAATGTAGATCTCTTTAAGATACGGACTTTACTTAAAAAAACTTTCTCTGAGACATTAGCAAAATCTGAGCTATCCATTATTAATGGTTTGAATTTTTCAGTACTTTTTATTTGTTAAATTGCTGCCATTATTCGGCTGTAACTCACAATACAACACAATACTTTATTCGTCACATTACACTTACAGAGTTGAGCAGGTGCTCGTAAATTGGTGACTCGTCAAAATATTAAACCTAAACTTTAAGATCAGAAATAAGTCTACAATATTTACAATACAATATGTTACAAAGTATAATAAAGCAAGAGAATATTAATTATGTACAATATCTAGAGCATATAGTTTTCCTAAAGTTGAACAGACACTAAGATAAAATTGAGATCACAGTGCATCATCCATGTATTCCTGAATTGAATAGTATGCTTTGTTGGTGAATAAACTTTTGACTGTTTTCTTAAAAAGATTTTGGTTTTGGATTTCCCTAACTGTTTGTGGCAATTTATTATATATTTTAATCCCGATATATTGTGGACTTTTCTCGAGCAGTGCTAATCTATGAGTAGGGTATTTTATATCTCTTTTTCTTCTTGTGTTATGACCATGAATGTTGATTTTTTTAAAACTGTTATAATTACTCTGTACATATAGAACTAGATTATACATATAGAGGCAAGGTTGCGTAAAAATTTTTAATGTTTTAAAAAGTGGACTGCAGGATGCTATATAACTCGAATGTGTCATTATGCGTATGATTTTCTTTTGAATTCGAAAAATCTGTCCGAGCATGTTGCATTTCCCCATAAAGTTATTCCATATACAAATAATGAGTGAAAGTAACTGTAATATATGATTTTTCTTGTTTCTAAATTTGTAATCTGTGCCAAGCAGGACATGTTGAAACAGGCAGTATTTAATTTTTTTTCTATATAATTTAATTGTTTAGTCCATTTAAGGCATTCATCTATAAATAACCCTAAAAGTTTATCTTCTTTTGAGGTAGCTGAAGTTAATGAGTTACTTTGTGTGTTTTCTACTGTAGTCTTAAAATATACAGTTTCAGTTTTAGTTTTATTTAATTTCAGACCATTGCATGTAAACCATGCTTCCAATTGTTTTATGGCCTGGTCAATGTTTGTTTTTAAATTACCAATATCTGATCCACTTAAAATAATTGACATGTCATCAGCATAAAATATTGGTTGTCCGCTGACTGTAACTGAAAGATCATTTGTGTAAATTACATAAACTAGTGGACCTAGTACGGAACCCTGCGGAACCCTATTTTTAATTTGTTCCCATTTTGTATGTATTGGACCAGAACTGCCCTCCAGTATAATTTTCTGTTAATGGCCTTCTAAAGATGATTTGAACCATTCCAAGTTTGTATGTCTTATGCCGTACTGGTGTAGTTTACTTATTAATATTTTGTGGTTTACACAGTCAAACGCTTTAGATATATCACAAATTAGGGCAGCAGTTTGTCTTTTTTCGTCCAAATTTTAAGCTACTTTGTTTAAAAAATCCACGAGTGCAGTGTTAGTTGATAATTTTTTTCTAAATCCATGCTGAGAGCTGTTAAGAATGTTCGCATTTTCAAGGTAGGTTATTAGTTTTAAATGTACTAGTTTTTCTAGAATAATTGAGAAAGTTGGAAGTACTGAGATTGGGCGGTAATTTTTTTAGTTCGTCTTCCCCACCTTTGTGAATAGGATGGATTATGTTCTTCTTGTACTTTTTTAACTAACAGTGGTGGGATTTCGTCCCATCCTTTTGACATTTTTGGTTTGGATGCAGATATTATCTTTTTGATCTCAAATGGAGACACTATTCCCAAATCAAAATCAAGTGCTGCATGCAGATTATGTCTGCCCATTTCTTGTAATGCCTTTGGTACTGAGGGGGGAGTATCCTGAATCATATCTGCTACCTCAGTAAAGTATTTATTTAATTCTTCTAACCTGTTCTTGCTGTTTCTGTTTAAGTGGCTACTTGAATTGATTTGGTTTAAATTTTTGCTTGCACCTAGTTCACTTTTTATTACTTTCCAGGTTGCTCTTGTTTTGTTTTCAGAATTTTTAATGTATCTTTCTATTGCCATGTATTTGGCTTTCCTAATAATACTTTTATATATTTTGTTGTACTTATTATAATACTGAAGTAACTGTATACTATTGGAAGATTTTAGGTTTCTGTGTAAGATTCTCTTTCATTTGCTTGAAATCTGTATGCCTGGTGTACACCAACTTAAATTAAAAGTTTTTAATACTTGCTTGCATGTAACCTTCGGTAAAGAATGATTATATGCCAAAAGAAATTCTCTTAGGAAATCATTGTAGTTTTCATCTACAGTTTTTTTATTACACACCGGCCAATTTGTGTTAGCTAACTTTTCCTTGAACTCGGAGATATTTTGCTCACTAAAAATATGCATTGCTTTATACTTCTTTTTACTCCTTGTGTTCTCGTTTTCTGTAAGGTTTACAAGTAAAGCTTTATGGTCGGATAAACCTGTGTCTATTGTGAAACATTCACTTTTACTAAAGAGTGTATTAGTGATCATATTATATATGTAGATGATGTACTGGTTACTCTTGTTGGTTCTCTTATGCTATGGGTGAAATCATGTTGTTTAAGTATTGAAATTACATTTTTTGTTTCACAACTATTTTCCCTGAGTATGTCTATATTCCAATCAGTAGCAATTATAATCATTTTATTTCTTTCCTTGCTTAGTTTATTAATTAAAGCCTCTAGTTTGTATAGAAATGTTTCCAATGTATATTGATATGGTACCCTATAGAGAGAAATCACAATAATATGAAATTAATTAGCTCTACAGCAGATTCTTCAAAAAATAATCTTCTTTAAAGGTTTTTATATCATCTCTTATTCTAATTTCAGTATTTAAATTCTTGTTTATTAGAATGCATGATCCCCCGTGCACAGCTGTTTCCCGTGAGTGGTAGTCTACCAAGATAAATATGTTTAATCTATTCAGGATATTTATCTCGTCCTTGAACATCCAATGTTCATTTAAGCAGACAATACCTATGTTCAAATCTTTGATTTCATCTAAAAATAGCTCTAGAGCCTCTAATTTTGATCTTACGCTTTGAATATTCAAATGCAAGAGCCAATTTGTTCCAATAGTTTGCAATTTCTCTCTTTTATGTTTACTACGTTTCTCATTGGTTGTGATCTGTTGACCCTAATTACATTCTGACTCTGTCAAGGCACCTTCTTGTAGTGGACTTAGTTTAAATGACTGTTACATATTACATCTGCTGCTCTGTCGATGGCTTTGCCAAGCAGGTAAGAACCTTTGAAATTTAAATGCAAGCCATCTTTACCTATAAGTGTCATCCAGTTGGTTATCTACATTTACAAACACAGCTTTTAACCCACTACAAGCCCATCTTATGTTGTCGTTTACACATGTTATGTACCATTTGGGAATATCATGCCTTTTTACAATGCTATTAACTGCTATAGTTGCTTTCGGAAACTTTGTTTTGGTCATTCTTATTAAACTGTATATCTCTCCCATCACTTCTTCTGGGCATGATGATAATTTAAGGTTATTTGTGCCCACATGCAATACAACCACTTTAGCATTTTGCGAGAGACTATCAATACTTTGCTCACTCACTTTCTGACACAGCTGTTGAGCATTTATGCCCCTATACACTCGCTTTACACCACACTTTCACATGCTTTATTATAGTCACCCATCACAAGGTTGTGGTAAGAACACAGAATTTTAATGCTAGCATAATTATACAAATATACAACTTATTAATTCTCCTTTCTGCACACCCCTTGTGCCTACAACGACAATGTAATGAAATTATATCTGTAAAGGTTTATTTTTATTAACATAAAGTAAAGTAGCACTTAAATGTATTTTGTAGTTGCGGTTTTATGTTGTCAGGACTGTTTGCATGAAGTTACAACAAAGCAACGAATATAACAGAATTACTCCATCAAAAGCTTCACTTTATATTTAGTAAACAAGCAAGGTCATAACAACAATATAAATATATATTGCTTTAACTCAAAAGTACTTTGTAATGTGCTTTACAAATGTAAATAATTTGTATGATATTAACTATTGTTATTTAGGCATTCAGACAGTGTTTGTCTATTTTTAGAGACAACTAGAAGCATGCCAAAACAAAAATAATACTAATGGATATGAGACAAGCTGTCTTGCATGCTTTGAAGAAGGTACAGTTGCAGTCTAGCATTGCTAGAGACTTTGGGATACCACAACAACTAATAATTGTGTGAAGTTGACAGCAAAAGCAAGGAGCAGTGGCCAATAAGCCAAGGTCAGCTCGCCCTCAAAAAACAACAAGAAGACAGAATTTATTATAGCTTCACAGGTGATCAGCCGTGTCAAAGTAATTAATTTGAGCTTTCGGCCATTCTAAGCTTCGTAGCCCTCTTCAGGAACAGAATAAAAAACGCTGGAAAAAAGTCTATTGAAAATGGTCTGAGGTTGATAACGGATGCAACGGCTTTCAAAACTAGTCCCTCAATAATATAAAAATGTGACAAAGAGTTAAAAACCAATTACAAATCTTTTTACAATTAATTTTGATGTCACTGAATTCCTTCAATCACACATAATCAAAACTGAAATTCCACCGATTGGTCTAAGGTTTTATGAAGTGGTGAAAATAAATTTATTTTCTTCTGATGGTGGGCAGTATATACCTTGACCAAAAACTCAAAACACAGTGGGGATATTTTTCTAGAAGCAGGATAGGTCCTCTTGCCCAAACAGAAGGCACAAAGGATCATTTCCTGTGCAGTAACATTTTAGAAAAGAACAGGGCTCCTTATGGGAGAAAGTATATGACACATAAGTGGATTTGTCCACAGGACAGTGGTTCAAAACATACCTACAGCCATTGAAACAAATTCCTTTCAAATAAAAAAATTAAACTTTTGGAGTGGCCAAGCCAGAGCCATGATCGAAGTTGAACTGAATATAGCTGGAATGAATTGGACCAATGTGTTTGTTTAGAAGCTACTCAAACAGGATCAGTTTGCTGCTGCCTTATTGGATTAAAACTCCCACATGACCTATTACAAAAGCTTGTTCTTTAGAATCCAAAATATTTTTTGCATTATTCTTAATATAATTTATTTTTGAGTCAGAATAATTGTTATTTATGTTTTTTATGTGAGACAGCTTTGTTATAACAAGAAGTGTTTTTGTACTAAATTGATTATAATTACATACTTTTCGTTATCCACTGGCAGTTTTCTCTGTTAAACATTTATGTTTATGTAATTGCAGCTAATGCTTTCTACACAAAACTTAAGATAGAAAAGTAAGCTTTTTTTGGAATGGCTTATAGTAGCTATGTAAAAATAAACAACAGTACAGTGTGTAAAAGTTAGTTTTTTCAGCTCTTCTTTCTAATATGCGACACAGCGATTTTTTTCTAAGTCCTTCACACTTTTTGATGTTTTTATATACAACCATGATTTTTAATATAACTTCTTTACTTTTCAGTGCAATTTCGTGCTGGAGGGCATTCTTTTAACGTTATTAATTGTTTGTTTATTTCCTTGTTGCATATGTAGCCATATTGAAGAAATCAGTGCAGCCAAACTAGCTTGTTTCTCCACAGTCTGCCAACAGTCTTACTTGTCCCTAAATTACACTAGCAAACTAACACAAAGTAGTACCTAAATAAATTTAGCATTAGTGTTAGCGCTGTGACAATTTTTACATTACATTTGTTGATGTCGATTTTGACATCTGTTAGTAAAATCAGGCACAATTCGTGGCAGTAGCCGAACCAGTCCGCGAGCTCATACATTTTACTGATTTTTTCGAGCCATTTTCTGATTTTCAACAACATACTGAACAAATCTTAAATATTTGAAGAACACACAGAACAAACAACTTTCACTTCTAATAATGCAATTGGCACTTTTTCTGGACAGCAAGCCTACTTCTGTAAAGCAATAAAATGTTACATTAGTTAACATCGATTTTAACATCTGTTGGTAAAATAGGGCACAATTTGCGGCAGTAGCCAAATCAGTCTGCGAGCTCATACATTTTACTGATTTGTCGAGCCATTTTCCGAATTTCAACAATGTACTGAACGAATCTTAAATATTTGAAGAACACACAGAACACACAGCCTTCACTTCTTACAGTACAATTGGCACTTTTGCTGGACAGAAAGCCTACTTTTGAAACGCAATAAAACCTGAAAGGAAACATGGTCAGTATTTTCCAAAACTGATCCACGCTAATTGCATCCACATGCCCTTTTCCACCGATGTAGGACAGATGTCTGGGGCATTTTGCAGAGGATGACTACAAGTGTTACATTGCAACACGGGGACTGCAGGTTGTCTGCTTGCACATGCATATATGTGCACCGTTGGACATAGAAAATATTCTCCTATCGCACAAAAGAAAGTTTCTCCATTTTTTTCTTTTATGCTGTCACACCTTATTTGACATAATTCATTAGACTTACATTTTCTAAGTCTTTGAGAGATGATTGTTGTGGCAGAGGTCCATTGAATGCTTCCCAAATAAGACAGCCTAGACCCCACATATCTGTAGAGCTGGAAACAGATAAAACATTTTAATACAGTAGTGAACACTAAAAGCAAAGTTTGCTTATATGATACAATTTATTAAATAGCAACGACTGAACATTGCCTATTTTTAAAATATGAGATCGTATTTTATGAGTCTCAAGAACAGTGTAGTCTATATTTTACAAGTAATCCATAAAAATTACCAGTATACTGTTTAAGTTATATTCTTTTCATTCATATCATGGTAATTACTTAGCCCAGAGTGCAAAATTTTCTATGCTTTTGATTGAGTGCAGGATATCACACATTGAGAAACTAGAGCACTAGGATATGAATATGTAAAAGACATCATTGCAACATACCTCTCTAATAGAAGCCATACATAGAAGTACCTCAAAAACATAGAATTACTTCAAGTAAAGTCAAATAAGGTGTAGTACAATCTGGTGTACCACATGGATGGATTTTGCACATATATTTTTTACATAGTGTATACTAAACAATATTTCAAATCCACAAAAATGAAGTACAATAATTACTTATGCAGACGAAATATTTCAGAAGACACAACTGATGGGTAATAATACATACATTGCTTGGTAAAATAAATTTTATTTATATAAATTTATGTAATTTATATAATTTATATTTATTTATATAAATTAATAATTCATATAAATTTATATAAAGTTTATTTTAACTTGTACTTCACTGTCTCTAGGTTTCTTTCAATTTTTATATTTTGAACATTGCTAAGCTATTTCAATTACAATAATTAAGCGGTTATTCTTTAAAGGTAAATTACATATTGTTTTTAAAATCACTAAGTAAAATATCCTGTGGTAGTTTTCTTTTCAGTTTTGTTCTGTGACAGCTTCTTATTCCTAGCTTGTACACTTGAGCTTCTAGGATATAACAAGTTCAGAGTAGAAGAATTCTAAGTGTAGTGAAATGTGTAGTGTTTATCGCCTGCTCTTACTACATACAGCACTGCAGGCGGTGACATGGAAGATACATGAGATGAAGATGGAGCACCGGTGGAATGAGATGGCGGGGGAAACCGGAGGTCCCGGAGAAAACCCGCCCCAGTGCCATGTTGTCCACCACAAATCTCACTTTGCGGTCACCTGGGATCGAAACAGGGCTGCCTTGGTGACAGCCAAGCAGTCTAACCACTAAGCCACGGCACGGCCTGAAGAATTCTAAGTGTTTTATATACTGCTTGACTGGGAGAATGTCTAGTTCATGATGTAGCTGAACGTTTCTTAAAAATTATGGAGAATTTGTTGCAGTTCTAAGAAATATGTTTTGAATAACTTAAATTCTGTGGATGTGTGTTTTATTTACAGTGCTTCGTATATGAGATGCATATTTTTTTATTTACTTATTTATTTAGTGCCAAGTTATTCCATAATGGCATCTGCCATCTGTAGGTTTTTAATGTTGTAATTGTCTTTTGGTGCCAATGTTATATTGTATTTCTTGAATATTTTTTGGAACTTTTTTGTGGCCCAGGGGTGGTAAGTAAATTTAGCAAATCTAATTTCTTGTTTTATTGGTATGAGAGCTGTGATCTGTTTTAATCTCTTTTGAAGTTTGAGTGATTTTAGCTTTTTATCTACAAGGTTTTTTCCATATCCATTTTTAATTGCAGTTTTTAAGATTTGATGGTATTCTTTTTGATATTCTTGCTGGCTGAGGGGTAGATTTACTAATCTGTGTGTGAGACTGTTGATGGTTGCATGTTTGTGTGGAATTGGGTTGAAACTATTTGCTTTGATGTAATTATCTGTGTGTGTTGCTTTTCTATGAATACCAAATTCTAGTTTTTCATTGCTTTTTGTGATTTTAAGGTCCAAAAAAGGTACAGTACAGTCCTCTTCCGTTTCTACTGTGAATTGTATGGTGGGTTCTTGAAGGTTCAGTAGTTTCTGGTCTGAAAATCATGAAATTGAAGATAGCACAAAAACATAGTGAACTCGTCATATGGGAGAGAATATACATAGAAAAACATAAAAACCAACTAATGAAATTTGAAATCCCGCCAGAAGAGACTCCCACATTTAAGTTCATTCTATTTAAGTTTATTTTTGAAGTGCTGCCCCATACTTCTAAGCCATATGAAATGTATGAGTGAATAAGAGATAAATAAATAATTCTAGTAGTTGCTGCTGTAACATATTTCCTTAAACATTTGAGTAGAAACAGTATGAAAAGGTTGAGTAATTTAAATATTAGGTTCATTAATAATGAGACTGAGAGGCAATTACTTGGGAAAGGAAAATACTTCAAAGAATTTATGATTCAATTTAAAAAAAAAAATTACATATGGAAAAGTCAAACAAACTTAGAAATTGTGAATAAATATAATGCTCCTGATGTGGCGTCAATAAAATCAAGAAGACTGAGATGAATGGACATGTGCAAAGAATGAGCCAGTATAGAGTAGCAAAGAAGATTTTAGAGGGAAGGATAGGAGGTAGAAAGACAGGAGGACCCAGACTTAGATGGACTGATGATATGAAAAATGATTTAAAACAGTTGGGAGTAAAAAGGTGAAGCTTTGGATCAAGCTATACGGGCATCTATCATAAAGGAACCCTGGCTATACTCAAAGGGCTATTATTGTTGTCGTCATCGTCATTGTTATTGTTATTTTTATCATTATTATTATTAATATTTGTTAATTTCTAAAAGTTTATGCTGTTCTTTGTAGTTTCTGCTTTGTTTTTGAGGGGACATCTAGTTTTGAGTTGCACATAAACTAAATATAATGCTTTTGCTAGAAGAAACAATGCTCAATGAGTCCTGTTGTAGTGTTTAACACCTCCTTTTACTACATGCTGTCCATCACAAATCTCACATGCAGTTGCCTGGGATTGAACCCGAGCTGGCTTAGTGAGACTTGAGTGGTCTAACCACTTGGCAACGGCATAGTACAATGCTCAATGAATCAGGATACAAATTTGTTGGGATTTCTTCTACTTTCACTTTCCCAGCCTTTGATTTCGAAAAATTTTTAGTAGATGTTGTAAAAGCCTGAGGCTATCTGACAGTGAAGCAATGCAAATATAATAAATTAACTACAACACTTGGTAACCAACTTCACTTATAAGTGAAGTTATTGTAATTCCTTTCTTGGAAGTGTTGAAAACAGTGTTGTTATGATAAATTAACTTTAAAGAGAGTCAATTAATGACACTAAACAACACTTATGGCCGGCTGAGGATAGAGGCAAAGCCTCTGAAACATGTACCGGAAAAAATTTAAAAGTAAGTGTTGTTTAGTGTCATTAATCGACTCTCTTTAAAGTTAATGAAGTTATTGTAGTTTATTTATCATAACTTTAGTAGATGTTTTACATCATATCTGCCTCAAATAATTTCTACAATGAAGATATGCACAGTAACATCCAATATACCATCCTAGTAATAGGAACGAGAAAGTTAAAACTTGATCAGGTTTTTTCTCCTTTCCCAAGACCCGAGAGAGCCTCCTGTTAATTCTAAATGCTCATGCTATAATACATGTATTAACTTTTGTTGTTCTTGTTTGAGTTTCTATTCTTGGTTATTGTGAACTAGCCTTACATTATAGATCATACTGTGATAAGGAACTAACATTTAACTCATTACGGAGCAAAATAGCAAACAGGTGCAATAAATTGGTATAAATGGGCCAGTATTATAAGTATGCACAGAAATGGTTGATGTAAAATATAATTACATAAAATAATATCCTATGAGGGATTTAACTTAAGATCTCTATACTGCACCTACTCTATTAGATGAATAAGTAACTAAATAATAATTAATAGTAATAATTATGACGCCGATGGTGATAATACTGCTACAATAAAATTACAGCAAGTCTCTGCAGCCCCCAACTGCATGTGAAGTTTGGCAGAATGATTTCATCCAATGATACTGCTTCTTTGTTTCACAGGGTTTTATAAGACTTCTGTAGCCTACTAGAGTTTCTGATCTTAAAAGCAAAAATAAAATAAGGATGCAGTGAGTATATATAAATTGGTGAGACAGCCACGTCTTATTCATTTGCAAGGTAGGCCACCCATCAAATGGCATGTGAGCCTTAGTCCAGTTTTGCACTTACTACACTGTATTGGTTGATGTTCTTAGAAAGAAAAATGCGCAAAATTCAGAGGAATAGCAGTTTAAGGGACAAAATGTACCGCTCGCTAAAGTACACCTCAAAAACCTATGACTCCTTTACTGAGAGTGAATTCCGCTTACCAGGCGATTTTACAAACTTTTTATTAGAGTATACATGACAAAGTAATTCAGCAAATGCCTCGGAAAATAGACCTATCATATGAGTACACTAACAACGGCAGCTAAAAAGAAAATGGCGAATTCTTGTACTTCGAGCAGGTTTGGACACCTCGTTCAATTCAATTAACATGCATAAGAACTTTTGCCATTTATGTAATAATATTAAAACACCCAGCAAATGATTAAAAGTGTCTTAAAAGGCTAAATCAAGCACAAGCACTCGTGAGGTGGCTAAGGTATAGCGCCAGGCATACAAGTCATACTACTGAACCTAGAATGTGCTTTGAGAAAAATCTCGAAATAGCTCAATGGGATTATGACCTCTCCTGTGCCCTAACCCCCAATTACACAGGTTCGAGTCTCAGCACTGTAATTATTTTTTTTTCCATGTTCATCAAAATTTGGAAACCAAATTCACAATAATTTAATTATAAAGTTCCTGAGGGCGTGCATTACCCAAGGAAGTCATCGGTTCAAGCATTTGCTTTGTTAGAGGTGTAGTGTTCCAGGAATAGAAAAAGGGTCAGTCCAGCGACAACATGTTTAATAGCACAATAATTCTATATCTGCAAAATAGTGTCTAACTTCCATGTTAAACTCTTATACTGTAATAATAATAATAATAAATAATAATAATAATAATAATAATAATAATAATAATAATAATAATAATAATAATAATAATAATAATAATAATAATAATAATAATAATAATAATAATAATAATAATAATAATAAATAATTTATTTTCATCCATAATAACACTTACATGTTGTCGGATACGTCAAAATAAACAGTTATATACATTTAATTACAATTCGTCCAGTCTATACAAGCATTTTTGTATTAGAAACTTGTTTAGTTCATTTTTAAATAATTCACCTTTTTTTGTTTTTAGTGAATTTGGTAGTTTATTAAATAATAATTTTCCCATTATTAAGGGATCTTTATCTGTTGACTTCTTATTTAAAGTTATTCTGTAGTAATTATTTTGTGTCCTTGTTTCGTGTTTGTGACAATGTTTATTTAAGTTACCCATTTCATCCTTGCTAATTACAAACATTATTACTTTAAAAACGTATAGAGATACTACTGTTAGGATTTTGTTTTCTACAAAAACATTTCTACATGATTCTCTTCTATTTACCTTATATATACATCTTACACATTTTTTCTGCAAAACTAGCAATCTGTTCATGTTAGTCATACAAGTGCTGCCCCATATCTCAACTGCATATTGTAGATGTGAATGTATTATTCCATAATAAGTTAGTTTTTTTTTTTATTATTATTATTTATCCAGATTTATGAACCCTATTTTACACAGTGGTATATTAGTGTTAGAGTTGATACATAAAAATACACAATTTTAACAAAAATATTTTAAATACTAGAAGGAAGAAAATATGTTATAATCTGATGCATATTAATTTAAACTATTTCAGACGTTTAAACACTGAGTTTATACACATCATGAAGTACTTATACTGTTGTGGCTTCATTAGCAAAGATGTGAGCGGAGCAGAAAATTCAGTTCCTAGAGAGTCTAGCTTGAATATTAATTCTTGTCTTTCTCTCCAGAAAATGGGACAACAGAAAAGGAGATGAATCACAGTTTGAAATTCTTCACCACACATGCACTTGGGGTTAGATGTTAAGTGAAAACGTGATAAGTATTCACCAAATTTACCATGTCCACTTAAAAATTGTGTCAAAACAAAATTTGGTACAAGAGTTTCACATTTTCCTCTGTCATATACACTAGGGAAAAATAATGTTTTTGTTAAACTTCCATTTGGAGTTGTTAGCCATTGTTGGTTCCATTCTTCAAGAATATGTTGATGTATTATTCTCCTTACAGTAGAAATAGGACATAAAGAGTATGTCACAGGAAGATTGGATTCTGCAGCCTTCTTAGCCAAGCAATCAGCTCTCTCGTTACCTAAAATTCCACTGTGTCCTTTAACCCATCCCATGCAAATATGTCCTGGATGGTTTTGAAGCAAGGTTCTGATTTCATGTGCTAATGAATTTAAGTTGTATTTATCATTAATAGCGAGTAGAGCTGATTGTGAATCACTAAGAATACGGGCACTGTTCCCATTAACAATACACCATTTTATAGCTTCTTTAATTGCTAAGAGCTCCGACTGGAATACAGAACATTCAGGTGACAATTCAAACATGGAGTGAGTTAGTTCCGTTTGGTTTTCATAAACAACAAAAGCACATCCTACTGCAGATATATTATCTTCAAATTGGTAACGCGAACCATCTGTATATATGTAATAATCATGAAAATTACATATTTCCTTTAAACAGGTTACAAAACTTGATGGGTGTCCTGCTGTGGTAGGATGCTCCGGGATTTGTAGTTTTAAGTGAGACAGATAAGACGCACATTCACGTTCATGTCTTAAATTCATAATAGTTGCTGTTGATAAACCAGTGAGAGCCAAAGGTTCGATGTTAGCTATAATCTGAGCTGCATCAGTGGAGATTGTACGATATCCTCGAATTATGCGAAGGAGGAATCCCCTTTGAATTTGTGCAAGTTTTTTAACTGCCCATTTTTTATTAAGAACATCCTGGAATGCAGATACACCATACAAAATTAGGGGCACTACAGCACCTCGATATATAATTTTAAGAATACTAGAATTCAGACCCCAGGTTGGTCTTGTTGTTGCGAGCGCACCAAGGAGCTCGCTGGCTCTTTCAGCAATGTAATCAAAGTGTGATCGAAATGTTAATTTACAATCCAGTATAACGCCAAGGTATTTTACCATAGATACCACCTTCAAGTTGACGTTATTCATGGTAAGAGTAATGGGCTCCATTTTTCTTCTTCTGGTGACAATCATCGCCAAGGTTTTGTAGGGATTAAACATAAGTTTATTTTTAATTCCCCATGAGTGTATTATTTTAAGTGCTTCATTAGTTCTTTCTTCAAGGATTTTAGCGTCATTTGATTTAAAAAGTAGTAAAGCATCATCTGCATAAGCAAAAATACTACAATCTGATGGCAGTTGTTGCTGTAACAGATCATCATACAGTATAACCCAAAAACCTGGACTACACGCAGATCCTTGGGGGCAGCCGCGTGTAATTTTCTTTGTGATGGTTTCTCCACTTACAGTAAGCAAGGATTTGCAATCTCTAAAATAATTCACGATTAAATTGTAAATATTTTTTGGGCATTTTTTAGTTTTCAATTGATGTAAAATCTTGGGCCACCAAGCATGATCAAAAGCACCAGTTACATCTAAAGAGACTAAAACACCAGATTGTTTATTAAATTTTAGATGAGTCGCACAAGAGCCGTAGATGCAAACGAAGATTTGCGAAACATGTCCTCAAAATAGGTACGAAAGTGAAGCAGATGTGTAAAAAATGCGACTCATCTAAAATTTAATAATTTTTCGCTTCACTGTGGTGTTCCAATACAGTTGAAACCAGATTGTTTATTTAGGTATACATTTTTCATCCAGTCTACCACCTTATATATTGCCATTTCAGTTGATTTTTGAGCCATGAAACCAAACTGAAGATTACTAACTGAGCCATGTTTTAGTAAATGATACATTACACGATCAATTACAAGTTTTTCTAGGCATTTGCCTAGCAGAGGTAGCAGGCTTATTGGTCTGTAAGCAGCAGCAGTCGTTTTATTATTTACATGAGTTTTGGGTATAATTTTCACAACTGAAATTTTCCACTGATTTGGGAACACACCTAATTCTAGACATTTATTGTAAATGTTACTTATGAGATTTGGATGTACATAATGCACATGTTTGATCATAATGGCACTAAAAGCATCATGTTCTGGAGCTTTACGGTCATTTTGTTTTAATATTATTCTTTCCACCTCAGGATAAGTAAAAGGAAAGTCATCCGATGTATCAGGTTCAGTTTCCACCTCATGTCGGATCCTCCTTTGGTGGTCATCATCTTCAGTATCATCTGGGAAAAATTTGCTCGCTAATTCATTTGCAGTTTCTATTGCATTAGCAGTGTACCCGTTTTCAGTTTGCAACGTTGTTAAAGTATTATTTAAGCTTTTTGAATTCCGTGTATATTTATAATGCCCCATGGATTGACTTGTTCTGTACAGAATGTTTTCCAGCTGGTGAATTTTGCATTTAAGATCATTTTTTTATATTCAGCTCTTAGCATAATGTAAGTCTTTTCATATTTTATTCGCAGTAGCTCGCATTTAGCACGTTTGAATCCTCGTTGACTCGCCAACACTCGTTTCCTCATTATTGTAAGCTCAGAGTTCCACCATTGGTTTTTACAGCGTTTTGTTGTTATTTTTGGGAGATGCGAATCACAGATAAACGAAATACACTTGGTTAACTTATCGATGAAGTCATTCAAGAGTGTGGGGTTGTTCACTTTTTTCAAGTCATCTAATATAGGGTCAATATTTTTCTTAACTGCAAGATGAAAATGTGACCAAAGCACATTATTAGTTCTATATAAACGTGTTAAAGAGTTATTGTTGAAATTAGTGTTGACAGTATGATTAAAATTAAGTTTTATCGTAATAAGGCTATGGTCTGAGAGGGTATTATCATCTATATTCCATGAAGTAACATATGGTAGCATAAGCGAATTACACATACTGATATCAACAAAGCTTGTAGAATTTCCTCTTCGAAAAGTTGGAGTATATCCTTCATTTAGAATATACAGATTGTTTACACTACAAAAGTCATTCACTGCTCTTCCACGGGAATCAGTAAAGGGGCTATTCCAAGCAGTGTGCTTCGAATTAAAGTCTTCTGCAATGATTAGCGGATTCCCTTGTACAGTATTACATATTTGAGTCAGTAAGTTAAGACCATTTTCTACATCCTTGTCAGGGTCACAGTATATCGAACACACATATATATTCATTCCACCAATAGCGATATTAACTAGGACACAATCGAAAGAACAAAGTTGGCTTAATTTTATTATATTTTGATATTCAGTAATGATGCCAGCACGTATTCTTCGGCTATTGTTGTCAGTTGTAAAAGTCGGTAAATTAAATCCCGTTATTCTGTTTTCTTTTGTATTGGGTTCTTGTACACAAAGAACTTTTTTAATTGAGTTGTGTAACGGGAATTAATTTGTTCTCCACTCACAGCCGATAAGAATCATGCCAACTTTTTGTAAGATCCATGTCGAGTTTTGATCAAATAAGAGTCATGAGATCTTTTCTCAGGTGTGGATGCGGATTTTTGGTGACAGAAATAAAATTTATATGAGTCCAATTTTGTAATATATTATTTAATTATATAATATGAACTACGATTCACTCTTGATGTGTGTTTGGAGGAATTTAGTAACAGTGACATCAAAATTAATATAAAAATTATTTGTGGTTGGTTTATTGACACTCGTCACTTTGAAACTAGTCTCTCATAAATATATGAAAAAGTAAGTGACGAGTGTCAATAAACCAACCACAAATAATTTTTATACGATTCACTCGTTTCTATTACAAATATCGAATAACACTTCTTGTATGTTATTAACTTTCCTTTACAATTATAATCACCGCAACATCTTTCATCGTTCTCAAGCAAGACTCAAGATTATAACACTTCTCAAGATTATTGATTTTCTTGTCACTATAGTAATTTACGCTTTATTTTGTGATTGGCCGATCCACTGGCATGTCATCACAGCACGTCATACCACGTCACACCACTACTACTTCGGCCAATCATACAACTACATACATTTTTATATATTTATAACTCCTCCGAACACAACAATACTGTTACAGTTGTTTGTGCAAAAATCTGTGCTGGAGCAGTGATCAGAGACAGTTATTAGCTCTTCAGTGGGTAGTATTAATTTATGTAAATTATATTGATATATGTGGAGTTCAGCCATAATTTGTTTTCGATCTTATTATTTCCACAATCTTTTTATAGGCTGGGCAGTCAAAAGAGCTAGCAGGATAGTTAGTATCGGATGCAGTAAAATTAGTTTTCTTATTTAACATTTTATTATTAAAGTTTTTACAATTAATGCATTCAATGTGGGTTTTAGGACATGCTTTAGTATCGTGTTCTTCTGCGCAATAAGAACAACTTTTAAGTGATTGACAGTTAGCAGCCACGTGTCCGAAGCCAGAGCAATTATGACATCTTATCACATGAATATTGTCATACACTGAACACCGTGAGTATCCAATATACAGTTTCTCTTCTTGTTTCACTGCCTTGTAGATGATAGGAGAAGTTTCAATCACGGCATATTGTGAATCTCCTTTCCTGGTCTTTCTAATAAATACCTTCTTGACGAATTGTGAAGGATCTAGAAGGCACTGTTTGATTCTTGGATTTTGTTGTTTAATAGATTCAATTAAATGATCTTCAGGAAAATCAGATTCAATACCAAATCAGATTCAATGATAAGCCTGGGATTTAACTTATCGGGTATCTTGACATTCAGTTCTGGATTTGATTCCATATCTTGAGCAAGCCTTTTACATTCCGCTTCGGATCGAAGCTCTAATATAACAGCTTTGTTTCTAGCTTTCTTGGTACCTTTAACCCCTACTGTAACCGATTTTATGTTGGTTCGCATTAATTGTAAAGTTTGCGAACTGTCTGTGACTTTATTCTGGTCCTTTGGAGTTACAATCACTACATGTTTAGTTTCACTAGCCACAGATTTTGTCACATCCGAGTAAGAAGCTTGTAGAAAAGTAGGTTGAGGATCGTAAACATTTCGTTCTGAAACAGCCTTAAAGTAGTCTAACGATTCTTTCACTTTACTTACGTGATCAAGAATAACTTCTTGCAACTTCTTAATGCTCCTTTTATCACCATTAACAATTTCAATTATACTATTTAAAGCATTTTCAGCAGCTCGATATTGACACAGTATTTCTTCTTCCACGGCCATTAATAAGTTAGTTTCAGATATTCAGAATTTAGGTACTTTGCTAGGTTCCTTAATAAGTTAGTTTCAGATATTCAGAATTTAGGTATTTTGCTAGGTTCCTTAATAAATAAAGATTTGTACTTATCTTTTTACATATGTAGTTGATATGGTGTCTGAATGTTAGGTTTTCATCAATAATCTCTCCTAAGAATTTTATCTTATCTAACTGCTCGATTTGTTCACCATTTATATTTATATTGATACGATTACTACTATACCTGTTATTGCGGTGTTGAAACATGACTGTTTTTGTTTTTTGAAGATTTACTTTCAAGCTATTGTTTGTAAGATAATTATAGATAATTTGCATTTCTGTAGTTATTATTTTCTCCATTACATTTACTTCCTTAGTACCAAATATCAATGAGGTGTCATCGGCATACATCACTGTTTTTGAGTGTGTAGTTATAGGAAGATCATTCTCATAGATCAAAAAAAGTATTGGTCCTAGGACAGATCCTTGAGGAACTCCTGCTATGATGTTTTCATAATTGGATGTGATTGATTCTATTGTATATCGAGATTTAACTGTATTGGAACACCACAGTGAAGCGAAAAATTATTAAATTTTAGATGAGTCGTATTTTTTACACATCTGCTTCACTTTCGTACGAAAGTGAAGCAGATGTGTAGAAAATACGACTCATCTAAAATTTAATGATTCTATTGTATTTCTACTCTTGGTTCTAACTACTGTACATTGTTTTCTGTTTACTAAATAGGATTTTAATATTGTGTGACATTTCCCCCTTATACCATACTTCTGCAATTTGTTCAGCAGCATTTCATGTGATACACTGTCAAATGCTTTAGATAGGTCAAGGAATATACCTGTGATCTTTTCTTCATTTCAAGCCCTTGGAGTATATTGTGGTATAGCTCTGCTATCACTGTGATTGTGGAGTGATTTTTCCTGAATCCATGTTGAGATTTACTTAGTATATTGAATTTATTTAGAAAGCTTATTAATCTATTATTTAACACTTTTTCAAATACCTTAGCAAAAACAGAAGTTAAGGTAATAGGTCTATAGTTTTCTGCTTTTGTTTTATTGCCTTTTTTAAATATTGGTCGAACTATGCTTATTTTTAAACAATCGGGAAAAGAATCCTCCATTATCAATGCATTTATCAGGTGCTCAAGTATATCTAGTAGGGCATATTTACAATGTTTCAGTGTTTTTGTAGATACTTCATCCCACCCCGTCGATGTGTTATTATTTAGTTCATTTATTATTATTTTTTCTAGTGCCTCTTTAGTGGTTCCTTTTATATAAATGGTTGATAATATTTCATTTGTCCCTTGTGTGTATCCCTAATCTGACTGATTTTATTGATTCCCATCCCACCCCGTCGATGTGTTATTATTTAGTTCATTTATTATTTTTTCTAGTTCCTCTTTAGTGGTTCCTTTTATATAAATGGTTGATAATATTTCATTTGTCCCTTGTGTGTATCCCTAATCTGACTGATTTTATTGATTCCCATTTTTAAGAAATAATTATTGAAGATTTGACAAACTTCTTTAGGATTTTTAACTAGCTGCGCATTTTCTTCTAAGGTTATGTTTTCAAATGTCTTATTATTTACATGATGTTCTTTTACAATTCCCCATATCGTCTTTGTCTTATTATTTGATTTTATTATTTTGTCACTAAATTGTTGTCTCTTTAGATTAATTAGTTCTTGAGCATACTTCTTTTTACAAGCTTTATATTTATCCCTTAAAATGTCTAAGTTTGTTGATTTATAGAATGTATGGTAATCCTTCATTTCATCTCTAATCTTTGTTACTTCATATGGAATTTTAATACATTGATTATTAGGTTTGGTAACTCTCTTGTTTTTGATTGGGCAGTGTGTCAAAGAAGCAGTCCCATTTTTTATTACTATCCTGCAATGTATAAACTGTGCCCCATCTCTCTTTTGTTAAACTAACTAGGAGCTGGTTCAGATTGTTAGTAGTCATTTGTCTTAACTTCATGAATTCTGTTATTTCAAGTTCTTCCCTTGGGAACTATGGTCAGAAATACAATAATCTACCATTTCTGTAGAGTAATTATTCTTTTCAATATTGGTTATAATATGATCTATTGATGTAGCTGAGGTGGGTGTGATTCTAGTTGGTTCTTTAATAATGTCTTTTAAATTATAACTTGAAATTATGTCAAGTAGGGTGTTATAATCTGTATTATTTGTGCCAGTATTTATGTTTAGATCCCCTATCAAAATTATTTTGCTATTTATACCTATTTTTGTTTTATTTAGCATGTCGTCTAGATAGCAAAGAAAATCACTAACTTTGGTACTTGGCGATCTGTACAAACCCACTATTTGCAAGTTTAGTTTTCCTGTTTGTATTTTTGTTGTGGCTACCTCGAATATTTTTTCTACGCTGTAAACTTTATCCCAGTTTGATATAGACAAATTAGCTCCAGATTTTAAAAATATAGCTACCCCACCCCCTTTATGATTTTGTCTGGAAAAGTGTGATATCCATTTATAATTTTGTATTTGAAGGCTTTTAATTTGCATATTGTCAAGTCCATGTTCTGTCAACACTACAATATCACGTTTACATTTATTTAATACTATATCTATTTCTTCAATTTTGTTGGATATATATTGTACATTTTGATGAAATAAACTTATTGTTTTACTATTAACAACGTTTATATTTACCACAGGAGTGTTTGGTTTAGTTTGAGGAGTGAAAACTGTTTCAGTTACTGAGTCAATACCACTAGCTTTAACATCCACCACCTTACTAATTAGTTTCCCTTTAATACTGAACAGATTGCCCTATTCAACAGGTTTCCAAATTTGAAGGATCCCCTTCTATTTAAATGAACTCCGTCTCTAGCAAAGTCTCTATCTTCTAACCAATAATTTGCATCAACCAGTAAACAGTCTTTCTTCTCACATAGCCAGTTAATTTCTTGATTTATTTTCATAATTCTCCTAATATTTACATCCCACCTACGAAGTACCCCACTTATTATGATTTTTGTTTCTTTTGATTTCGATCTAATGTTGTTTACAAGATCCATAATGTCCCCCATTATCTCTTCTGCCATTACTCCATGTTGAATAATTTCCATGTTTTCTGTGTTCAAATGTGTATAAATGATCCTTATTTCAATTGCACCTACTTATAGGTGTGTTTAAACAACTATTTACTTGTAGTTCACCAATAAAGAAACATCAAAAATGCCATAAAACATAAATAAAACAATTAAAAATTAAATTATAACAGTTTTCAGAATAATAATTGCAAATTGTGAGTACAAAAATTAGTATACCTATGCAGAGGATTCAAACCACCATCACAGCAGACAAATAAGATTGTAGTTCTGCGCTCATTCCAAATGAGCTACCTAGTAACAAGTGAGATAAACATTCCATCTAACATATAGTATTTGCTGGTTCCAGTGAACATTTGCAGATGTGCACTCGTCAGCTGCCTAATTATGAATATATTACAGGCAATGCGATAACATCTATATTAGTGCTAATTTCAATGAATGTTTAAAATCCATGTTAAATATGTGGATAGAACCTCGTAATGGAATCAATGTTTTCTAGTTAGAGTATAAAATGTGGATTGCATAAAACTCGAGAATAAGGGGCAGCTGACTCACCTGGTACATATATAGGAATAGTAGGTGTGGTTTGACATCTATTTTGAAAATCAGCATTAAGGTGTAAGTATTCTGAAGAGCCTTACATGGCAATTTTTTAAATAATTTTAGTTTCTTAGATATTTTCTAATACCTGGGTGATACTCCCTTTAGCTAAAGAATGAAGCTTGATGGTGAAGTATTCACCTGTTAGTTTAGGACATTGGTATTTTTCAGTGAAAAAAAGTTTTAGTAAAGTGTTTATTCTGCTCACCAGGGATTAGTATTTATAAGAACATCAATAATAAGCAAACATGAAAGTGATGTGACAGATTCTTACATAACATACAAAACAGAAAACTGTAAGAGGCTTCTCTTTATGTGGGAAAGTGATTAATATGTCATCTATGGTTTTTATTAATGTACTACGTCTCACTGTTATTAACTTATTAAAAAGTAACTGAATCTTTCTTATCTTGCATTCTGGACAAAATATACACTTAATACTGAACCACATGCAATGTTCAATTTGCATCAATGACAGGAAAAGAGAAATACTTAGTTATAAGTCACTACCTACCACTTAGTGATAAGTCTTTGTTTTCCTGGATCTGATTTTTCTGGTGGATCATATTTTTCCAGTGCTGGAAGTATTTTTATAGGAAGCTCAGTTCCTTCATTCGCTCCAGCAACATACTCCACTCCCCCAAGTTTCCATTCCCCTGCTGCATTGACAAATACAGAGGACAGGCAGACATTATTATGACGGAGGTTGCCATCATTGTTCAGGAAACTCAGAGCTCGCTACAACATAAAGAGCCAATCTTTAGGTTTCAAAGTAGTATATGTAGTGTAGCTGTAAATACATCATGTAGAACTGCAAAAGATTTCAAAGACCACATTAAATCTTCATTACTAAATATCTATTTACCTATCAAGTATGCAAAATAAGCCTTAGTGGGTCAAATACTGGATGAGAATGCTAAAGCGTTTGCATACATGGTGCATGTAATAGATGTTTTAGTAAACAGTTCCCCAAATTATATTAGATGTAGAAGAGATGTAACGAAACAAAAAGTGCGAAGAATAAAAGAAGAGTTGAACTGGCTGCGTCAAACACGAAAATGCATGATGCTAGACGGAAATTGGCGAATAGGAGAGGAGGATAAAGCGAGGGATGGTGTACACCTAAACAGAAGAGGATCTGCGAAATTCGGAAAGCTTCTGTATGATGCAATCAACAGGTGCCAGGGAAACTTGTAAAGCAGATGGAGGACGCAATATCAGTGGACAAACAAATCTCCAGGAATCCTAAACACAGTGAAAAATTAACTAACATAGGGAAGCTACCATCAAGGGGAGATGCAGAAAAATTAACTGAAATGCAAACCCATGCAGGTAAGGTAAAGGATTGTATAAATCTGTGTTTAGAGGGCAATCAAGGAGTAAACAGGGGGCAGGATAATCCAAACTTAAAAAATAAAAAATATCTTAGTATTTTTCATCAAAATATTCAGTACATCGCAAACAAAAGAGCAACAATTGAGCAACTGATCCTTGATTTACAACCAAATATTATAGTATTTTCAGAACATGGGTTAAAAGATAGCAAGATGAATGCAAACTGCTATGAAAATTACGTCCTAGCCACTAGTTACTGCAGAGAAACTCATAAGAGTGGGGGGGGGGGGGGGGGGGTTGTAATATATACTAAGAAAAATACAAAATTTAACAAAGTTGACTGTAAGAAATACTGTGAGGAAATGTGTTGTGAACTGTCAGCAATTGAAATTATTCTAAAAACAACAAAACTTATCATACTAGGGGTTTACAGTCCACCAAGAGCCGACAAAAGATTTTTTTTACAAAAACTTGAAACCTGCCTAAGTGACATTATAAAAAATAATAAAATCATTGTAATAGGAGACTTTAATATAGACATCTTAACAGAAAGTAAAAAGAAAACATCACTGTTAGAGCTAATGGAAAGGTGTAATTTGAACCTAATAGAATCAGGACCAACTAGAGTTACTCAACATACATCCACTTATATTGACCACATACATACTAACCTAAACAGGGAAGACTTATACTTATCACTAACAAATAGAGGTATCAGTGACCATTTTGGACAATTAATAGAAAGTAAAACCTTAAACAAGCAAACTTTAAAATTCAAACAATTGAGCGAAGTAAAAAGAATTCTAAATAAAGATACATTAACAATATTAAAAAACAACCTTAAACTAGCAGCGTTCAGAAATGTATATGAAGCTAAAAAAATAAGATGAAAAATTTGAAATGTTTATGAATACTTTAACAATGTGTTTAGAGCAGTCAGCACCACTATGCAAGGTGTTATGTGACAAGCATAAACTTACAAATTGGTCTACCAAACAGATAAATAAATCAACGAAAAGACTGAAATTCTTAAACAGTTTAAAAGCTTTCAAACTAAATGAAAAATCTCACAGATATATAGATAACTATAGAAATATCTTAAATACACTAATTAATGAAGCAAAAAAACTTCACAACAAAAGACTTCTACAAAATGCCGAAATTAAAATTAAAAAGACGTGGAGTATTATTAAATCTGTTCATAAAGAAAGCATATCAAAATGGGTAGAAAATTTACAAATTGTAAAAAATAACTGTCAGATCCTGGACCCAATAAGTGTACGTAATGCGTTTAATGACTACTATATAAATATCGTATCCAATATGGGAATTAAGAAAATAAATGACCATACAACAAATGAAGGAAGCATATGTAACTCCATGGTAGTGAGAGAAATAACAAATGAGCAGGTCATCAAACAGATAAATATACTAAAATGTAAAAAATCTAGTGGGTTAGATGAATACTCTAATCAAATGATAAAATATTGTAAATATGAAATTGTGGACACCTTTACTCACATAATAAATGAAAGTTTCAACCAAGGCACATTCCCAAGTAAACTAAAACAAATAGTAGCTAGACCTATATACAAAAAGAGGCTTCATCATTTAACTCTCATCATTTTAGTTAATTGATGGAAATTAATCATTTCTTCACACTAGCCGTATATGTGATGAATAAAGTATTGTATTGTATAGGCTAAGGTTTTTCATGTTGACTATATCTATATACTGATAACTTAAATAGTGAGCAAAGACAGAGAATTGTATGGGTATGAGCTGGTGGTGTGGTGGAAGCTAAAAGGGATGAGAAAAGGTTTTCCAAAACTCAGTGCCCATTATATGGAGGAAAAGAAAATATGGAGCACAGAACTTTTTTTAATGTAAAGCGACAGAGAGTTAGAGAAAAGAGTGCATGAATAGGAAATGGCTCAAATTAGACAGAAAGGTAGCCTAAATAACTCTTTAGTAAAGATAAGTGAATACTTAACTAAGGTAGAAAAGAAATGGAATTGGTCAATAAAAAGAGGAGCAAATCAAACATTAACTTAAGGGCAGGGCTGTATTCCTAAAAAAAAAAGTGGGGGAATGCACACCTAAAAATTTTTCCAGATGCTGGAGAACTGATCAGAATTCTGCACATGTAGATTCGCCTTCCTGCTTTGGTTGTCCTCAGCATGTGTACTACTTTTTATCCATCCTTTTATGTAATCCTCTGGGTTCCATATATGTACGGGAGGTCCGTTAATAGTCATAAACATTTGAATGTATATCTTTTGTATTTTTGCAGTATATGAATATTCAATTAAGAAAGGTAATGAATTAAAAAAGTATAAATAATATATCAAGATTTAACTGTATTGGAACACCACAGTGAAGCGAAATAATTATTAATTTTTAGATGAGTCGTATTTATTACACATCTGCTTCACTTTCGTACCTATTTTGAGGACATGTTTCGCAAATCATCGTTTGCATCTTCGGCTCTTATGCGAAACATGTCCTCAAAATAGGTACGAAAGTGAAGCAGATGTGTAATAAATACGACTAATCTAAAAATTAATAAATAAATAATATTATTAGTAAGTGAACTGCATCCCCCTTCGAAAAATAGTGGGGAGACGGCGTACATCCATGTTCCCCCTCCACAACGGCCCTGCTTAAGCGGATGTTAAAATAGGATGTTCTTAGAGAATAAAGACATTTTTGAAATGAATATGGCAAGTTAACAGCTTAGGCTGAATGCTTAGCTATATTCTTTTGTATTAATGCTTAATAGAAATACATGTTCAAACAAGCTTTGAAGGTGTGGTCTGGATTGGTTTTATGAAAGATATGTAGAAACCTTTTCGTCTTGCAAGATTTAATTCCTTTTGCTATCAATTCCTAGAATGTGGGTGCTTAGGGGATGAGCTATGTCTTTGATAATGAAAAGCAATGTTGTAATAGTAGTTATATGCCTAGGAAGATTTCAGTCTGACTCTTACCTTTCCTTGTTGTACACAGTGTGAAAGAACAATTGTTTTCTTTAAGGAAGTTCATTTAAACCATCCACCTCCAATTCTCTACTCAATAAAAAGTTGAAGTTTTTTGAGTTGAGAGACACTGTTTAAGAAAGTTTCATTCTGACAGGACTGAATATTTATTTTTCTTTGTGGGTAATTCTTGTTGAACATATGCTCCAAAAAGCCTCAAAATATGTTTAAGTGCTTTTTTTAGTTAGTGATGTTTAGTGTTTCTAATCCATCCATCTATCGTTTCTTTTTTCGGTGTCAAAATGAAAATTGACATTAAGATCTCAACATACAGCAGTATATTTCTTCTCATATGTGTGGATAGCTGCATATCAAGTTTTTGTACAACTTCTTTCAGCCAATATTCTGTGAGACAAAGCACATTTACGAGTTTGTGACTGGATGATAAAATGATATAGCTCATCAGTTTACTCCTGAACATTGAATATTTAAATGAAATCTGTATTGAGACACACACAATTTGACTCCTTATTGACCAGCATTCCATCCTCTAGTTTATTACTCCACGAGTTGATGATAGGGTGGGTTCATCTGGGTTCACTTCTTTGTTTGAGGGTTTGAGGGTACTGCATCCACTTTCTCGATTATTAGTTTCACCTTTGCATCAATGATATTACCTTGCATGATAGCTTTCCAATTTCAAAAGATTCTCTGTGATTTAGATAGACACCATCCCTGGCAAATTCTTGGTTTTTGATTCAGAAATTTTCATCCAGAAGAGTGGAATGTCATTGATTACAATCAATTAAGTTCTGTGTTGATTCACTGCACTTTTCTGTTGGTTACATTCCACCTTTGCAACACATCTCATATTACCTTGGCATTGGTGCAGCAGATCTTACACTGGTGATTAGGTCTATCATTTCACCCATGATATCCTATTGTTACCCAATTATCGGAAGGCACGACCAACTGGAGCTGGGTAGGGGACAGGAGGCATTCAGGCCACGTTCACCCATTTATCTTGTAGCGCTAACATAGGGGATGGTTAGGAAAGTGTCACTAGGCACTGTACCGTCTCTTTCCCCTCTCCCTGACGTCTGGAACATTCGGGATGATTTTCCGAGCTGCGAAGCTTGCAGAAACAGCAATCTTCCTATATAAGGGCTGCAGTGGACAAGTCAGTTCAGTTCTTAGTGAGCAGCCGTGAAGAGTACAGTGCTAGAGAACGGACTGGAAGACCGTGTACGTGTATCAGAGGAGTTGTACGTAATTGTGAGTGTGGAGTGGACCTGTGACAGACGAACTGGTGGATTGTAATTGTGTGCGCTACATAATTCTATGTAATCGACAAGTGTTCCAACTGTAATTCGGTGGAAATAAAGAACATTTTGAGTTTGTGCACTTGGACTTTTAATTTCACGAACCCACAACGTCACAACTGGTGTCAGTAAGTGGGATATTACAGCGATGGAGGCTGCATTGGTCCAGATTTTAGAAAAGTTGGAGACGGCAAATAACAACTTGGCCGCGAAGATGAATGAATTAACAACGAAGACAGAGATGGGAAATAATAACCTGGCCGCAGAACTGAAACACATGAAAGCGGCAAACGAAGCCCTCGCCGCAAAGTTTGAAGTTGACCGGCGTGAGGGATGACGTCACGGAGCTGGGCAAGCGAATGGGTCAAGTGGACGAGCGCGTCGAAGACCTGGCGAGCCGCGTTAACGAGCTGAAGAGAAAGGCCGACAGCAGCGTCAAATCCCTGAACGCCATGGTGGAGGACGTCGTCGGTAGGAGGTTGAAGGATTTGAAGGCCGACGCGCAGGGACGCGACATAAGATCTGCACGCGTCAAACTTCCCAAGTACGACGGTGCATAAACGTTCGAGGTCTTCCGCCGCCAGTTCGACACGGTGGCCAGGCATAACAAGTGGTCACCAGAGAAAGAGGCCGCACAGCTAATAGCCAGCCTCCAGGGACCGGCCGCGGAAGTCCTAAACGCGGTCCAGACAGCGGCGGCTCCAAAGGATATCTGGGAGACCCTGGAGAACCATTTCGGGAACCACCGCCTAGCCGCAGCCTACCGCAGTCAGCTGAAGACAAGATCGCAACCGCCAGGGGAGACGCTGCAGGAGTTCGCCCTGGCGATTGAGCAGCTGGCTAGCAAGGCCTTGGTTGACCTTCCACCGGAGTTCGTATCCCCGGAACCCGCCTACGCCTTTGTCGACGGGGTACGAGATACCGAGATACGTGAGCGCCTAGTGCTCGGCGACTACACAACCATCCACGAGGCGCTGACGGCAGCATGGAGGATGGAGGCGGCCAAGATGACGGCTACCCCAACGTCGAGAACGAGGAGTGTCCGCTACACCGGAGACAGAAGACCAGCCGAGGGACGCCGGCGGAGACCTAGTGGCCTGTGTTGGGGATGTGGACATCCGGGATACCTGGAGAGAGACTGCCCAAACCAGGGAGAGCAGCCGGGAAACGAGTAAGGGCCGTCGTGGCGAGGGGCACGTCGGCGCCATCACCATCCCCTCGAGTGACACTGCGCGCCGTCAGCCGGCGGATGGATGACAGCCTCATCGCGGATGGTTGGGTGAGAGGGAAGCCGTGCCGCGTGCTGGTGGACACGCAGCCGTGACCATAATCAGACCCCACATGGCCAAGGGTTTGCCATCCAGGAAGCCGAGCTGACCATACCAGCTGATGACGGAATCCGGCGACACCTTGCCTGTGGAGGAGGTCCTGCTGAAGCTGATCATGGGACGGAGTGCCATGTGTCTGTGGGTGTTCGTCGCGAAGGTGGCTGAGATGATTCTGGAACTGGATGGCCTCAGGAGCCACGAGACGACGGTCAACGTCGGCAGGAAAGTCCTGCGGCTCAACGGAGAAGAGGTTATACTCCGTCAACCCGAAAAGCACCTTGGAATCTGCAGGGTCGTCTTGAACGAAGACGTGGTAGTCCCCGCGAGGAGCGAGGTGGTGGTCACGGCGCGACTGGAAGGCCAGAGAACCAGGAACATGATGCTGGACCAGAAGACGCCTGTACACGAACTATGTGTAGCCAGGGCATTGTTGCCGTGCCGAAATGAAATGTGTAACGTTTAACGCCCGCTTTTACTACATACGGCACCGCAGGCGATGACACTGATGATACATAAGATGAAGATGAAGCAACGGTGGAATGAGATGGCGGGGAAAACCGGAGATCCCGGAGAAAACCGCCCCAGCACCGTGTTTTCCACTACGGTGCTGGGGCGGATTTTCTCGGGATCTCCGGTTTCCCCCGCCATGAGGAGGTGCCAGTGAGACTGCTAAATCTAACGGACACCAATCACGACGTCCAGGCCGGGACGGAGTTGGGAACGTGCGAGCCCGTGGTAAGCGTAACAACAATCGACAAGACATAGGAGCCGGTGCCAACGCAACACCTGGGGCCCCGGCTAGAAGGCCTAATGGTGAGGGTGGCCGACCACCTGACCGCAGAGCAGCTGGAGAAAGCTCGACAACTGCTGAGACGATACCAGCGCATCTTCAGCCAAGGTAACAGTTACTACAGCCGCACGGACAAAGTGCTTCACGCTATCGACACCGTGGACGGCCGGCCTATTCGGCGACCCCCCTAGACGCGTTCCGCTGGCGAAGCAAGGGACGGTACGAGACATGCTGGAGGACATGAGATCCAGGGGAGTGATTGAAGAGTCTGACAGCCCTTGGTGCTCCCCTGTAGTCTTGGTGACAAAGAAGAACGGCGAGCTACGCTTCTGCGTAGACTACAGGAAGCTGAACGCTGTCACCCGGAAGGACTGTTTTCCCTTCCCCGGATTGACAACACAATGGACACGCTAGCTGGTGCACAGTGGTTCTCGACCCTGGACCTGAAGTCGGGCTACTGGCGCTCTAGACCCGAGAGACAAGGAAAAGACCGCATTCTCGACAGGCCAAGGGCTCTGGTAGTTCACAATTATGCCCTTTGGCCTCTGCAACGCACCAGCTACCTTCCAACTCCTCATGGACTCAGTGATGAGGGGACTGACTTACGACGTCTGCCTGCTATAGCTGGACGACATCATCATCGTCGGTAAGACGTTTGAAGACCATCTCGAGAATCTGAGTAAGGTGCTACAGAGACTGCAGGCGACCAACTTGAAGCTGAACGCGAAGAAGTGCCAGCTCTTCCGCAAGGAAGTCAACTACTTGGGCCACATAGTCTCAGCAACCGGAGTGGCCACAGACCCGGAGAAGACACAGGCTGTGAGAGATTGGCCTCGCCCTAAGGATAAGAAAGATTTGTGCTGTTTCCTGGGGCTGTGCAGTTATTACCGACGTTTCATAAAGGGGTTCTCCAACATCGCCAAACCCCTCACCCACCTGACAGAAGAACACCGACCTTATGTGTGGACGGACGACACCGAAGACGCTTTCCAGCACCTGAAGAAGATACTGTGCAGTGCTCCTATTCTGGGAATTCTACAACCAGGCGGCGCCTTCATTGGAGACACCGACGCAAGCGACCACTGTATTGGAGGCGTGCTATCACAAGTACAGGACGGCCACGAGCGTGTGATAGCTACTACAGCAAGACGCTATCCAAGGCAGAGAAGAACTACTGCGTCACCCGGCGAGAATTACTGGCGGTAGTAATGATCTTGGAGTGCTTCCACAAATACCTGTACGGTCAACCATTCCACCTGAGGACTGACCATTCCGCCCTAACCTTGCTATTGAGCTTTAAGAACCTGGAAGGCCAGACAGCACGTTGGGTCCAGAGGTTGCAGGAGTACGACTTCACCTCGGAACATCGCAGAGGGAAGAGCCCCGGTAACGCAGACGCTATGTCCCAAAGACCCCGTCCAGAAGAGTGCGGCCAGTGCACAAGAGTGGAAGAGAAGGAGCGTGCCGCAGCAGTCCGAGTAGTCACGGCAGTGCCTGCAGATGGCTGGGATAGCGCAGGCCTGAGGAGGGAGCAGCTGGCGGATGCAGACTTGGGGCCACTCATGAAGGAAGTGGAGGCAGGGACAAGACCAACCTGGGAGGACATCGCACTCAGGAGTGCCACCTACAAGTCGTACTGGGCCCAATGGGACTCGTTGAAGACCAGAGAGGGCGTGCTGTTCCGGGTATGGGAATCGCCCGATGGGAAGACACAGAGAGAACAGTTGGTACTTCCCCAGAGTAAGGTCCCGGAAATCTTGGAGGAAGTGCACGCCGGTACTTCAGGAGGACACCTGGGAGCAAACCGAACGATTGACAAACTACGGCAGCACTACTACTGGCTGAGACTCCGAACAGACGCTGAGAGATGGTGCCGTCAGTGACAAGTGTGCGCGGCAAGTCGCGACCCCCAGATTAGGAGCCGGGGACGCATGCAGCAGTACAACGTCGGAGCGCCATTCGAACGGCTCGCCTTTGACATTGCTGAACCGTTCTCAGTGTCCGATCGAGGCAACAAGTACCTAATGGTGGTCCTGGACTACTTCACCAGGTGGCCGGAGGTGTATGCCATCCCAAACCAAGAGGCAAAGACAATCACAGACTGCCTCGTGGAGCAGGTGTTCTGCCGATTTGGGGTGCCGCTGGAGCTCCACAGTGACCAGGGCACCAATTTTGAGTCCAACCTGATGAAGGAGGCACTAGAAAGACTTGGGGTTAACAAGACCCGCACAACACCTCTACATCCCCAGTCGGATGGCATGGTCGAAAGGTACATCAAGAATCTTAGAAGAACATCTGAGGAAGGTTGTGGCCAGCCATCAGCGAGACTGGGGCATCAAGGTGCCACTGTTCTTGCTGGCCTACCGCTCGTCAACACACGACACCACGGGGATGACGCCAGCCAGCTTAATGTTCGGCCAAGAGTTACGCCTCCCCTGTGATATGGCTTTTGGAAGCCCTCCGGAAGCGAAACAGCCAGCGACCGAGTATGTGGAGAACCTGGTGGACCACCTCCACGACATGCACGAGATGGCTTGCCAGAACATCCAGAAGGCGAGCGACCACATGAAAACCCGATACGACAGGCAAGCCAACAGTCAAGGGTTCCAGCAAGGTGACCTGGTCTGGTTGTACCGCCCTATCCGGACCAAGGGACGCTGCCCGAAGCTTCAGCAGCCATGGCAAGGACCGTGCCGGGTGGTGAAGTGGATTAACGACGTGGTCTACCGCATCCAGAAGGTGCCCTGAGGAAAGATGTTGGTGGTACACCTGGATCGCCTGGCCCGCTATGATGGTGCTGTTCGGGACGATTAGCTTTGAGGAGGGAGCAGTGTCACCCAATTGTCGGAAGGCACGACCAAGTGCAGCTGGGTAGGGGACAGGAGGCATTCAGACCACGCCCACCCATTTATCTTGTAGCGCTAACATAGGGGATGGTTAGGAAAGTGTCACTAGGCACTGTACCGTCTCTTTCCCCTCCCCCTGACGTCTGGAACATTCGGGATGATTTTCCAAGCCGCGAAGCTTCCAGAAACAGTGATCTTTCTATATAAGGGCTGAGTGGACGAGTCAGTTCAGTTCTTGGCGAGGAGCCGTGAAGAGCGCAGTGCTAGAGAATGGACTGGAAGACTGTGTACGTGTATCAGAGGAGTTGTACGTAATTGTGAGTGTGGAGTGGACCTGTGACAGACGAACTGGTGGATTGTAATTGTGTGCGCTACGTAATTCTATGTAATCAGCAAGTGTTCCAACTGTAATTCGGTGGAAATAAAGAACATTTTGAGTTTGTGCAATTGGACTTTTAATTTCACGAACCCACAAAGTCACACTATGTATAGTCCACTGACTTGATGTCGTTGGTGTCAACAAGTAGCAGATTAACTTCTGTGTTCTACTTAAACAAATTCCTTTCTTCTATTTAATGTCTTAGTTTGCCCATTTTTATGCCTGGAAAGGAACTAACCTTATTCCTTATTGCCTGCAAGTTTACCCAGAGAATTCAACATGAAGTCTCCTAAAAGTACCAATTTACCATTTTTTTTGCAGCTCTTTCTCATGCTGCATTCCTAACAATCCTGATCAATGTCTGACAATTGTTGTTCACTGCATCCTTGAATACAGGTTGAAATTTGTTAATGGACACAAAATCAGCATCAATATCACTGATTGCATCCAACCACACTATCTGAATAATACTGATAAAAGTATACAGGTAGTACCAAAATAAGAATTTTGAGGTTAGGAGCATGGGGTTACAGATATAATAAAAGGAGCACTGCATGAACATAATTCAAATGTTTCTTTACTTCTTTTCTTGGCTTCTGGTGTGGACCACGTCCTGATTGTTTAATATCTTGCCAACATTTCACTGTAAATTATGTCAGGCTTCCTCAAAGGGTGACTGCAATTGCTTCAAATGATCACTGCTTTTATATTCTGGTTTGCCTCTCTGTCCCACCCACATGCAATCCAATTAGTTCCTTTTCTTCCAATGGGAGGTTGTCGTCCTAAAAGGGTCTTCCATAGCATACTAAGTAGTTTGCCCGTGTCATGGTTCAGGTTGCTCCTCTCCTTAAATATTTCTATGCTTTCTCTCACCATTCTTTGAGAGAAATTGTCACAAATAGCTAAAATCTTTAAATTATAGAAATCGTTGTGGTGGCCAGTGTTTTCTGAATGTTCTGCAATGGCAGATTTTTCTGGTTGGTAAAGTTTCATATACCTTATATGTTCATTCTTTCTTGTGTTGATGGATCTGCCTGTAATGGACAAAGGCAGTGGAAGTCTACATAACCATATAATTAAAATATGACTTTATGAGACATTTTAATTTGCCAATCACACAACAAGTGTGTACTGTCTCAATGAATGAATACAGAAACACTTAGAAACTAACCATCATTGCTGAATAAGATGAGCATTCAGTATTATCATACCATCCAATACGTTTCACATCAGTGAAGCCCGGGGAAATGTGAACAGTGCTGCATTAGTGTTTTTTTGTTTACATGTGACATGTCACAAACAGGTTTCACGATTGGAATTAGATCCTCAACATGACAAATTTAATATAATAAGATCAGAAGCTTTCCAGGCAACAAACATATTCTAGATGTTCTCAGGCTTCAAGCCAGGTGTATTGATAAATAGCCATTGACGTTTCAGAAGTGTATATCTCTCCCATCATCAGGATACAAATATTGACACATGTAGCACAGTAAAATAGCTACTCCGAGACTTCATACTCCTAACCTTAAAATGATTTCTGCCCTAACATATACACATTTTTTTCTACACCCACGATAAACTACTCTTTGCTTTGCACCAGTTTCAACAAAATGAGAAACGTGTAGACAAAAGTGCCTGTACACTTTTATACTACAGGAACGTATTCATCTAAAATTAATAAAACTCTTTGAAGTCATTTCATATTAACTACCCTTAAATTTCCTTTTCCGCTAAATTTGTAAACTGGAGATTCTTTTTGTCAACATTCTACTTTTAAGCTAACTTTTAGGCTTTAAGCTTACGTTACCTGTACAAATAAGCAGCAAAAATAAAGATATCTGCTGTTAAATCTAATATTAAGGCGCTATAAAATGGAAATGACAAATAACCACTCACTGTTATCTGGAATATACCCCATGCTAAGTACAGTTCTCGCTGGTGACCATCTTTGGACATCTGCTTCATGTGAGATCCCAAGGGTTCCACATATTCTGTTGCCAGGTAAAGAAATTTATCCGACTGCAACAGTAAAACCTATTTTAGCAGCATTCTAGTGAACAACTTAATAACAAAAAATTTATAATAAAAATAATTAATAAAATTTTGACTTCAATGTATCATAGTCCTTTCTCATTAAGAAAAAAAATAATATTAATATCAATAATGGTGGCAGTGGTGACTGTAGAGGAGCAAATAGAAAGTGAAACTGCTTTGCAAAATGATGGTGCTGTGCTAAGAATATACAATGTTACCCTACATTCATTTTCAAAATACGCCACAAACAGGAAGATGCATAGTGTCCTATCCATGAACTCTGATAGCTGAGCAGTCAAGCAAAAGTGTCTGGTAATTAGAACCATCTTAGTTTGAATTCTCCATATATTACTTGGAAGCAAAATTGAAGTTTATATTATTTTTAACAGAAAAAAAATATCATGCATCATTGGAGGAATTTAGTAATAGTGATGTAAAAATTAATTGAAAAAAAATTATTTGGACTTTGTCACTTACATTTTTATATTATTGAGGGACCAGTTTCGGAAGCCATTGCATCCATGTTCAACCTCAAAGTGTAAGTGGCAAAGTGTTAAAACTGACTACAAATATCGAAATTTAACTGTATTGGAACACCACAGTGAAACAAAATAATTATTAAATTATAGATGAGTCGTATTTATTACACATCAGCTTCACTTACATACCTATATTGAAGACATGTTTCACGAACCATCGTTCACATCGTCGGCTCTTATGCGACTAAAGATGCTGGTGTGGCTAGTTCTGGAGTTGCTGCTGCCATCTGTTGATTTTGTGATGAATTTATATGTGGGGTTGTCTTCTGGCGGGATTTCAAAGTTCATTAGTTGGTTTTTATGTTTTTCTATGTATATTCTCTCCCATATGACGAGTTCACTATGTTTTTGTACATATTTTAGTAATTTGGTGCTATCTTCAATTTCATGATTTTCAGATCAGAAATGAGCTGCTATTGCAGACTTATCAATAATTTTGTATCTTAAGTGCCTAAAACGTTCTTTCTTTCTAGTGCCTATGTTTCTTTTTGTCCTCCCTATGTAAATTTTTTCACGGTCTTTACACTTAAGCTTGTAAATGCCTGACTTTTCTTCTGGTTTTATCTTATCAGTATTATTACTGTTAAGTAGGTTTTTAATGTTGTAATTGTTTTTTTGGTGCCAATGTTATAACTGGAATTTGGTATTCATAGAAAAGCAACACACATAGATAATTACATCAAAGCAAATAGTTTCAACCCAATTCCACACAAACATGCCACCATCAACAGTCTCACACACAGATTAGTAAATCTACCCTTCAGCCAGCAAGAATATCAAAAAGAATACCAACAAATCTTAAAAACTGCAATTAAATATGGATATGGAAAAAGCCTTGTAGATAAAAAACTAAAATATTTCAAACTTCAAAAAAGATTAAAACAGATCACAGCTCTTTCACCGATAAAACAAGAAATTAGATTTGCTAAATTTACTTACCACCCCTGGGCCACAAAAAGCTTCCAAAAAATATTCAATAAATACAATATAACATTGGCACCAAAAAACAATTATAACATTAAAAACCTACTTAACAGTAATAATACTGATAAGATAAAACCAGAAGAAAAGTCAGGCATTTACAAGATTAAGTGTAAAGACTGTGAAAAAATTTACATAGGGAGGACAAAAAGAAACATAGGCACTAGGCACTTACGATACAAAAATATTGATAAATCCGCAATAGCAGCTCATTTCTGGTCTGAAAATCATGAAATTGAAGAGAGCACCAAATTACCAAAATACATACAAAAACATAGTGAACTCGTCATATGGGAGAGAATATACATAGAAAAACATAAAAACCAACTAATGAACTTTGAAATCCCGCCAGAAGACAACCCCACATTTAAATTCATCACAAAATCAACTGATGGCAGCAGCAACTCCAAAACTACCCACACCACTGGATCAAGCTTTAGTTGCATTAGAGCCGACGATGCGAACAATGGTTTGCGAAACATGTCCTCAATATAGGTACGTAAGTGAAGCTGATGTGTAATAAATACGGCTCATCTATAATTTAATGACTACAAATAGCTTTTTCAAGAAAAAAGTATATTTGAATTGAAACATTATGCTTAAACACAGTTAAGGAGGACAAACTAATCATATTCACTTTAAAATAAATGCTCCAAAGATTGGGGGTAGGAATAGAAACACAGGATTTATGCACTTAATATTCATAATATTTATTTGATTTCTCATTTTAGAATACTTGCTAACTTCATGCTCATTTTGAAAACAGGAGTATTGCAGCTTTTGTGAGTGAGCATAGTGCTTTAAAATCAAATGTCTTCACAATGTATAATTATATTATGAATGTAATAAACTTTGTATTTATATGAGGGAACAAACACACATTCATAATTTATGGCTTTTCTAGATGAGCATAAATGCTTTAACTCGAACAAGCCTTAACAATTATAAAATATATTATTGTGTGAGTAACAAAACATTGTAAGTAATAAAAGGAGTTTAAGGAGTAAGTAATAAAGAGAGTCGACCACAGAACTGAGGATAGGGAAGAAGTTCCCAGAAACTAATCTTCAGAAAAAAACTTGTAAAGTGGAGAAAAAAGTATACAAGGTTTACTCATTTGCCTAATTTTAATAATGAAAGGATGTTAACCAAATTAAATACACTACTATTTGTGAAAATTGCAACAACATGAAAGAATTACTGAAATAAATCCAAATTTGGTGTATGTGTAGAAAAGTGTGCAAGCAATATGTGATTAGGAATGAAGACAGATGCGGCAGGGGGGGGGGGGGGGGGATGTACTGTAGGCCCTGTCATTTTGGTTTGTCAAAGTCAGTGTTGCACCAAGTGTAGTCAGTGCAGAGCTGTCAAACAAGGTGGAAATGTTGTGAGACCCAGTATGCCTCATTTACATCAAAGGGAGCCATATTAGCATGTGAATGATTTCGAATGGGGTAGAATGACAGGTCTCAAGGAAGTGGGTTTGCCATACTGTGATATTTTGGTTAATACATGGTGTGCTGCCACAACAGTGATATATGTATGGAAGCAGTGGACAGAAGATTGTAAATAGCAAAGAGCGGGTACTGACCACACAGCTTGGGATAAAGTGTGAACCTGTCTGCATCAATGATTCATTTCTGTCTGTTGGACTGGTTGTACATATGCCACTAAGTGGCTTCCATTGTCCAGAAACCACACACACCTCCAACTGCAATGGGCAAGTGAATGGCATCATTGGTGTACTGAGTGGCAAAATGTAGTCTTTTGGTAGAAGTCCTGCTTCAACCTGTCCTACAGTGATGGCCACATACATGTTCAATGATACTGTGGTGAGTGCAACCTGGAGGTCTGCATTGTTGAGCAGCATAGAAGATTTTGGGGCAACATTGTTTACAACTGATCGCCCATCTCCTACTAATTGAAGGCATTCTGAACAGCAACTGATACCTGAGGGAGATTGCAGAGTCTATGGTACTGCTTCAGGCATCTCCATGGGCCAATTTCAGCAGAAAAATATCCAGCCACATACTGCGAGGGATGTACAAGTCTTTATCGAAGAGTGACGGGTACCATTGCTTCTCTCGCCTTCACATTTGCTGACATGTTGTCCACTGAACATGTCTGAGAAATGGTTGGTCGGCAATTGTTCATCAGTTCTTCAGTAATCAATGTCATGGATTTGTGGACTTGCATACAAACTGTGTGGAGGTAAATCCCCCTGGAAAATATTCAGAACATTTTTTATTCCATGCTACGACATATAGCAGTTCTAATTGCAGCTCATGGAGGCTACATGAACTGCTGAATATTTAGGCTAGAGGTCATGTACAGAATTGAAAAGTTAATAATTTGTTTGTAATGTATCTAATCTGTGGTATTAAGTTCATTGCATCCATGCATTTCCTTTTTGTGTTGCAATTTTCACAAACAGTAGTGTATAAAGAAACTAGAACCGAATATAATGATATTTACAAAACATAGTTTTAAAATGGAGAAAATAGTAGCTAATAATGACCAGGGTTATGCTCTAGTAACAGACCACTGCAGGCTAGAACACATTAGTATGAGGGTAGCCATTTAATGAGTTGAATTTCAGAAGTATTGAACCTGGTACCCTTTGGGATTCTGTAGGATGTTTGATGGTTTGAGGGTTAGTTTGGAACTTACCTTATCCAACCACAGACATATCCGATTTGATCCTGAGAGAAAAGAAAGGAACTATCTGCACAGGAACCTTAGGAGGACCGATTGGGACTCATTTAGGAGTGATTTGGAGGGCAGGCTCAGGAATGACCCTCTGATCAAGATAAGGAATATGAAGAACCTGGAGATGTTTGTTAAATTTTTATAAACACCTTGGCCTCTGATAATAGAAGAAATTGCTCTCTCATTCATGAGGCAAGGATAAGAGCTAAATTTAGATGGAATTCCTTATTAAGAGCCATTTCAAGATAAAGACAAGTCTACTTTACAATGCATACTTGCTAACAAGTGTCACACTGAAGAATTAATTCTGATAATATAAAAATAAATAGTATATTACTATTAAAAACAGAGTTATCATCAATGAACTAAAATCAAAAACAATCTAATTACATAATTCTAATCCTAGAGACTGTAAATTATACTACCTGAAGACTCATAGAAAATAATGCAAGTGTTATAAATTTTTTAAGTATTTGTTGATAAACAATGGCACAATCACGTAGTGTTTCTTGCAAGCATCAATGGTTGGAAATGTCATGTGATCCTTTTTTATTTGTGGGAGAATTTACCTAAAAGTATGTGTATGGTATGGGAATTAAGTATCTCTCAACAATCAGAGAAAATCATGGGTAAAATTTAAAAAAATAGAAATCAAACCATTAGGCAGAAATTTGGGTCTAGCCAATGGGAAAATAGTATGATATGGCTTGGTGTATAAAGTTACAAAGGACATCATTGGGTAGTATATAAGAAAATATTTGTGTGGATATTAGATTATTCATTCACTCCTCAGAACAATATGCTGCATGTAGAAGAAAATGTGTGACATGATAAAATACAAGAATAATATATACGTCTGGCCCCGTAGCTCAGTCGGTAGAGCACCTGCATGCCATGCTAGGGGTCCTGGGATTTTTCTCCGAACAAGATAATTCCCCATCTTCCCCAGAGTCTGGAAGTATGAATGAGAGTGTGAATGTGTGCGTGATCTAATGATTAAAAACCAAAGATAACGAGTTAACACCTTCAGTATGTTCCAAAGGAGAACGGCCGCCGATATGTGAATCACACATCGAGCAATGTTAATGATTGAATAGTGCATTAAAATTGGTAAAGTTGCCATACATAAACCTAACTATAAAGACAACAAAGGGCTGGGCAAAGAAATGGTGATGCAGCATACAAAAAACAAATTAACATACTATATATGCCAGAGAATGAAGAGAAAGCAACAAGAAGTAGTGATAATAGTTTAGTCCCTCAGAAGTGTCCAAGGTTTGAGGTATACTCATATGGTTATGGGAGAACAAATATCTTGGAGCAGAATCTTGCAAACCTGCCATGGAAAAGTTGTGTGGATGGGGCAATCACTCTGCTTTTGTCTACTGGCTGGAAGGGCAGGAGAGATACACCTTCCATGGGAGGCCATTAGCTGACATCATGAAACTGAAGCGAACTGTGTTGTTACTGCGCAAACTTGGTTCAAGACTGTTCCAATATGTATACGTATTTTGAACGGCTTCCATTGCCAGAAGTTTCCTGCCACAACGGCAGATTATATAAGAGCATATGTGAAGCCCTGCAGAGGTATTTGTAAGTGTTTCAGGTTTTGAGTATCAGTTAGTAAATTGAGTTGACGAATGCCGCTCCATAGTGAGGAGTCGGTACAGTGAAGCAGTTCATGAGTCAGCTGAGTTGCATGAGTTGACAAAGTAGAGCAGAGAAGTGTGTCGGTCAGAGTCAGCTGAGTTGCATGAGTTGACAAAGTAGTGCAGAGAAGTGTGTCAGTCTGCAAGAGTACTGTATGTCCAAGCATCGTGGTGAGGAACCAGCGGGCAATGTGAACAGTGCAGTGAAGCAGTTCACAAGTGAATATCAGGGTTGTTCGTTCGGAGTCAGCAAGCAGCTCCGTGTAAGAGGTAATCTTGTGTGTATGTCAGAGAGATTACTAGCAGCTCAAGTACATGGGTGCTAAACAGAAATAAACATTAAAAAGACATGCTGAAGCTATATATTTGTGTGATTTTAAGTAGCATTAGGCTAACAATTTGGTGACAGTAAAAGAGTTTAAGGTGAACTTCGTCTTGTGTCTTGTCTTTTGTCATAGTATTATATCCCCTTCTTATCTCCCATGCATAACCATTTCAGCTGACATAAACAACAATAAACCAGGTTCGTCATGAAAAGTACTTTCAATCTTACCCAGAGATATGTTACAGAAACCATTGGTGAAGAGCACTGGACAGAATAACTATTACCATCCACATTACATTGTAGTTATAGCTACAAAGCTCTTCTGTGATAATATTATTCAAAACAAACAAATTATGTTTATTACTGTTTTAGGAGATGCAGACACATTTGCTTCTTTAGAGGCAAGACTGGATTTTCCAAAATCAAATGGCCAATCTTTCCTTTTAAGTCTCTAGGTGAGAATGGAGTCTTTCCAGTTCTTCTTCAGGAGGGCTGGAGGACTCTTCCAGTGGCAAGGGTTTTCAAAGCATGCCTTACTATGAGGCATGTTCTTCATTTCTGATAGCAGGCCAAAGTGGTTTTTATATCTAATGGTCTAAGCCAGATAGACAATCTTACTAAAGACCTAAGGCCCTATCAGTCTAACATCCTTCATGTTGAAGGCTATAAAGAGGCTGATAAATTTTAGAACCATACACCTTCATCAATGGCCTGGTAAATCCTCAAAACTGACACTCCAAAGCTTAAAGTAAGATTGGAGGGAACATCAAAGATGCCTGATGCCCTTAATTACATGACTTCAGACACCATTACGCAAATAGAAGACAGCCTGTGGTCACAAAATGGATCATGATCTACATGGAACACCAAATGACTGTGGTGGCTTTAGGGAGTGAATCTATGAAACCTCAGTGCCTCAAGGCATTTAGTTAATTACTTTATTTTCTTTATTATCAGTAGACTTGTGGATTACAAGTATTTGACAGATTTACAAAACAGTTAACAATGTAATTACAACTGCTATATACATAATTTACCTATAAAATATGAACTAAATAATAATAATGATAATGATGATGATGATAATGATGATAATAATAATAATAATAATAATAATAATAATAACAATAACAATAATAACAATAACAATAACAATAACAATAACAATAACAATAACAATAACAATAACAATAACAATAATAATAATAATAATAATAATAATAATAATAATAATAATAATAATAATAATAATAATAATAATAATAATAATAATAATAATAATAATAATAATAATAATAATAATAATAATAATAATAATAATAATAATAATAATAATAATAATAATAATAATAATAATAATAATAATAATAATAATAATAATAATAATAATAATAATAATAATAATAATAATAATAATAATAATAATAATAATAATAATAATAATAATAATAATAATAATAATAATAATAATAATAATAATAATAATAATAATACGTAGTTATTCATTTGCACTATACATTTTCAATGAGAAATGTGTTAAGACTTTCAATTACATTGTTTTAAGTTAAATCACACTACATTAAGTTCATCATAATCCTGCCTTTATGTAGTTACACAACTGCCATAAGATCTGAAATGTTTTCTGAACTATAAACTCTCTAAGTAAAATGTCTGCAATATGTGAATCTCAAGATATAATTTAAAGATTTGTTTCCCTGAATTTAAATAGAAAAGCCCAAATAACATTTTTCATTCTCACAAAGTTATAGTTATTCCTAGAGGTGAAGCCTGGCATGATGTTTAGGGAAGCAGCTCCTGTATGTCTGCAAATCATAAACTTGGGTTTGAAACTTGTTACCTGAATAGAGGTATCACTTTCATAAACGTTGCACAATACTTCACCCTTGCTTATTCCATATTAATTCAATGATAAATTAGCACTATCACTTATGGATTTTATCATCATCATCATCGTCATCATCATTATTATATGCAAAACATTCTGCTACAAAGTGTATTAGTTACTATAGCACACCCACCTCTAAACTGTCTATGTATGTAAGGATGCTTGGATGTCGTAAAGTTTTAAGCCTCTTGACAGCAGTCTTTGCCACATCAAACTGAGTCTCACTTCCATTTTTTATGTCAAAAACGAACACTGACACTTCTTCACCAGAACCCTGTAAAAACAAGTTGTCATTTTAGAAACTCAAAGAAAATGAAGCAAAAAGCACAATATGCACAGATTGGAAAAATGTGAGGCACAGCATTACACAAAAGAATTTTTATCACTTAACACACCTGCAGAAATTAACAGTACTCGAATCACTTTTTCCCCAAGGTGCATTCACAATTTATTTTAATCTAGCTTATTCTTCCATGCATTTATAATGAATATGCCACAGCCTTAACATATACAACAAAACCTGACTTAACTGTATCCCTATTTACTGAAAACTTAGACAAATGAAACATAAATTTCAGAACAGAGCTATTTCCAATGTTAAATGATAATTTCCCAAAACAAAGTTAAATGTTCTGATCTAGAGTCAAGAACTGCATTTGTAAAATTTTATTTCACATATAAATATATATTTTGCAAAAAGATAATAAACAATTTTCACATTTTTCTTGTAAGTACATACATATTTTACTACTTTTCACATATTATATAAATAAATATATTCAAGAATTTTTCTGCAAGTATACTTCAGCACTTTCCTCATTCCATTTATAATATAAAACTTCATCTCATAACTGATGAGTCTTAAAAATTTATCAGTCAAGCCACCTGATATCTGCTAATCCAGTTGCATGTGCAAGTTGAGGAAGTATAGAACTGCACCCCAAGATTACCCCCTACATGTCTGTTAAACCTGGCTAAGCAGTAACATAGTATACTGAGCTCCATACTGTTTGTATCCTGTTAGTTACAACTAGATCATGAAAATCAGTTGTGCATGCTAATTAGCAGTGTGAATTAAAAGTCCAAAGTGACATTGAGTGTTTGTGAACATTTGCATCCGTATGTACTAAAGTTTAAAAACACTTTTACCAATGATGAAAAAATAATATTTTGCCAGCCTTGCAAAATCTGTTATTGTGACTTAATATTTCCAGGTAGTTCAACATTTGTCAGGAATTAAGCAGTAGTAGCTGGGTCATGTGTTTTGTTGAGACAATTTCTTATTACAAGAATCAACATCATCTTCTTCTGGCATTCCAAATCATTCAGAATTTTATATCGAAATTTAACTGTATTGGAAGACCAAACTGAAGCAAAATAATTATTAAATTATAGATGAGTCGTATTATTTACACATCAGCTTCACTTCCGTACCTATGTTGAGGACATGTTTCGCGAACTATTGTTTGCATCATCGGTTCTAATGCAACTAAAGCTTGATCCAGTGGTGTGGGTAGTTCTGGAATTGCTGCTGCCATCTGTTGATTTTGTGATGAATTTAAATGTGGGGTTGCCTTCTGGTGGGATTTCGAAGTTCATTAGTTGGTTTTTATGTTTTTCTATGTATATATATATATATATATATATATATATATATATAACAGAAATGAGATGCTATTGCGGACTTATCAATATACAAGATATACAAGTTACAAAAATATTGATAAGTCCAGTCCGCAATAGCAGCTCATTTCTGGTCTGAAAATCATGAAATTGAAGATAGCACCAAATTATTAAAATACATACAGAAACATAGTGAACTCATCATATGGGAGAGAATATACATAGAAATACATAAAAACCAACTAATGAACTTCGAAATCCCACCAGAAGACAACCCCACCTTTAAATTCATCACAAAATCAACAGATGGCAGCAGCTACTCCAGAACTACCCACACCACTGGATCAAGCTTTAGTCACATTAGAGCCGATGATGCGAAGGATAGTTCGCGAAACATGTCCCAACATAGGTATGTAAGTGAAGCTGATGTGTAATAAATACGACTCATCCATAATCTAATAATTCAGAATTTTTTTCAAAATTTGTGTAAAAAATTTATTTCAATTGACATTCCCCTTTATAAGCTGAACAATCCAGAGCTCAGAAAGGTTCTTAGTAAATATACAAATGTAAATTCTCTTGATGAGTTAATGCTACAGAAAAATTGTTCTTTCAAACTGGTAAGAGAAAACTTTATGTAACATAGGTCTTTTTGTGAAAATGAAAAAATTATTAGGTTGCCATTGATGAAACTATTGATGCCAGTGGCAGGAAAGTGGGAAATGTAATCACAGATATATTAAAAATGTATGAAAAAATGTATCTACAAAAATGCCTGCTAGCCTGTGGAAATGCCAGTTGAAAACCTTATGTCCAAATGGTGTAAAATATGACAAGGTATTGCTTCTGCTTTCAGAAACCACTGCATGTGTGAACAAAACTGTCCAAGGTCTAAGTGTAAGTTTCCCAAATCAGATTCAGGTAACTTGTGTCAGTCACACTCTGCAAAGATTTATACCACAGATTGATTGATACTTTCAAAAATATTAACCCCAGTCCTCTATTCCCTCCTACACCATAGGCACATGTTGAGGTACCTGGCTTAAAACTGTGGTATATTATGCAGATCATTTTTAAGCATTTGTGTCATTAGTAAATGAACTGGAAAAAGAAGATAATTCTGTATCTGAAATTATCCAGAATTTAATATGTGATTGTATTTAAAATGTGACTAGGCCGTCATATCTTCCAATTTTGATTTCTTGATACGTTCAATAAACAAACTAACACATCTATTGACTTATTAAGTAATTCAATTATACAACTACATTTTAGTGAGAAAAAAAAAACAATGTTATGTATTTCAAATTGAAAAGCAGAAGTTTTACGGAAAACAATTTCAGGTTATCTTCCAGAAAAAACAGTGGCTACCAAACCCCCAGAAAAGTGGCTCAAATTCTAGACGGTGAACACATAAGTAAACATGAAAAGGTGTCTGTTTACTGCTATTCACATCTTCCAAATTGCAACGTTGCCATTGACGATGTAGAATGTTCCTTTTCCCAATATAAGGGACTACTCAAATATAAAAGAGAAAGATATGAGATGCGAAATCTTGAGATGAGATCTGTTATGCATGCATGCAACTCTGAGATGTTTAACGTTTAGCTGCAATTTGGCAAATTTCAATATTCATTGTATTCTATAAGCTGTTCTATAAGTGTTCTTATGCTTTGCTCCAATTCCTTTAAAAATGTTTTTTAGTTTTAGGATATATTTTTAGAATCATTAACAGTTCAAATATAAAGTTATTAGTACATAAAAATATGAGCCCCAGTGATAGCCATTTATATGACATTTAACTTGGAATAAGTTATGTAAGGGAGAGAAAAACTATCAGAGGAATTGTTATTATTGTTGAAAATATTGTACAGCAAAATGTACTTTGAACCTACTTTTTATTTACAGACTTTTATTTTAAATTATTCCTTCATTAAAATTATATGTGATCACATTTTTAGTTTCTTTATCACATACTTACAGTAGAATTAAAAATATAAAATTAAATTATTTTGTTTGTTAATGACGCTGTCATGTGCCAGGATTATATCAGTGTCATTGTCGGAGTAGGAGCAGTCTTTCAAGCATGGAGTTTTAGCAAGAAAAATAAAAGCCAAACTTCATGATGACTGCTCAATCAGGTGGAACAAGAAGCAATCCATAGAGCACTAGAAACTCTAAAAAAAACTCAATAACCCACCATGGAAGAGAAATACTGCCTGATACACAGATAGCCAAATAACTTAAGCATTCTTAAAAAACAACCATATACGGAAATTCAGGAACAAATCGGGAAACTAAAGCAACACCACTGGAACCATAATATATATGTCATAATATTTATATGTCATAATATTTTCAAATAAAGTCTTCAGAATGTAATGTGTTAAGGGTATGAGTACACAGATTTCGTGAACTGAGAGATCCAAATATGACAAATAATAAAGCCTCATAACAATTTCATCTATCTTGAAAAATAAAGGAGACAGTTGAACATTACTGAATATTATTTTAGTTAATTGATGGAAATTTATCATTTCTTCACACTAGCCATATATAGGCTAAGGTATTTGATATATAGAGTCAACATGAAAAATTCAATGCCATGACCAGGATTTGAACCATGGATCTCCTGGTTTCCGTCCAGTCGCTCTAACCCATTGAGCTACCATGGCCAAAGTGCCGTCCTGACATTAAATGCTCCATTTGACTCATATATTTCCCCGGTAGATCACTAGGGGCTCTCGCATCCGAGATACACCGTTTGTGCTGACTTACTATCGTAAGCAATTAAGTCCCAGGCTTCATCATTTAACTCTTATTATTTTAGTTAATTGATGGAAATTAATCATTTCTTCACACTAGCCATATATAGGCTAAGGTATTTGATAGATAGAGTCTGTGGTTCAAATCCCGGTCATAGCATTGAATTTTTCATGTTGACTATACTCTGCTCTCTATATATACTATGGTTTGGTGGATGGGGCTTGCGCTGCCCTAGCCAGTGAACGAGCGATGATCTGTGGCAGGGCCAGCTGGTTAGTGGTATATTTGCCACCGCCTGCAGTATTTTCTTGGGGGTCCGTGCTCTGTCTGAGGTGACTGGAGTAGCTGTTGCAAGTGTTTTTGATGGTGTTGTCCAAGCATGGCTTAGTTGTAGTCTGCAGTCTCTATTGTAATTATGTGGATGAAATTGGCTTCCTTAATGAGTCTGTCCCAGCATTTGTTAGTATGTTCTAGCACTTTGGTGTCTTCAAGGTTTATTTTAATCACATTTTCTATACAGTGTTTGGCCACTGCCAACTTTTCTGGTTGTAGCAGCCGGATCTTTTGTTGGTGTTGCTTACATCTTTCTTCAATTTTGCATCCTGTTTGGCATACATACACTTTTCCACATTTGCAAGGAATTCTGTACACTCCTGGGACCTTAGCAGAAGTGGATCTTTCACGGGCTCATCTTTTCTAGCTCACCTCATTATTCTAATTGCAAAAAATAATTGTAAAGGTTTAATAACATATTTTTAATCAAAACTTTGATAAATTTTATTTTTTATTTATGTAACCATGCACTTTAGAGGAAAATGGTACAGGAACTTCTGTTTCAGTTTAACATCAGGAAGTTGCCACTGAAGTCTGTGCATTCATACCCAATACCTTATAATATATATAAAAGTGGATGTGAAATGTATATAATGTACCAATGGCAATGGCGACCAATGTTAAATGTTTCAATACACTTTGACCAGAAATTTGAAGTATGACATCAAGGACATTATGTATGGCCATTTGACCTTAGAAACAAACAATGAATATTTAAAATTATGATGCACTTTCAAAGGTAAATGCAAATTTTATATGCTTGTTTGTGTAATTACAAGAATATGTCTTGTAGCAAAAGCAAATACATCACTCCACCTTTAGATTGTAGAGAGAACGTATATCTCTTGGATCATCAGCATTAATGACAATATCAGCCATTATCAAAAGTGTTTAAAGAGAACTACCCAGTTTGCAAATGCTAATTACACTGTTCATTATCATTACATTAAAAAGCAAATTAATTTAATATCTCAATAATACTGAAAGAATAGAAATTGTTACATATGTTAATTTGAAGGGTTGTTGTGGTGGTGTTGTTGTAGCTGCAATTTTTATATAAACACTGTGATTGATTAAATTTAAAGGGAGTGGATTAATGACACTACACAGCACTAACTTTTAAATTTTCCCAGAACATGTTTCAGAGACTATTAAAGTAAGCATTGTTTAGTGTCATTGACTCCCTTTAAATTTAGTTTATTACAACAACACTGTTGTCAACACTTCCATGAAAGGAACTGTCATTGATACTGATATATTCCCATGCTGAAAGGCAGATTTGAAGCAAACAATGCTCCTTCTTTCAATATTATGTTAAGAATTAACATGCATTCCAGAGGGAATAACTCTGATAAGTAATACTTATTTTTAACTTGTGCAGTTATGAAAATGCAAATCTGACAATTCTCTTTGAATTTACTATGATATATCATCATTTTATATAAGAAGCTAATTTTTACTGCATAACCTATTCCACAACATTAATAAATGAGAGATGACTAATTCATGTGAGTGTTAAGGCAAGGTTATGTAAAACACACTTCAGAGTACTTCTTTTTTCTGTTTACCCTCCTCGTGTGGAGGATTTACATGCTCCAGGACTTACAAGTGGTCACCTCGGGTCAGATCCTGTCAAGGAGCAGACAGACTCTGGATCAGATACAGTAGTAGCCAGGATGGGTGATCAGCCCAAACCTTGGTAAGAAAGTGAAAAAAAGATTGTGAAATGAGGGCAAAATGTATGGATAAATGGTGAAAGTATCCAGAGAACTCAGACCACTCAGGTGCCATTTTCTCCACCAAATTCCACATATGGTCATATGGGATAACACTTGGGCCACCATGATGAGAGGTCTAACCATTCAGCCACATAACCGTCCTCTTCATCGATGCAATCCTCACATTATGCACTTGCCCATACTTTTTGAGTCAATGTGCAACCAATATTGAAACTCTGGATGCGCTGATGATATTAACCACACTGGACTAAATTTCTATGTGTCCACTGCTGCATACTGTATTCCCTACAACACTTCCTATGCATGAGTCTTCTTGGAAAGATGTGGAAGATCACTGCCATGAAGTGTTGTTCACAGGATGGAGTACTTTGCCTGCTATTGTGGAGTCTTATGGTAGAAGGTTCGTTCAGCAGCCTGACCTATCAGGAAATTAAAATTGAGTGTTTATTTATGAACTGCTGTGGTTCTCAGCATTCCATTCTATATGGATGTTAAAGACCACTTAATTTTGTTCAGAGGCCTCTTTATCGGGTTTGAGATTATTTTACGTGATGTAAATGATACAGAACCTTGAGCTTTACTCCCCTTCCAAAGGAAGCCATGCTAAGTATTTTTAGGAACCACCTCCAAAAAATAAAATTGCCCTCTACCAGGTTTGAATCCATGATCTTAGGAACCAGAGGCTAACACGCTACCCCTAGACTACTGTCTACCCACCACAAAAAGGCAAGAGAGGAATGAAGAGGAGAGGGCTTTTAACTGTTTATCTGCTCTGGTAGTGGATCTGCTTACTAGGAAATGAGTGTGTGAGAGTGCATATGAGTAACCCATGCTGCCAGGTCTAATGCTTGTTGCAGTAACTGCAGTGATAGGTATTTTGTATAAGTGAGTTATCTGTCAACACTTGCATACTTTAAACGAAACTAGCAACCTTGACATACTCTGAAGGCGAGTATAGACACTGTGCAGACAGCAAAAGTGATTATGTTACACATTCCTCTAGCTTGCCTTCTTGTGCTGGGCAGACAATACAGAGGAAGACTCAACCAGGAGGACTGTTATATCAGGGCTATGCGATGACATAACTAATAATTTTTGGGAAGTTTTCCAGTACTGCCTCAGAAATTATAAATCAAGGACTGAGGGGAATCCTAGTAAAACACCAACAGAAATATGAGGGATCTTAAGAATTTTAGACTGAAGGACACTATTTTGGAATATTACAAATCAATTTAATATCTCTGTATAATAGATAATAAACTAGTTTGGAATATACAAATAATGTTCTACACAAGGCCAGATCAGATGGGTGGTTGGAGCAACCTGGTGTTCTGAAACTGTGCATCAGCCATTGGCTGTATGTTACAATGGTAAGATATCTACCAGTTTTCATATGGAGTCATCATTTGGTGGCACAAGTTACTACACCTGGCTGTTGCAAGTAAGCTATTCAAGCTACAGAAGTTAGCATGTCTGTATCATAGGGGCCTTTAGAATTACTTTGATTGTTTTGGAGACTCTTCTAGGATTTCTATCTATGGACATATTCTTACAATTGGAGGTTATTCTCATGGCCTACTGGGTGAGGCAAACAGGAAACTGGAAGGAAGGTTGTCAATCTTTTGGACATAGCACAATCACCAATGTTATAAATGATCCAGTATTATATATGGGATTTGATCTCATGCAAACACATATTCTTACAATTGGAGGTTATTCTCATGGCCTACTGGGTGAGGCAAACAGGAAACTGGAAGGAAGGATGCCAATCTTTTGGACATACCACAATCACCAATGTTATAAATGATTCATTATTATATACGGGATTGGATCTCATGCAAGCACAGTCCTGTTTTGACATAGCATTCAGGGTAACTCTCAGTTCTCAACAGGGCTGGAACAAAAGGAGCAATCCAGGAAACCAACCTATGTGATTTATGGATGGATCACATATCAGTGTAGCATGGTGTGGAGCAAGAATTTATGGCAAGAATCCAAAGACAATATTCTGATCTGTACTAATATAAGAGGGCTGTTAAATAAAGAATGATCATAATTTTTTTATGGTCATAATTTTTTGCACTAAAATTCATTCTTATTATATTCTGTTAGCTTAATGTGAAACAAACAAGCCGTAGTAGTTTCATTGTTGGTACTCCTGGTTCCCGCCTATGAGAACCAGGCAAGTTCAGACATGATCAGTATCATAAATATTAAAAGCAGAAGCATTATTAGCAGTTAAGTATTCTTCATTTTTGAGTTTGATTTTTGAATCACTATGTTTACACTCAACTTCACTTACTATGTTGTTGTATAATTGAAACGTTTTCAAGATCATTCGATCTCATCCTCAGCTGTTTGGTGACTAAATGAACATTCTTCTTCCTCCACTACTACGGTGCTCAGATCCCTCTGCCATCTGGTGTTAGGGGCACTAAGTTTTGATACTTCATTTAATGCTGGGATTTCAAAAACCGGTATAAAGTTATAAAATTAAATCCGCAGTGTCACACCATTTTTGGACAGAAAACCACAACATTGGCCATAACATAAAACTGTTAAAATCTTTAAGTACACCCACAGAATTGGACATTTGGGAAAAAATATTTATAACCAAAAACCGGGATAAAGTTATAAAATTAAATCCGCAGTGTCACACCATTTTTGGTCAGAAAACCACAACATTGGCCATAACATAAAACTGTTAAAATCTTTAAGTACACCCACAGAATTGGACATTTGGGAAAAAATATTTATAACCAAAAACCGGGATAAAGTTATAAATTTTGAAATACCGGCATTAAATGAAGTATTAAAACTTAGTGCCCCTAATACCAGATGGCAGAGGGATCGGAGCACCGTAATAGTGGAGGAAGAAGAATGTTCATTTAATCACCAAACAGCTGAGGATGAGATCGAATGATCTTGAAAACATTTCAATTATACAACATAGTAAGTGAAGTTAAGTGTAAACATAGTGACTCAAAAATCAAACTCAAAAATGATCAGTATTGCCTACCGCTGCAATGGAGGTAACATGCGAGGAACAATATGCAGCTTTGAAATTCTACTTTCGTCTCAACAAATCTTCAGTTGAGGCCTATACAATGTTACAGGAGGCCTTTGGAGAGTCTGTTCTTCCCTTCAGGACTGCTCTAAGGTGGTTTAAAATGTTTAAAGAGGAGAGACAACCAATTTCAAAGGAAGGTGGAGATGGTGCTCCAGTTACTGCTCTTACGGAAGAAAGCATCAACACTGCTGCTGCCATTGTGAGAGAGGATCGATGAATTACCTTAAGATCACTTTCTGAATTACTGAACATTTCATTGGGTGCCAACCACACGTTGGTGACAGAAACATTACACATGAGACGTGTTTGTGAGCGATGGGTTCCAAGACTGTTGATTCCCAAACAAAAGGACAATGCAGGTCTGCATGCAGTTAAAGTTGATGTTAGACGAAGAACTGGAGTTTCTTTCAAACGTAATCCCTGCTGATGAAACTTAGCTACATCACTTTGATCCTGAGAGCAAACAGCAAAGCTCAGTGCTGAAATCTCCTTCATCACCAACCCCCAAAAAACCAAAAGTGGTTGCTTCAGCTGGAAAAGTTATGGTCATCTCATTCTCTGATATTCATGGAATGGTTTATCAGCATGTTGTACCTGCACACACATCAGTAACTGGACAATATTACAGGGATGTCCTCTGCCCACCTTGGTAGCGTAGATGGTAGCATGTCTGCCTCATGTTCAAGAGGTCCCGAGTTCGAATCTCGGTCGGGGTGAGTTACCTGGATAAGGTTTTTTCTGTAGTTTTCCCTTATCCTCAAAGACGAATGTCAGGTAACTCTAAGCTCTATGGACCCTGGGCTCATTTGAGCATCACTGCACCCATTTCATTTACCGTCCAATATGACTTGACGGAGGACGTAAATTTAAAAAAAGGAGATGTCCTGAAAACATTGCAAGTCCATATAAGGAGCAAAAGACCACATTTCCATGAAGCAGGCTGGATGCTGCAACACGATAATAAGCGGCCGCATATTGCCAATGTTGTTGCTGAATATCTTGCAAAAATCAACGTGAAGTGCATCCGCCACCCTCCCTATAGTCTGCATTTAGCCCCATGTGACTTTTTTCTATTCCCTAACTTGAAGAAATGCCTTCGTGGGAGTCATTATCCATCATCAGCAGTGGTGAAGGCTGCAGAGGCGATATTGAAGGATATATCAAAAAATGGTTTCCAGCATGTCTTTGAAGACTGGCAGAAACGCTGGGACAAGTGCATCGCATTCAGAGGAGGCTATTTTGAGAAGGACCATCTAAATTATGAGGATGAGTAAAGGTATGTTGTCAAAAAAAAATTGTGATCATTCTTTATTGAACAGCCCTCGTAGGTTTTAGGTGACGCTACTAAAGTAAGCTGATTCTAATCCTCACATATAGTCAAAGTGCTCTCAAAGCACTTTCCTCATGCCAGGTGATATCAAAACTGGTTTGGAACTGTCTTCAATCCTTGAACATCCTTGGCACCAGAAATAGCCTTGAGCTACGATGGATGACAGGACATCAGAAGATTGAAGGGAACAAAAAAGCAGGCATGGAAGCACCCTTCTTTGGTCCAGAACCTGTGGTTGGAGTAAGTATCCATACTATTAAAACCATGGGTAAAGAGAATCACCAATCTAGGTGACAAACTTACTCAACATGGAAACTAGTTAGGACACTGTCAGGATCCCAGATGATGCTTTATCTAGGACTCTTTTAGGACTAGACAGAAAAAAGTTTAAAACAGTGATTGCATTAATTATTGAACATGGTCATTTTAGGAAACATTTACGCATGGTGGGGTTGATTAATGGGGATCCAACTTGTCGATTATGGGACAAACTGAGAAATCAGCTTTGCACATTTTGTTTGATTGCCTCTGGAAAGTGAAGGTACATCCTTTTTGAAGCATGGGAAAATTTAGAATCAGATCCTGGTATACTGGGACAAAGCCTCTGAGCTTTGGGATACGATGCTAGGGCAATCTGTGGTAGCACAAGGTCTTTTAGATTGACTTCTGGTGGCCTAGGAACATTCAGGTACTCTCCCATTATCTAATCTAATATTAGCTCATGCTGGAATAAACATAAAACCAGTCCACGGAATTTCACACAGGACTAACCATTATGAAAATAGCTTCACATATGCTTGCCTACACCTGTATAACAAACTACCAGAATACATAAAAGAAATAGATGCATATAAAAAATTTAAAAGGATATTATTAGGTCTCTTAAAGCACTACATTTTTATAGCACAGATGACTAAATTCTTAATAATATGTCAAAATTGAAATTTCTCATTTGATGTAAATTGTAAATGCTAATTTGTTATGTATCAACCCTGTCCATGTTTCAATGGATAAACTACAGATCAATGAATGAATGAATGAATGAATGAATGAATCTTTGTTTTGGACATTATTTTCTGATATACGATTTGCTTATTGTACAAGATTATACCATTTCTTTATTTCCAATATTGGAAAAACTATTATACATCAAATGTTGTCTGATGTTTCTATTTGCAGATGACCATATTCCACAGTCATATAAACAGGTTGTCAGGGTTCTCAGTTATTGAAATTTCGCCTGTTGGCCTACAATGTCTAGGTTAGTGTATGCATATGAACAGAATGACAGGGTTCTGTATCATCAAAATTTGGCTTGTGTTAGGCTATGGCACCTAGGTTAGTGTGTGCATATGAAGAGAATGACAGTATCCTGTGTTATCCAAGCAACATCATCTACTCTTTCAATCAATAACCAGGTATTTATAAAACCATATTTCTACCCTTTCTCCAATTTACAAACTGACAGATATAACAGCTTAGCTGCAATGGCAATATTTGTTATTGAATATGTACTTATAACTAATGTACTATGCTACTAAAGCACTTGTGCCAAAGCGTTTACTAATTTTTTATGGCTCCTAATGCATAGTTGACATGCTGACTGCTAAGTCATTAAATGCAAATCATTTTATAAATTTAGTACTTTCCATTCTGTGTATATATATAATGTCATAAATTCGTTAAATTTTAACATATATTAAGGTACAGCATTTTCTGTGGAAACTACTATGGATATACACAAAAATAAGTGTGCTCAAGGTCTATAAAATACTTTGTCTCATTTATGAACTAACAAATTACAGATTAAATGGAACATCAGAGATCAAGAAAAACTACATTTTCTCAACCTATTCAGTTTCCGTACAAAGAGCCAAATTAATGTATTTCACGCTCTTAATGTACATCGGAATGTTGTACCTTCTTTACTGCTTTATGTAAGCTCCAAACACTTTTATCCTCTAGACCAGGAACAGGATCTCCTATTTCATAGGGGAAGTCTTTTGATGGATCACGAGAAAAAAAGGACCACATCATGAACTGTAATTTAATTTAGGAATTGTCAACATCGTTTTCTCTGCAGCTCACTTTCACGACCGTACCATTTGTAGACGTCAGTACAAGGTACACGTTGGTTCGACAAACAGCTGTTTTGCAGATAACGCCGAAACGTCAATCTATTAAACCTAGATAATCGAATATTATATAATTAAACATTGTAGTTCCTGTTAAACAATTTTAACTAGCCCATATTATACATTTCTGTGACAAACTATTTAAAATATTTATTTTCCAATAAAGGATTCTCCCTAAACTGATGAAACAGATTCATAAATGTTGGTAACTCTTGTATACGCATTCGACAGTGCGAGTCTACTTTCATTAATTTAAAACATTACCGTAGCGCTGATCGCATGGAAACATCGATAAAATTACCGATAGGCAACAGGAAGGAAGATATATAAGGTAAACTTGTGTTCTACTTAATAAATGTGTTTGACATATATGTAAAACCACACGAAATGACCTTGCTTTTTTTCAGCTATAAAAGCTAATGTGCAAAAGAGTGTATAAACTTATAATGTGAAGTGAAATTTTGCCGTTCCATACATTGTCTTGTCTGCATGAATTAACAATAATGAGTTGATTTTGTACAGAAGTTTTGTATGATATATAACTGGCTGGTATATTTAGTAAAGATTATATTTGCTCGTTTTAAGCGCTAACCTATATTCGACAATCACTAAGCAAATTACCCTAACTTGATTTTACGTAAGCGTTTATCGCGCAGTGAATGAAAGTCGGAGTCGATTTCCAGGGCTGTACCATCTTACTTATTGATTATTGATGACCTTCAGTTTAAACTCTCAAAACTAACAAAATAGATGGATGGAATTCACACATTCGCTCAAGTTTAGTTGTAGACTGGTGTAGAATTTTTAACGCTTAACCACTTGCTTTCGCTTTACAATTATGTGACATAAAGAACATATATCCAGACAGCCATACATGATTGTTGCATTTCGAGCACACGTTTTAATATTTTTATTATTTACTCTTGCGCACAGTAACAACTATCACTAGCACTTTTATTAATCTTTTTGAGTGCTCCTGCTTTCTTATTCCTTTTCGATGATTGTAGATCCTGAATGTTCGGCAAGTTTTTGGGCTCAAATTCATAGAGAAATGAGCTCAAATTCATAGAGAAACTGGCTTGTAATTTTTGTCAATTTTCTTTCTGCCATGAATAACACTATTGCAATTATTCTCACCTGATCCAACATACCGTTAAAAGCATCAGAGGCTACCTTTAAGTTTTACGTGTCACTGGATAGCAATGGGGCATTTGGTAAAAGCAAATTATCAGTTTGAAGTGAGTTGCCGACAGAATGTAGTATCAACTGTTTCTGAATCTTAATGTTGCAAACTTTGACATATTAAATAGCTTAAAACTGCTCCAAAAAGGATGTTACTATTCTGCAATAAAAATGTATGATAACCTTCTGCATTACCTGAAACTACTAGGTAACCCTAATCAACATAAAATCTTCAAGAAATGTTTAAAGTAATTTTTATATACTCCCCATATACAGAAGAATTCCATAATAACCCATTCAACAGTAAATTTGCAGTACATAGTGCAATTTGCATGCAGTAGTGATTTGATATACATTATTGACCTCGGTAATGCATGTTCTGAGGTTAATGCTTGAAATTGTGCTGGTTCACAAATTTTAATATGTTAATACATAGTGAACATTTAAAAAAAAAGGGGGGGCAGCAGTGTATGGTGGTTGTGGGTATATAGTCATGATGCATTTGTACCCACCTCGGTAGCATAGATGGTAGCATGTCTGCTTTACGTTCAAGAGGTCCCGAGTTCGAATCTCGGTTAGGGTGAGTTACCTGGTTAAGGTTTTTCCGGGGTTTTCCCTTATCCTTAAAGACAAATGTCAGGTAGCTCTAAGCTCCATGGACCCTGGACTCATTTGAGCATCATTTCACCAATTTCATTCATCATCCGATATGACTTAATATTGGAGGACGTAAATTTTAAAAAAAATGATGCTTTTGTCATAAATGTATGATGTGTTCAATGTACCTGAGCTTTGTTCACGGTGGGGACCTAACAAAGGAAGGCTCAAAGTGTTTACTCATTTAATGCTGTTATAAAATCACTTATTTCTGGTTTCTTCGTCTCTTGATTTATTGAACTGCCTGAATGCATAGTTGCAAGTAAAATAACGGTGCATCAGAATTTGGTTGAATGATACAAGTCAACTTCCCGTGTTGATTGCAGCTGTTTCTGTGTGTTCTGAGTGTTCCCACAACATGATCCTCTGCTAATTGAATAGATGTGAACCAATTATCTATTGTTATATTATAAATGATCTCATGAATTAATCATATAAAATCTTCCACTGTCAAACAGGGTTACTATTTTCATCTCATACTAACCTGGTTTAGAAGCTATATAAACTTAGAAGGGGCAGTGACTTCTAAAGCCAAGTAATTGTTCATACACTGTGCAGTAGGCATAGGATGTGTAGCTTGTGGTACAATATTATATGAAAGTTTGCCAGAGAACTGGAATTTAAGAAAACTTATCTTGGTTTCTTGCTGTTTTGTTATTCAGTGTTAAATAGTTGAGTAGAAATTTAACTCTTAACTCACCCATGATGCATTTGTATATTCTGGGTCCTTCTTTTGAAAAAATATCACTGATGGACAAATAATTCTTTCAGGTGGCACATGTCAGTTTTTCTTATTGTACAAATATGTGGAAATAAACTGATAGAGAAATTGATGCAATTTGCACTTCTCTAAGATATCTGTTTGGCTACAAAAGTGTAAAAATATTATTTTATCAGATTCTAGAGTAGTAATCCAAGCAATAGTTTTAACTCAGAATCCAAAAACAGAAAAAATAAGAGAAATTCATTGTTTGGTTAAACAGATACAAAATTTAAGTAAGATTATGGGCCTTCCAGTGGATTCCTGTACACTGTGGATTAAATAACAATAAGAAGGCAGACATCCTAGCAAAACAGAACCAAAATTCAAAATAAGATGGAATCGAAAGTACTACTAGAATCAGTAAAATTTGTCATCAAGAAGAAAATGAATAATGATTATAAAACTAAATTAACCACAAATATATTAAGTTGCAAAAGAGAAAAATTCTTAAAACTAGTTCCTGAACTACCTCGAAAAACAGCTGTCGCCATGTTCAGACACCACTAGATATAACTGTCTCAGCAAAAACTTATATAAAATTGAATTGTTATCTCCAAATCTGTTATGCAACAAGTAGGAAAAATAAATATGGAACATCTGTCTGTGAGCAGCTTAAAAGCTATCCAGGCTAGACCTCAAAAATATTGGGAGGCAAGAAGGAGAATGGCTATGTTTCTAAATACTTGACCATTAGCTACACACAAACACACACACTTTGAAACTCCTGAGATATACAAAGTTCCAGTAAGGGCATGTATTTCCTCCTATTAGTTGCTTCAGCATATCTAGTATCTTTGTAATTCAGCTTCTGTCTCAGTTTTTTTGTTTGGAATGGGTTACAAGTTGATCAAGCATATCAACATCAAACAGTACATTCCAACAATCCTTCAGCGTAGATGTAGTCTTTTCAACCCCTTGACACCCAGAACTCTCTTATATTTCTGACAGCTGTTTTGTACTGGTCGCCAAACTAGAATGTGATTGACAGTAACCACATGGAAGAATGCTCTAAATAAATGGGAGGGGATGAGTACGTCATAACGGTTGTCATGGTAATGATTAGAGGGACCAATTAGAGTCGAGATGTTTCCATGACAATGTTAGATGCTAAACCTTGGTTGCTGATATTCTAACACGTGCCTAGCATGACTTGTGGGCAAGCGAGTTACGCAAATGCTGCAGTAAATACAATACCTAGGTTTTTATTTCTCTTCTGATAACACTGCATAAACAGAATGCTCTCACAGTTAGAGCTCCTGTACTGGCAAGTTACTTTGCATTTTATTTGTGGCAATTTGCCTTGGTTTACGTGTGTGTGAGTTTGTCTATCTGTGCACGTGTTGTGATCATTTTCAATTGTGTTTAATGAATGTTTAATTATGTCTAAATATAGTGACAAGCGAAAACCTGGACGTGCTCGGGAACCAAATAAAACTATATTTGGTAAAGGTATTCCAATTAAAGGACATACCCAGGAAATAATATGCTCTGTGAGAGAATACTTCAAAGCGGAGAAATTGAAAGGGGAGTACAGTATTCCATTCTCTAAGTGCGTGGTAGGACTTCCCGTGCTGTAGGTATTAGTAAGGACATTAAGGTTAAGATTGGGAAAGAAAAGTATTTTAAAGAAGAAAGACATTGGGATATAAATTAGAAACTCCCAGTAAGCGGCATTTTCCCACTTCAATAAGCATCAAAATGTCACAGGTATGCCTCTTTTGTTACGATGATCTCTACATTGATGTGTTGTTGCATGTTCTAGGGTTTGCATGTAGATCCATGACTGTACTATTGTCTATGTGTACAGCATTATAAATAATAATAATAAAATATCAATTGCAGTCGCAACTGAATCACACGTAATCCTATCACTCTTGCTGCAACGTCGCCTCTCTCTCTGTACGAAATGTCAGTCACTTTCTAGATTGGCGACCAGTATAGTTTTTATAGATATTTAAGGGCGCTCAAATGCACGGTGTTCAGTGCCCTATTTTTTATGATTTATTAAGTACTAAAGCAAATACATCTTGGGCTACCCTGTCACCTTTGCTAATAGGGCAGCCATTCAATATATTTACATACTTGATACTTGTTTGCCCCTTTTGATAAGTAATCTTTTACTTGTCTATCATGCATTAGCTTATGCTATTTGCCTAATTTTTGTGCATCGCTTTTAATTATTACCACTTGTTTCAACTTAGTACTATTGTTTTATTGCATCTAGATTTACTTAACATCACTTTAATATTTCTCAGTTGCATATCTCATCTTTTCTTGCACCCCCTTTCCCAATTACAAATGATTAAACTTAAGCCACTTTTTAAATCCTTCTTCCAGTTATCTATTATTTCATCACACTTTCTCAAACCTTTCCCTCTACTTCTGACTACACTCTAATCTGTCTCCCCTCTCTGCAATTAATCTAACCACATTAATCTTCATTTTTTGGCCATTTTCCCCCCTCTCCCCTGATTATCTGTTGTATTATCACTTTTGCCTAATTCTTTCCCTCTGCCTCTCAAGACCCCATTCTATTCTCTTTTTTTATGCAGTTGACCCATAATGGCCACATTTTTGCCTTGCCAATATGTCCCTACATCTTGATCTTAGTGCCTAGTTCTCTCTCCATTTTTAATCCCTTCCATCCCCACACTTGCTTCATTCTTCATTTTCCTGATTCTCTTTGTTCCCACACTTGTTTCACTCTGTACTGGCCATAATGCAATTTCACAACTGCCATTTTAGCTTTCCCTCTTCCATTTCCATTGTTCACTTCCTGTCAATGCATACTGCATTTATTCCATGAGTATCGTAGACATTCACACCGGATATGAAGTCAGCTTATTTATCTCTGCTGCGTCAACATTCGTATACTCTGCTTCTTTCATGTTGCTTGTGCAGCTTTTGTGCTCAGCCACTCACCCATCAATACACAGTGTGCCATTTTGCATAAATGTTTTAAATCCCTGTTTCCTTGCCTTACTCCTTTTGTTTAGCCTACTCCTCTGTTCTCTTTGCTTGTATGATCAATCCTTTTTTATATAAATGTTCTTTAATTTTTGCTTATTTTTATACTTCTGTTGCCAGTTCCTTATCGCTGAATTTCACCAGTGCTTTTGGTTTCCAATTTCCCAATTCTAAATACATTCCCACAGTTTTAACCCTCTCATGTTCATTCCTAATCTCTTTGTTAATAAATCTTGTATGTCCTGGGATGCTCATTTTCGTTATTCCACCGCAGAAATTAGTAGATTGTATCTTCTCATGTTTTTCATACTTTTTTCATTGTTTTCACCGGTTTTATCTTCTCCAGCTGTCTTGTTATCCCATTTCCTCCATTGTTTGCCATGTCACTTAGCTCCTTGTTTCTCACTACTTACTGCCTGAACAACTTTGCTGGGCATCCTTTTCCTCCATTGCCAGTTTAGTACCCCCATTCTAATTATGTGAGGTTCCCTGTATTGCACATAAACTCATTTCTTCCACATATTTCCATGGCATTTCACCTGTGCATGATTGGGTGTGCCACAGCATGTATAATATTCTTATATAGAAGATGCTGGAAACGCCATCCATCCTCCGCTAAACAAAATTATATTGGGAGTACACATTCTGATTCATACAAGATGCACCACTGCAGTTTCCAATTTCATTTTAATATTTGTTTTAGATCTTCCAATGGATGAGGATTTGCCTCATAAACTTTGTCTTTCAGGTTACCCCACAAGTAAAAATCACTCTTTTAAATCGGGGGAGCAAGAGGGCCATACACCAGCATTAATCCCTCTATCTTCAAACACTTACGTAATTTTATTCATGGACTCCTGTGCTGTATGGGCAGTAGCAGAATCTTATTGAAACCACTCATATAATTTCTCTTCTGCCAGTTCATGTTAAACTGGTGGCAAAATGTCATTTCAGTACCTCTCTGCATTTACAGTCTGCTCATAAAAATATTGGAACAATTATGCATCTAGCGCCAACAGCACATTAAGCTCCAATTTTCCAATCATAATGAAGGATTTTTTGAAGCTAATGTTGATTTTCTGAGGCCCAGTACTAATTGCTGTGAGTGTTGAAAAAATCACTGAGGTGAAACCATGGAAAAGAGCAAACTGTGGATCAATGGAACTGTCATTCACTGATGAAAGAAGCTATTTACAATAATTTATTCATTATATTGGGTCATTGTTTCAAAGGATGGACACCTGGACACATAAGGTTTTAGCTTTAATAATTTAGTTGATTTGTTTGGTGAACGTTCAAAACATGCACCTATACTAACTTTTCCTTTAACACTCTACATTTGCGCTTTTGTTGTGTGTTTGCCACAGAACTAGTGGTTCCATATTTCATCACAATCTCGTGAATTGTAAGTCTGGAAGGAGGCACTTTACCAGGGAACGTTTGAATATACTCTGTGCGAACACGACTTGGTGATTCCCATTTATTATAACTTTAACACACGAGAGTGTGTTGCTCTAGAGTGAGGCACCCCTGTTCATGCCGGTGGCTGGTACAATAATGCTGAGTGGAGTGCAGACTGTTAGCCATGGACCCTGCACACATTTGAGCACCATTTCATATGTTCTTTAGTTCTGATGTTAATATTTCTTTTTGTTTTTCCTATATAAATTTTAGGGCAAGTTTCACATTTGATCTCATAGATTCCTGGTTTTTCTTTGGTAGTGATTGAATTTTTGGGAGGGCCTTTTAACAAATTTCTGATATTAAACCTATTTTGAGGTGCAAGAGTTATGTTGTGTTTTGAGAAGATTTTTTGGAATTTGTTATAGGCTGATGGGTGAAAGGTGAATTTTTTAAATTTTTTTTCTGTTTTTCTCCTGTAGGTTCTAGGGTGGTGGTTTCTTTTATTTTTTTAGCTTTGTTGAGTCTGTTAACTGTTTTGTCTACTAAATTTGGGTTGAAACCGTTGGATATAGCTACTTTTTTTATGTGTAGGTATTCTTCTTGATAATCTTCTCTGTTTAGTGGAAAGTTGATCATCCGAAAGATTAAACTGTTGAAAATGGCATGTTGGTGTTGTTTTGGGTTGAAACTGTTGTTCTTAATGTAATTATCTGTGTGTGTCGGTTTCCTGTAAATACCAAAAGTGAGTTTGTTCATTTTTTTTATCTTGATGTCCAAAAAGGGGAGCACACCATCCTCTTCTGTTTCCAATGTAAATTTTATAGCTGGATTTTGTATATTCAAAAGTTTAAGACCATCTTGTATGAGTTTTTTAGGTACTATTGCAAAAATGTCGTCAACATAGCGATACCACACTTTGAAATAATTTGGAAAAGCTTTTGTGATATGTGTTTCAAAAGCACTCATGAATAAATCTGCCAAGAAGGGAGACAATGGGTTGCCCATAGCTAGGCCCGTTTTTTGTTTATAGATCTGTCCATTAAAGCTGAAAAAATTTTGATTGATACAAATTTCTGTAAGTTGTGAAAGTTCTTCTATTTCTTCAGATGTTATTTGTATTGATTCCAGCCATTTTTTGAGAAGTGGAATAAGCTCATTGGTAGGTATACTTGGATATAAAGAAATGACGTCAAAGGAAACTAAAGCATCTGTAGAGTTGATCTTTGTGTCCTTCAGGAGATTTAACAATTTCAACGAGTTTTTGATACTTAAATTTTCAAATTTTGTGAAGGATCTGAAGATTTGAACCAGCCATTTTGATAGTTGGTAAGTGGGTGCATCAATGTTATTAATTATTGGTCTGAGGGTAATTTCAGGTTTATGTATTTTGGGTAAACCATATATGTATGGTGTTTTTGTAGTGTGTATTTTATTGTTCAATTTATCTCTTTTAGTCATGATTTTACTGTTTTTAATTGCTAATTCCACAGATTTGCATGCTTTCTTTAATGGATTGTTTTCTAGTTTAACAAATTCTTTTCCGTTTAAAAGGTTGTCCATTTTTTTGCGATAGTCTTCTTCGTCCAATATTACTATTTTGTTACCCTTGTCTGCTTTTGTGTAGACTACCGGTTTTTCATTAAAAAATTTTGATTAATTTTTTATATGAATATCTTTTTGAATTTGCATTTTGAATATGATCTAGAGTTTCTAAGCACTGTGTTCTGATCGTAGATTTTTTTTTTTTTTTTTTTTTTTTTTTTGTTATCGGGCAAATTATATATCGCTATTTCAATGTCCGCGATATAGTTTTCAATGTTTTTTGTGTAATCTACACATGTTTTTAGGCCTTTGTTTAGAAAATCTATTTCTTTCTCCGTGAAGTTGCATGTGGATAGATTCGTTACATTGTTAGGTTTTTGACATGGGAGTAATAAATCTTGCTTTTTATGTGGATTTGGTTCTTGCTTCTTTTGAAGATTCATGAATTTTTGTTTTAAAATGGCTGTTTTCTTATGCATTTTCAAATGAAGAATTGACAGCATATTATTTTCTAAGTTAGACCACATGGCCGGGTTCATACATTTCGAAATTTTTAAGTGTAGTTCGTATATTTTTAATTCTGTGGAATGTAACGAATTGTAGTGGTGGTTTATTTCCATTTTAATTACACGTTTTTCCTAATAAAATACATTAATCACCCCATAGACCTTTCCGTATGGGAAAAAATCTTCATTAACAAAAATCGTCATAGAGTCATGAATTTTGAAACTCCACCACCGGACATCTTTGACAAGTACATCACGTCATCTATTGACAATACGGAGAAAGAAGAAACCACTACAACTTGCACTAGTCGAGTATCAGCTGAGGATAGGAGCAAGAGCTCTTGAAACATGTCCTGTGAATAAACAGTGTGAGTGAAGCAATGTGTCAATATATTCTCAATTCACTTTTATACTAATTTGTGCTTCACTGTCCCTACGCTTCTTTCAAGTTTATACTTTGAAAGCTTTATCAGTTACAAAAATATTAACTACATCTGAAAAATACAACATAAAATCTTCCAATTCCACACTACCAAGGTTGTACTGTTTACCAAAAATCCCTAATCAGGAATTTATCAGATAAACTGTGGAACCTGTGATAAAAGCTACATAGGAAAAACAAAGAGAAACTTTTTATTAATTTTTAGATGAGTCGTATTTATTACACATCTGCTTCACTTTCGTACCTATTTTGAGGACATGTTTCGCAAATCATTGTTTGCATCTTCGGCTCTTATGCGACTAAAGCTTGATCCAGTGGTGTGGGTAATTCTGGAGTTGCTACTGCCATCTGTTGATTTAGTGATGAACTTAAATGTGGGATTCTCTTCTGGCGGGATTTCAAAGTTCATTAGTTGGTTTTTATGTCTTTCTATTGAACTTTGAAATCCCGCCAGAAGAGAATCCCACATTTAAGTTCATCACTAAATCAACAGATGGCAGCAGCAGCAGCTCCAGAATTACCCACACCACTGGATCAAGCTTTAGTCGCATAAGAGCCAAAGATGCAAACAATGATTTGCGAAACATGTCCTCAAAATAGGTACGAAAGTGAAGCAGATGTGTAATAAATACGACTCATCTAAAATTTAATAATTATTTCACTTCACTGTGGTGTTCCAATACAGTTAAATCTCGATATAAAGAGAAACTTGTTAACCAGGCAAAAAGAACACCAGAGGAACATAAAGTTGAAACGAACACAGAAAACCACAACATTGGTTATAACTTAATATTGGATATTTGGGGAAAAAAAATCATAACCAAAAACCGGGATAAAGTTATAAATTTTGAAATCCCGGCATTAAATGAAGTATTAAAACTTAGTGCCCCTAACACCAGATGGCAGAGGGATCGGAGCACCGTAGTACTGAAGGAAGAAGAATGTTCATTTAGTTACCAAACAGCTGAGTATGAGATTGAATGATCTTGAAAACGTTTCAATTATACAACATAGTAAGTGAAGTTGAGTGTAAACATAGTGACTCAAAAATGAAGAATACTTCACTGTTAATAATGCTTCTGCTTTTAATATTTACAAACTCTTATTCATTAGGGTACATTAACACACACCTTTAAACATGCCCCTGAAGGAACAACCTATCACATGCATCATTTGACAATGACATTGGAACACAAAATGGCAGATCTACACAGTGGGACCATTTGGATTTAAATCTTCAGCCAACACATGTTTTCCTTGTACAGTAATGTCAAAAATGCTAAGGAATTAGGTAGATTGTTTTCGCTTCTGTCACAAATTACGGCGCTTTCTTGCTCATACAGTAATTGTAATGCAGGATGCAGTTTTCTTATTTGTATTAAAACTTTCAAAACGAGCTCAAAACACTGCATGAAGCTGTACCATGTAAAGATCCTAAGTAGAGCCTGATGTCTGCTATTACCCTTTGTTTTACCTCTTGGGTCCTATAATTTGATAATATGATACAAATACCATTTTTATAACATTATAGATGTTTACCAAATAAAATAATCGCCAAGTAGTTATAAATAAATAGTTATTAGTAGATATTTTGTTATGGTTGGTATTGTGCTTGACCCATTCAACCAAGTATGAGACATGTCACAAATTGCAGTGAAACATAAGACTTACACACAAAACAAAAGGTATTACATTAATGTCCTTGACATGTTTCTAAAACGTTGAAAGCCAACATGGTTTACAACACCAGATATGGTAAAGATAATAAGGCTCAGAAAGTCAAACAGGATCCCTAATTGTAGATAAAGATAGCCCGTAGTTTCCTTTTGAAGGGCAAGGGCCTCTCCTAACTGCTGGTAGAGTGAGTTTGGCACAACTTATATGGTGAGCTACTCCCTGTAGATCCCTAATTATTGGATTGTAATTCTTGTGTCTTTGGCTCACAAGAGAACCAATAGCAACAATAAATATATTAGTAATTAAAATACAAACAATAAAGACTAGAAGAAAGGGGGGGAAAAAAACCAAAACAAGGTAACGTCATTTCAAACCTAGCCTTTGCATCATATTTCACCAGCTAACCCCCTCAACCAGTTACCACATATTCCACCTAGCTCTTTCAGAAAGCATTTGTTTATCAACTTGCTAGTATTATATGTGTGAAAAGATGTCGTTTATTTAAGCGTTTCGCAGCTTCTTGGTTCTCCTTCAGGGCATAAATATTAATGTTTTGTGCATATAGTACCAAGTAGAAGGGCAGAGCTGCAGTAATGGCTTTTGTGCTAAAAGGTTCAATGTTTTCACATTAGACTATAAACTGCGGGTTGCATAGATAAGAATAAATAGGGGCAGTTGGCTCACCTGGTATAATATTATTATAATGCTAAATAATGGTTTGATAAAAACGGTTTAATAGTAAACAGATTAAGACACACTTCACTTCCACCTTTTGCAAAATAAATGTGCCAAGCATATAAAATTGAGGTATGATAGAAATGAAATAAAATATACAGATACCACTAAGTTTCTTGGTCTTTGGATTGAAGACAATTTAAAATGGACCACACATGTTGAGCAACTAAAACAGATGAGCACATTGTGCTATAACTTTAGACATCTAGCACATACAGTCAGTAGCATTCAAAAGGTCCCGAGTTCGAATCTCGGTTAGGGTGAGTTATCTGGATAAGATTTTTCCCAGGTTTTCCCTTATCCTGAAGGATGAATGTCGGGTAACTCTAGGCTCCATGGATCCCGGACTCATATGAACATTATTTTATCCATTTCATTCATCGTCCGATATGACTTAACGTTGGAGGATGCAAATTACAAAATAAATAAATAAGACAGTATGCACATACTCAGGAATTTTGCATGTGTTTATTCTAGTTTGAAATATGGTATAACTCTATGGGGCAACTCATTTCACTACAGCTTACTATTTATAATGCAAAAAAGATTTTTTGAGGATAATGGGAGAAACTAATTGAAGATCCTCATGCAAACCAGTATATAAAACATGTAAACTACCACATCTAGCATACATTTTCATTTTTGAAATTTTATCATTTATAAAATGAAACTTAAACAATGCAAGTTACTATTTTATTTTTAACAATGATAACCACAGCACAAGATAGTGAACAGACATTCACGAACAGGGAAGCAATGCTGCTTCTAATAAAAACAGTGTAATAAATCTAGGTATAAAATGTTTCAATAAATTGCTTCTTCTTTAAAAGGCTATATGCAGAATGTCATCATTTAAAAATGCAGTATTGACACTTGTTTCACCACTGCTTCTACTCTGTTAATGAATTCATAGAAATTTGTTGAATTACACAGAAAATGAAGCTAGTTACAGTGGAATAATAAATATAATACAAATAAAATATTTAGTGATTATTTTCCACTTATCTTAATAAGTTGATGACAAAACTTCTTAAAATAAGTGGAAAATCATCACTAAATATTTTATTTGTATTATATTTGTTGAATTATTTATTCTATACAGTTATATAATTTGTACTTTTTAATGTACTGCTTTTTAAAATAACTTCAATTGAATTGGTAAATAACTTTTTCCAACTTGTCCTTTATTATGATATCTACATATGTATGATCTACAGGATGAATAAAGTATCTAGTCTATCTATTCCATTAACCCTATCCCAAGATTTTCCTTTTTTTTTTTTTTATCAGTTTGAATTTGCAAATACTGACACCTTTCTAAGTTGTAAGTCACTATTCTTTTTTTTTCTTGTTCATGCAAAGAGCATGGAATTTCAAAGCCATTACTTAGTGATCTGACCATTGCTTCGTCTTCTGTATCAATCATTCTTATACCTGCTACAAAGTCTGAATTTTTAATTTAAGTTTAATTCCTTTAACAAAAAATATATGAGAGAATGAGGGTTTGCAAGAATAACTTATAGGAGAACATGCAGAGATAGTCATGTGAATGCAGTGCATCAGAATTTTTTTTCTTTCATGTTAATATAGGTATGCAATAATTTCTTAATAATAGCCTATTCTTCGTCCAGTTTTTCCAAACTGTCACTGAAACTGTTTTCATTTAACAATCTAGTTTCTTCTGAAAGTTTGCTTAACTTACATTGTTACTTTAGTAATGTGAATTAGTTCACTATTTACTTTGTTCCATGACATTCTGTCCACTTTCTTCGCGTTGCCATATTGATGTAACAAAACACCTCATAATGGCTTCTTTGGGCCAGTTCGCTCCCCTCTGAGTCAAACATAAGATGTCTCCAATCCCATACAGTAACAACACTTGCCATACTTCACCATCTCACAAACTCGCACAAAGGGCACTTTCCTTTGCGCAACTTGGTGGCCAACTCATGTACTAACTTATTTAGCCATAGTAGATCTCCAGAACATTTGGGATGTTAAAATTTCCAGAAGGTTCTATATGTAGTTTTCAGGTAATAGTGCTTATGTTTGTGCTGGGCAAGCATGCACCTTATCTTATTTACCGTTCCAGCTGCCTAGCACCAACTTCCCAATAACCTCAGGCAATAGCCCCTGCGTCATGCTATAAAGAGGCTTGAAGCCGATTTCGTTGGGATGGCTGCAATGATGGTGGATGCAGATTAATTTATCACCTTTGGTGACAATCTTGAATAAATCTAGGAGTTTCTCCTGCAACTCTGGATAATTAGGCACATCTATAATTGTTGAACGATGATATCTTTTTCTTTCCCAGGATCGCGGTAATGGGCCTGATAAAGATGGTATTGCTATCTTTAAAGAATGAATATTACTTCCCTCGTTCAAAGATGGAATTTTAATTTCTCAGAAACAATTTTAAATTCTTTGAAGCAATCACAAATATTATTAATGTAGTCTTTTTACAACCAGTGGTAGATTCCACAGTGAACTATATCTTTTCTTTCGCACACACTACTTATACATCTGTGATGCATACACAAAATTATTTCTGTTATACACTCGGATAGACAACTATACGTCTTGCCCCTAATACTTTCAGAAACAGAAGAACAAAATCTTTTTAAAACATTCAACAACTCACCATGATCCGTTGCCATGGTTACACCATTACCCACTTTACATCACTTCTTTATTTTATTATAAATACTAATATCTTTGACTATTCCTAACAACGTGAAGTATAAAAATAACTGCTACAGGTTTAGAAAATTTTAGAATGGTAGTCCTCTTAGGCTTTTAACTAATGATCTGCGAACTTTAAGAAAAGATCTATGCTACATTTTTTTTTTTTCCCAAGTTGAAAGTATTTTTTACAATGATGTTTGAGAAAGCTTTGGATTTTTTTTTCAAGTTGAAAGTATTTGTAACAATGATGTTTGACAAAGCTTTGGATTGTTTTAATTTAGCTATTTTCATAACTGTGTTGTTTTTTTACTTCAACAGAGAATAGATATTTCCATAAGTAAGGACTATGATACAGTGAAGCACAAAATTATATTAAGAGAACAGATACTTAAATAGCCATAACTTTTTGTTACTGTCTCACCAAGCACAGTAAAACAAATTGTATATTTGTGAAAGTGTTAGAGGTCAGGAAGTAATTTGTCATGCTCTGGTTATTCTCAAGGTCTACAGAGGAGAAGAAAGCTGTCCCTTCCCTCCAAAAAGAAAAATGTAATGTAGCTTAGATTTCTGTTCCTCTCACTTCTAAGCTGACCCAATGTTTTTGTTGCAGTTAACCTTGAATTATGGCCCAGAGTGCTCCTCTAATTATTCGCCTTGTAGCGTCTTCCGTGACTGCTGCTACAAGAGCAGGAAAGATCATTCGAGATGTGATGTGTCAAGGGGACTTGGGTATTGTTGAAAAGGTGGGTAAAATTAATCTGAAGTCCATGTTTTAGTTTATTTCTCTATAGAATGATTTGTTAGCAATTCTTTGGAATATTGAAAATATTATGCAGCAGTAATATTATTATGAAACATAGTACTTAACTAAAACATGCTTGTTACTGTTAATGTTTTTTCAATATTTTTACCAAAGGGCTATTACAATTAAAAAGAGCCTTTTTGGGGAAAAAAATAAATGTTTATCTGTGGTGAATGTGTGATATTCATGATATAAGCATAAAAAATGTTTTCTAACATAAAATAATAATATTCAACTATCTGGAGGGGCATTCTAAAAGCATTTGGTCTGATCAAGAAAACACAATTAAGTTTCTCTCTCTGTCTTTCATCTCTCAATATATTCACCTTGTAAATCAATACATTTAGTTCCAATTACTTTCCAACTTGTCATTGCCTCGCTAAAGTAAGATACGCACAACTGTGTAAAATAAACATCTCAGCTTCAACCTCATAATTTGATGTGAAACTTCATCCACATGGCCATATCTTCAGGTTTGGGAACACGCCAGTGGACAGGAAAACTGGAAAATGGTCGAGCAGTTTTGGAGCAACTATCCCAGATGTATATGAAGGTGGACTATTTAGATAAAAGAGAACATCCTTTTCTTAAGAGTGTCAAGATATAGCCTGAATACCATCCTTCAGTTGATCCAGTAAGCATAATACTCTTGGTGATGGTACTACCTTTCTGAAGGAGTCTATAAGCACAGCTTTATAAGAATAGCTATACTTTTCCTGCAGATTAAACCATTATTGCTTTCTTTGATGCACATTTACCTGCTGTCATCCACTGTTTAGAACCATTCCCCAAGTGATTATTAAAGGCCGGAGGAATGTGAACTCACTTGCGATACAGATTAGCTGCACACAGAGTATGAATAACATCAGGTGTACAGCACGGCCATCAAATGTGTCAACAACTGCTGCTAGAATCAAACTTCGAAAACAATGTAATGTAGTAGTCTGCAAATGAATAGGATACCTCTTGTGCCAGGTATTGAAAAGGTGAAAGCTAAATTCCAGAACATTCTAAGCAAAAATAGTGGTTATTAATTTGTGTGAAAGTTTTAAAATTAGTAAGAAGGAAAACATGCCAGATGACAGTGGAAATTTTTACTTTGCACCTCTGACATCATGTGACGTCTTAAAACGTTTTCCACTGTTTAAAAACTGCTTCAGTAATAGGCATCAAAATTTTCCATTTAATAATTTATGAATGTGCATTGGAACCCAGCATAATATACTCTGTGATGATATAGTTAATAAATAGCAGTATGTAAAGCATTTAAGTGCAATTCCAAAATGCATAGTTTATGATGCTTGTAAGTTGTGCTGCAGTGAGGCGGTTGTCATTGTCAGGCTGTACCTACCTACAGTTGTTAACATGTGCAAGTGATAACAGTACAGTCCATGTGCAGTATACTTATGGAAAAATGTACATGCCTCCTGCCTTTAGTGATTATCATCTTGAATGTTTGTTTAATCAAGCTTAAATTCAGCAGTTCCTTTTTAACCAATAAAAAAAAGTGTAAAAAATCTTTAATGTTGAATCTAATTCCAATGAATTAAACTGTTCAAACCAAAGCACTTTACCACAGTTCATATTTCAGTTTTATTCTTTTTGTAGAAAAGGTTACAACAAGTTTATTTACATGATCGTCACAAAGAAGTAACTGCTCTAACGTGTTTGAAACTACATTATGTTCACCTAAAGAATGCTACTACATAGCAATTTGTTCATCTCTGAGTCAGGTCAAGAATTTTTAGAACATTCCTCATAACAAATTCACATATATTCATTTTGCATTAAACTGTTTATAATTTGGAATGATGTAAAATTTAGCAACAAGTGTTTAGTTAACAAACAGCATTCAAGTGTTCAACGAAGAGCTCTTGGAGCGCAATAAGAGTTGCTCAATAAGAGTTTGAGACATGTTAATCAGTCAGTGGCTAGTAATACAAAAATATTAGACAGTAATCTGTGCTAGAGTTCTTCGTTTTTTCTGTATTAAATTGTTGCCTCCAATGATTTTCCAGTCATAAATTATACAGAACTCAGTATGAAGAGGACTTCAGAGGTATTTACAAAGAATTCAAGATATTACATAGAAAATGAAGCTAGCTACAGTGAAGTAATGAATATTATACAAATATAACAATTTGTAACAAAAACTTCACTTAAGAAAATGATGTTAATTCTTCTTTCTAATTGAGATTGATTTCACGAACTCTTGTCCTCATCTTCAGTCAAAGAAAACCACAGGAGAAAACAAATTCATCGTTAAGGAAGTTACTATGTTATGTTTTTTCTGTATTACCAAAATCTGAAAACGAAACAAACTTAAGAACAGAATCAACTGCCGGTATTTCAAAATTCATTACGCAATGTTTATTTTTTAAAATAAATCTATTTTCCCAAACCATTAAATCTGTCGGGACATTTAATTGTTTTAATAATTTAACTTCAGGATTTATATTATGGTTAAATGACCAAAAGTGATCTGCTTCTGCCGATTTATCAGTTTGTTTATACTTAATGTTATGAAAATGTTCTTTCGTTTTGGTTTCCAAATTATATGCCTATAATTTGTTATATTTTAATCAAAATTGTAAAAGCCCTTTGTAGATACTGTCTCATAAGTAATGTTTTAAGAAAATCAATTATTTAAAGTGTGTTCTGACAAGGAATTAATTAATTTTCAAAGTATAGACCATGAGATTCTATGGTCTTACAGCCATCGTTCTGCAAGGTTTGTTATCCCACGATGGCACCAGTCTCCGGTTTTTGATGCAAAGAATTTGGTGACATCCACTTGCACTTCTTCTAAGTTGTCAAAATTTCTTCCATGTAGAAAATGGGCTATGAAACGAAAAAAATGATAATCTGATGGTGTGAGATCAGGGTTGTATCTGGGTGTGGTAGCAGTTCAATTCCTCCTAATTCCTGAATTTTTTCCATGGTTGTTTGTGCATTGTGGAGTGTTGCATTGTCCTGTTGCAATAGAACTTTAGTTTAGTTAACTAATGCTGGGTATCTCCATCTCAGAATTTCATGAACTCCTTCAAGCTGTTGAGAATAAAGATCCGCATTAATTGCCCGCCAATTTGGAGCAAACTCCCAGTGAATCACACCTTCAAAATTCCACCAGACACACATTACTTTGGGACCGAACTGATTTTTTTGGCAATGACTTTGGCAGGTTGGCGGCTATCAAGCCACTATTTCAAGACATCAGGTTTCTGGTAGTATATCCATTTTTCATCACTGGTGACAATTCTCCTAACAAATCTATCATTCATGGAATTATAGACAAACTGACGAAAGATATTCATTCTGCGTTCAGCCTGTTGAGGTGTCGGTTCATGAGGTGCAGATCTATAGCTTCTAATGATTTTCCAAGTGTTTTATTGTGGCGATGTATGGTATCTTTTGATGCACCAAGTTCTTCTGAAAGCCTATGAATACTTTTTTTTCTGATTTTCTCGCAAAACTTGGCGTGTATCCTCAATGTTCCATACTTTAGGTCTTCCAGAATTGATAAATGTCTAGTGTTTTCATGTCCATTGTTGAAATGTTGGAATCATCGTTATGTCACATGCTCATTAACGACACCTTCTCCTTCCACTTCACATTTTATGCATCTAGCTGCGGCAGTGGCTTTATAATCTTGTTTCCAGCAGTGTTTTAGAAGTACTCTAAGTTCAAACTTTATCTGCATTTTGTGATTGTTTATTAGCAACTAAAGACTGATAAATGCTCACAGTGTATGCAAAACTAGCCATGGCATCCTGTAAATAGCATTGCCAAACCAAAGAAACCCAATAAATTTTCCAAAACACCAAAATGAAAAAACCGACATTACTTATAAGATAACCTAATAAAAATAAAGAAAGAATGGATAAAATCACATCTAGCATCCTTAAACAGTGTCTGACTCTGATATGAAATGTATTTATTCAACCATTTATTCTGGAACTAATTCTGTTCTCACACAGACCTCATACACTAATCATGTTAATGTACTCCCTTTTGTCTTCAAGATATCAGTTACACATTTCATGTCAATCATTTATTCAAAATGAAGGTTGTCTGAAACATTTTGGTTACAGTCTTATTGCATGTACAGATTTTTAAAAGTATTTAATTTGCAGACCATTGGTTTTTTTTTAATTTGCCAGGATTATATCAGCTACATTAGTGTCCCAGAGTTTTGTTTCATAGTAATTCCTTTAGATACCAATAAATTTGACATCATTTAAGCATACTCTAAAATCATCAAACTGTGTCATTTTTTAACCCGGGACCTTGGGATCAGTAGGCCAGTGCCTAACCAACTGAGCTGGCAATACCTGCAAGTTGACAAGAATCGCCTGTTCTGTCCATTATCTTTCCATTGTACTATTTTATATTAGCTGAGATGTTTAAATTTCTGTAGCTATGTAAAAGAAGGAACTCTTCTTTCCTAACTAAATATAAGGTTATTGAAATGCTTTTTGTGAAAGAATTTTATTGAAATATTGAAAATTAATTACCTTTTTTTCTTTATTTTCTTTAAGGGAAAGAATGATCTGCAAACAGAAGCTGATCGTTCAGCCCAAAGGTGCATCATAACATCACTCTCTCGACAATTCCCAACAATTACAATTATTGGTGAGGAGGGAGTCTCAAACTGCGAGGTTCCATCTGACTGGGTTGTTACCGATAGTGATCCGGAAATACTTCAGAGCACTTGCCCAGAAGAGCTTCTTAATGTGTCGGATGAAGAGGTATACTTAAAGATACTTAAGGGTATAAATTATTGAGGGATACCAAGATGAACAGATTGTGCGATAACATTTGTGGCTTATATTTGTGAGGATTCAAGAATTGGGTAACCTACCATAGGTTTTGTGCTTAATTCTTAGCTATAGATAGCTGTTGGGCTGACTTTTCATACATTTCCACAATAGTTTCTCATTTAATTCACTTCACTGCGGCCTTTACAGAACTTTGGTACACCTATGTATGTGTGGCCAAGGTAATGGGCTGTGCACTTGTGAACATAGTTCTGCAGATCAAACCCATTACGGCCATCTGCTTGACTGATGTTTCTTAGGATTTCCTCAGTCCTCATAAATGGTAAATAACACTAGGGAACAAAAAAAAAAATTATTTTCATATAGCCGAAACAAAATAGGCAAATTCTTATGTAAATTGATCTGCTGATTCCAAAAATGCCCCTCAAAATGCTGTATCACGTAACGTTTTTTAGGTATTCATAATTTTTTATGAAAACTTACAGAAATGGGATGTGATAACTCATATTTGATTAATTGAAAATAATAGGTATTTTATTGCCAAATAACATTGAAAATAATAATAATAATAATTATTATTATTATTATTATTATTATTATTATTATTATTATTAAAATAAATAAACACAAGATAATGATGAAAACCACATACCTGAATTATCTCAGAAGTGTTTCACTGTTGATTTTTATTTGTATTGACATGTACTCTCCCGTTTGAGGAACCAACAATAGTCTCCCAACATGTCTGAATCCCAGCGACCCTGAGAAATGTCCTGGTGAAATCGCTCACCTTGCTCATCATTTACAGCTCCTAGGTTTGTAGGGGAACTATCAAGGTGAGAGTGCAAAAAGTGGATTTTAAGTGACATACAGCAGCCCATTTCTTAGTAGCTCCTTAATAGTTCTGAGACTAAAGTTTCATAATTTTCTTCTTTATTGCCCAGGAAGCCTTACACCACTAATTTAAATGATTTCCATGCTGCCAGTTCAACACGTTTAAGCTTTGATTCAAAAACACTGTCTTTAAGAAGTAGTCGTATTTGAGGACCGACAAATATACCTTCCTTCAATTTAGATTCACTTATACTTCTTAAATACTCAAATGCACTTCCACTTTTGTCCAAACCTTTAACAAAATTCTTCAATAACCCGAGCTTTATGTGAAGTGGGGGGAGAAGAACTTTGTTTGGGTCTACTAGAGGCACATACTTAACACTGCTTGCTCCAGGGGTATAATCTTCCCTTTTCCCCCACTCTTTCACTATAAAATGCTTGTATGGCCCTACTGTCCCATAAGCACAAAAAACAGCAATATTTTGTGAAACCTCCCTGCAGTCCCGTTAGCAATGCAACTACCTTGAGGTCACTACAAATTTCCCAGCCATGGTTTTGATAACTAATAGCATCTAAAATGATGGACATGGAATAGTATGGCTCCTTCATTCCTATGGCATGAAATAAATGTATTGAAGGTAGTAAATTGCCATTATGAAGCAACACTGCCTTTAAGCTGTATTTAGAAGAGTCAATAAAGAGGCGCCAATCTTCGACACAATGCTCTATACCCAATTCCTTCATTAAACCATTAACATTAACACAGATACAAATGTTGTCTTTCGTTGTGAAATACTGTGAATACTGTTTATGTCGAGATCGGTAAAATGTTATTTTAGTCTCTTTTGCCAGGAAATTCCACTCCTGTAGCCTGGAACCCAGTAATTCTAACTCCTTTTTACCTAGTTTCAAATCACAAATAAGATCGCTTAGTACTTCTTGAGAAACAAAATGTTTTCTTCACTTCGTTCACATTGATATGTAGGGTCTTGGGATTTTGAGGGTTCACTGTCATCTATATCATGATTTGAACTTGATCCATCATATTCTTCAACCCATGCTTTCGGAGGATCAGGCACCGGAAGATCTTCACTATGAGGTACTGGTCTTATTGCTGATGGAACACTTGGATATTGGACACTCGACTTATTTTTTCTAGGAACACCTGTAATATTTGTGTTACAAAAATAGCAGTCAAATAAATGGTTAGATTGTTCTCCCCACACCATAGGCATAGCAAACGGCATAGATTTGCGTTTACCGTGTAGCCATCGATTAAGACCAGTTTTGCACGATATGCAGCAAACATGGGGAGAAAAATCCTTATCTTGATCACCAAGGGCACAACCAAAGTATAATGAATATGCTGTTTTAGTAATACTTGTTATTTTTTTCGTTGTGATTTAGGAGTGAACTGGCCACACACATAACAAAAGTTATTTGGATCATTAGTACATTTCCTATGCCTGCTCTTATTCATATCTGTAACCTTTCATTAGCACCGCGAATAAACTACACTACACTTTCATAGCTGAATATGAACTGAAAGAAAAATCCAACACAGATGAAAACCAGACCACCCAGAGGAGCACTCAAGCTAACACATCTGTTTATTTACTCAGGAGGAGAGGAGCGTGATAAAAGGGGGTTATCTGTGAACCTAAGGGCTCAAGATAGGAATCTTTTCCATTAGAGAAAACAAAATAAGATGTATTTAGGTCTTCATGATAAGTTATGAAATCCTGCATCAGTAGTTTATGTCAATTTATTTTGAGTTGGGTACACCCATCTAAATACAATTTTTATAGTAGACTCTAAAATTAATTTTACTGATAAATCTTACGTGATGGAAAATTTGTTCTAGTTATTTCGAATAGTATTCATATTCTTTACAGGTATAAAAATATTATTTAATAATATGGCTATTATTTTAAATTCAGTCAATATGAGTTGGTATCATACCTCATTTCTGTAATTTTATATAAAAGAATAAGAATATCTCAAAAACATTTCGTGATACAGCATTTTCAGAGGCATTTTTGGAATCAGCGAGTCATTTTGCATAGGAATTAGCCTATTTTGTTTCGGGTACAAAAAACGTGTTCCCTAGTGTAATGGGTAGGTAAAACAGAGCTTTGGCACTGAGGCAATACTGGCATGCATTCTATATTCTAACCTATGTGCAGAGGCAAGAGTTTTTGTTTTTAGTGATTTTTTTTTCATGAATTTCACAAATTTTTCCTTTTTTCGAGAATAATATTTTTTTAGCAATAAATGAGGAAATTTATATTATTTTTAGTCTGCATAGAAAAATTTACATTTATTACAAATTGCATAAATATATTTATTAATTTTTAGATGAGTCGTATTTATCACACATAATTATTACGCATAAATATAACTTTATTTTAACATTCATGTCTTCATAGCATGAAGCTAGAAATCGTGAAAACAAATGTTTACAAATTTAATGAAAGCAAGATAAAACACTTAACACTTAACAAAGCCAATAAAGTGATATCATCATGCACACTGAAATAACAGCTAAGCGGTGCAACAAGTAACTGACACCATAGCAACCGACTGGTCCGTGATATTGAGAACTGTTTGTCGTATGCTAACTAGAAATGTTATTTATTGGATAGCACACAGTGCAAAGCAAAATACTCCTATTATGCTGATTAAAAGTACTGAGAAGATTGAACATCTTGGAAGCTACTCTCAGACGTTACATTAACATGAAAATATTATCCCTCAGGGCTTAAGAATGTGTTCCGAAATGCCCAAAAGTTAAAAATGAATACAAGCCGTATATAGGCTAAGGTTTTTGATAGAGTCAACATGAAAAATTCAATGCCATGGCTAGTGTGAAGAAATGATTAATTTCCATCAATTAACTAAAAATAATAAGAGTTAAATGATGAAACCTGGGACTCAAGACTTACGATAGTGGGAACAGTTAAATCTCGAGATATTACGATAGTAAGTCGCCACAAACGGTGTATCTCGAATGCGAGAATCCCTAGTGGTTTACCGGGGAAATGTACAAGTCAAATGGAGAATTTAATATCAGGACGACACGTTGGCCATGGTTGCTTAATGGGTTAGAGCGACTGGACAGAAACCAGGAGATCCGTGGTTCAAATCCCGGCCAGAGCATTGAATTTTTCATGTTGACTATCAAAAAACCTTAGCCTATATACGGCTAGTGTGAAGAAATGATTAAGTGTGAAGAAATGATTAATTTCCATCAATTAACTAAAAATTAAAATTTCAATCTAAACAAACACCTGTGGCTCTTTTTTTTTTTTTTTTTTTTTTTTTTTTTAAATTAACTCTCTGAGAGCCAAATGCAAAATATTAGAGAGTTGTCACTTTGGAAACAGGGTAAGTGCACATGTAGATTATATCACGGATCTCAGTTTTAGATAAGCAGTAGAAGAGAATCTGAAAGTTTGCTACCATATGACTTTGTCTAAATTGAACTCCATTATGGCAAAAGAAACTGATGATATAATAACCAAAAAGCTTTAGATCATTTGTTTGAACCTAATCAAGTATAGGTGATTTAAATCATGTAATGGCAGCTTTTAAACAACTAAATGCATTAAATTAATTGGGAGTTGATTAATGACACTAAACAACACTTACTTTTAAATTTTCCCGGAACTAGTTTCAGAGGGCTTCCCTCTATCTTCAGCCGGACATCGACTGGTTCTCATTGGTGTAGCTGGCAATATTTTGTCATCGGTCTCCTCTGGTGGCGGTTCGAGGAACTTGCTGAACAAAACTTTCTGGGGGATGTCGAAATTGAATACTTTGTTCCTATTTTTTTAAATAAAGATTTGTTCCCATGTGGACAGTTCTTGTTTTCCTGTTGTATGTTTTAGTAATTTTGGTTCTGGATTTATGTTGTGGTTTTTTTCCCAAAAAATGCGTGGCAACTGCTGATTTTTCTAATTGTTTGTATTTTATGTTCCTAAAGTGTTCCTTTGCTCTTGTTTCTAAATTTCTTTTGGTTTTTCCAATATAAATTTGACTACAGTCACAGCATTCAATTTGATATATACCAGATTTTTTGTTAGATGGAATGGCATCTTTGATGTTTGAGCAAATTAGGTTTTTTAAGGAGTAATGGTTCACTGGAGCTAGTTGAATGTTTTGTTTTTTGAAGACTTTTTTGAATTTATCAAAGGCCCATGGATGGTAAGTGAATTTTTTGAAGATCATTTTAGTTTCTGTAGCTGAGAGGGTTGTGGTTTCCTTTAGTAGTTTCTTCTTATTTGCTAAGTTCACTTTTTTTCTACTAGTGATTTGGGAAAGTCATTTTTCTGTGCTATTTCAATAATTTCGTTGTATTCTATTTTGTATTCTTCTGCTGTGAGAGGGATGTTGACCAGTCTGTGTGCTAAACTATAAAAGATGGCCTGTTTGTGGGATCTTGGATTGTAGCCATTAGCTTTTATGTAGTTGTCTGTCTGTGTTGGTTTTCTGTAAATGCCAAAGTTTATTCTGTTTTTATTTCTGATTATTTTTAGATCTAAAAATGGTAAATACTCGTCTTTTTCAACTTCTACAGTGAACTTGATGCTTTTTTCTTGAATATTTTCTTGAACCGATGACAAAATATTGCCAGCTACACCAATGAGAACCAGTCGATGTCTGGCTGAAGATAGAGGGAAGGCCTCTGAAACTAGTTCCGGGAAAATTTAAAAGTAAGTGTTGTTTAGTGTCATTAATCGACTACCAATTAATTTAATTTATACAACAACACTGTTTTCAACACTTCCATGAAAGGATTTAACTAAATGCATTTAAAACCAATGTATTACTTGTGATTCTGATTTGCTTCTTTGTTACAAAGAGCTTGATATTGTTAAACAGCAAAGCCATGGTGGTAATGTTAACAGATTAAGATGTAGTAACAACACTCTTGGCATTGAAGGCAAAAACTTATTCTTACCGCAATATCTGTGAAAAGTCACTTCAATGTCTTTGGTTGCCGATGTCAAACGCTGATAGTGAGAGATTTTTCTCCAAATATAACTTAGTTGTGACAGACAAAAGAACAAGTATGAAAAGCGAAAATATCACAACTTGTATGCTCCAGTTTGGCGATGTCGGATGTGTGATATTTGATTTTATTCATGTTACCTACTGTCTGCTGATATCAAATAAAAATTTCAATTTGGAAAAAGGGGGTTTTAAGAGTTTTGCTACTCTAGTTACCTGTTACATTTCATTTCAGCCATGTCATTAATTCTTCTTTAAAATTTGTACGAAATTAATGCAAATTTATGGTAAAAGAAACCAAAACACCACCAATTAAAATTATTAATGCAAATTTTATAAATAATTGTCACCACAAAATCCTGCCTCTGCCTCTGTGATATTGGGATAGGCATATCTGGCTTCTAATCCAAAGGAGCTCTGTTGAATCCTGGTGTATGAGAGTAGTTTCAATAAGACTAAAATTGGAAGCACTGTTAGCAGTGCAGTATTCTTCATTGGTTGGAGTATTGAAATATTCACACTTATGTGCACTTACCTTCTTTTTAAATATTAGAACACAATTGAAATATTTTCAAGGGCATCTGTCATCATCAGCTATTAGGTGACTCAATAGCGAAAGATGGGAACCAATGCCCTTGAATACAGTTTAGTTGTGTTCTAGTATTTAAAGTGTAGGTTAGTGTAAAAGAGTGTAACTATTTCAATATTCCAACAAAAGAAAATAAATGATGTCATTAATATAATTTTCAGTCGAACTAATACTCAATGCTCCATTTATTGCCAGTATTTACCTAGAATGCATTTCATTAGGGTCTTCCTAACATCATCAGCTGTTGTTGGTTTGGTGAACTCATTGGAGGCGACAGGTGCATCTCTGTCGGTATCTTGATGAACTTGAAGTTTGGGCTTTCATCAAAGGTAGTGTCGAAATTAAACAATTTTCTTTCATATTTCTTTATGAAGATTTTTTCCCACGTGGTTAATGCAGCTGGACCTTGGACACTTTTTAATAAGTGGATTTCTCGTTCTATATCAGGATTCTCATTCCAAAAATGGTACGCTACCGCCAATTTATCTATTTCTTTGTTCCTGATGTCCCTAAAATGCTCTTTAAGCCTGATGTTCAAGATCCTTTTTGTTTTTCCAATGTAAAAATTGTCACAGTCTTTGCAGTTTATCCTGTACACACCTGATTTTTTGTCTTTGGGTATCTCCTTTGTATTATCTGATTTCAAAAGGAGTTGTACACTAAATTTGTTCTGTGGGGCCAAAGTAATGTTGTACTCTTTGAAGACTTTTTGGAAAAGATGTGTAGTTCTGGGATGATATGTAAATTTTCTGTATGAAGTTTCATTGCTGATTGGGGAAAGAGTAGTTACTTGTTTGCATCTTTGTTGTCTTTTGAATTTATCAATTTTCTTTTTGACCAATTCAGCACTGACTCCATTGTATTCTGCAATGTGAATGATATTATTGTACTCTTTGGTATATTCCATCTTGTTTAAAGGTACATTTACCAGCCTGTAGGTTAAACTGTTGATAACAGCATGCTTGTGTTGTCTTGGGTTATATCCATCTGCTTTTATGAAATTTTCTGTGTGTGTTTACTTCCTATGTATGCCAAATTCAAGTTTATTTTTTCTGGTAAGTTTTAAATCTAAGAAAGGGATTTCATTACAATTCCTTTCTTGGAAGTGTTGAAAACAGTGTTGTTATAATAAATTTAAAGGGAGTCGATTAATGTCACTACAACACTTAGTTTTAAATTTTTCCGGAACATGTTTCAGAGACTTTGCCTCCATCCTTAACCGGCCATCGACTCCCTTTAAATTTAAGAGATTTCATTGTTTGTCTCTTTTTCTATGGAAAATTTTATTGCAGGATTTTGTAAATTAAGTAGTTTTTACCAATGTTTGAAAATTAGTAGGAATGCCTTTGTGATATGAGTTTCCAAAAAGCTCATGAAGAGGTCTGCCAAAAATGGGGACAATGGGTTGCCCATAGATAGTCCTGATTTTTGTTTGAAATTTTTTTTATTGAATGTAAGAAAAGGACTGTTCAGTGCAAACATTTGTTAACTGAAGGTATTCCTCTATGATGTTTTGGTCTAATTGTAGGGACTGAAGCCATATTTGCATGTACTCCATGAGTTTGTTTCTTGGCACACTTGGGAACAAAGAGATTACATCAAAAGGTACCATTCGGCTGGTGGGAGAAAATTGTAGATTTTTAGTTTTGTACACAGTATTAAAAATTCGTTGGAATTCATCAACAAATAAATATACATGCTTATTGTTTTTGCAGCTAGCAGTTCTAAGCTACTCTTTTTTTATTATTATTTTTATTTTACGTCCTCCAATGTTAAGTCATATCGGACGGTGAATGAAATGGGTGAAATGATGCTCAAATGTGTTCAGGGTTCATGGAGCTTAGAGCTACCCAACATTCGTCTTTATGGATAAGGGAAAACCCTGGAAAAATCCTTATCCAGTTAACTCACCCTGACCGAGATTCAAACTTGGGACCTCTTGAACGTCAAGCAGACACACTACCATCTATGCTACCGAGGCGAGCTCTAAGCTACTTGACACTGTGCTAGTGGAATAGTAAACATTTGATCCATTGCAATAAAATATAATTTGTTACAAACTTCACTTATATTTTTAAGAAATTGTAAATTCTTCACAAATCAGGACTAGTAGTCTTATTTAGCCACACCTAAAATAAAGCTATCTAGTCATTTAAAACATTGTATCTCAATTTGAAGAAGTTCAGAGGCTCATCCAAGGGAACCTTGATTTCATTCATGTTATAAACCAATTTTAAAAGGTCTTCTTTAGGCACAGGTCGTGGTATCATTTTATAAGATGTGCAAAACAAAGGTATTAGCCAAAAGAAAATTCATTGTTCAACATGTGGATCACAATAAACAGTATTGCAAGTAAGAAGTCCATGCAACTTTTACAATAAAGGTATCCATGAAGAACAATACCTAAATCATCAGATTTTTAGAGACACTTTGAAACTTTGGTTTCTACAAACATCCCATTTTAGACATTTAACACTGCTAAATAAACCTTTCTAGATCTATATTTCATACATCCTATCCCAGACAAATCAATCTTTGAAGATCTACCATCACACATTATGACACCACCATTAGCAAGCTAAGGGGAGAAGTACATGGAAAGTATATTTTTATGTCCATTGATGAAACAAGTGATTTAGAAAATCACATACTAACATAATCATTGGTAGTATATTGAAGATCAATGGACAAGGTGAATTGTTTCTGAATACAAGTGAGATGTTTGAAAATGTTAATCACTGCACAGTTAGGGGACTGTTTTGGCCAAGAGCATACCAGAAATAATTACATCTTGCATTTTGTGACTGACACAGCGTCATACAGTATGAAAGTAGGAATGTTAATACAAGCTTTTTACCAGAAAATGGTACACTTTACTTGCTTAGCAAACACTATCTATAGGGAGACAGAGGAAGTTAAAGCACATATTTCTCAAGTAGATTGTCTAGTGTCAAAAACAAAAATTTTTTCAGGACTGAATCTCGTAAAAGTTCTTAGCTCCCAATATTCTATTTCCACCAGAATCTTACTGTCTTAAAGAGAGAAATAATTGGTAGGGGGTGAATTTGGAATCTGGTGTTACTGGCTACAACTGAGCTACACATGTACACTTCTTGATAATGCAACAAATGCTTGCATATATATGCTAAATTGTGTACAAACCTCCGTATCATTTCTGAGCACCTGGACTTCCAATTTTTTATGGTTTTACCTTCAGTTGCTTCAAGAATCTGCCACACAGTCTACTGAGACATTCCCAGCTTCTGACTTCCACTATTTATCGATTTCTAAGGGCTGTACTTACACATCTCCAGCAGTGGTGCCTGACACTCCCGGCCTTGTATGTTGTTTGGGTGTACCTGACAACTAGTGTGCTCAAATGTTTCATACCACCTCTTGATTGTTCTGCAATCTGGCACGTCCTTGTGAAAACTAGAGCAAAATCACCACTTAACTGGTCATAGTAACCTCTGTTTTCACAGATTGTATCACGCAAAATGCTTTCTTATTACCTGCAAATATCATTTTGTGCACTCCTGCTGCCTAGTGGCTAACTGCATTACCCACAACATGCACACTTCATGTGACATAAATTTGGTGAGCTTCTGTTTCTGTATGTACATGGTTTGTATATACATGGCTCACAATTCACACACATATTTTCCAAATGTGATACTTCTTCATATATAATGTACGTGTGTGTGTGCGTGTGAGACAAAGGGGAAGAATTATAACATGACAATTACATAAAGAATACAGTCAATTTACTAAAAAAAAAAAAAAAAATTATTGTTAGCCAAAGTAAAGTTGTAAAAAAATTTCAAGAATGGAAAGGATTTTAAATTAAGAAGCTATTAACGTTAATAAATAACATATGCTATTAATGTATAGAAATTATAGGCATTTGATTGGTAGAGTAATGAAGGGAAACCAGCAATTGATTCACATGTAGGAGGTGGGGAAGACCAATACGGTTTACCAGACATTTGAGTAAACCTGTATACAGCAGATATGTATGTACCAGTGCAGAACATGCAAGTTGTAGCCGAGCGTCAAGATATATATATTAAAATTTTTAATTTTAAAAGTGGTCAAGGAGACAAAGAATTGCAGTACATTAGATTTAAACATTTGTGCAAAAAGGCTCTGTAAGTAAATAATATTATTCCTCTGCCTAATTGGTTTTTCCAGAATAAGAATTATATTAGATTGAGAAGTACCTAGGTTTAATAATCACAAAGTATAGAAAATAATTACTGCCACACATTATTTAAAAAAAAAAAAAAAAACTCTGGTAGGGCAAATTTTATAATTATAATAAAGAGTATTAAGAAACTTTACTGCATCGAAAGAATAGTGTCAAATGAATTTTACGTTATCTTACTTTAGTCAGATAAAGAATGCATATAAAGAATTTCTTGAATTGGTATTTTGTCACTAGGAAGGATTAAGTAAAACTAACTTTGTTGTTAGAAAGAAATAAGTAAAGATTAATTAACATTTTATTGAGAAAAGGTAAGAAATGAGATTTTATTACATTTTTCAGTGATTTCAAGGAACAGATTATTTCATTATTGTTAAGATTTGTATATTTTTAAAAAAGCAACGGGATTTTTAAATGTAGTCGTCTCAATTTTCAACATTCGTTTTAAATAAATGACACTACTGTCATTACTTTACTTGAGTTATTATTCAAATCAATAAAAGATAAATAAACGTCATTCCCAATTCTGTGTCATGAGTCATACTATATCTTTTAGAAAGTTATCAAATTTAATAAAATTGCATGCATTTAAAGAGTGGTAGAGCACTCCAAGCTAGGTATAAAGAAATGAGTAAAGGTATATCTTGCAGGAAATACAAATAATGAGGATAGGGCATAACAGGATTTTAGCCAGGAAATCTGAACATAACTTTGTCAAGACAGATACAACTGGAGATAATAAACACAGAAAGATAACTAGGGACATCACTGAAAAACAAGACAAGTTAGCCAGTGATGCAAGAAATAGCCTGGGAAGTATCAAAGAAACAAGATCAGCTTGCTACTGAAATTAACACCAAAGCCAGTTAGTAGCTGGTTTAAAAAATAAAAAAAAAAAAAAAAAAAAAAAAAAAATAAAAAATCCGAGGAAGTTAAATTTCAGACAGAGACAGTTATTGAAATTGTGAATCTCTTTAAAAATTAAGTTAATGGAATTAGGTCAAATTATAGAATCATGAATGTAACTGTAAATAATGAGATGTTAAAATCAAATAGTCCTACCATTGCTGTTGGTATACTTAAAGAAATGGCTTAGAAACAATTAGAACACAAATGTATGCACAGCAAAACATGGTTTCCAAAATAGTAGGTAACCACAGTAAAACTGAAGCAGAAATTGGTAACAGTTGAAACCCATTACAGATGAATTAAACCAAGCAAATGAAAAATCAAATAACAGTCCTGCACAGTATAATTTGTGTTCACCAGTTTGCAGTTTGAAAGGTGATATTAACTAATTTTTATGTGCCAAATTGAGTGGTACTTTCCATTTTTCTTTATGTAAGGTTTTCCCACAAATCACAAAGTAATATTTTAAAAATGATGTTTTTTATGTTAAAAAGTGTGCTTTATTAAATAAGTACTGAATGCAACATTTCTTGGTAATATATACATAAACATATGTACATACCTACAAAAAAATGGTGTGAAGTTAATTTTTCTGTGACTGAAAGGAAGGCTGTGTTTATCCATGTTTATGTTGTGATTGTATTTCAAAAAGTTATTAACATCTTCTTTTATAGAAGACTATGGTTGTACTATATCATTTGTCCTGTCCAAAAATGAACTACCCATCATTACCTGTCTTATCTGAGGCCCATCAAGTATAACCCACCTCGTTAGCATGGATGGTAGCATGTCTGTCTCACTTTTAAGAGGTCCCAAGTTAGAATCTCGGTCAGGGGTGAGTTATCTGGATATGGTTTTTCCGGGGTTTTTCATTATCCTGAAAGATGAATGTCAGGTAACTCTTAACTCTATGGATCCTGGGCTCATTTGACCATCATTTCACCCATTTCATTCATCTTCTGATATGACTTAACATTGGAGGATGTAAACAAAATAAATATATTGAATGTACCCTTAGCTTCACACATCACAGAAAATTTACTGCTTATGTATTTGAAACACAAACCATTCTTATCTAGTGCTTTCATGAATTGTTTCATAATACCTAATTTTTATATATAAAGGAGGCAATACCCTTTTCTTTGGATCATCTAGACTGGTAAGAAAGACCTCTGATTAAAATATCTTCCCTATGGCTATCAGCCTGGTGAACCCTGAAAAGGTTTCTGAGCTTTCCAGAGCTAACATTGCTCTTATCTTCAGGGAATGAATGATATGTTGCCTTATGATTGGCTCGTTTCCGGCATGAAGGCATAGTCTGCGGGCCAATCTTCATTCATTCTCTGAAGTGAGAGCAGCATTAGCTCTTGAAAGCTTAGAAATCTTTCAGAATCTTTTCTGATAGCCCAAGAGAAGATATTTTCATATCGCTTCCATGAAAGATTCTAGTCATGATTTCTCCTGATGTTAAATTTTTTTCTCTTAGACCATTCTCTTATTGTCGAGAGTTAAACCCTGTTTCTGCAATTCACATAGAAGCCTAAGATATTTTGTATATCCTCTTTGCCACCCTACTAAGATGCTGGATACTTTTTGGTTTTATCACACTGACCATTAATGTTGCTTATAATTCTTTTAACCCATTAACATTCAGCATCTATTTAAAGACCACTACATATATTACTTATTTACCTATTTTACATGAATTCTTAAAATTTATTTTCACCATGTATCTCATCACTGAAGTTATCTGATGATGTGAACACTTAATTGTCTTTTAAAAATTTGCATATTGTGTAGTTTGTAGTAATTTACAACAGTAAGGTGCTAACAACCACAGTGTGTGTAAAAGTACACTATTGCATTTTCCTTGCAATGTTTTCCTCCCAGATTTGTATAATACCATAAACTGTCAATAAAAGTTTGCATTATTGCATCACAAAAAGAATCTGTAGCTGTAAGCAATTCTAATGCTGAGAATATGAGCTGAAAGTCAAGCGATCCCTTTCTAGACCAGGTGATTTATTTTGGGACACTGGGTGAACAGAAAGGCCAACAAAGTATATTGCTGACATTCTGTATGCTGAACTAATACATTACACATCAATTTTTCAGTTTTTGAAAAAATAAAACAAGTTTGGTGTTAATGGGTTAAAATGGTTCCAATATTTTCATATGATTCTTTTAAAAATTACAACGGAGGGGATTTGGCACTGAAACCTATGGTTTATTGTATCTAAGCTCCAAGTGGGACATCTTCGAGAGGAAGGATGAGGTGAGGGGAGACAGAGGGTGGCCAATCGAAGGAGTAATAATTGTGCAGAGGGCAGTGTTCCTATTTTTTACCTGTTAGAAACTCCCCTGGCATGCTGGCACAACCAGCATCTCACCCACCATGGTCCAGAAATGGCCCACCAGGTCAGCACGGAGACCGGAAACCTTCCTACCAGATGAGAAAGTGTTTACCAGAAATGTATCATCCTGCCATGCAGTGCCAATACACCTGCCAACACTTCTACCCAGAAAGAGACCACCAGATGAGAGATGATGAGAAATGATAATGGAGATAAAATGGAGGTACAGGAGATACAGGGGATGTAATTAACCCTTTCGCCGATATGGACGTCATATGACGTCCAAGTTAAAAGGCCCCAAACCGATATGGACGTGTATAGACGTCCTGCGCATACATGCATTTAATGCTCATCTATAAGGATTGTAAACGTATCCTTAAAGGTTTCTTTTTGAATTGTACACCTCCAAACCTGGATAAACACCCAAGGGCACATCTGCAGATTCACACCCAATAATATTGGTTTCCTTGCGAACTTCTTTTTCGCAACACACTACACATTTTCGAAATGGTTACAAGTTTTTTGGGTGTGGGTGGTATACTTTTAGGAAAGTGTTTTCTCTCAAGTATGAGGGATGATGTGGTGAATTTTGCCACCCCCTAGTATAAAGAGGCCTCTGAGTATTATAATACTCAATTAGGTTACGAGCTCTTTATACGCGCAAGTACAGGTAGATGAATGTCTTTTACAGCTCTGAAAATTACTAAACAACTGTGCATAGTTACATCCAGTGGTATAAAAATACTTTTTTTTTACCATTTAACTCTTTTCCGTAAAGAGGGATAGCTGGTAATAGCTGATCCGTATCACGCATATTTGACCCGCCATTTCCCCAAACAATGGAGTAGCTAACATGCCAGCTGTAGACCAGTACACGTCACTGCTACGTATGTCCTAAACATCTCCATAATCGTACAACAAATCTTCCAGATTTTCTACAGTAATATCAGAAGCCTGTACACATCATACCCAAGCTAATTTATTTGCTACATTACCGGGATAAGTCATGGTTAACATTGAAATTTAACAATTTCAAATGTGCCATACATTTAGCTCTTGATAGCTTCAAGAAATCACTGAACAAAGAGAGAGTATAAATATCTGAAATACTGAGCGAAAACTGCTGCATAAGGCTACCAGAAACCTTGGTTGAGAAACACTGTAATAACAGATGCTGACAGAGTTTTCATTCCAGTGTCGGAGTGTGTGACGCAACATATTCTCGTCATATTATCGCTTGGCATAGCATAAATAAACTAAACTTGAACCTGAGAAGTCGCTTACGTAGCTATACATACATACTATGGCTCGTATACACACAAAACAAAGTGATTCACATATTAGGCGCGTTCGGCACAAAGAATGGCTTTTGCTACAGTGAAACAAAGTAGTGAAATTTCAACAATTTATTAATTTAGTCTCTACTTTATTGTTACTGTAGATTTATACTGCCTTTAATGAGTTTTAAACCAGTTTTTGTTTCGTTTAAATAGCTTAATAAATACGGAAGATACGGAATTGTATTTATGATGCATTTTTACAGCATTTAACAATTTAAATGTCCTGTTCTGTTTATTGGGTATCCGTTGCCGGCCCCTGGAGGGTTTAAATGGCCATCGGCGAAGCGGTTAACCTACCCAGCATTGACCATGTAACCCAGGAAAACCCCTGAAAAAACTCATGGGTCAGGTAGGTTGGCCACGGGAAGCAAATGCGGGCCACAGATAAAACTGTCTGAACCATTCCACTCGGTCTATTTGACCAACATGATGTGACTTTCTTAGCAGTGTGCACCTAGAAATCCTCATCCTTATTGGAATTTTCTGTTTGACCCAGAGACTTAATTATCTGTATCTTCTAGTTGAGCTGGTGGAATAGGAATAGGGTCATCTATTTCATGTGGTACAGGTCTTATGACTCAGGCAAGACCATTTGGATATTTTTTATTTTTTTTATTTGTGTTTTTCTACCCTGATACCTTGCACTTGCAGAAGTGGAAGTGATCAAGTGATTTTTTCTTTCACACCATATCATAAGAATTTCAAACCTCAATGATTTCTCTTTTCCACTGTACCACTGCGTTAGCTATTCATACATGTTTTGCAAATGATATGTGGAGCCCATGTGACTTTGGTCTCCTTGCTTAACTTTAAGATATGCAAAATACACTTTCTTAAAAATTGTGTCATGTTTTCTCTGCAACAAGAAAGAAGCACATGTATAATAGGAGTTATTTGGATTTTATTTATGAGTCACTATGTTTACACTCAAAATCAAAAATAAATCAAACCCAAATATGAAGAATACTTCACTGTTAATAATGCTTCTGCTTTTAATATTTATAGTTATTTGGATTGTTCACCCATTTTCTCCTAAAAGAGATAGAAGCCATTGTGAACAGCAAAACAAAACTAATCAAATATTAGGTGCGTTCAATGCAAAAAATGGCTTTTGCTACAGTGAAACAAGGTAGTGAAATTTCAACAATTTATTAATATAGTCTCGTTTATTGATACTGTAGATGTATATTGCCTTTAATGGGTTTTAAACCAGTTTTTGTTTCATTTAAATAACTTAATAAATACGGAAGATACAAATGTATATTTATGAAGCATTCTTACAGCACTTAACAATTTAAATGTCCTGTTCTGTTTATTGGGTATCCATTTCTGGCCCGTGAAAGGTTTAAAAGGCCATCGCTGAAGTGGTTGATGGTGCCACTAACAATTGTGTGCTGACATTGCCATGTCTTGCATATAAACAAGGTTATAAGTATCACGGTACACAAATGTTCCCCTGCAAGATCGAAGAAAACATAGCATTGGAGAAATGTTTATATTGCTTCAATGGATATTAAATTGGGACTTAAATTAATGGTGTAGACTGCAAGAAATTTCAAATTCAGAAATAGGGGTTCCACTTAATTATTTTTACTATTTCATTCTCACATTGCATATTTGATATTGACCAACAACATGTAGTAGTGCCACGGATATTCCAATCACAATCCTTTGTCCCATAATATATTTGTAAAGATGTGATTTTATTGGATAAAACATCAACTTGTTACAGAACTGTAATAGTATGAAAGCATCACCACATTCCTTCATATTTTGGTGTTGAAAGTTAGGTTTTTGACCAATGCACGTTCAGATACCAGTTTTGAAATAAATTATGTTCTTGAAAAAACTATGTCTTTATGTTCTGATCATATTGTAACCTAATTTTGAGATTAAATATTTTCTCATTCCCACCATTGGTAGTATGGGATAGTATGAACACTTTTGATTGTTCCTCTGTTTACTATGCAATGATCTGGCAGCTGAAGCAATAGCAATTCGATTTTAAACAACATAAGTATAAAAGTGTAATAATAATAATAATAATATTATTATTATTATTATTATTATTATTATTATTATTATTATTATTATTATTATTATTATTATTATTATTAATCTAATATGTAAAATTTTATTCATGGAATAGTGTTAATAAATTTCACTTGAAGATATAGGTTTCATCAGATCTGATTGATAAACTCTTAACCTCTGTGGGATTACTTATGAAAAAATAAAAGAATTTTCATTATAATGTCCCTGTTTGCAAGAAAATGCTATTTAGTTATTTTTGCTCAAAGGAATATGAATATCTATAAGGGTTTAAAAAAATGAAACATTCAAGTAATTTTTGGACAGTGCTTTAAGAAAAGAATGTGTGGTATACTGGGAGTATACTGAGTTTAGAGAAATATTTATTTTTGCTCAGAACATACATATAATGAATTAACTGTAATTACTAAATAATATTTTCTAATGTGGCATTTGTTATTTAAAACAAATGCTGCATATGGTTACTTTGTTTAAATTATCAAACTTTTTTATTACTTCTGCTCTAGGTTGTTATCTGGGTTGATCCTTTGGATGGAACTTCAGAGTACACCCAAGGTAAGTTATGGATACATAAATATTGCAGTATCTTTTAGGATCATATTCATTTAAATTATTATTTTTCGTATAGGCTTACCAGTATGGAGAGAGTTGTGTGGATAGTGATTCTTGTACAGAAGCGAGCATATGTTTTCCGATGCGGGCAAGACTGGCCTACATGAAGGAGGTGGGTTTCTCATCAGTTAGTTGCGCCAGGTGATTCACTTTCCTTATACCTGACCAGCGATTTCGGCGCACAGGTATTTAAGCCGCAATGGAAAATAAAAACAATTTTGCCACATGAATCGTAGGTGGTTTTATATAACTCTCTGTATCTATCGATCATTTTTAATAACGTTATTTCCTCTCTCTCGCACACCACACCTCAACCTTTTAATCTCCCTTTCTTCCTTTCAAATACATTTCCTATACTCAAAGTTTTAGCTTTATCTGGAATGAAATACTTCTACCTTTCATAGGTTAGCAATACTATAATGTTAAACTGCGTGGTATTTAAAATTTATATCTAAAATTATTGTCTAAAATTTATATCTTGTTCCGAAAATAAATATATTATTTTTGTCACAGTTCTAAAGAACAGCTTATATGAATATACTACGACAGTTAATATAGCCACCAAATTGAAAGCTTTTTATATATATATATATATATATATATATATATATATATATATATACAAGAATTTTAACGACCAATGAAATAAATAAAATACCTATTTTGTTTCATAATGATAACGATAGCGTCAACGGTATGTCAGAGGTTTCACGAAGGAGTTCTTTAAATGTCAGTAAAACAGATATGATGCATTTCAGTTGTAGCTACACGTAGAAACCATCGAACTAGACCGGGCTTGAACTCGCAACCTTTGGATCAGAATGCCAGCATCTAAGTCAATCTGATCAGGTTTTATAATGATGGTGATGGTGGTGTTTTTTCTTTTCTTTTTCTTTAATTTACATCCTCCAACGTTAAGTCTTACCGGATGATGAATGGAATGGATGAAATTATGCTCAAATGAGCCCAGAGTCCATAGAGCTTAGAGTTACCCGACATTCGTCTTTTAGGATAAGGGAAAACCCCGGAAAAACCTTATCCAGGTAACTCGCCCTGATCGACATTCGAACTCGGGACCTCTTGAAGGTGAGGCAGACACTCTACCACCACGCTACCGAGGCGGGCGATGATGGTAATGATGATGATGACAAAGAAAACCTGAAAGGTTAAATAAGAGTGTAATGCTAATCTAATATGCAGCTATAACAGAATTAAACATTTAAACAAGAAATAGTTTATATATTTGAAGCATATATAGTTTGAAGTAGTGTGCAGCAATTATCTGCTCTAGAGGCTGTGAACATTACATTTCAGGTAACGAATTAACACAAAGATCATGAAAAATCAACTGTCATGCAGATGCCGTTGCCAAAACCGGTCAATTTTAGCACTTTCTTCGTTCATGTATTTTAGGGAAATAACGTAGATTTACTTCAAGAATATTTTAAAAGTTTCATCTTCCAGTGAACTTGTCTACATAGGCAATAGGACTGTCACTGTGGTTAAATGGACATGTGGTCGATGCACTCTGCGATTGTTAGTTACCTCCTCGGCGTCAAAGGTCACATTTGCATTTTATTTATATATATATATATATATATAATATAAGAGCGGAAGGTTTGCATTTTATTTAAAAACGACAAAGAGTATCATTGTATTGTGCATTAGAGTGAATAAGATTAGAGAAGAATGCCTTTAACCTCAGAAGTCTCTCGTCTTGTTGGCATGTGGGAAGCAGGTCTTGCTACCACACAAATAGCTAATTCTGTGGGAAGAGGACTTGACTGCATTCTTTACTGGATCCGGCGGTTCCAAGAAGAGGGAGAATTAAGATTAAAAACCCGACCTAAATCCGGAAGACCCAGGGTTACCTCTCCGGATTGGATGCAGCCATAGTGCAGAATTCCAGAGGGAATCCGTTCCGCCCTTCTACATCAAACGTAAGGCATATGGGATTTCAGATAACACCTTCGACTGTTAGAAGGTGTCTTCATGCTGCCGGGATCCACACTAGGAAGCCAGCTCGAAAAGAGAACCTCACAGAAGCACATCAAGCTGCTCGTGTGGGATTTGCTCTCCAGTTCCTTCCAATGCCTCAGACATTCTGGGACACTGTAGTATGGACGGACAAGAAAGTGTTCTCATCCGACGAAGAGGGAAGGATGATACTTTGGCGTCCAGACAAGACACGCTACAACCCAGAGCACGTAGTGACCACAGTAAGAAGCGGCAGGATTAGCGTCGCTTTCTGGGGCTGGATGTCGGCTGCCGGTGTGGGTCAACTGGTCTGCGTATCCCCGAGAATGAATTCTGAGGAGTATGTGGAGGTGTTAAGAGGGCTGCATGTTACCAAGTGTTAATTCCGTATATCCTGAGGAAGATATGCCTATCATTAACTACGTTCATGATAACAGCAGCATTCACACTTCAGCATTTACGCGAGATTGGATAGAGCAACATCCTGAAGTTTCTCCTCTCCCTTGACCAGCCAAATCACCAGATCTGAATCCCATTGAACACATTTGGGCTATTATAGTTAACGAATGGGATTGCAGGGCAGAAAAAACTCCTGAAAGCCTCGAGGATCACGTTCAGGAAGCATGGGAAAGCGTGCACAGACGACCTCATATTTGTGAATCTCTCGTCGCTTCTCTTCCTAGGAGGCTCAATACTCTTTTAGATGTAAATGGTTGGTGGACAGGGTATTAAGCCATTAATCGTTCGTTCCCTATCCCATATTATGCCATACATGTTCAACCTAATATTTCCATTCTCTCCTCTCTTCATATGCACATAGGCATCGATTTAGAAATTGGTTTCAGTTTTACCTATATATTAATTATTTTAAATGAAAATTATCCTTTATTTTCTGTCTCAATTATTATCAAGCATAAAATAAATTCATTTCTACAGTAAAATTAAGATTTAAGCATTGCACTTATCAGACAAAGAATTCGACATTCCATTGGAACCTCATGTAATAAAATGTATAATTTACTACAGAGTGTTCTGCTTAAACCTTCTCCTCCTCTTCATTATTATTATTATTATTATTATTATTATTATTATTATTATTATTATTATTATTATTATTATTATTATTATTATTATTATTATTATCATCATCATCATTATCATCATCATTATTATCATCATCATCATTATCATCATCATTATTATCATTATTATTATTATCATCGTCATCATCATCATCACCATTATTATCGATATTATTATCATTACTATTATTACTATTACTATTATTACAGTTACTATTATCATTGTCATCGTCATTATTATTATTATTATTATCATCATTATCATCGTCGTCGTTATCGTCATTATCGTTATTGTTATGGGTGGGTAGAGTGCTTAAAGGTAGCATTAATCGTTATTACGTTCATCTTCCCCTACCTGCAGTGGGAAGTCGGAGGAGGGGAATGTCTTGCTGATAGCAGGTAAACCTGACCTTTCCTCTCACCAGACTCAACTAAACGATAATCGGATTTTGTTCCCCTTGCCTCTCCAACCCCCTTGTCCATCGGAAAACTTCTGCATCGTTCTGTACAATAGAAATCTTACTGGTTTGAAAGCAATGGTCAGATCAGTTTTAAAAGGAGCATTGATATGTGATGGCTTTGAACCAAAACTATTCCTAAGATACTCTTTGTTGATATAAACTTCCATGAAAATTCAAGACATCATATAACAATTCACTTTTTGAAAAGTCTATCACTTTAGCCAGTATATTGTTTTTATACTAACAATGGAATGTGTAAGTGTGTGTTGAATGTTTTTCTCAATTAGCAAGAAACAGAATAAGCTTCTGTTGTAAGAAAATTTTATATAACATCAAATAAACTCATGTAGAAGAAAAACTTATTGACTTTTAACTCTTCTCTTTAGTATAAGTTAATACAGTAAAACCTGCCTTCAAAGGACCTCTGAACAAGTGGAAATCGTATTAAGCAGAAATAATTCATGGTCCCATGCATTTAGGGGTGTAAAACATCGTAAATTGCCTTTTATTAAATGGAAATGCTCTTACATGGACAACGGAAATCAAAGTACACATTTTAACAGAACATTTCTAGTTCTGGAATGCAGAATTTAGAACATTTTCAGGCACCCAGTGAAAATGTGCATTTTCTTCTCTAAGTAAGTGATGTTTCATATTGCTGCTACCTGACCTATCCTTGAGAAGGGTGCGCTAATGACGTTAGAAATACAGAGAAACATGTTGCAGTCACCCTTACTGCATAGTTAACAATAAGCATAGCTGATTGTCTTTTTCTGTTCCAATTCCTGTTCTAATGACTTGTCAGGCAGCATAACAGTACACCTCTAAACTTGGACAAATAGACAAAGGTGGTGGTTTATTTCCTATAGCCACCATGGCCTTCAAAAACAAGAATTGTACTAGATCTCAACATGAGACTGAAAGTGATTTATGCTAGTGAAAGAGATAAATTGAGTGTAAAGCAGATAATAGATGTGTTCATCATAGACAAAACTCAAGTATACGAGATTCTAAAGAAGAAAACGAAATTCTGAAACGGTGGGAAACTTGTGCTAATTGGAAAATAAAGAGCTTAAGAAAACTGAAAACCAGGACATTACTGAAATAGTATGGGAGTGGTTTATTAGTTTTAGGGGGGAAAATCATTGTATATTGAGTCTTATGTTACAGGAACTTGCTAAAAAGTGGCTGAAAGTCTGGGCAAAACTGAATTCAAAACATCTAATGGATAAACTTGAAAGAAGTGTAGGGACAGTGAAGCACAAATTAGTACAAAATTGAATCGAGAATATATTGACACATTGCTTCACTCACACTGTTTATTCACAGGACATGTTTCAAGAGCTCTTGCTCCTATCCTCAGCTGATACTCGATTAATGCAAGTTGTAGTGGTTTCTTCTTTCTCCGTATTGTCAATAGATGGCGTGATGTACTTGTCAAAGATGTCCGGTGGTGGAGTTTCAAAATTCATGACTCTATGACGATTTTTGTTAATGAAGATTTTTTCCCATACGGAAAGGTCTATGGGGTGATTAACATATTTTATTAGAGATGTTTCCAAATTGATGTCATGTCTAGTATTCAAAAAATGAAAAGCCACTGCTGATTTTTCTGTTTCACCATTTTTAATGTTACTCATATGTTCTTTAGTTCTGATGTTAATATTTCTTTTTGTTTTTCCTATATAAATTTTAGGGCAAGTTTCACATTTGATCTCATAGATTCCTGGTTTTTCTTTGGTAGTGATTGAATTTTTGGGAGGGCCTTTTAACAAATTTCTGATATTAAACCTATTTTGAGGTGCAAGAGTTATGTTGTGTTTTGAGAAGATTTTTTGGAATTTGTTATAGGCTGATGGGTGGAAGGTGAATTTTTAAAAAAAATTTTCCTCTTTTTCTCCTGTAGGTTCTAGGGTGGTGGTTTCTTTTATTTTTTTAGCTTTGTTGAGTCTGTTAACTGTTTTGTCTACTAAATTTGGGTTGAAACCATTGGATATAGCTACTTTTTTTATGTGTAGGTATTCTTCTTGATAATCTTCTCTGTTTAGTGGAAAGTTGATCATCCGAAAGATTAAACTGTTGAAAATGGCATGTTGGTGTTGTTTTGGGTTGAAACTGTTCTTAATGTAATTATCTGTGTGTGTCGGTTTCCTGTAAATACCAAAAGTGCGTTTGTTGTTCATTTTTTTGATCTTGATGTCCAAAAAGGGGAGCACACCATCCTCTTCTGTTTCCAATGTAAATTTTATAGCTGGATTTTGTATATTCAAAAGTTTAAGACCATCTTGTATGAGTTTTTTAGGTACTATTGCAAAAATGTCGTCAACATAGCGATATCACACTTTGAAATAATTTGGAAAAGCTTTTGTGATATGTGTTTCAAAAGCACTCATGAATAAATCTGCCAAAAAGGGAGACAATGGGTTGCCCATAGCTAGGCCCGTTTTTTGTTTATAGATCTGTCCATTAAAGCTGAAAAAATTTTGATTGATACCCTCCCCTTTTTGGACATCAAGATCAAAAAAATGAACAACAAACTCACTTTTGGTATTTACAGGAAACCGACACACACAGATAATTACATTAAGAACAACAGTTTCAACCCAAAACAACACCAACATGCCATTTTCAACAGTTTAATCTTTCGGATGATCAACTTTCCACTAAACAGAGAAGATTATCAAGAAGAATACCTACACATAAAAAAAGTAGCTATATCCAACGGTTTCAACCCAAATTTAGTAGACAAAACAGTTAACAGACTCAACAAAGCTAAAAAAATAAAAGAAACCACCACCCTAGAACCTACAGGAGAAAAAGAGAAAAAAAAAATTTAAAAATTCACCTTCCACCCATCAGCCTATAACAAATTCCAAAAAATCTTCTCAAAACACAACATAACTCTTGCACCTCAAAATAGGTTTAATATCAGAAATTTGTTAAAAGGCCCTCCCAAAAATTCAGTCACTACCAAAGAAAAACCAGGAATCTATGAGATCAAATGTGAAACTTGCCCTAAAATTTATATAGGAAAAACAAAAAGAAATATTAACATCAGAACTAAAAAACATATGAGAAACATTAAAAATGGTGAAACAGAAAAGTCAGCAGTGGCTTTTCATTTTTTTAATACTAGACATGACATCAATTTGGAAACATCTCTAATAAAATACGTTAATCACCCCATAGACCTTTCCGTATGGGAAAAAATCTTCATTAACAAAAATCGTCATAGAGTCATGAATTTTGAAACTCCACCACCGGACATCTTTGACAAGTACATCACGCCATCTATTGACAATACGGAGAAAGAAGAAACCACTACAACTTGCACTAATCGAGTATCAGCTGAGAATAGGAGCAAGAGCTCTTGAAACATGTCCTGTGAATAAACAGTGTGAGTGAAGCAATGTGTCAATATATTCTCGATTCAATTTTGTACTATCTAATGGATAGTTGGAGAGTTTCCATATAAGACTTCATATAAGTTTTAACAAACCTTGTGGTGAATAAAATGACGTTAACACTGAAACCATTGCTGATTGGATTGCTAAATTGCCATCAATAACCGGATGAGGCAGATCTGAAAACAGAAGTTTTCAGGTGACGAGATGAGATTCTTCTTCCACGGGTTACCGAATAAGTCATTGTGTTAAAAAGGGAGAAATGTTCGGTAGGAAAATTGTCCAAGGAAAGATTGATTGTTTTTCTATGTGGTTTTATGTCAGGTGAAATTGGGAAACCCCTTTGTTAAATGGAAAATGTCTAATGGAAATTTTTGAGTGTGCTGTTTGATTCTGCTGAAGACAGGTTTTACGTATTACTTGTTTCAAGTAGAAAATAAAATAGCCACCTTGGTTGAGAAGAAGTGCAAGTGAAGTACATTACACCAAAGTGATTTCTCATGTGATTGATACGCATTTTATAATTTGCAAATAGGAATGGAAAAGTAATTTTAATTATTTTTACACCAGGGCTGCTGGACCACGTTACAGTATTGATCGGTATAGCTGTTGGAGATAAGGCAGTGGGAGGTGTTATACATCAGCCATATTACAACTACAAGGTGTCATCCAACACCGAGGAGATGGGTCGTACTATTTGGGGCATCAAGAATGTGGGATTTGGAGGTTTTGAGTCCCAGCTACCTCCACCAGGCAAAAGAATTATCACTACTACTAGATCACATTCCACTAAATCAGTACAGGCTGCACTAGAAGCTCTCCAGCCAGATGAGGTGTTACATGTCGGTGGTGCAGGTCATAAGGTTGGTGTCATATGGTCAGCTAACTGTCAAAAGTAAAATCGCATTCATTAATATAAATAAATGACATGTTTAAATTGTGGAATATTAATTGATATTTAGCACTTGTATTGCTCCACTTAAATTTCTAGCAGGACATGTTTTGATGACCTATTATTGCCATTTTTTTTACTGATCATACTATTCAAATGCTTTAATAATTTAAATGGACCATATATTTATTATGATAGAAGGTGTTTATTTTGAAGAATAGAGATCATATAATAAATATTGAAATACCTCCAATTGATTTTGTTAGCAAATTTGTTTTACTTACAGTAGATGGCAGTACAATAACAATCTGTTATGTAGGGCAATAAATGTAACAGCATAAACAGTCTAAAGAAAGCTGATGATGCAATTGATTAATTACAAAACATCATCCTGTGCAATTTATATAAAAACTTATATGAAGTTGTGTTACAAAGCATTTATCATATTGTAATATTTCTTTAAGACATTTTGTATAGCCTATGTATCAGTTAACAGCAATGGGTAGAGAATTAATAATTTTCAAATACTACATCTCATTATTTCCAACAGGTCCTGCTACTGATGGAGGGTAAAGCACATGCCTATGTATTTGCTAGTGCTGGGTGTAAGAGATGGGATACTTGTGCTCCTGAAGCCATCCTGGAGGCAATGGGAGGTAAACTCACTGACATATATGGTAATCACTACAGCTACAGTAAGACTACATCTTATCAGAATTGCAGAGGAGTGTTGGCCACAGCAAAGGGGGAAGATCACGATTGGTACCTCCGTATGCTCCCTGAAACTGTGCGTCAGACATTAGCCTAGATCACTGTAATGTTGCATGTCTTGGCCATGTTATTTTTCCTTGTATACTGTAGGTAATCATTTCCTTGGTTGTTGGGCTGAGGCCTATATTTCCACAACTCAGCTTTCTTTCATAATTACTGTGGTATTCAGGTTCAGAAATTGTTACTGGCAAACAGAGATGCCAGGAGGCTCATTTTGGTGCTATATGTCTTTCAAATTCTGAATCTGAATCATTTAGAAATTTGGGAGGGAAAGAAATGATAATAAATATATTTTATTAACATGTAAGCGAACAAAAATTTTATTGCACAAAAAAGGGAAGTTTACTGTTAAAAATGAATAAGATGTTCAAGTGAAAAGTGCAAAATTTAAACGTTTTATTAAGAATATTAAGTTTGTAACACATACAAAAGAAAGACTTTTTATTCTGTAGTATTTCCTTCGAGGGCATATGAAAATTTTATCAAAATTCTTTGAAACCAAGCTGAACGAATGACATACATGCATGAAACCCCATATTTAGAAAACATACATATATTTGGATCATCTCAGCATATGACCAAATGTACTTTCATTTCCTCTTCTTTTCCAAAAATAACCTCCTTCCTCCTCCATTATCCAAACATTATAGAATGTTCTTAAGTTATCAATTGTTACTTGATAAGAACTTTCAAAAGGGTCTGTCAAACATGTTTGTCCATCATTTATGTTTCTAGCTCTGTCAAGACCGTAAGATGGTACTCTAAACTATCTCTAAATGATTCTCCATGTGAAATCTTTGAGTTATCCATAGATACAAAAGCAGAACTACAATTATTATGGATTGCAGACCTATGAATTGAGCAGCAAACCCAACTAAACATGATAAGATCATTTTCCTCAACTAGCTTCCTGGATAAATTTGGCTTTTACTAGAATTGAAACAAAAATTGGCTATAGTGTTGAATTTTTCAGTTCAATTTTTTAGACCTTACTTGATACACAGGTATTGTAGAAGAACAATTAATTCCCATCAATTAACCATTGGTAACTTAAGAAAATCAAGCTCAGAAGAAATAACTATAGATTTTCTCATGGGTGAGCTATAAGAACTTGAAAATTATAGAATATATTGCCCCTTTTTATTAATATAAATTTCTTTAATATTCATGTCCCGCATATTGATACTTGTGCTGGAGTGGCAATTTTATTCTCTCTGTTTAACTAATGCCCATCATGGTCGAGAGTCCACAACGGAAGTAACTGACACTACCTACTGGGTGCTTCCAGCTGTTGAATGGGTTCAGGCATCCACATACAGGATGGGATTCCACCCAAAGGTTGTAGTAGACAGTATGGGGAACATTAATAAAGTTATATGCAAACGAGGGCCATTAGAACAATTACAAAGTATTAAACCTATATTTGAGCATAGATAATTTTGATTTACTTGCCTATACATTATGTTAAAGCTAGTCATGAATATTAAAGACAATTTACTCACAAGATCTGAAATTCACACCCATGAAATTAGTATAAATTGAAACTTACAGGTTTCTAAAAGTAGGCTGAGTGAAACTACAAATAATTTTGTAATGTCTGTAAAAGTTACAAACAAATTAGCACTTCACACTTTTAATCTAAACAAGGCAGTATTGAAACACAGTATTAAAATACGGTTCTGCTACATGCATGAACATTTGTGGTATAACATTTCCTAATTTTTAATGGCTTTAGTTGTTTGACAATGTTAACTACTTGTCCTTTATCGTAGGCATATATAAACATTTGAAACAACAGCAAATTGCTGTACATGTCAAGTAGCATTATTTCTGCTACTAAGCAAAAGGACCTGAAATTTAGTACATTTGCAATATACATTATTGTAGTTAAAGATATTAGTAATTTTCTCTAGGCAATTTTATCCACCAACCTGTGTTTCAAGCTCTTGTCCTTTTATTTTGTTCTTTACCTGGGTACTTTGCACTTTTCATTTGAATGTCCATAACAGCATTCTTTTTCCTTCCATTCCTATATTAGCTTTAAGAAAACAATGATGAAAATATGTGTGTAGTAAAAAGTGGTTATTGTGCTGAAAGTTTAGTACAAGAGATGATCTACAAGAAAACTTATGCTGGCATCTGTTGTTGCAGCTAGATATAACTTTTATTGATGTAACAGAAATGTAATAAATTTACCAAATGTAGTGTATGTATTAAACATATTTACAACCAATTCCAAGAAAATATTCTTTGTCTTTCTGTGCTATGAATACAGCTTCTTAACAAAGCCAGTTCATCTTGGAACTTGGCATCAGTGTAGTGACCCAAGTTATTTCTCTTCTTCGATTTAATCCCCGCTTACACTCTTAAACTAGGTACTTTCAATTAAACGAATGCCAGTCTAGTCGTATTTAGAGATTTAAGCATTTTTGTGCATTTTCTTAGTGATCCTTTAAGATACCATTTACAATGTTCATTCAAAATCTACACAAAAAATATAAAATGGATTGTCATCTTTTGCACATCAAGTGTATCTGCAGTTGAGAGTGTATTAGTTCAAGGATCATACAGAGTAGATTTTTTTTTATGTCACAAATCCAGAGGAACAAAATTATACAAATTCCTCTGCTTATTATTTAAATATGGATTTCAGTGTGTGTATGTATGTGTTTGTATGTGTCATATATTTTATACAGATTTTAAATTCCTATTGTGAAAGGATATATGAAAACTTTTGTTTTTAGTAAAGGTGTCATTCGTTTTTCAGAAGGGCAAATAGGCTACACTTGGAATTCTGTAGATGACTTCCAGATCATTGTAGTACCTAATTTTTTTTTCTTTTCCTAGATGATTTAGTTTTATCTTCTTGCAAGTTATTGACTGTTACAAGTTGCTTCAAATTCAAGAAAGTGGTAGAAAACTGTTATTGTTCAGCTGATTTTTATATAACTCAGTTATCTGTTTTCAAATATATTTACTGTAAAAATCAGCTGTTATTTATCAGAGTTTTTTGCATTATAGGTTTATGAACCATTAAACACTTTCTGGTATTGCACACTGTATTACGCTGCACTTTGGGCGAGCTTTTCTTATATTACACAAATAAAAATATTTAGTAAATATTCTCCACTTATCTTAAGAAGCCGATGACAATACTTCTATTATGTTTTTGCGAAATTAATTTCATGAGCATTTGCCCACATCTTCAGTCAACACTGAAAAAAACTGTATCTCAGGCAAAACTGTATTTTGGGGCAAAACTATATCTCAGGCTCCAAGTATTAAACAACTTTTTAACTCTAAAATGATAAAAGGCTGCGTTAATGCATTGTTTTATTGAGATTGTTCACAGTCTATGGTGACAAATGAAGATTGTTTTACCGTATCATTTATGGAAGTGCTGTGCACCTACCAGTGTTGATGTTTGGTATGGTTTCCTTGTGCAGAAATTATCTCGATTCGTAATTTCCATTGCAATAAGTTGTCGCAAAATAGTCATGCCCAGTTCCTTCCACTTCATTATCCATATTTGAGATCTTCTAATTCCAAAGACACTTCAGTAACCAAAATTTCAGAAAGCCATTGGCTGTTTCAAATGTTCTGACAGACAATTGTAAGATGATTTGACGATAAGAATGTATTCTATTTCTCTATCCACACATTTCAAAAACAGGTGGGTTGAAGCAGATGTGGCTAGACCATATTTGAATCTTGACTCCATAGAGCTGGTATTTCTGTTTAGAGAATTGGAGGCAGGATGTTTGTTCATAATATTCTGGTTGAGCAGCCTGGCAAGTGGTTGTTTCAAAAGCAGTACAGTATTTTAGTACTGTAGCAAAGGCACCTCTAATCCCCTTGGAGGAATGGATGAGGTGAGAGATTATGAAGGGAAGCCAGAACTGACAGCAGCAAGTGTAATGGGTTTCTTATGTTTCCAGATTGACCCCCCCCCCCCTCTCCCATCTGAAAAAAAAAACACAGTTTCGGGAACACTCTTTTAATATTATCTCTCTCTGTTTAATAGTCACTTGTAAATATCTGCTTCATTTAAAGTGACGAAGTTCCATTTGCTGGTAAGTTAAACTTCATATTGCTTTTGGTTAATGTCCTGTTCTGCCATATACTTGGGTAACAGCTTATGAAATCAACTGCTGTACTGACTTAAGACCAAAGCTGTATTGATAATAGGTGGTACCCATGATCCCCTATTTCAGTGAAGTAGCCCTTTGTGCAAATGGATTGAGGCCAGAGCCAGGATCATTAATCTTTTGAAATATCTCTGGTAATTGCAGGGGGTCAGTTTTGGATTTGCTTGCTTTGGCTTTAATATTTTTGTTAAACACCCTTCAGATGTCTCTTATATTGCTTCATATTCTCAGATTATTATTATTTTGCATTAGAAATGGCCATAATCCTCCGTTCCCACAATGCTTCTATTTTTGGTGCTATTTTATGTTAAGCACTCGCTATTTATCACTCAAACTGGCAAAGTCACTTCCATCGGTTTCATTGGATCACAGTGTCTTAATTCAAAATTTGTTACCATAGAACTGCAAATCACCTCAGTATCATTCTTTAAATAGAAGCTTAAATTATTTTATTGTACTTCTAGCTTTTGTCCCCTCTTGTTTACCTATATTTTCAGTTTTTATATTAAATAGAAGATTAGACAGCGGGATGTATAGAAAGAAAAATAAGTAACATGTTGTAGGGAGAAAAAGCAGGATTACCTTAAATACATGTCATGTACAGATAAATATATACCTTGAACATGTCTGGAGTTTCTCTTGAATGACTTCAATGGTAACACCTGCCACCACCATTCATATATTAGTGCCAGACCAACCCATCATTTCTGCTCCAAATAATGCTTACATGTAAGGCAATATGAATATTATGTTTAACTGTATTTTATAAATCATGTTTGAAATGTGTAAAAGTTTGGTATATTATTTCAACACTCAGTAAATTTCTGCAGTCAAAATGTTGGAAAATGAATGCAGAATTTTGTCTTCCAATTCTTTATTGTTACATAAACTTTATCTCTAAGCATTTCCCCAGATAATAATAGATTTATATCTGGAGTGTTACAGGGCAGTCATTCTGCCATGACATACAAGGCAATTTTCTTGGACCTTTTCACACAGGAGCCCTTATCTGGTGTTAAGTTTTCCTCAGTATAAACTGTTGGTCTCCTCTCCATGTTGTCCATTGTGGATCCAAACTTTTAAATTTTTCTAACTCTAAATCATGCAATTATTAATAACTGTGACATTCAGAATTCCTGTATAAGTTAAAGCTAATTATCTGCTTGTGATCTATTTGAGCAAAACTTAACATAATGAACATCCTTTGTTATGTAGTGTATAGCATAACTATACACATTAAAAAAGGCTATTTCACATAATGTTATTCCCATTATATACATCTTCCGGTCTTGTAGGCCGTAGTCTAGTTGGTTTAACATCCGATGTTTCGCCGAAAACTACTTCCAGCATCATCAGAGTTATGAACTGAGAGCTCCTGAGTCCAAGACTGGGGCGCTGTGTCTCCCAGTGTGCTATACATAGCCGTGCGTGGAGGGAGGGCATGGCCTGCTAGGGGGAGCATGGCTGCTAATGGGTGTGACACACAGCCTGGAAGGTGTATATAATGTAGTTAACATTAGACAGTACTGTAAATACTGTTACCAACCTTTAAAATATGAACTAGGCTACTGTAGAGCAAAGTCATATAACGCATAATACATTCTGTGAGAGCCAGCAGACACTAGTTGAATCATTCAAGATAAACCCAGTATTTTGTGGAATATTTCAACAAATTCTCTTGGTATTGTAAACCAGAGAATTTTCCTGACAACTGTTGTGTCCAGTTAAAACAGTATGTGCAATGTATGTGTGTAGCCTTTCATGCATGTTCAGAGAAAATTCACAAATAACACATATATAACCAGAAAGTGTTAAAAAGTAGGTTCTCTTGTTTTCGTATGTACAAATCTTGTTCTGAAAGACAAAAGTATTATTTACCTATCTTGTTACTATTTGCTTATCATGGAGGAAGTTTGATATTTATATCTTAAATGACCAATGACAGCATCTGCAGATCTGTTCACATAGTGTTTGTTGTCATATTTCACATAAATGTTCACATTGTTTCTCAACAATTTGGCTCTTCCATGATAAGTAGATGTCCCAGAACAAAGTTGCTCTGTGCCCAGTTTGTTGGAGGTTAAACATTATAAAAGTATAGCTGTTGTATGAAGAATTCCACTGTTCCATATATTTTTATATGATATCAGTATTAATTTGTTGGAGCCACAAAATAATATTCTCCATGAAATGGTATATCTGACCAAAGTTCTCTCAACATGACATAGGCTATGATAATTATGGCAAATTATTGCTACAGAAAAGAAAGAAAATACAAGTAAGAAGGTAGTTCAAGTTCAGCAATAGAAAAAGAAGAATGTACATTTATTTTTGAGAAAATGTTAACGAGAAGTTTTATTTTAGATCATTATGAAGTCTATTATTGTAGACAGCTATCAATATGGTCCATAATTGTCAATGTTTGCAGTTTGTCTGTAAAATGTACAGGAGTGTAGGCCTTTACAGCCTACAGAAAAGGAGTATACCGCGTTTTAACAGGCCAGACCTTATTTGTATGTTTGTCCAACATAGTTAAAGTCCTCATTTACTGGGCTGCAATAAAATGCAGATTTAAAATTTTGTTGCACCACTAGTAGTCTTTAATAACCAGTAGTAAATGGGAAAAAACTTCAGTAATTGACAACCCAAGTTGTTAATTCAACTCCCTAACATGAATTGTTAATCTTATTTGTGTTCTATGACTGCAAATACGTTTCCCCCTTTTTTTTATAACAGTTTCTGTTTATTTTTCATGATATGAAGCTTAAAATATAGACTAGAAATTTGTGTATAACACAGGAAGTCATGTTCTTTGTTTTAACATATATTTATTGTGATACCAGAAAGAATTTCAGCATTGTCAGAAAGAAGCAGTATTAGCATGTCTATAAGGATCCTTATAAAAACTGAATATTTTTGGTACATTTATTGCACTGAACATTTTACGTATTCTAAATCTCATATCAATACAAAATTATTACACTTTGCTGGATAAGGGAAAGTTTTACAGGTTTCAATTTCAGGAAGTTGGCAGGTATGATCTAACACTACTTGCTTCTGCAAATCTGGGGAACTTGGTCAGGCCAGGTCAGGCACTGGGCAAGTCTTTCTTTTTTTCTAAAGATCTCAAGAGTACACCATTACCATGATAAACCAAAGATCTCTGGTTTTGAGTTCCAAACATGTGTAACTGGTGTGTTAAAAGAACAATATCTTTGGCTTCCAACCTCCTTGCATTTTTAAATAACTAAAGCACAAAGTAGATGGAAATCCAACTGAAGGATTTCATTAAATAAAAAGTAAATTTTAAGTGCTATATTGACTTCACAGACAACTCTGTGTAGTTGCTGTATTGCAAAATGATTTTTCATCTTGTTAATGTCTATGTATCTGAAAATTCCACAAGAGATTTTACTGGTCGCATGAACTTTATGACCATGGCTCATTACATTTTCTATGTGTCAAAACGTTCAAAGCTTAGCTTATATATCATTGTTTATACAGATGTTAATTGCTATGTAATGTGTTCAATGTGAAAATGCATGTCATGTTGGTATTTTAGTTATATAAGGCTACTTGTGAAGTCTATGGAAAACTGAAAAATGTCAGCTCTGTGTGTGAGATATTATCAGTTCCTTGTAATTTGTGATATTTACATTTGTGAGAATACGAGTAGTTTGCTGCTGATAGTGTATTCTAGCAATTCACTGATATTCTCCCAAATAAAAATTTTCTTAAAGGAGTGTTTCTCAAATCTAGTATCCCAAATGACAAGCTAAGTGTCTGCAAAAGCAACAGAGGTACTAAAAATATTAAAGCCCTATTATGGTTGGGAAAGTTATTGGCATTAGTGTCTGAATATTAATTTTTAAAGAGGACACATAACACGAAATTATAATTTGATACATCCTTGTTTTCGTAGTTATATTGGCTTTTACCATGATTATTGAATGTGGTTTTACACTAACATCCACTTGTTTCTTCCATTATGCACATTTCTCTTCTACCATAGCTTTTGTGTAGCTCCACGAATGCTTCAATTAGTGTGAAAGTTACTTGTTGACTGTGAGCTGCAACTCGTTAGTCTATTTTAATATTACAATGTGAGTAATTTTTAAAGTAATTTTAAATAACTTTAAACAGAAGCAATGTGTGTACATTGTTTGGCATATATGGCATGTAGCAAAATAAATGGTACTGAATCATTAATTGCCTTGGTACAGAATGTGTTCTTCCCACTCAAGATGTGTACCATCATGTGACACATTGTTCATAACGTATCTGAAGATTTAAGCATTTAGGTGAATAAAAGTTCTGTAAGAACATAAAAAAAACAGTAGCATCTCAGTTCAGAATATATATGTGGTACATATATACATACCATAAATATAGGTATCAGGAACTGTGAATATTGCTTTCATCTGAAAACCATATGTTGCAGAATAAATATGGATCACCATGTGCCATAAGCAACAGAATTATTGCTTAGGATGAGTTTTTTGTGCAACATGTCCCTTTACAGACAGGACTGATCCCACGAGGTTGAACTTACCAATGACAGTTACCATTGTTTTATTTGGTACCTTCTTATTAAATTTCTCTTTGTACTATTCTCTGGAGTGAATTCAGTCAATTCTGACATCTTACTGTGTATGACTAGAAACATTGTTCCACAATGAACATCTTCTCTTGTCAGTAATAAATGGAAATGTGTGAATAGTGAGGTTGATCACACTATTAATTGAACATTATGTATACACTAAAACCGATATCCACTGTTAATATGGGAAAACTTACACATTACAAAAACAAGGATTGAATTTTGAACTTCAAACTGCTACCATGGAATCAGATCAGCAAGTTCATACCACCACCGATAATATTAACTAGTCACTTGGCAGCTAAGGATGGAAGCAAACAACCCTGAAACACATTCAGATTTTACTAAAGTAGGTGAAGTAGTGTAAAATCATAATCACAGAAATTAACAAAAACCTGAATCAATATCATAAGTGTTAACCCTAAGGGAATACAGTCTGTTACATTTGCATTTAGCACATCTTCAGGAGTCTAATTCTCATCTCAGTGAACTAATAACAGGTCCAAACTATTAAATCTGTACTGTGAGATAGTGCTTTTAAGATAGTTTTCTTGATGTGCCAAAGAACTGAAAATGCTATCTTAACTGGTACAGTATCCAATACAAGTGCAAAAATGTAACATTAGAAAACTGCAGATTATTTGAACAACTCGCATGAGAAGTTTAGTTTAAATTATTTCCAAATAATATGTATTATGAATAGACTTTGAAGCATTTTTACATAAAATGAAAGTGCATTGATGGAAGATAATGTTACCTGGAATTTCATAGAAATTATAGAAAAGAGGATATATCTTGAAGTCTGCCTACTCCTCTTGCTGTGTCAGTATTTTCTGTACATTATAATTGATTCAGTACAAGAAACCAGTACATCTTAAAAATTCAGTTAAATACTGGGTTGGTCTAAATTTAAAGGGAGTAATTAATGACACTAAATAACACTCACTTTTAAAATTTCCCATAACATCGAGATTCAACTGTATTGGAACACCACAGTGAAGCGAAAAATTATTAAATTTTAGATGAGTCGCGTTTATACGAAAGTGAAGCAGATGTGTAAAAAACGCGACTCATCTAAAATTTAATAATTCCCATAACATGTTTCAAAGACTTCGCCTCCATCGTCAACCGGACATCGACTGGCTCTCAGTGATGCAGCTGGCAATACTTTGTCATAGGTCTCCTCTGGTGGCGGTTCGAGGAACTTGCTGAACAAATCTTTCTGTGGGATGTTGAAATTGAATACTTTGTTCCTATTTTTTGAAATGAAGATTTCTTACCATGTGGACAGTTCTTGTTTTACTGATTTATGTTCCAGAACCAAAACTACTAAAACATACATCAGGAAAACAAGAACTGTCCACATGGTAACAAATCTTCGTTTCAAAAAATAGGAACAAAGTATTCAATTTCGACATCCCCCAGAAAGATTTGTTCAGCAAGTTCCTGGAACCGCCACCAGAGGAGACCTATAATAAAGTATCGCCAGCTGCACCACTGAGAGTCAGTCGATGTCCGGTTGACAATGGAGGCAAAGTCTCTGAAACATGTTCCGGGAAATTTTAAAAGTGAGTGTTGTTTAGTGTCAATAATCGACTCCCTTTAAATTTAATTTATTACAATAACACTGTTTTCAACACTTCCAAGAAAGGAGCTGGGTTGGTTTGTTTTCTTTCTTCCTAACATATATTGGTAGCATTAAACCTTCAAATTAGTAGATATTTATATTAGTTTTCAAATACATACCTTCAATAATGTTATACTTAACAACCTAGCAACCATATGTTACTATTGCCAACATTACGTCCTTGTTTTTTATACATATACACTGATGCACATAAAAAGTGGCACATTCCCTAGATCACAATAGTGTTTTTCTCTCTCTATAAGGTTTCCATCTCTAGTAGGCAGCCATTTTTTACTCCACCCAGTCAGTAACAGTCTCTATGTGACTTCACTAAAAATCAAACCAAAGCCACAAAATACAAACCTCTGGACAATGTTATAATCAATTTGAAATGATTGATTGGTTTGCAGCCACCTCTATGAAGCTTCACTATGATTAGTATGCAAGGAAGTGCTAGATCTATACAGCATAATCAATTTGGTCTACTAAAGGAAGGAGTGAAAAATTATTTCCAAGTGTTAAACTGAGCGGCAGCTACATTTATATGTTAGCTTTCATCAGTAACATGGAAATGAAGACAATATTTTCATCTTTATTTCTACATTTTCAGATATGTAACTGTTAGCAGCTTAAGCATATTAATGGAAGCCAAAGTGCTCTGCCAATCCAGTGATAAGAATTATGTTTGAAGAAAAGAGCAGCTCTTCTGGCAGAGGCCAGGTTAGATTTGACATTACAAACACAGTTATATTTCATTATGGATCCCATTTCATGCATACTTAAATTACAACAGAATGCTCCATTGAACTGTACTAGAGGGATGTATTACAAGAAAAAAGTATTACCTTAGTGATATTTAATCTGGTGATATTGCATGCGTGCATGTGTGTTTGGAGAGGGAGAGATGAGTAATCAGTAACAACCTCAGCATTTTATAGACTGTGTTTCTATCCTTTCCCTTGTATTAACACAATAACCAAGATGGTTATTGCCCTTTTTATTTCTCAAATACATTTTTATCCGTCTCATTACTAAAATTATTTTTTATGTTGATCACTTGATTCAGATGGTTACAGCTATTGCAATCATTTTGAAACTTCATGAAACACTGAGCAATTCTCACAGAACCCTAGTAAGGCATAAAATAAGGAGCAGTTTCACTCTTGGTGTATTTTTATTTTTTTAACAGATAACCAAGCAGTAATTTCTTTCTTTAGGATTAAATACCTAATAGATTTATTCTTATAAAATCTGTTACAATGTTGTGTCATGCATTATTTTAAACAATTACTTCTATCATGGTCTGCCTGTACTAACACCACAATCTGCTCATATTCTCTCTATATAATATTACTCAGTAAATACATGAAACATTTAACTCGAATTTGAAAATGCTGATTCACATTTTGAGTTAATTTACAATTTCAATTAATTTGTCACATTCACATAAGAATTTAAATGGACTTGTACTGTTGCTGCAATTAAGAAGCATTATAATCTATAGTGAGGTTTTCTTTATTAAGTTGTGCTGTAGTATCTAGTGCTTGCGACTAGTCAGGAATGATAAATGATTAGCCTTTAGGTTAGAAGCAAAACAGGTTGGGCATAAAATGGCTAAAAATTCTCCCAGGGACTGGGATATGAAGCTCTTTTATGTGCTAATAAAGCATGGTAGAGGTCCACTGGCTTTGTATTTTATAACACTCAAACAAAATCCAGTGGCCTGTACCAGGTTTGAACTTTCAACCTTAGGTTTTAGAGCCTAACATGGAGGATGACACACAGGAATTCTGGTACACATAATTTATACTATGTTTACTTGAGAGTTTATCATATCTTAAAATAATCTATGCATTTTTATAGATTGGTAAATATTCTACCTTCTGTAAACTAGATTTGAGAAAATGTATATTTGAGAAACTGGATTTGGGATAATTCTTTTCAGAAAATTTCCATTCTGCACAATTAGTCATTAAGGATTTTGTGTTTGTGGAAATGGATTTGGAAAATGTATATTTGAGAAATTCTTTTCACAAATGTGCGATCTAACCTATTAGACATTAAGGATTTTGTGTTTGTGGAAATGGATTTGGAAAATGTATATTTGAGAAATTCTTTTCACAAATGTCCGATCTAACCTATTAGACACTAAGGATTATGTGTTTGTGGAAATGGATTTGAAAAATGTATATTTGAGAAATTTTTTTTCACAAAAGGTCCAATCTGCACAATTAGACATTAAGGATTTTGTGTTTGTGGAAATGGATTTGGAAAATGTATATTTGAGAAATTTTTTCATAAAAGGTCCAATCTGCACAATTAGAAATTAAGGATTTTGTGTTTGTGGAAATGGATTTGGAAAATATATATTTGAGAAATTCTTTTCACAAATGTCTGGTCTACCTATTAGACTTAAAGGATTTTGTGTTTGTGGAAATGGATTTGGAAAATGTATATTTGAGAAATTCTTTTCACAAATGTCTGATGTACCTATTAGACTTTAAGGATTTTGTGTTTGTGGAAATGGATTTGGAAAATGTATATTTGAGAAATTCTTTTCACAAATGTCCGATGTACCTATTAGACTTTAAGGATTTTGTGTTTGTGGAAATGGATTTGGAAAATGTATATTTGAGAAATTCTTTTCACAAATGTCCGATGTACCTATTAGACGTTAAGGATTTTGTGTTTGTGGAAAAGGATTTGGAAAACGTATAGTTGAGAAATTCATTTCACAAATGTCCGATCTGCACAATTAGACATTAAGGATTTTGTGTTTGTGGAAATGGATTTGGAAAATGTATAGTTGAGAAATTCTTTTCACAGAATGTCCGATCTGAACAATTAGACATTAAGGATTTTGTGTTTGTGGAAATGGATTTGGAAAATGTATATTTCAGACATTCTTTTCACAAATGTCTGATCTGCACAATTAGTCATTAAGGATTTTGTGTTTGGGAAATGGATTTGGAAAATGTATATTTGAGAAATTCTTTTCATAAATGTCCAATGTCTAACCTATTAGACATTAAGGATTTTGTGTTTGTGGAAATGGATTTGGAAAATATATATTTGAGAAATTCTTTACACAGAATGTCCATCTGCACAATTAGACATTAAGGATTTTGTGTTTGTGGAAATGGATTTGGAAAATGTATATTTGAGAAATTCTTTTCACAAACGTCCAAACTAGCCTATTAGACTAGTGTGTTTGTGGAAATGGATTTGGAAAATGTATATGTGAGAAACTTTTTCACAAATTGTCCGATCTGCACAATTAGACATTAAGGATTTTGTGTTTGTGGAAATGGATTTGGAAAATGTATATTTGAGAAATTCTTTACACAGATTGTCCAATCTGCACAATTAGACATTAAGGATTTTCTGTTTGTGGAAATGGATTTGGAAAATGTATATTTGAGAAATTCTTTTCACAATTGTCTGATGTACTTATTAGACATTAAGGATTTTGTGTTTGTGGAAATGGATTTGGAAAATGTATATTTGAGAAATTCTTTTCACAAATGTCTGATGTACCTATTAGACTTTAAGGATTTTGTGTTTCTGGAAATGGATTTGGAAAATGTATATTTGAGAAATTCTTTTCACAAATGTCTGATGTACCTATTAGACTTTAAGGATTTTGTGTTTGTGGAAATGGATTTGGAAAATATATATTTGAGAAATTCTTTTCACAGAATGTCCGATCTGCACAATTAGACATTAAGGATTTTGTGTTTGTGGAAATGGATTTGGAAAATGTATATTTGAGAAATTCTTTTCACAGAATGTCCGATCTGCACAATTAGACATTAAGGATTTTATGTTTGTGGAAATGGATTTGGAAAATGTATATTTGAGAAACTGGATTTGGGATAATTTTTTCACAAAATGTCTGATCTACACAGACTTTAAGGATTTAGTGTTTGCAGAAATGGAATTGGAAATTGATTGAGAAGGTATTCTGTCATTGTATTTGTAATGTCTTCTCTTTTGGGCACTGAAATGAAAAAATGCCCCCCTTTGTAAGATGAGCCATATATAATCCATGTGGACTCCAGGTCTAAACTCAAATATTAATATGAGTAACATTTCGATTAACATTCTTCCTGGTTATCTCTCATGTGGTGCCTCATATTTGAATCATTAGCCCTAAAATATTTGGATTGAGATGAAGGATTCATATTGTTACTGTTGCCTAAGCTTTGACATGTTGGACTTCCATTAATTTTACTACTCAAATGGCCTTTTTCACAAGATGGCAAGCAGCTAATGATTACAAAATTTACTCTCATAAGATTTCTAGCCTTAAAGAGAGTGAAAGTTGATCAGACGATAATTGCTCCAGTCCATTTTATTTACCTTCTAAATGTACCTCAGGTCTTTTCTTACAAATTCAGTGGGGTCATATTTAACACCCTTTTAACATTTCGGAACAGATATGAATCGGCATAGGAAACCTCTTACGTTATTTCATGTTAGTTCAAGTAATTTTTTATTCTTCTTTCTCTAACAAAATGAGGATTTATTTGGTTCCTTTAAATGTTGTGTTATGTTTACAATACCTTAATACAAATGTACAACCCAAAAATACATGATTTCAAGGAAAGATGTGTGTTAGAAATCAATGACTTATATCTCCCAAGATTTATAAATTAGAGTTATCAAGCTTTATACAACTTTAAATAATAATGATTTCATTTGTGATTATTTTTAAGTAATTGTTTAATCACTAAGGTCCATTCTATAACCCTTTTCTCTTAATAATCCAATTCCATACAATATACCACTTCTGGAAAAACCTTTTTCATGTGGATATCTGAAATATGATATTGAAATATATACATTTCAATCCCAAAATAAAGGTGAACATGTTTGCCTTTTCAGTCTTGCCAAAAGAAAATGAGTGGCTACATCTAAACTCCATTGCACGGAAACATGCACTTGCTTCTTATGCAGAAGCTGAAAAATGTTAATTACAGAAATGTTTTTAAAGTTAAGTTTTAAAAAATCTGTTTAAACCTTGAGTAGAATGTGTTGAAAAGAGCTTACAGTACAGGTTTCAATGCAAGAGTTCTTCTTTCTATGCTGTGTCAGTGATCCAAATCCATAGAAAAGGTAGAGCACTGGCAGCATATTTCTGGCCTGAAAGTTCCATTCATACCAAGTGAATTGCCTCAATACTTTTGATTATACAGTATACATAGAGCTATGGATTTGGAGACGATGCTCGGCCAGTACAATCGCTCAAATTGATATCCGTAGATTTTTTCTTTGATGGCATTGTTTATTAAACATTTGATGTAAATACTTTGATTATACTGTATTAGTGGAACATGGAAATGGAGGGGATGACCTAGTGCTTGGCCAGCACAATCAACCAAATTAATATCCATAGATTTTTTTCCTTGAGTCATCGTTTCTACCCCAGTTGATGCACTTAAACTCACAATTAAAATGTGCTATATGCCAAAATACTCACATTTTGGACAGGCATTTAGAACATTCTGTTTATTTTTCCCAAGCATACTTGAAGAATGAGTGAATATCATACTCTACCATCAATGGCATTCATCTCTTAGGTAATGCATCAAAAGTGTAAGTTGTTCTACAACTAATGTTCATTATGAGCTCCATGTTTACCACAGAGGAGTGACTCACTGTTTATCACATTACTAGATTTGTTAATACGGCATTGCATGCATATGTTTTAAAAAATCTTTACACTGAGATAGCTTAAATCAGTTGTTACCTACATGCTGCAGAGATGATTATTGATATTTATATAATCACTTCAGTTTTTTAATCAGTGTATTCAGTGAGTTGTTTGTGCACCTTCTGTCCTTTTGAGCAGGAAAGAAAAAATGGTTGTTTGATGAATGGATTGGTGCCCTTCTGAAATCAAGAAACCTCTGGTATGATAGCATGTGGAAAATGGTTGGCTTGGAGTAAAGTTCCCTTTCATTTCTTTATACTCATTGAGCACATTTAAGAGCAGTACAGAGCTCTGTTAAAAAGGTAAAATAATATCCAATTGTCAAAAAGATAACCAGTGAAATGATTTGTTACAGATGTCATTCAGTATTGGATTCCCTTGGATTTTAAATGGTGATTTCTGCAATGTAAATATCTTCTATCCCTTAATCAGAATATATATTTTGAGCATGGGGGCAAATAGTACAAAAGTAATACTGTAAATTATAGGTGGGAAAAAGTGATTTTCTGATTTTTCCAGTTGCAAAACACTACTAGGTGTCAACTAAAAGCTCCAAAATAACAGTCGAGTACATCCATGAGTATTTACTCTAGCCAGGATTACAGTGAACTTGACATGACTTAATGGAACTTAAAAGAATCTGCCAATGTCATAAAATAAAACTAAAAACAACTAACAATGAGAATCATTCCCATTCTTTAAGTTCATTGTAATGACACTGAGCAGTGAGCTACTCTAGGTCCACTGTTATTTGCTTTACTCTGGTTCCTTAATATCAAATCATGAGTGTTTGGTCCATTCACCAGGACTATCAGAAGATATAACCTTTGATGCTCCCTTCCCTTTTCTCCCTTACACATTGCAGGCATGAGTTCATAACCTACTGTTAACAGTACACATCTGTGCACTTGTTTCAATTACTGCTTACTTCATTTATGTTAAATTCACATCCCCCGTTATCATTGTAACTGTCACAAAATCAGATTCCATAATGCTAATGATTATGGGTATTGTTCTCTTAATAGAATGTAAAAGTAGTGATGGTTTCAAGGTTTTACAAACCTGAAACTTGTAACTGTTTGGTGTAATCAATCTAATGCATATAATCAGAGCATTACTCTTGGAATCAACACAGGTAACCAGGATCATTTAGGCTTGGACTTGAGAAGGGAAGTCTGCGGTTCAAACTCCGCAAGAATTGCCTGTCTGATGTTTTCCTTGGTCCTCATAATTGGCAAACACTGGAAAGCTAACCTAAACATAGACTTGGAATGTCTTTCCCAGTTATTTCATATTTCACTACCTGTGGTACCATGTATAGTAAAATGGGTATTAAATACTATTTGAAAAGAAGATTGTCTTGGAACCAGTTATACATTTTATATTTAAATGCTTATTTTACTGCAAAATTGTAAGACTGTAATTTTGGAACTGTATAACTCTACCTATGTTTATGTTATTGAAATGACTTCTTTTTCTCCTGTCTCTGTGTTACACATTTGTACTGAATGCACATGTACTCAACTTCTTGTTAGTCATCTCATGATGGCAGTATCTACACATTTTCCATTTTCCCTTTTCTCTATTAAAATGACGCAGTTGTACTTACTTTCATTTGATCATGTTTGTAATTTTCTAAATATGTTGCATTTATCTAATCTTTAAGCATCTGCTTTCCTTATTCAATTTATGTTATTACTGGGTAATACATATCTGAAAATTTAAAATGAATCTTTTTAACCATTGATCAGAAGACATTGCTAATCAAATTATGCAATAAAAATGGTAAAAGCTTTATAAAGATGTCTGTATACTGATATAGTTAAATGCATAAATATTTATCTTTAAAGTACTCAGTCAACATCACAGTCAAAAGCAAAGGAACAACAGAAATAAATAGCGATTATCAAAATGTTTGAAACTGCTGCCAGAAAGGTTAGGTATTGTTAAATATAATGCAAAGTAACAAAGTTACCTTGAGTTGTTAAGGGTTACCTGTATTGACTGCATAAGGGGAACGTAGTAAAAAGAACCTATTTTTAAATAAGGAAAGTGGGCTATAAGCATATTACTCTTTGAATAATTAATCTTATTGACTGTTGTACGTGTATAATAGGTTTAGTGAATGTAAACATTTTTGTAAAGCTGTCTACGCACAAGGCTATCATCTATGCTCATTGCTGTCTGTACTTTATAACACTGACACACATCAGAGATTTTTAAATGCAAACCTAATTTTAATTAAAATTCATTCCTCCTTTTTTGATTATGTAGTTTCAGCACAGAATGATATAGCATTCCAATCTTGCAGAGAGGTTTGCACGTTTAGCAGAATTTGTTTTAATTTTTTTTTTTTTTTTTTTTAATTTCTGTGATGCTCTGTGTTTTAAATATGGGTGCAATCAGTATAGACTGATAGTGTCAAAGATGGTCTTTATCTCTATTAAATATATTTGATAAAACATGGCAATTATAAAAAATTTCATTTATGTAGTTTGTAGCATGCAATTACCTGCAGAGTAGCTCTGAATAAAGCAGGATGAAAAATTAAGCAGTAAATTTATTAGTGATCCTAGAAATAATACGTTTTCCTTTAAAAAATATCTTGTGTGTTACACTCACATTACTTTCTCTACCCACTTATCATTTACTTTAATATACTTCAAATTAATTAAGGTAGGCATACAATACATCTTTCGTTATGAGAACAAAAGAGTTAGCAATAATCAAATGTTTAAAGACATCACTAAATGGTGGCCTTGAATGTCTGTACCCATTTCATGATATTATGTGAACCAATTTAATAGCAACAGTACTTTAAAAACTGTTGAAAAATTTGAACCAATAAGAACAGGTATCACAAAAATAAGTGGTTTAAAAAAAAAACCTTATATTAAGTAATCTTTTTATGTACACTTTCATCTGTCTCTTATTGTTAACCCATTATGCAACATTCCTTTCAGATGAACAGGCCTGTAGAAGTCATAACCATAAAATTTAAGATGTATGTTTTATTCTTCATGTAAATAGTTTAAATATAGGTTAATTTAATCAAAATTAGTAGAGGCATTTTTGAGAAAGTAAAAAATATGGAACATTTTTAAGTAAGGTAAGTTGGACATGGGAGGGATTGCATCACATATTAGCAAGCTCCTGAATTTATATACCAAGTTTGGTATTTATCAAACATTTCATTTTCTCAGGTACACTATTCACACGCACACACACACACATACAGCCCATTTTCTAAAACAACTTTTTTTTTTTAATGCAAGGTGCCTTAAAACCTTTATTTTTGGTGAAATCCCAACATCAAACTTTTGAGTGGAATACAGTGCTTCCGCTTATCTATTATGCAATAGGTACATATTCTTCAATTTTTTTTCTGTTATATAAACTCATTTTTACTTTAAAAATGCACATCAAATAATTTTCTGTACACCATATATAGAAATGAAAAAATTATTTGTAGTCAGTTTTTTGAAGGTCCTTCAAGGTGAAAATAGATGCAATGGCTTCCGAAACTAATCCCTCAATAATATAAAAATGTAAGTGACAAAGTGTTAAAAATTGACTACAAATAGTTTTTTTCAATTTTGATGTCACTGCTACTGAATTCTCCAATCAAGCATAACCATATATAGAAGTTGAAAAATCGGTGCAATTTTCAAAGAATTATACAACTAACAAGATGTAAAATGCCAGAACACATGTATTGCAGTTTGTTGTTATTTCTGCATATTTAAAATTTGAATTTTCTCTGTTGATCTGGATGTTAAAAGAATTTTTAAAATGAAGACAAAAACATTTTGAAGTTACTGTATTTTATAGGACGTAAAATATATAAAAAATTAAGCCATTCAAGCTAAATCAATAAGATGGAGATTCACTATCTGAATATTCAACTTGGAGATCAATTTGATGGTTAAGTACAGCAGAATATTCACTGATATAAATATGTTTTATATCAGAAATACTTATCTTTACTTCATTGTGCCAGCACTTGCAGAGTAGGCTATAAATATTGTGGACTGACTGCATTCAGGTTGTCAATTTGCTGGCTTCTTGACTTAAAGATTCAGGATGTGATTCAGAAATGAGGAATTAATTTTTTCTTTCTGTACTACTAACATATGTATAGTTGAGAAGATGATTCCACCACATTTGATGTGGATACTGTCTCATAAGTAATGCCATTTCTTCAGAAAGACAATTATTTGAAATGTGTTCTGACAAGAAATTAAGTAATTTTCAGTGGTATTGAGACATTGTTAGGTGAGGTTTATTATCCCACAACTTTTTTATTGTAATTTACGTCCTCCAACGTTAAGTCATATTGGACGATGAATGGAATGGGTGAAATGATGCTCAAATGAGCCCAGGATCCATAGAGCTTAGAGTTACATGACATTCGTCTTTCAGGATATGGGAAAACTCCGCAAAAAAAAACTTATCCAGGTAACTCACCCTGACCGAGATTCGAACTTGGGACCTCTTGAACATGAGGCAGATGCACTACTACCGCGCTACCGAGGTGGGCTATCCCACAGTGGTACCAGTCTCCAAATAATAATGAAATTAAACATTATTCAAAATCATTTATTATACAATCTAAATAATAAATATAATTTCATCTACCATAATTTAATATTGCTTTTGATGTGAAGAATTCAGTGACACCCACTTACACTTCTAAGTTGTTAAAATTTCTTTCATGTAGAAAATGGGCCATGGATTGAAAAAGATGATAATCTGATGGTGCGAAGTCAGTGCTCTATGCTGGGTGTGGTAGCAGTTCAATTCCTCCCAATTCCTGAATTGTTTCCATAGTTTGTGCAGTATAGGGTGTTGCATTGTCCTGTTACAATAGAACTCTATTTTGGTTAACTAATGCTGGGTATCTCTGTCTCAAAATTTCATGAACTCATTCCAGCTGTTGAGAATAAAGATCCGCATCAATTGCTCGCCCCTTGGGAACAAACCCCCAAAATTCCTTCAAAATTAATTTTCAAACACTTCAAAATTCCACCAGACATAATACATTACTTTGGAAGCGAACTGATTTTTTTTAACAATGACTTCGGCAGGTTGCCATGGATCAAGCCACTGTTTTGAGGCATCAGGTTTTTGGTAATATACCCATTTTTCATCACAAGTGACAATTGTCCTGACAGATCTATCATTCATGGGATTATGGATAAGCTGACAACAGATATCCACTCTATGTTCAGCCTGCTGAGATGTCAGTTCATGAGGTACAGATCTGCAGCTTCTGTATGATTTTCCGAGTATCTCAATGTGGCAATGTATGGTATATTTTGATGCACCAAGTTCTTCTGAAAGCCTACAAGTACTTTTTGCAGATTTTTTCTCAAAACTTGGCATGTATCCTCATATTCTATACTTTGGGTCTTCCAGAATGTGGTAAATCTTTAGTGTTTTTGTCTCCATTGTTGAAATGTTGGAACCAATGTTGTGCCACACGCTCACTAACGACACCTTCTCCTTCCACTTTACATATTCCTCTAGCTGTGGCAGCAGCTTTATAATCTTGTTTCCAGTAATGTTTTAGAAGGACTCTTAAGTTCATACTTTATCTCCATTTTGTATTATTAACAACTGAAGACTGATACATGCTTGCAGTGTATGCAACACTAGCCATGGCATTCTGTAAATAGCATTGTCAAACCAAAGAAACCCAATAAATTTTCCAAAACACCAAAATCAGAAAATTGACATTTCTAATGAGACAACCTAATATCCAGATTTCACTGTAAAACATGTTTTCAGGCATCCGTAGATCTCATTGAAACACACCATTTATGTTATAAACACATTTTTGTACACTTTTTTGTTGAATAAATTATTTCTTGGATATTTCTAGTTTTGGTCTGAATTTTTCAAATACTTTTCTCAAATAGGAAGTCATTCCTTATATAGATACAGTTATGGATATGCATAGAGAATGAAATGCAAAGCCATCACATAACAACCAGCTCTTAAAAGATTGGACTATCCCTTAAGCCTACTGTATTGTATTTTCATTGCACCTATAAAGTTATATATAACAAAAGCTTTTCTGCAAGGGTTTATCTCAATTAAAATTAAATAGATTAAAGAATAAGCCTTTGTAAGAATAGTGTTTGAAGAATGGGTAGAAAATTAATGTGAATGTGATACATTAGATTCCTAGATGTCTGTGTGTGTATCAATGCTCACACAGGAACTATCACTCTACTCCTACCGCTACGCACCTGAAAATTTGATGGTATAATGCCTGCTGTGTATATAAACCATGTGCCCCAAAAATCTGCTATAGACTAGCATCACAGCACCCAAAACTCTGCATGCAACCACTTGCAAGTAGCTGCAGGACATGGTCCATCAGCTCTGTGTCAGGCACTTCTTACATAGATAATTTATTCATCTTGTAAATCATACATTGTACATGAGTACTATGATATAAGACACGTCAAATTGTGAATTTACAGTGCAGCAATTAACTATATTTGTAAATTAACAAGTCACATCCAATAAGGACAAGTCAGTGTTTATATTGTGACTTTGTGGGTTCGTAGAATTAAAAGGCCGAGTTGTAGAAATTAAAAATCTCCTTTATTTTCATAGAAATACTCTTATAGATTACAGCAGCATTACGTTACGTCACCATCAGTCTACCAAGGTCGATGACAACAACAAACCGTGACAGCTGATTACATTAGCTCTCGATACAACACTCTTGTTACCCAACTGTCTTTTCAACAACAATACTCTCAGCTGTTCTCTGCTTACTCTGTTTACAACTAACTCTCCGGCTGCCGTGTCACAATCGCTTATATATCTCATTCACAACTCGAGAAACTTCTCGAACAAACAAGAAGAATAACCACTCTCCATCAATCAAGATATCACTAGAATCTTCCAAACTAGAAAGCCTAGCCGTGCCAGCAAATCCTTTATCTTGGCTATCATTGTTTGCCAGCTTTGTGAGCGCTTGCGCGCTATCGATAACTGCTTATGCAAACTCGTGAAACATTATCTGCTGTCTATTATCTATTTCTGCCGAAACTTTTATGTCCAGTGCCGCGACATTGGTCCCTCCTCAAGGCTGGTCGTCCCGAATAGCACCATCGTAGTGGGCCAGACGATCCAGGTGTACCACCATCTTCCCTCGGGGCACCTTCTGGGTGCGGTAGACCACGTCGTTAGTCCTCTTCACCACCCGGTACGGTCCTTGCCATGGTTGCTGGAGCTTCGGGCATCATCCCTTCGTCCGGGTAGGACGGTACAACCAAACTAGGTCACCCCCCTGGAAACCTTGGCTATTGGCTTGCATGTCGTATCGGGTCTTCATGCGGTTGCTCGCCTTCTGGATGTTCTGACGAGCCATCTCATGCATGTCTTGGAGATGGTCCACCAGGTTCTCCACATACTCGGTTGCTGGCGGTTTTGCGTCCTGGGGCTTCCAAAAGCCAGATCACAGGGGAGACGTAACTTTCGGTCGAACATTAAGCTGGCTGGTGTCATCCCAGTGGTGTCGTGTGTTGATGAGCGGTAGGCCAGCAAGAACAGTGGCACCTTGACGTCCCAGTCTTGCTGATGGCTGGCCACGACTTTCCTCAGGTGCTCTTCTAAGGTCTTGAAGTATCTCTCCACCATGCCGTCCGACTGCGGATGTAGGGGTGTGGTGCGGGTCTTGTTCACCCCAAGTCTTTTCAGTGCCTCCTTCATCAGATTGGATTTAAAACTGGTGCCCTGGTCGCTGTGGAGCTCTAACGGCACCCCAAATAGGCAGAACACTTGCTCTACGAGGCAGTCTGTGATTGTCTTTGCCTCCTGGTTCAGGTTGGAATACACCTCCGGCCACTTGGTGAAGTAGTCCACGACCACCATGAGGTACTTGTTGCCACGGTGGGATACTGGGAATGGCCCAGCTATGTCGACGGCGATCCTTTCGAATGGGGCGCCGACGTTGTACTGCTGCATGCGACCCCGGCTCCTAGTCTGGGGGCCGTAACTCGCCGCGCACGCTTGACATTCACGGCACCATCTCTCAGCATCTGCTCGGAGCCTCAGCAGTAGCGCTGTCGGAGTTTATCGATCGTTCGGTTTGCTCCCAGGTGTCCTCCTGAAGTACCGGCGTTCACTTCCTCCAAGACTTCCGGAACCTTACTTCGGGAAAGTACCAATTGCTCCCTCTGCTTCTTCCCATCAGATTCCCATACCCGGAACAGCACGCCCTCTCGTCTTCAGTGAGTCCCATTGGGCCCAGTACGACTTGTAGGTGGCGCTCCTCGCTGCGCTGTACTCCCAGGTTGGTCTTGTCCCTGCCTCCACTTCCCTCAAGAGTGACTCCAAGTCTGCGTCCGCCAGCTGCTCCCTCCTCAGGCCTGCACTATCCCAGCCATCCGCACACTGCCGTGACTACTCGGACTGTTGCGGCACGCTTCTTCTCTTCCACTCTTGTGCATTAGCCGCACTCCTCTGGGCATGGTCTTCGAGACATGGCGTCTGCGTTACCGTGGCTCTTCCCTCTATGATGTTCAGAGATGAAGTCGTACTCCTGCAGCCTCTGGACCCAACGTGCTGTCTGGCCTTCCAGGTTCTTAGAGCTCAACAGCCAGGTTAGGGCGGAATGGTCAGTCCTCAGGTGGAATGGCTGACCGTACAGGTACTTGTGGAAGTGTTCCTAGGTCTTTACTACCGCCAGTAATTCTCGCCGGATGACACAGTAGTTCTTCTCTGCCTTGGATAGTGTCTTGCTGTCGTAGACTATCACCCGCTCGTGGCCGTCCTGAAACTGCGATAGGACGCCTCCAATGCAATGGTCGCTGGTGTCGGTGTCCGCAATGAAAGCGCCGCCTGGTTGTGTAAATCCCAAAATTGGAGCTCTGCACAGGGTCTTCCGTCCACACATAGGGTTGGTGTTCCTCTGTCAGGCGGGTAAGGGATTTGGCGATGTTGGAGAACCCCTTTATGAAGCGGCGGTAATAACTGCACAGCCCCAGGAACTGTGCAACTCCCGCCTATCCCTTGGGAGAGGCCAATCTCTCACAGCCTGGGTCTTCTGCGGGTCTGTGGCCACTCCGGTTGGTGAGAATATGTGACTCAAGTAGTTAACTTCCTTGCGGAAGAGCTGGCACTTCTTCGCGTTCAGCTTCAAGTTGGTTGCCTGCAGTCTCTGTAACACCTTCCTCAGGTTGTCCAGATGGTCTTCGAACGTCTTGCCGACGATGATACTGTCCAAGTATAGCAGGCATGCGTCATATGTCAATCCTCTCATTACTGATTCCATGAAGCGTTGAAATGTGGCTGGAGCATTGCAGAGGCCAAAGGACATAACCGTGAACTGCCAAAGCCCTTGGCCTGTCGAGAATGCAGTGTTCTCCTTTTCTCTCGGGTCTAGAGCCATCTGCCAGTAAACTCGACTTCAGGTCCAGGGTCGAGAACCACTGTGCACCAGCTAGCGTATCCAGGGTGTCATCAATCCGGGGTAAGGGGAAACAGTCCGGGTGACAGCGTTCAGCTTTCTGTAGTCCACGCAGAAGCGTAGCTCGCCGTTCTTCATCGTCACCAGGACTACGGGGGAACACCAAGGGCTGTCAGACTCTTCAATCACTCCCCTGGATTTCATGTCATCTACCATATCCCGTACCGCCGCTTTTTTCGCCAGCGGAACGCGTCTAGGTGGTTGCCGAATAGGCCGGGCGTCTCCGCTGTCGATGCGGTGGAGCACGTGGTCCGTGCGGCCGTAGTCGCTGTCGCCTTGGCTGAAGACGCGCTGGTATCGCCTCAGCAGTTGTCGAACTCTCTCCAGCTGTTCTGCGGTCAGGTGATCGGCCGCCCTCTCCAGTAAACCTTCCAGCCTGGGCCCCAGGTTTTGCGTCGGCACCGGCTCCTGTGTCTTGTCGATTGCGGTTACGCTGACCACGGGCTCGCACGTCCCCAGCTCCGTTCCGGCTTGGACGTCGTGATTAGTGTCTGCCAGATTGAGCAGCCTCACTGGCACCTCCTCTTGGCACGGCAATAATGTCCTGGCTACACAGAGTCCGTGCACCGGCGTCTTCTGGTCCAGCATCATGTTCTTCATCCGCTGGCCTTCCACGCGTCGTCACCACCACCTCGTTTCTCGCGGGGACCACCACGTCTTCCTTCAAGATGTGCCATCACAAGCTGGTATGGTCGGCTCGGCTTCCTCGTCGGCAAACCCTTGGCCACGTCAGGTCTTATGATAGTCACGGCCGCCCCGGTGGCTACCAGCACGCGGCACGGCTTTCCTCTTATCCAACCGTCCGCGATGAGGCTGTCATCCATACGCTAGCTGACGGCGCGCAGTGTCACTCGTGGGGATGGTGATGTCGACGCCGACGTGCCCCTTGCCACGCCGGGCCTTACTCGTTTCCCGGCTGCTGTTCCTGGTGTCGGCTGTCTCTCCAGGTATCCCGGCTGGCCGCACCCGCAGCACACGCCACTAGGCCTTAACCGGCGTCCTTCAGCTGGTCTTCTGTATCCGGTGTAGCATACACTCCTCGTTCTCGACGTCGGGATAGCTGTCACCTTGGCCGCCTCCATCCTTTAGCGCCTCGTGGATGGTTTTGTAGTCACCGAGCATTAGGCGCTGACGAATCTCCGTGTCTCGTACCCCGTCAACGAATGTGTAGGCAGCCTCTCGAGATACGAACTCAGGTGGGAGGTCGACTAGGGCTTTGCTAGCCAGTTGCTCAATTGCCAGGGCGAACTCCTGTAGTGTCTCCCCTGGCTGCTGTGACCTTGACTTTAGCTAGCTGCGGTACGCTGCTACTAAGCGGTGGTTTCCAAAACGATTCTCCAGGGCCTCCCAGATGTCCTTGGGCGCCGCCGCTGTCTGGACCGCGTTCAGAACTTCCGCGGTCCTTCCCTGGATGCTGGCTATTAGTTGTGCGGCCTCTTCCTCTGGTGACCATTTTTGTGTTTGGCCATCGTGTCGAACTGACGGCGGAAGACTTCGGAAGTTGTCACGCCGTCGTATTTAGGAGGTTTGACGCGCGCAGATGTGTCGCGTCCCGGCGCGTCGACCTTTAAATACTTTAACCTCCTGCCGACGACGTCCTCCACCATGGCGTTCAGGGACTTAGTGTTGCTGTCGGCCTTTCCGTCCAGGTTGTTAACGAGGTTTGGCAGGTCTTCGAGGCATTTAATGTTATTGTAGGCCTTTCCCTCTAGGTCGTTAAGGCGCTCGTCCACTTGACCCATCCGCTTGCCCAGTTCCGTGACGTCATCCCTCACGCTGGTCAATTGCTCTTCAAATTTTTCGGTGAGGGCCTCGTTCGCAGCCTTCATTTCCGTTGTCAGTTCGGCCATCTTTGCTGTCAGATTGTGATTTGTCGTCTCCAACTTTGTGGCTAGGTCGCTATTTACCGCCTCCGTCTTCGCTGTTAATTCGGCCTTCATTTCTTCCATCCTCTCGGTGATGTCGTTAGCCGTCTTCATTTCTTCCATTTTCTGTAGAATCTTTTCTAATGCAGCTTCCATGGTGGTAATATCCCGCTTTCTGACACCAGTTGTGACTTTGTGGGTTCTTAGAATTAAAAGGCCGAGTTGCAGAAATTAAAAATCTCCTTTATTTTCGTAGAAATACTCTTATAGATTACAGCAGCATTACGTTACGTCACCATCGGTCTACCAAGGTCGATGACAATAACAAACCGTGACAGCTGATTACATTAGCTCTCATTACAACAACACCCTTGTTACACAACTGTCTTTTCAACAACAACACTCTAAGCTGTTCTCTGCTTACTCTGTTTACAACTAACTCTCCGGCTGGTGTGTCACAATCGCTTATATATCTCATTCACAACTCGAGAAACTTCTCGAGCAAACAAGAAGAACAACCATGCTCCGTCAATCGAGATATCACTAGAATCTTCCAAACGTGAAATCCTAGCCGTGCCGGCAAATCCTTTATCTTGGCTATCATTGTTTGCCAGCTTTGTGAACACTAGTTGCGCTATCGTTAACTGCTTATGCAAACTTGTGAAACATTATCCGCCGTCTATTATATATTTGTGCCGAAACTTTTATGTCCAGTGCCGCGACAATATGTGTATACTGCTGTCCATCAGGGGTAAATAGCCCCTCCCGTACACTACTATGTTGTTATGCATATATGTTTCTACATATTCTGGACTCATTTTCGGATACTTCCAGCTATACTCTGCACATAGGCCCCACTTAGATCAGAGATAATACCATCAAACTCAAGCGTATACAGGTGTGAGTATAGTGATAGTCCCTTGTCAGGAGTCAATAATGAAATAATTCTCCTAGATACATGAGAATCATAATTTTTAAGATATACTGTGTCCATTTCTTCTTCCTTAAAGTACAGTAAACAATTTGGAAATGTTACTATCCAATTTTGTAAACATGTATGTTCAAACTCTCATCTTCTATAATAAGTTGGAATGTACCAACAAAAGATTTTCTTGGTAAACCAGATACTTTCAGTGAATCTCTCAAAATGTTCTTCCATTTTTCTTGCTATGATTCTTTTGATTTGTATGAGAAGTTTTGTTTTGCTACAAAGTTGATTTTACTTTTCCCGTTTTTCTAAATTAATAAACCAGGAACTCTTGATGGTTCACATAAAATTTTCTTCCATTTTTCTTGCCGTGATTCTTTTGATTTGTACAAGAAGTTTTGTTTTGCTATAAAGTTGATTTTACATTAATTTCGCTTAAAAAAAGTATCAGCCATTTCCTTCCCGAAAACATTGCAATGTATTGGGATCCACTGGAAGACTTTACTTTTATTTAGGTTTCATATTTGTTTGACATATGTATTTCTTTAATCGTTATTTTTTTGGCTAGGGAATAAACTAACAACTTAGTGCGGCTTTGGAATCAGAACAGAATAACTACGTTTTTGCATTTATATAATCATGGAAATAAATTCTACAGTGATGTTATCACATTAATTTCACCATCAAAATTGGTTGCATATTTCCCCACTTTTTTTTTTGTTTTTTGTTTTTTTTGTTTTGTTTTTTGTAACAGGAAAAGAATTGGCAAAATGCACCAGCTCCAGCTCCTTCATAATCCAGAAGAGAACCATCAGATATGAATCCTGTCTGTAAGTAGCAAGTAACTTAAAAACTTAGTTAAATGCCAAACGTGATATTTGAATTTATCTTCATCCAAGAATTCAAGGACTTTTAAGAAAATGCAATCAAACTATACTACCCTTTGTATAGAATGTGTCACATATTTAATATATTGATATGGAAAATAAAATGTAAGTCATGAAAATTCTGTGAACGTCTTGTGAACTTTCCCTTATTTGATTGAATTTTTCATAATTTTATATAAGGAGAGCACAAAGGGTAGACATAAACTTATCAAAAGAAAAATTTAGACTTCATTAAGATATACGGTTTATGTTAAATGGTATCACATGTTTCTCAAATAGAGGTAGATTAGATAAAGAGGAGGACATCCAGCACCTCGATCCGCAATTGGATCATTTGTGCACACACTCTCTCACACACTGAGTGGAATACATGAGATGAAAGAGCCACAGGTGACATTTGGCTGAGGGAAGAGACATGTAAGCAACAGACACTGCAGAGTTACCTAATGTTTACTGGCTCGACCATCCCAGCTGTGAGGTGCTTGTGGCGAGGTGCCCAAGCTGCTAGAGGTTTGTTGGTTCCTCTCTATTGGAAACTGGAGAAAGTTCGACTCGACCATGGAAGCTCAGAGGACCACCCTCTGGCAGAGCTGAAAAATTTCAACGATGGATTGGTCCTGGAACCTTAATGTTAGCCTTGCATGTTTCTGCAGAACCATCTTGCTCACTAGCCCTTTCCTAAGCATTATCTTGTTGACATGCTTTAAAATTAGTTACTCTTCCCCGCCCCCTTTTTTTTGCAAGTTCCAAGCTTACAATTTTACATAAATATGAACTGCAAAGTTAATTTGTTTGAGACAAGAGACCAAGACCAACTATAAGGTGTACAGTATTAGAAGGCATATGAGGCAGAGCTAGAGGGGGACTTGCCTATCATTGAGCGATTGCCCTCATAGACATGCAGAGTTGCCTAGTTTCGATCGCACAGCACAGGCATGAGCAACAGATTTCTCTTTTTCATGAACCCAAAATTACTACTGGAAATTCGACATTGTAACATGCCTTGGTATATGCAGCAAGAATTTTTAAGGCATCCTGTACAAAGGCTATTTTTCTATGACGTATGGCTGTCATGTGATCTCATGAAGAAAAACACCTGATTCCTGTGTTTATGCTTATGGTATGCTTCAACTTCCAATCTTGCCCATATGTTATCCCTTATCATTACACAGTACCAAGTAAGACATTATGAAGTACCATTAGGAACTGCATATATTTAGCTCATAAATTAACTGACCATGGATCACTGCAGTCCATGAGCACGTGCATGTATTCTTTGTAGTCTGGTTCAAGAACAGTACGTAACACAAATTGAGTAAGGTGCTTTGTGTAACTGTGACAATAGGCAGAAAATTCACATGTTTACATTGTGTTTTGTGAACTGTTAACAATATCACTTTCAAAGCATGGTACCAGTGGCAGAGTTACTAAGGGTAAAGTACTCCACTTCCAGGCCAGAAATGTTACTTTTAAAGTGTACAGTTCCTTTAAGGAACTGTCATCTGAGGAAGTGTGTTACCAGATCAGTTTTTCACAAAGCCAGGAACTCACAGCCAGAGCATACAATATGATTGTGCATACTGTGTCGCATATTGTGAAACAGGGCAAAACGTCTAGCACAGAAATTGGTGAACCTTATTTGGTGACCAGCCAGAAGGATGGAAAATGGCGGAGGGAAGATCAGATGGCAGTGGAGAGAACAGGCAGATGTGGCCAGGCAACCAAATTAGGTGGGATGGATTAGGAGTAGTGTCAGTGGAGATGAAGCAGGATAAGGCTGAGTGGATTGTTCAATATAAAAATGTGTGATTGGTGAATACTGTGAGTGTTAAAAGTGATATTGTTATTAAGTGAAAAAGTTAATATTGAGAGAGCTAAGTGATTAGTGAGAAAGTTTAATATTTTCAGTGAAAAATGAAGAACTTTAAGTGGTTAGAATAAAATTTTAGATAAAAAGAATTTGTAATATACAGAAAGGATTTATGGTTTTTGTCTTAATTGTAATATTGTATAATTTTAAGTTTACTTTTCATATATAACTGTATAGGTAAAGGCACATAATTCAAATAAACATTTTATTCTTTAATTAATTTTTAAAATAGTGATACGTAGAATATATTACTTTATATGATAATAAAAAGGTATATAAAAAGAAATTAGATGAATAAAATAATTTGTTTATTTTTTAAATATAATAGAAAGTAAGAGTATATAAATATTAATAAAAAACAATTTTTTGAATAATTTAATGAATTGTCTGTGTAAAATTTAAGAGTATTTAAATAAACTTATTTGGATAATATTTATAAAAGAAAAAAATGATGGTTACCAGTATTTTAAATGTAAATTAAAAATAAAAGAAATTGTTAGAATAGCTGGAAAATATCGCTGGACACCATTGTTATAGTTTTTCTTCTAATTATATATTATTCTTTTGTCTTGAGTTAGTAATTAAGTAAGTAGGTAAATATGTTTTGTAGAATTTTGGTATTTAATGTGTGTTAGATTTTGTTAAGATATAGTTAAATATTTTTCCTCTTGTTTTTTGGTTTTAAAGTAGAAATGTTTAGAAATAGCTATTTTGTTTATTCTAGTTAAGAAATTGAGCTGTTTTTTTTTTAAATACAGTTTTAGATTTTTTGCTGGATACCAGTATAGAATTTAACATTATTTTAGTTTTTCTGAGTAGATAGATTTTCTTAGATATTAGATTTTTTTTGTTTTCTTACTGTTTTTTCTTCTTTCAGTTTTGTTTTTGTAATTAATCTGAAACAATTATGCATATTATATATTCATGTGTATTATCTGTATTTTGGAAATAAATAGAAAATTTGAATATATGCCCCGGTATAGTTTACAAGGTGCCGGGGTGGTCTTTTCAGATTTTATTTTATTTTATTTTTTACTTTATTTATTTTATTTAAGCTAGCAACTCTTCAACAAGTCACTTTCAGAAATCACATACACTGTTATCAGTAAATAAGAATGTTAATATTGAGTGTTATGGTTTAGAATGTCATAATTATCCTTTGCTGTGTAAGTTTACTTCTGATTATTTGTGACATGACAAATGTTACTTGCCTTGTTCCTTCCCCTTATCTTCTGTTCTGTGTCTCATCATTTGGCAACAGTGAAGGGACCATGTGCATACATTATTTCAGCTCACATGCCTTCTAAAACCATACACAGTTTATACTCTTCTGTACTGTCTTGCTGCTTCTTAATAAACCCTTTCATTAAAAAATTATATTGTAATTAACATAAAACAACACATAAAAAGTTGATAGAGTCAACATTAAACATTCAATGCCATGGCCGGGATTTGAACCACGGATCTCCTGGTTTCTGTCCAGTCGCTCTAACTCATTGATCTACCATGTCCAACATGCCGTCCTGACTCTAAATTCTCCATTTGGCTCATATATTTGACTCGTATATTTCCCCGGTAGACCACTAGGGGCTCTCGCATACCGTTTGTGGTAACTTACTATCGTAAGTACCTGAGTCCCAGGCTTCATCATTTAACTCCTATTTTCAATCTCTTTCCAACTGGCATCTGTTGTTGTCTGCTCTCTCTCTGGTGGTGGAACTATGAACTTTTTTGTCAAATTATCTACTGGTGGGATTTCAAAGTTCATTATGCAATCCTTATTTTTCCATATGAATATGTTCTCCCATGTTGTCAATTTATTTTGGTGTATCACTCCTTTTAATAATTATTTATAATTACTACCACAGACTGCCCTTTACATGTAACATCTTTTCAAAATTTTGATATTAAAAAAATGGCTCTAACGATTGAAATAACGTATGTTTAAGATATTTTCATACAAATTAAATGTATATCTCAAATTTTTTGGGAATGTCCTCAGAAGTCCTCTTTATTCTGGATGATGATATTTATAACTATAAACTCTAAGATAAAGACAAAATATTACTATAAAAAAATATAATCTCCTTAAATCACATTTTCCTCAAAAATTTATTTTTTTCAAATGAAAAGCTGTAGTTTATTCTTTTTAATTTCTTGGTCATTCAAAGAGAATGCAATTTCAAAGGTATCCCATAGCAATTAGTTCTTAAAAGATTTGACTATTACTAGAAGCCTACAGCATTTCAATATTCCCTTTGCACCTATAAGGAAATGCAAAATAAAATCATTAATACAAATTACATTAAGTAGATTTATTTAACGACAAAGACTCTACTCCCATTAGTCCTGGACCCTTAGGACCAAGGACCCGGGCCTCCTTCTACCCGGGAACGATCGAAAACTCCGGGGGTCTTTCCATGGGGCAATACCTTGAGTTTAAAATCCCCCCCCCCCATCGACTACAATGTAAGAATAGGCAGTTGTAATAATTGTATTCATACAAGAGTAGAGAATGCCATGTGAGTAGTAATGATTATGCGGGCTTGTAGGCCGTGGTCTAGTGGAAAATCTTCCAGACGTTTCGTTCGAAACTGTGTCGAACATCCTCAGTGGCGAGGCAGTAACACTCTCGTACTTCCGGCTGCGACTGATAGCGAGACTAGAGCCAAGTCAAGAGCAGGTCGCCCGGGTTCTCCCGAGCGGAGGGTAACGTGCCACGGTACCTATCCGCTGTGCTGATTTACCCGTGCGGTATAATAGTTAATGTCATATTGCGCAAGCTTCACGTCGTTTATGACGGCGCGGTTGGTCTCTGCTGATGCTTCTGGTGCCGCGGTGTACCTCCTGATGAAGGGGGACAATGCTCGATCCACCTCGCTTAAGACGGTCGCTGGCGATCCGTCAAGCAGAGGGGGCGGACCAGAAGCGAGAGGCCTGAGGGAGTTAGGTTTTGGGATTTGTTTGTCCAGGTTGGCCGCACGGTCTCGGGCGCAGCTGCAAGTTTCACCCTTCCAGCCACGACCAAGCACGCTGCGGCGTAAACTGGCGGTGTTTGGGAATGAAGGAGAAGAGGCAGACTTTGCCACTCAAGGGTTCCTTGGGGAGGCGGTAGCACCTCCGTCTCCTGGGGAGACGGTGGTCATATTGACTCAGTGTTCACCAGCTGGTTTGGGTGAGGAGTGATTTTGGCATTCAATGTGCGTGTTCGTTCACGTACGACGTCCTTAACGTAGGGTATGCCAGACTGGGTATGTAGGAAGTGTGATGGGAACCTGCGGTCGGTACCGTAGATCATTCTTAAAGCCTTTTTCTGCACGGCCTGCAGCCTGCAAAGGGTGGTATGAGCCACCGAACCCCAGACTTCGCATCCGTGCAGGATCAGAGGCGGGGCGATCGCACGATACAGCCGTAATTTAAGTCTGATGCGCATTGTTGAGCGGAAAATGGAGTAAAGTTGCCTGAGCGCAGCGTGGCAGACGCCGACCTTTGTCCTGACATGCGGAGTGAAAGTGAGGCCGCGGTGCAGTTGGATTCCCGGATATTTGGTGGATCGAACCCAGGGGATTCTTCTCCGCCGCAACCGCAGGTCACCTTCCGGTCGCCAGCTACGGACCTTAGCCAGCATGAGAGCAGTGCTCTTCTGCGGGCTGATGGACATCCTCCACTTCTGACTCCACCTGCCAATGGTGTGGAGCTGTCGCTGTAGAGGAAGGAGACAGTAGCGCACGTTCTTGTTCTGTGCCAGTATGAGGACGTCGTCGGCATATTGACACATAACTGCGAGGTTCCGCTGGTAGGTCGGACATGTAGGCGGTGAAGAGTAGCGGAGACAGGACACTGCCTTCCGGAACTCCAGCTGCTATGGATCTGACAGAGGATAGCTTGCGCTCGACGCACACCCTAAAGATACGGTCCTTGAGGAAGCTACCGATTAGTGCTAGGTAAGGAGGGGGTAGTTGTGCTAATTTGAGTTTGAACAACAACCCCTGCTGCCACGTGGTGGCGAAGACCTTTTCCACATCCAAGAGCACCGCGATGGTTTTGAAGTTTTCCTGGAAACTCAGGGCATCCTTCTCTGCCAGCCGCAGTAGCTGCAGGGTAGTGGAGTGACCCCGACGGAAACCGAATTGGTGATCCGGGAGGATGTGCCTTTCCTCAAAAAGAGGAGTTAGGCGGGGAAGGAGCAACCGTTCAAGTACCTTTGAGACGAAGGGAGTAGATTGATGGAGCGATAATTTGCGGGAATGGCTGGATTCTAGCGCGCCTTCAAGATACAGATCAACCTTGCCTCTTTCCAACAAGTTGGGAAGTGGCGCAGGGTGAGACATGCGTTATAAATCCGCGTCAAGTGGATCACAGCTTTTCTTGGAAGATGCTGGAGCATGGTGGCAGTGACGCCGTCATGTCCAGGGGATTTATTAGGTTTCAGACTTTAGATCTGGGTGGCCACCTGTTTAGGTGTGACAATGAGAATATGGATCTCCTCGTGTGGTGGCGGGGTTGCCTCGTAGAGGTATTCCACCGTATCCTCCACATGTTTGGTGAACTCGTCGTCTTGGGGGTCTTCCCTTGGTTCGAATTGACACTCTAGGTGGTCTGCGAAACACGTGGTCATAGCCGGCCTCAGTATTTTTTGGTAAATGAGAATCTTGTTTCTGAGACTCATAGACGACTTTTTATTGTAGAGCGGATATAGCCTGCCCATACGTTTTACTACTTTGGAGGCAACAGATAGAATGTGTGCCTTCCAAGTGAGACGCATGTTAAGTAGTACCCCTAGATATTGGGCCTGATTGATCCAGGGAATGTCTACCCCTGCTAGGTATAGCTCTGGAACGTCTTCAATTTGGCGACGGGTGAAGGTAACTGCCTGTGACTTTGTGGCGTTTATGCGTAGTCGTCATGCGAGGAACCAGACGGAAATCATGTCAGCATAACGCTGAAGACGTTGTACAGCCGTGAGGTGTTTACATGAGACCGTCGTGATTGCTGTGTCATCAGCAAACCGGTAGAAGTTTCAGCTCCAGATAGTAGGAAGGGTGTTAAGTTAATAAAAGCAGGGGCCAAGTACACTACCTTGGGGCAACCTTGATTTGATAAGATAGGGTTGGGAAGCAATGTCATCTCTGACAATGGCAAAGGTGTTATGAGTAAGGTAATGATTGACAAGATGAATTATGTAGGAAGGAAATTCGTATCTGATCAGTCGGTAAAGAAGGCCTTCATGCCAGACGCAGTCAAAGGCCTTTGAGATGTCCAGGAATAGGGCAGCAACACACTGACGAAATATTGAAGTCACGGGTCACCTCGTAAACCAGACGTAAAAGTTGGTGTGATGTGGAGTAGCGCCGGGGAAAACCAAAATGCTCTGGGTGAAGAATGTTTAACTCATCTAGGAGATTCTGGAGGCGATGTTGGACCACCTTCTCAAATAGTTTGCTAATAGCTGGTAGCAGACTAGTGGGGCGATGGTTTGCAATGTTTAAAGAATCCTTGCCAGGTTTGGGGATGGTAATGATTTTTGCATGCTTCCATTTTTCAGGAAAAAATGAGAGAAGGAGCAGCCAGGAGCTTTGTAGGGTCGGACTGAAGCAATTAGACCATTGGCCTCAGCGATATTGGTGATGAACATCTCTTCTGTGTTGTAGGGATAGGCAAGAAAGTGCTGAACCACTCCTTCAACTTCGGCGACCTGTTCATTAGCAGGGGATTCTGCTGGATGGAAAGTAGCAGCCAAGTGTTCGGCTAGGAGTTCGACTTTTTCTCTGGAGGATTGTGCTACTAGTTGACCGTCGGTAAGTGGTGGGTCTGAGTTGGGTATGCGAAGCATAGCCTTAGACATCCTCCAGAGGGAGACAACAGTGGTGTCGAGAGTACACAATTTTCGCTCCCATTCTTCATTGAAGTGGTCTGAAAGTTCCAACTTCACTACGGCTTGGAGGTTGTTCTATTGCTTCTTATCTTGTGGTTGGCGCGCTCTGTTTTTGCCGAGATGATATGTCGCAAGTGTTGTGGGAAGGGTTTGAAGGGACTATATGGAGCTTTGCGAGCAGGAGTTGCTTCACGCATGGCTGCAGCCATGTTAGTAGTAATGTAGTTTTCAAGATCACAGCTGCCGTAGCTGTTGTACATCGATGAATATTGGCGGGTTTTTCAGCCATGATTTTAGAGAAGTTATTCCAGTTTGTTAGTCTGGGTTTGGCGTGGGAAGGTAATGATTTAGGCGTTATTTTTGCCTTATACGGTAAGAGAATGGGAAAATGATCGGAGGAAAGTTCAGAAAGAGAGAATATTGTTGGCTGACTGCGTATGTTGTATAGGAGGGCTATATCCAGCCAATCAGGAGATCCACGATCGCCATGTGTTATGGTGGGAGAGGTGGGAGCAAGCCTAATCAGATTTTTGCGTTCATAACGCTCCAGAAGGCGTCCTCGACTGTTGGTGATGGTGGAGTTCCAGAGTGTGCTCTTAGCATTGTAGTCTCTTATGGCTTCAGTGGGAGAGCCAGTGAAAATGAGGTCTAGGTCTCGCTGAGGAATCTCTCTACTCGGTGCGATGTACACTGAGTAGATGTTGAGGGGCCCCTTATCAGTTGCGATTTGGATTCCTGTTCCTTCAAGACTGTCAAAAACTGACAGGTGAAGGCGATGATGGGGGATATTCCTTTGAATGTACACAGCAGTCCCACCATAACCATCCGGACGATCAGTTCTATTGACAAATCATTCCTGGAATGGCAGTCCTATGACGTGGAGCTAGATGTGTCTTCTGAACAAGGAAGATGCTGATTTTGTTCACAGCAATGAAGTTGGTGGCCTCACGTAATTTATGCCGTAATCCATTTGCATTCCAGGAGCAGATGCGTAGACTGGTGAGGTTGTTTATGATGTTATTGACTTCCGCCATTGTTGCCCATGAAGATAAAGACGGTGTGAACTAAAATTGTTTGTGGTGGTATTGTAGAGGGGCGGATAGCCAGTGCGTCAGCTATAGCAGCTGCAAAGTCAGCTTGCAGGGGTAGAGGAATCCTAGACATAAGGCTCAGAAATTTCTCAGCAGGGATGGATGGCTTAGGATTCTGTGGTAGGGAATGACTTGTGGTGGAACGAGTCAATAGCCGTTGTTCCATAGGCGTTCTGGATGCACCATTAGTTGTTCGTGTTGAGCACGCAGACTTGTTGGCTAGTGCAGGTGGAGCCTTCTCTGATGTCCTGTTGGTAGATGGACGTTGGGATGGTGTTAGCGGCTTAGGTGGAGCTTCATGCTTGATTGGTGAGGAGCTTGTAGCTCAGGTTCAAGAGTCCGTTGGGGAGGACCTTGTTGTTGTGTTGAAGAGGCAGTAAGTGCAGCAGCATAATTCTTATACTGTGGTCTTGTCATTGGAGGGAGTCCAGGGTAGGGAGTACCCTTGAATGCTTACTTGGGGATGCCTTGTGGTTTAGGTACCTTAGAAGCAACGTCAAAACGCTTGCGTTGGCCATTTTTGTTGAGCTCCATTTCTATTCTGGCTTCCTGCCAGGCAGGGCACTTTGCGTAACGGCTGGAGTGCTCGCCTCCACAGTTGCAGCATGTTGGTTTTGAACCAGAAAGACCTAGTACCTTGCAGTCTGGCCATTTGTGACCTGAATCACCACAATATGACCACACTGGTTCCAGTCGGCAGCCTACCGCACTGTGTGTGAACTGTTGACAATTTGTGCATTGCATAGGACGTGCTGGTGGTCTATAAGGTTCAACCCTTATGATGGCACCAAACATTTGGGTTTCCTTATAGGTGGTGTTAGAACGGGACTCCTTCCACAGAGCTACCCGGGAGTGCGGTAGCTTTCGCTGAGTCGAGGAACGATTTGAACGAAGCTGTCCAACACGTTCGATTGGATATTGCAGTTTTTGAAGGAATTCATGGACATCAGCTTCTGTGACGTAAATGGGTAGGTCCTTTAATGTTACATTCATTAGCTTCTCATCAGGCAGCAAGGTGGTGAGGTACTGCTACTTGCGGTCAGTTAGAAATTTACGTATTAACCTGTGATCAGCAGGTGTGGTAGGGAGGAAAGCGATGGAGCCACTCATGTTTTTGATGGTGAATTTTGTATCTCCGTGGCTATCGTTTAATGATTTTGTAAGTTCGTGGGCTTGTGCTGGATCTCGTAGGAAGATGGGAGTGGTCATGCTAGATTTATTGGCGTTTTGTTAGATTTATTGGCTCCTTGAGCACTAGTGGTAGGCTGAGTTTGGTTGAAGGGAGGTGGGGCACATTCATCTGCTTGATCCTCTTCCATATTCTCAGCAGGTAGTGGAGGAGGTGTAGAGGATTTACGCCTCTTCTGATTTGTCACTGGGAGTGATGGAAAGTCCTCAGCCATGTTTGTTTCTGCGAAAGCAGCAAAACTATTTGACGTCTTGGCTGGTGGTGTAATTGTGTTGATTTTAGAATCCTTGGCAGTTCGCTACAGTGCAGGCGTTTTCCAGGAGTTCATTTGGTGTTCGTAGTGCTGCATTAAGTAAGTGGCAATAGCATCGATCCTCTGACGGTGGTAAGAATCGCTTTTGAAGGCAGTGGCCGTGAGGCAGACTACCTCGGAGGTGGGGAAGGAGAACATTTCTGCGTCTGCCTGGTTTAGGTATTTTGTCCTTGCTTGCATTTTCAATTTTAGAATCCGTATATCACCTCTGGATAGCGAATAGCTTGGTTGCACTATCAAAGCTTTCCCCATGAAGCTTGACATGTCACCCCCAACCAGGTAGTAGTTATCGGAATTTGGCTCCAATGAGGTGGCTGGGGTTACAGATACCTCTGTTGGCAGAGGTGTGGAGATAGCTGTGTTCATAGCGGTGTTTGCAGAATTTGTACTAACCGATGATGTATGACCATTTGGGGTGATGCGCGCCTTCATATTAGCTATAGTTGGTGCTTTAGTGGCAGACATGATTAGGTTTAGGTACTGACCAATTGGAGCGGCCATTACAAAAACCAAAGAGGAAGGATAATGCAATGACGAATATGGAGAGAGTATGAAAATGTAACCAAAAAGGGGTACGGTGGCCCCTTTTTGCGTGATGTTGATGCGTGATCAGGGGAAAAAAGAAGAAAAACAATTAGAACAAGTCTAGGGCGCTAAGAATCCCGAATAGCAGAGGACCAACCCTTAAAGGGCACCTAAAAGCCAGTCTCAAGGACTGTTGGCCGCGGCCTTACTATTCTACCCAGTCACTTTGTTAATATTGTAGCTCTAGCTGACTCCGATCCCTTTTTCTCGCCTCCAAGAGAATAGTCGGGCTCTACTTTCCCTATGCGAAGCTTGCAGTACGAAGTCCTGAAGCGAAGTGATACAGAGCCGCCAGAGGTCCTGAGGTAGTCCTAGTCGGACGGGGCTTTTCCCCGCTTTGTGGCTTAACTTGCGAAATGAGTCTAGTGTGATATGTTTTGCTCTGCTAGGAGTAGGTTGTGAGTTTTTGGGAATTTGGGTTGGGATGCCCTTGAATAATCTCAAAATACAGCTGCTTTATGACGTTCTCCCGTTTTGGGAGAAACGATTTGATGTTTTTACTCCGTTTTGGTCACGGATTGCATATCGCTTGAGCCATCAGGCGTAATATGGGACATAGGGATAAATGGGGGAATTTTTCTTGGTTATATAACCAAGGGTCCTCATGACATCTCTTGGGAGTTTGTACGATGACAAGCGTCTTTGTTCCCTTTGGCCAGATCTGCCCATGATGTCCACCAAAGGGTTGCTGTGGGGTTTGGATTTTGTCGTACATTGATCGTGCCCTCTCGCGGATGACATCGACAATGTACGGGATATTGCAATGCTCATGAACGATATGGACTGAAATCTCCAGTCTGTATTGTATATGATTCGGAGTACCCTGTTCTGCAGCGTCTGGAACCTGACGAAAGTGGTATTAGCCACGTTCCCCAGATATAACAGCCGTACAGAATCATAGGCGGGATGGTCGCCCCATACAGCTGGAGTTTGAGACGGAGGGGCATGGTTGAACGGAATATGGGGTATAGGTTTCGGAGCGCGATGTGCGCCAGCTGGACCTGGCCCTAGACGTGCAGAACGTAAGTTAATTTACGGTCCAGCGTCACTCCGTGATACTTCGCCGTTTGCACCCATGGGATTCTACGGTGTCGTAAAACGAAGTTCTGCTGTAACCGGTTAGCCCTGGTTTTCACCAGGAGAATTGCAGAGCTGATCTCCGGGTTAGTTGTCATTCGCCATTTTGCGCTCCGTTGGCCAATAGCCCGGTGCTGGGTTTGGATTTGCCGAAAGCTGTACCTCGGGTTTCTATTTACTGCGAAGATCATGAGATCGTCCGCAAACTGACAGGTGTGGATGTTGTGGTGTGTAGGAATGTCAGCCATGTAAGCTGCAAAAAGCGCAGACGACAGCACGCTGCGCCGATGGGCCGCTTGGTGGACCACGTCTCCTCCATCTTTACTCGGAAGCTTCGATTTCTGAGGAAACCGGCTAGCAAGGAAATGTATGGAAGGGGATTTCATGCTCTAGGAGCTTGTAAATAAGCCCCTCGTGCCAGGTTGTGGCGGACCCCTTCACCACGTCAAGCAGAACTGCTACCGTTTTAGACCTTTCCTGAAAATCCAGGGAGGCCTTCTCGGTAACCCGCAGTAGTTGCTCGGTCGAGGAATGGCCAGAACGGAAGGAGTAGTATTTTGAATACCTTCAACAAAACTGGTAGAAGGCTGATGGAACGGTAACTGGACGGGAAGACCGGATTTTTCTCCGGTTTTAAAACGCATACCACACGCGCCTCTTTACAGTCAGCTGGAAAGTGGCGCATAAACAGGCATACGTTATAAGGGTCAAGTGAATCACGGCTCTGCGGAGAAGGTGCTTGCGCATTTCCACCGTGACAGGGTCCTGCCCAGGGGCTTTGTTGGTTCTTAGAGAGCTAAGCGGGGTGGCTAGCTCTCTAGGAGTTATTATGGGAATGTAGATCACCTCGTGGTCTGGGGGCGGGGCTTCCAGGAAGACCTCCACTCATTCCACGAGGTCAGCATGGTCATCGTCCATTGGCTCAATCCTGGGTTTGAACTGGGCCTCCAGATAGTCTGCTAGTGCAACCGCTTTTTCTTTCGACTCACAAACCAGACGACCTCTAGGTCTGTGCAAGGGGTGCTGGTGTACTATTCTGTCTTTCCGCAGGCTACGGACTATTCGCCACGGTGTTCTCTCCTGGAGATTAGTTTGCCTTAACATGTTTTCCCAGGCCTCTTTGCGGTGTGCTCCTTGGAGTCCTCTTCCCAGGGATTTGAACCTCTAGTGTACTTCTGCTATCCTGAGTTTGTCGACATCTCTGCTACAGATTTCTCACAGAATTTTTTGCCCTTATAAGCTGTTTGATGGGTCCTGGGATCTCTATCTGTTGGGTTTGGTACATCGATTGGAATGCGGTGTGTGAGTGAGCACGAACCGCATTTAGGATGGATATGGAGAGCTCCTTGGCTTCCGCCTCGAGTGACTCAATGGAGTCCATTCCAGGGCGGGCGTCCAGGGAGTTTTGGATTTCAAGGACAGCGGCATCCCAGTCGAGCCGTTGCCAGAGCTGCGACGATAACGTCTGAGTTGATCACAACTGGGTTGCGGTCAGAATCCAGAGCGTTTATTACCCTGATATCCAGATGAGGTCTAGATCCTTATGGCGGTCGCCTCCAGGTGTTGAAGCGGAGGAATGGTGATAGAAGTATGGGTGATGTGTTTCTTTATGAATATGGCTGTACCGCCGCCCCGCCGGCCGACTCTATCGGATCGGATGACGGCGTAGCTTGTCAGGTTAAATAGTAAACCAGCATGCAGCTACGTTTCGCTTACCATAAGGAGGTCAATCCCTCAATGACTTAATTACTCCAAGATGCCCGGTCTCCGTTCCCGGACACCGTCTGCGTTCCAGATAGCGGCTCTCAAGTTGCACTGAGTTCTCCTCACCGCCATTTACGAGCTGGAGTCAGGGAAGAGAAGCGTGTAGTTTGTTGCATGATGCTGTGCATTTGCATGGCAGGGATGCGTGGATCTTTCAGTTGCTCCCTGCAGCGCCTTAAAATAGGAAGGGAGCGTTGGATAAGTTCTGTAAACCAGGCAGAAAGCTCTTGGAACACCGCCAGGTCCTCATTTGAGATGCCAGTTTCCCAAACTGGCGTGCCTGCTGTGGTGGTGAGGGTTGCTGCTCCCTCATTGGCTGCCGCAGCCACAGTGGCTGCGGCTAGTGGAGGGGGCAGAGACGCTCTGTCTCCCCGAAGATTCTGCGGTGGGCTTCCCGGCTGATGCTGCCGCAGTTGCCGTCGGTTTTACCCGCCGGGCTACGGTGGCCTTCTTCTGGCGAGGAGGCCGCTGTGGTTGCGCTGCAGATGCAGCCGGAACTTCTGTGGTGGCAGCCCTCGAGCTTTCCACCTGATTTGTTGCCAGAGTCTGGTTTTCCTCGGCCTGTTGGAGCACCTGTTCGTGCTTGCGCAGCGCCTGAGCAAAACTGACTCCAGGCCGAACTTGTGCCAGCTCCCTCTTAGGGGCTTGCCCTGCCTTGCGTGAACTATGCACAGTCTTGCTGGGCAACCGCCATATATGCCTATGTGGGCTTCTCGGCAGCTGGCGCACATTTTTTCCTCTCTAGGGTTCGGACATTCTTTTACGTGGTGGTCACCTGAACAGCGTATACAGACTGTCTTCCTCTCACAAGCGTGGCTAGAGTGGTGGAATCCCAAGCATTTGAAGCATTGGATTGGTCCCTCTCTGTCATGGTACGGCTCCACCTTTATCCTGGCGTTGTAGAGGTGTGCCACCTCGTCTATTTTAGTGAGACCTTCTCCCTATTTCTCCACTATTAGGAGAAATAGTGGCATAGGGGCCTTCAAGGGCTCCTTGCCTTCCTCCAAGATGGACCTGGTCAGTTTGACCACGGTACGCTGCTCTATGCCATGTTCTTCCGCCATGCCAACATTTATGTCGGTGTCCGAGTCAAGACCCCAGATGACTCTGCGCACGAGGTTGGGTCGCTGTAGCGAGTAGGTATGGAACTGAATTCTCGCAGCGCGCAGCACCTCCCTAGTGGCTTCATGGTCCTCCGGCGTCGTTATCTTGATCACCACACGGTTTGGGATACGGGTGGCCTGGAGGTGGGCCTAGAGCTTGGACCTCAGCTCCCTCATAACCTTGATGTAGTTAGGGAACGGGCGAGACACAATTGGTGGTATTCTGGCCACATTTTGTGCGCGGATGCTCCTGGCATCCGCGTGCGCTGTAGGGGTACAGGGGGCAGCACTTTCCGGCTTTGAACCAGAGGGCCGTTTGCACCTACGCTGCACACTAATGAACCCTTCAGTATCCGTATCGCTCGCCTGTAAGTGAGCTGATATACCCTGGAGGGGGATGGCTGGAGCTGGTGAATACTCGGTTTTGGTGACCGGGGAGATGGGAACAGCTGTTCCTTGTTTAAGAATGCGGGAGGCCTTCTTGGGGATCCTTTGCTTTTTCTGAGCTAGGGCTTTGCCTTCACGAGGTTTACTCGCGGAGCGGATGAGGAAGGAGAGGTTTTGTTGTGACTACTCATTTCGTCATGTCTTACCTGGCGGGTGGTACTTGGCATTTTTTGGTCGTTTGCAGGTGCCACCCGGCACTCCACCGAGGGTCGGATGCCTTGCAACGCTCCTAAGTCAGGACCCTCGGCTTTGAACTTGTGGGGTTGCAGTTTCCTATGTCTGTCGGACAGTCCCGAGTACTTGTTGACTCTGGCTGCAGACGGCGGTGAAGAGAGAGCTGGGAAGAGCGCTGGTGGAGTAGCTCGGCGAGCTAACTCCAGAATATCAGCTAGAACGGGGCCTGTGCGCACTGCTGACCTCCTCTGAGCGCTGATGTTGTGGAACTTCAGCGTTTCCTGCCTAAGAGAGGCGCGGCTATCAAGGACCCAATGCCCACTGCCTGTCCCTGTAGGGGTAGCTGAACTGCAGCAGCGGTGGTCTGCCACTGCAGAAGAGGGCTCGTGCGGTCTGCCAGTGCAGAAGAAGGTTCGTGCGGTGGTCTGCCAGTGCAGAAGAAGGCTCGGTGAGGTCGACCTTGCTAGCTGCTGGTGTTGCTCGTAGCACTGATGGCGATCGCTCGCTCGTCGTTCTAGATGTATTTATCCAGAAGGTTTTTGCTGCGTGCCCAGCCGTTTAGAGTTTAACCGCAGGTAAGGTATATTCGAGATGTTATAGGGTGACTTGTAGGTTTTTGGGTTGTAATTATTTTGTAAGGCTACAGTAATTGTACATTAGGATTGAAAGGACAGGATGCAATGCCTAGCACCCTGGTGTTTCTTTTCTGGATTAGGGTTGGTAAAATTTTGATGCCAAACAGCTTAGGAGAGATATGTGGAGTTCAGCTTTAGCTGCTGTTAAGATTAGCTCCTGGATTATCTTGGGTGGCCGCAAGCCATGCGGGGTACCCGATGTAGGCTGGAGCGACGTCTAGTGGGGTCATAATCACCCAATGATCTGACAAGGGCGCTTCTATGGTTAGGTAAATTGGCGTATAATTTTGATGCCCGGCGCCTAATCTCATCTTCCACGTATGGAAGACCCGAGGCTTCATGAAGCAACCTGGTGGGAAAGTAGCGCCCCGCAGAGTAGATAGACCGTAGTCCTCTATTCTGTGCACGTTGAAGCCATGCCAACCAGCTATCTGTGGCCATGCCCCAGATTTCACAGACATAAAGCATGACAGGAATTACCAGCGCTCGGAAAAGGTATAACCTCAGGCGAAGCAGCATCGAGCTCGACCACAGCATTGGATACAGGGAAGCAATTGCTCCCTGTACCCTTGCCGCTAGGTCCCTGATGTGCTGCTGAAAGGTTAGACCCTTATCCAACGTAACTCCTAGGTACCGGACAGAGTTATTCCACTCTATCCTTCTGCCTCGGAAGCTGTAGTTGGAGCAGTCTGCGGGGGTGTGGCGCTTAGTAAAATTTATGGGGTGGCTTTTTTCCGGATTTACGGCTATCCGCCAATGCCTACACCACTGTTGTGTGAGACGGAGGTGTCTCTATATGGGCTTGAAGGCTCTGAAGATGTGTTTGTCTTTGCAGAACAGAAGCACGTCGTCAGCGTACTGTGCCATTACGACTCGTGGCTCTGTGGGGAAGCCTGCTATAAAGACATTGAATAGTGTAGAGGATAGTACAGAGCCTTCGGGGACCCTTCCTCTCACTGGTTTAAGTGTTGATGTTTTTCCGGCAACTGTGACTTTAAATGTGCGATGTCGCAAGAAGCTGTGTAAAATGTTGATGATTTGGGAAGGGAGCCCCAGATGGATCAGTTTATGCAGTAGCCCGGCATCCAACGAAACCGCAGCGGTGAAGGTGCCTTCCTGGAAGCCCAGGGCGGCGGTCTCCACCACAAGCAGTAAGTGCTGGACTGCCGAATGCCCAGGACGAAATCCAAACTGATGGTCAGGGTAGCTTGAATGTCTCCCAGAATGGGGGACAATCGGGTGAGGATCAACCTCTCGAGAACTTTCGAAAGGGTGGAAAGGAGGCTGATGAAGCGGTAGCTGGAAGGGTAAACCGGATTCTTCCCAGGTTTCAATATGCAAATCACCCGGGCCTCCCTCCACTCTCGTGGAAAGTACCACATATGGAAAACACTGGTTAAGAATAGAACGGCGTTGGAAGGAAGATGGTGGAGCATGAGGGGTGTGAGCCCATCAGAACCCGCAGCCTTTTTAGGTTTCAGACGCTGGAGTGCGCCTTGCACTTCACTCCCCGTAGGGGAAGGGATCCGTCCCTTTTAGCTGCCAAAGTGCGGGCGCTACGGACCCCTAGCACTCGTGGTACCTCTGACGTTACTAGAGGAACCTCGGGCCGAACATAACGAGCCCCTCCCGCATGGAAGTTGTTCGGATTGGGTTGGTCTCGAGGGGGCAGTTGGTTCCCGTCACCCACGGGCAATTGGGTACCTCCGGCCAGGTCGCCAGGGCCGCCCGGAGGGGGCAGAAGGTTGTCCTATAAGTCCCGGGGACTAGCCTGCAGAGCTAGTAGCTGGTGAGCTAGACACTGGCGGCCCTACCAAGGTTATTTGGTAGCTGGTTCATTAAGGACTGGCGCGTATGTGGCGTATCCACATCCGTCCTGTTTGCCGTAAGGCAGACGGGGGGGGCAGCTTATAAAACAGGTGCTGTCCTAATGGAAATAACAGATGAGGCCCGGGTTCCCGGTCCTACGGGGCTGGGGCTTATGGGAAGTAGACCTCGGCGAGTATGCACTTCACTGGGTCGGATGGTTGGGAGTATTTCCGCGTCCACAGGAGGGCGACGTAAGAAACGACGCACCTCTCGACGGACGCGTTCGGAAAAGATGTAGTCGTGGGGATGGTCCCTTGGACACAAGGTACGCTCAAGGTGGTCAGCGAAAGCATTTGCTTTGGCCTGGGGATCATAGGCCAGGCCTTGGGTGCCATGGATGGGGGAGGTGTATTGACCTTTGTGTCTTCTGAGGGCTTTTGCTATCTTCCACACGTCGCCATCTTCGATGCGCAACCTGGCCAGTTTGTCCTCCCACGCTTGCACCTTGTGCTCACGCATTCGGACACTGACCTCGCGACGTAAACGTCGTAGGAGCGCTCGATTATGTGGCGTGCGGTGACGCTGGTATAGTCTCCGTGCTGCCCAGGATCGGCGGATCAGAAGGATTATTTTCAGTGGGAGGACATCAGGATGAAGGGGGGCTGCGGCGTGGACTGTCCGGTTTTTGGCAGTTCGTGTCACTGTGGAGATGAAGAATGAGATTGCATTCTCAATTGTAGGTACAGTTGTGACTTTGGGATTTGGCGGAATGGAAGTGTGGAGGCAATTCCTGATGGCTTACAAATCGACTTCTCGCGTTTGAAGCGAGATGTCATGACTGGCAACCCTGGTGTTAATCTCTGGTAACACCGGGTTATGATCCGAGTGTAGTGCGTTTAAAGATGTAAGGGTGAGATGGAATGGTAGGTGTTTTGTGATGGCGAAGTCGATGACTGAAGCCATTCCTCCACCTCGCGGATGAGTGGATTGCCAGGGACCCTACACTTGAAGTTGAGGTCTGCATCTATAAGGCGAATGATTTCATTGCGTCTTGCTTCATCCCGACGACCACATTGCCAACGTTGATGTTTTGCATTGAAGTCGCCGGCCATGATAGCACTGGGATGAAGGTCTAGGATCGAAAGGTAGACATTTGGTACGAACTGTCGTTGTGGTGGATGATACACGGAGACTACTAAGACCTCCAACCCACCAAGGTCCATACTTATGTCCGTGGCCTCAAGGGTTTGAAGAGGTGAGAGTTTGATAACTTTATGGACTACATTCTGCCTCACCAGCACCGCAGTCCCGCCGGGGACCGGACTTTTCAGTGCCTAATAATCCTACAGGAGGACACATCGTGAGCATGAGACTACCAGACTACGGAGAGAAGCAGCATACCGGTGGAGTAGAAGAAGCAGACCGCAGCAAAGAAGCTGCCGCCGCTGGATCGGCTTGTCATTGCCGAGGCTCAGTGCCAAAGACTAGCTGACTTATCGGCAACTAACAGTCTAATTGGGAGAAAACAAGTTCACCAGCCAACAGTCTCTGACTGGAATCTAAGGCGCCTTCGGGTCTGAACCTCTGTTTTCACGCTTATTGGCACCCTTTAGCTGTTCTTTCTCTTACTCTATACTATTTTCCTCTTTTCTATCTAATCTTAAGCCCCCTGTTAGGTAGTATTTAAGCTTTCTCTTACTCTTCTCACTTCCTACATATCGTTACGCAAATCAGATATTTATTTAACTGTTAACTAATTGTAATTGTAACCTCCACCATGACCAAAAAGAGGCTCAAGAAGCAGTCACCAAGTGGGCTGCGGGTCACAAGACAAGCGGTTGTCAAGACCCAGCTGAACTTTGGCACTCCTGGATCACTTTCTATCCCAGCTGCTGCCACCCCGCTCTCACCCAACTCTGACTCTCCATCCACTGTGAAACAGGCATCTCCCAGCAATCAAAGCCCAGTCCTCTCCGGCACTCCGGTCTCCCAGGCTGCCCGAGACACGCCACTCCCCCCATCGAGATCATCCTCCACCACTTCATCATCAGGCCGCATACCACAGACTGGCCCTCACCCGCAGCCACTGTCGCCCATCCCAGGGCCTTCTTCGCCCGCTAACCCCGTCGGACTACCCTGTCCTAACAGAGCCCCAACACAAAACAACAACCCATCCACCGCCCCCATCTCTTACTCTCAAGCTGTGACGTCCCGCCTCCAAGCCCCGATATATGTCTCCAAACAGCATGTCACTCTGTCTCAGACGCTGTTGGAGTTCGATCGCGAGCACCCCAACGAGGGCTTCCTGGTGACCCGGGCCTCGGTCTCCCGTGATTTCATGATCAGGACGAGATCGCCCCAGGACTACAAGATGATGTGCGCCTTCCTGAGGGACCGCCACATCACACACCAAATAACCGGCCACCGGGAGGACCAACAGAGCTTCAGAGCCGTGCTGAAGCACATATACTATGACGGGGCGGCGGAGGCTATTAAGGCCGAGCTGCAGGCCGCGCACTTTTCAGTGCTGCGTGTGGTGCAGCTCAGACGGTTTGACCGGGCCCGAACACCTCTACCGTTCTATCTGGTAGATGTTGCGACGGCGGATGATCTGGACCGCCTAAGACTAATTAGACACGTGCTCCATTTTCAGGTGAAGGTGGAGCCGTACAGACGACCTGTCATCCCGGTGCAGTGCAGCCGCTGCCAGCAGCTCCGGCATACCGAAGGACGATGCACCGCGGCGACTGTGGTGTGCTCCAAGTGCACCGGGGGTCACGACTCGCGTGGCTGTGATGTGCCGCCCCCCCGGAGGAAGTGCGCCCTTTGCCTTGGCATGGGCCACGGGGCCAGGTACCGGGCTTGCCCGGAATACCAAAGGCAAGTTGCGGCGGCGCGCAACCTCCGGGAGGTGAACGGGCGTCCGGCTGGCGTGTCGGTGGCTCGGGAGGCGCGGGGAGCCGCTGCGGCGCGGGCGCCGCCTGCAGCTATGACTGGTGCGCGGCGCGAGACGACTTCCAGACCCCGAGATCCAAGACTGCAGCCTCGGGAGCAACAACCCAGGCAACAAAAACCGAGACCAGCACCACAAGCACCACCAACAGACGAAAGGGTTCTTCATCAACGAAGAATGTACAACCAAGTACTGAGGACCGGGATGAGCGAGGACGACTTCAGAGAGACGTGCCTCCACATCTTTAAATCCCTGGTGGAAGCGGATTCGTCGGAGGCCCGCTCCCTTATGGCAACTTACAGGGACTTCATACAACTGCTTGTCACCCCCGGCTTCCTTAGAACAGAACCATGAACAGACCAGGCCACTTAAACTTACTGACATGGAACGCTAGAGGACTAAGACGTAAAAAGACAGAACTTTCGAACTTCCTGACACAGAACACAATAGACATAGCGTTAATTACAGAAACCCATCTCACTAGTAGGGTCAGATTCAATATACCAGGGTACACCACACACCGCACAGATAGGAACCAATATGGCGGCGGCACAGCCATAATAATAAGACACAACATAATGCATGACATAGCACAAATACCACAACTGCAAAGCCTTGAAACCACAAATATATACATAACACTAGACAACTGTCAACACTCATATCAGCGGCATATGCCCCCCCCCGGAACCCTAAACACAGCAGATATATCAAATTTGATGCAAAAAAATAACAAATTTCTATTAGCGGGGGACCTCAATGCAAAACATCAAATATGGGGCTGCAATGAGACAAACCCCGCTGGAAACGCCCTATTAAGACTTGAAAATCGAACGGATCTCATAATCCATGCGCCGGAAGAACCCACTTACATACCATTCAACAGAACAGATAGAGCCGACATACTTGATATAGCACTATCACGCAACTTAACCCGAAGGCTTCACCTTCAAACCAAAAACGAACTGTCATCAGACCATATTCCCCTGATGATCACTTTGGAAGGCGACGCGGCTAAGGTCCCACCACTTAAACGCCCGAACTACAATAAAGCAGACTGGGAGAAGTTCGCAACAACAGTAAGCAAAAACCTCCCCACGTTCCCTTTAAATTCAAACGAAAACGTGAACAGGGCAGTACTCCAATTGGAGCAGGCCATAAAAGCGGCAACAGTAATATCAGTGCCCACAAGCCAGCCCAAAACGTTCCATAATCAACTTCCCCGAGATATAACCTCCTTAACGGCAGAACGAAATCGAGCCAGGCGGAAATGGCAAAAGTCCAGACATATAATTGACCAAGAGTACTACAGGTACCTAAACACACTAGTGCAACAAAGAATATCCACTCATATCACAAATCAATGGCAAAACACGCTTGAGAATCTCAATTACGAGAGAGACTCAGTGTGGAAGGTCGCACGCTGCCTAACACGTGACAGGGTTCATATCCCTCCGCTACACTATAACCAAAACATAGCCACAACGGATCAAGAAAAAGCAGATGCACTAGCGGACGCACTGCAGGCTACGCTAACTCCGAATGCCAATCCGTCTTGCCCACAATTTGCGGAAGAGACGGAAGCAGAAACAAAAAATTACAAAGAGTTAGTAACCCACAATAAAGTAAGAAAGACATGCCCCAGCGAAATTAAATGGATAATTAAGCACCTCCCCAAGCGAAAAGCGCCGGGACCTGATGGAATCCCAACCGTGGCACTTGCCAACCTACCGGAAGACGCGATTAAATTACTAGCAAATATATTTAATTACACCCTCGAGAAGGGATATTATCCCGAGAGATGGAAGCTAGCCATTGTGGTACACTTCCACAAGAAGGGCAAAGACGCCTCTCACCCACAGAACTACAGACCTATCAGTCTTCTAAGCGTTCTAGGCAAACTTCTCGAAAAGGTCATACTCAAGCGACTCAACAGCCAACTAATCAAACAAAATATCACAATCCCGGAGCAATTTGGATTTAGAGCCAAACATTCCACAACACTCCAACTACTGAGAGCCACAGAACACATAACCCACGGGTTTAACATCCGCAAGTCAACAGGAGCACTCTTGCTCGATGTCGAACGCGCATTCGACAGGGTGTGGCACGCAGGACTGCTCAAAAAGCTTAAAACCTTGAACATACACGACATATTAATAAAGCTCATCGCGAACTACCTACATGACCGCAAATTCCAATCGAAAGTTGACAACCAATTATCGACTCCCCGCCAAATCAAAGCGGGAGTCCCTCAGGGAAGTATCCTAGGGCCGGTTATCTTTAATATCACTATGAACGACATACCAAAGACCAACTACACAGATTTGTACATCTACGCAGATGATACAGCAATTGTGACCCAATCAGCCAAACTGGACTTCATCCACCGGAGACTACAAAACGCCCTGAATAATCTAGAAGAATGGCTCACCAAATGGCGTATTAGAGTAAACCCAAGAAAAACGCAAGCCATAATTTTCACCAAAAAGCTTAAGCACAGATTGGGGAAACACCAGCTCCCCCCACTCTCTATATTCGGAGAAAATATAGAATGGACGGACACAGTCACTTGGCTAGGACTCAAAATGGACCAAGGGCTGACGTGGAAAGAGCACGTTCACCAAATCAGGGGTAAAGCCAACGCTCACTCTATACAAAACTCTCATAAGGCCCATATTCACATATGCAACGCCGGTCTGGGGGTATGCTGCCAAAACATATATTCTAAGATTACAAAAATTTCAAAACAAAATACTACGAACGATAGCAAAAGTACCTTACACAGCACCAGCCGACCTACTGCACAGAGAATTAAAAATGCACACAGTAGAAGAATTCATTAAGAAACTAGCATATGACACATATAAAAATCTTGAAATACACCACAATCCTCTAATCTCACGACTCGGAAACTACACTACAGAAATAAACACACACACACGACCATTATCACTGTTCGAAAGAAGACTCACACATGATGACGACGAAGACGACGTTCAGAACTTCCTGAACAACCTATTAAGGGACAACTGACACAGACAGTTAGGCTGACACCCCTACTTTCCCTTCATTAATCTTTTTCTTACTGACTCTTTTCAGAACACTGCCCGCACAGAGCCCTCCAAGCCCTTGACAACAGTCAAGGCGGCCCGGGAGTTAGAGGGTCTCCCACCAGTGTCCTACAGGTGCAGAGACAGCGGGCGACTGCAGATGGAGTAGGACACACCGACGACTACGCATGGACAAAGGAAATAACGAACGGCCACGCCGGAACCAAGGACGACCGAACACATAGTTCGAATTGCATGCCAAGTACTAACTATTGACAAACCCAGAATACTGGGGCCATAAGTAGAATTAATACGAAAAACACATATATAATAGATAAGTTACACATAACACTGACCAACAGGCCTACCCGGCCTCAGCCACATGTACATAAGTAAAGTAAAGCATAAATTACACTTGGTGGTGCCCAGGTTTCATGGTCACCACCAAGAAGCAACATAGACGCGCTCGCATGCATCGCATGCCAGCTTAATAGATACCACATACTAACCGGGGTGCTATGCGGGACCCGACTAAGCATGTTAATAAGTGCACGCAAAATAATTTAAGTCACGTAACTAACACGTGGTGGGGTTTTTTAGTGAGTACACCTGGCCCCCTCAGGGCACAGGGACCCTCACACTGTCGGCCGTCGCACGCGGGCCGTCGCCTGTAACTGGGTTTTTCCCCTCCACGGTAAAAAAAAAAAAAAATCCTTTTTGGCGTTGGCTATGGTCGTGTACTTCACCTGGCTGAAGATGATGGCCGGCCGGTGTTTTCCACGAGGTTGGTGCAGTGCTGCTGATGCCGCAGGTAGCGAAATTGCCGGGAGCTCGTCGATCGTCACTTCTCTTCGAGACGTCGAGGAGTGAACACCGTCCTGAGAGCACCGCAGCAAGGCCAACATAGCCCTTTTCAGGGCTTGGCTCTTGCCTACCAGCGCTCATCGCCGTGAATTTGCCGATCCAAGTTGATTGCTGCTCTGCAGAGAGAACATCTAGCCTGCGAGTCTACTAGCAGAAGACATCGCACACAGCACAGTAATTGGGTAGAATACCAAGGCCGAAGCCAACAGTCCTAGGACTGGTTTCTAGGCGCCCTTGGGCAGGCCCTCTGGTGTTCGGGCTTTTTAGCGCCCAGTACTAGCTCTATTTCTTCTTTCCTCTTTTCTATCAAGGCAACAAGTCTTGCCTTGCTGTCCCCTTTCTGTATCTTCCACCTTGCTTGCACCACATTGGCTGTTGTATTGTAGCCTGTGATTGGTCCAATACAACATGATGGAAACTGAAGCCGCTGCTAATGTAATGGACACCCAGGAGACTAACAAAGGTAAACTAGAGGCAAGCCAGGACCTTAAATGCCTCCAGTACTACGTTGAAGGAGGTGATCTCCGAGTTTTCATGCAACAAGCATTAATTGTTGCCCCCCAAATGCCCTTGTCTCGCACAGACGAGAGAACCCTAAACCTGGAAAAGAGGGCCAGACTGCTATTTCTGGAAGTTGCTGATAAGCAGCTGTTTAGTAACTTCGCAGCTGCTAACCTGCAATTAGCTGCAAATGCCTTCCAACACTACTCAGCACACCGCGCGAGGGTGGAAGTCATATCCGGGTATCTACTGCAAAGTGAAAAAATTAAAGCAGCCAATCAAAATTGGGAAACGGTCCCTAGTAGTACAAGAGGTAAGGCTCACAAACATGCCCTTCCTCCAGAACCCTTATCTGTCACCAACAAATATCAAGGGTTACCAGCAGTGCCTGATGATGGCGTAACAACACCGCAAAATAATAAAAGAAGATGTTCAGATCAGACAGCTCCAACACGTCTGACATAAGCTCCAGTCCCATCAGCAATGGAAGTTCCTTCCACTTCAAACGCAACGCCAACAATCACTGCTCCAAGTGCTCCTGTTACCCGTTCTGCAAAGGCTACCCCTATCTACCTACGAGATCCGGGTAGTGCACGAGGTATCATAGCCTCCATCAGCACAACTCAACCCAACATCAATTATTCCATCCGGAACATGAGTGGATCAGTTGCCTTCGTCCCGGATACCCCTGAGGATCATAGAGCCCTCCGAAAGTTACTGGCTGATAGGAAAATTCAGTACTTAACCACCCTGCTACCAGAAGAAAAGTTGCTTTATGTGACTTTAAAGGACATGCCTATCTACATAACAGAGGAGGAAGTCCAAACGGAACTCAAAAGCAAGAGTTACCCGGTGGAGAGGGTTGGGCGACTACGTTCCAACCGCAGTACTAATCATGAACCACTCCCTCACTTTCGCGTAGCGTTGAGAAAAGAGGGAAACTACCATGAAATTTATAAGGAGACGAGAATGTTTAACGCAGTCATACGCGTGGAATCCTATCGTCCTCCAGCAAGACCTTTACAGTGCACCAACTGCCAGCAATTTATGCACAGTGCTGCTGGTTGTAGGCTAGAACCTGCATGCTCTTATTGTGGTGAGTCAGGTCACAAGAGGGCAGACTGCAAACGTCTTGGGATTACTGGATCCAAGGCCACCTGCTATAATTGCGGTGGTGATCATTCCTGCAGGTACGCCAAGTGCCTAGTTTGGCAAGAAGCCAGGGTGGAAATGCACCTCAACAAAAAACGGTCAAAGATCTAGACATGATGCTGCACCCAAGGTACCGAACCCTATGGGGCTACCCAAAGAGTCCTTTAAGGGTACTCGTTACCCAGGACTACCACCGCCAGTGAAGATACAATATGCTAGCTATGCTGCCACCCAAAACATTGTTGAAAACACAGCCCAGCCTGCTGAGAATGCTGCATCTGGAGAAGCAATTCCTACCGTTGCTACATCTAAGGAATCCTCAGTTACCCAGAGGAAGCAAAGTCCGCCATTACCTCAAAGGAAGGCAGCAAGCAATTCTGCAACTGGTGCCATATCCAAGACTGTGTCAATCCCACAGTACAAACCATCATTGCCTTCTGGGACACGTCAACTGGCCCATCAACGACTGTCTACCCATCAATCTCAGGCATCTAAAAACCCATCACCACCGCCACTATGCTCTTCTATCCCTGACGATCAGTTTCTGAAGCATATGGATAGAATTCCAGTAGAACTGCAACCTGATTTTGCAATTGCTTTGGCTGATGCACTAGCCCAGCGACCTGCCAAGATACCTCCATCAACTATCTTGGTCCACACTCTATTTACCTTCCTTGGACAATATGGTGGACATCAATAAGATTCTAACCAACATCCAGAGTCTGAGAATATGTTCCTGGAATGCTAACGGGTTGCGGCATAAGATAAAGGAAGTTGCACATTTCCTTGCAATTAATAAAGTGCAGATATTCCTGGTGAAGGAAACGCATCTTTCCAACCACTTAAAAGCTTCCATACCAGGAATGACCTATCACAGGACAGACAGGGCTGACGGACACGGTGGCACAGCAATATATGTTAACCGCACCTTAAAACACCATCGGCTACATCTGCCTAACACTGGCGTGTTAGAGGCTACAGGGATCCAAGTGGCCACCAATAAAGAACCTCTGAACATCTATTCTGTTTATATACCACCTAGCAGGCCCTTCAACGTCAATGAACTGGATACAATTTTCTCTGCAGACACACCCACAATAGCTATGGGTGATTACAACGCCAAAGGCACGCTGTGGAACTCTACTCCGAGAGGTTCTCTTCTGGAACGTTATTTAGAACGCCACAATCTTGCTGTACTTGATCCTACATCACCCACAATCACTTATGGGAACCGCCATCCACCAGATTGACTGGATATTGCCATTCTTCAAAAGATCCGAGGTCACCCTCATATTTTATCCATCCCGGAACTTTCCTCAGATCACTATCCTGTTCTCTTTCTCTACCAAGCCCGCGCAACTGCTAAGGCACCCCCTAACTCACCAAATCCACGCTTCACCAACTGGAACAAGTACACCGCAATAATGGCAGAGCAGAATGCGGAGTTAACTCCTTGCAAATCCACTGAAGAGGCAGATCAGCTGACCTCCACTATCACAGCTACTATGGCCTCAGCCATGGCACAAGCTACTCCCACTAGACGTGCCAACTTTAGTGCCCAGAAACCCTTACCACCACCACTACGGCGACTCATTGCAGATAAAAACAAAGCTAGACGTCGTTGTCAGCTAACACGCGACCCCCAGCACAAGCGTGAATGGAACCGCCTCCAACATCTGGTAAAGCTTGAGATAGCTGAACACTGCAATGAAGAGTGGGAAATAAAGCTGTGCACTTTAGATCCAGAGGACTCCTCCCTCTGGAGAATGACCAAGGCACTACTTAAGATCCCTTCATCTGATCCACCATTAATTGATGGAGGAAGAGTAGCTTCGTCTGCTAGAGATAAGGCTGAAATTATGGCGGAACATTTAGCCTCCACCTTTCACCCGGCAGAGTCCATTGATGATGACCTGTCTGAGGAAATATCAGCTTCAGTACGCCGATATCTTAGTGTTCCTCACGAGGTCCTGGAGGTTAGCCTCACCCCCTCTGCTGAGGTTCAAAACATCATTAACTCCTTTCGTCCCTACAAAGCCGCTGGAGTTGATAAACTCCCTTATGCAGCCTTCAAAGCACTACCACAATCTTCGATTCATCTACTAGTGCACCTCTTCAACAGTTTGCTGTTACTGGCGTACTTCCCAACGGCATGGAAACATGCAAGGATCATCACTCTACCTAATCCAGGGAAAAAACCAAGAGATCTAAACAGTCATAGGCCTATTAGTCTCCTTTCGTCTATCAGCAAATTGTTTGAGAAGGTGGTACAGCAACGTCTCCAATGCATTCTGGATGAACATCAGGTGCTACGTCCTGAGCAGTTTGGATTTCGGAGAAAACACTCTACTACTCACCAGCTCCTTCGTCTAGTGGATGAAGTGATTAAAGGCTTTAACAACCGGCACTATATTGCAGCTCTCTTTTTGACATCTCCCGAGCCTTCGACTCTGTCTGGCACGAAGGCCTCCTACATCGCCTCATCCAATATGATATCCCATCTTACCTTGTACATCTCATACATCATTATCTACAAAATCGATCATTTGTTGTCATGAAGGACGACATCCTGTCACAGCCATATGCCATAAATGCCGGTGTACCACAAGGTAGTGTCCTTGGGCCCCTGCTTTTTCTGGCTTACATAAACACCCTTCCAACTCTAAGAGGCTGCAACCTGTACCTGTTCGCCGACGATACCGCTATAACAACATCGTCCAAACGGCATGAAATTGCTGTACAAAGAGTACACACATTCGCAAACATGTTGTACGTCTGGTTTGTGACATGGCGCTTAAAGCTAAATGCCACAAAATCCCAGGCAATCACTTTCATAAGACGACCGCTGCAGGACGTACCCAACCTAAGAATAGGTGGTACAGAAATACCATGGTCAACTCAGGCAACATACCTAGGAGTGCTCCTAGACATGCGCCTCACATGGAAGGACCATATAGCAGCAGTAGCTAACAAAGTTAGTAAAAGGATGGTCATGTTATATCCATTATATAACCAAAAGTCGCCAACGGCTCTCCACAACAAGCTTCTGCTCTACAAGCAGGTATTGAGGCCGGCAATTACATACGCCTGCCAAGTCTGGGGTGCAGCAGCCAAAACCCACCTCTCCAAACTCCAAGTCCTCCAAAATCGCTTTCTTCGGACTGCAGTTGCAGCCGAATGGTACATCCCAAATCATAACATCCATTTAGACCTATCCTTTCCAAAACTTTTCGATTACATCCTACAACTGTCCCACTCTTTCTATTCAAAATTACCCACCAGTTTCAACAGCCTCATCCGAGGACTTGGAGAGTATGACCTAGACCCTGGAGAGTCATATAAGAGGCCAAGACTTGGCCTAGGACCTCCTTAGTTCCCAAATATATTTTCAACAACTATTCAATCCCTGACTATTTATCCCCTATCCTAATTTAAATAACCACCATCAACCCACCATCATTCTTAAAAAAAACCTCTTCATGCCAATAAGGGACCTAGTCCCGGTGTGGCACTAGTCGAAGGACCCCCCTTTGCGGAGGAGGATTCCCTTCAACGACACCTCTGTGCTGTCTGTCTGCTGTCTCGTCGATCGTACAACTCCGTGCCGTGAGGACGTGTTTTTGTGCGCTCGAAGCTTACTGTGAATTTTCGCGTAAAACTTATATCTGGAATTCATAGATGGAATTTAGTGCATCGTAGTGTTTACGCGCTTCATGTATAGGTGTATTACAGTGCAGCAGTAGTGAATTATAGTTTAATATAATAGTTATTGCGTGTGATGTAATCTACACAAAGTAATGTGCAGTTACGATATGTAGTGTTCTTGTATCGTATTTACCTGCTACATATTGTGCAGCATTGTTTAGTAGTGCGTTAAAGGTGCTAAATACTTTATTTAACACAACAAGCAGCCACATCAACCACTACATCAACTCAGTTACACGGATAAAAATCAGTACCAACGCAGGTGTTAGCTGATTGGTCGTCAGTGTCCTCTGATTGGTGTTTGAATTGAGAGCTGTGATTGGACATTTTATCTGGCTACCTGATACTACACAATTATGGCATCTCATGCTGAAGAACACATAATGTGCGCCAGCGACTTCCCTGAATTAAACACAGCAGATATAAGTGCTGATAAAGCAGATGACACGGACATGTTAATGTACTACACAAACGGCGGGGATTTCAAAGACTTTCTGCACGAGCCCCTCATTGTGGCCCCCGTAGTGCCTCTGTCTCGTGGGGACACGAGACTGCTTAAATTAGAAAGAAGGGCCAGGCTGCGCTACTTGGAGCAGGCTGACCAAAAGGTATTAAACTACCTAAACCTTGAAAACAACGCACTTCAGGAGTTCCAGCTCTACACTGCTCACCGCGCAAGGATGAGGCAATCACGCATTACCTCATCACCAGTGAGCAGATGAAGCACGCCTCCCAGCAATGGGAGACGCCTGCAAATAAAAACAGGCAATTAAAAGCTCCAAAGGTAGCTCAGAAACCGGAACCACTAACAACATGAAACCGGTTCTCTGATTTACCTATGGAAACACAAGTTATGGAGGATGCACCTGCACCCTCCACAAGCAAAAGGAAGTGTGTTAATACACTATCTTCAGAGCCAGATACGGTACAGTAGCAACATGTGCCTCAAGCTGCACCAACTCCAGGCATATCATCTGTGCAAAACAGCAAAAGGAAGAGTCCTACACCTTCCCAAGCACAACCAGCCACAGCACAGCAACAATACGTGCAACAAGCTACTTCAACAAACCCATCTCCTGTCAACCAGGACCCTTCCACTGCTCGTTCACAGCGAACGACACCTATTTTTCTACGTAATCCCACCAATGCACCTGATATAACGAATTTGTTAAATAAAACACATCCTGACATCACATACAACGTCAGGAATATGAATGGTACCGTTGGCTTTCTGCCGGCAACGCCTGGCCATCACAGGAAAATACGTAAGATTCTCTCTGACAGTACTATACAGTACCTCACCACTTTGATGCCGGAAGAGAAACTTCTGTACGACACCCTGAAGGACCTGCAAATGTACATCACGGAGGCAGATGTCACCAGCAGACTTCAGGAATTAGGCTATCCAGTAGAACGAGTGGGCCTGCTTCGTTCCAACCGTAGCCAACCACCGCAGCTGCTCCCTCACTTTAGAGTCGCGCTCTGTAAGGAGGGAAATGCAACTACCATCTATAAGGAGCGACGTATGTCAACGCAATAATTCGCGTTGAATCATATCGCCCCCCAGCCAGACAACTTCAGTGCACCAACTGCCAGCAGTTCACCCACAGTGCAGCTGGCTGTAGATTAGAACCAGTCTGCTCCTGTTGCGGAGAGTCTGTTCACAAGCGACAAGATTGCCAGCTTCCTGGAGTAGCAGGATCCAAGGCAACTTGTTCCGACTGTGGCGGCCCACACTCATGCCGCTATGCAAAGTGCCCAGTCTGGCAGGAGCTACGAGTGGAAATGCTGCTCAACAAAAACGGGCAGCGAAGTAGATTTGACGCTGCACCAAAGGTGCCAAACCCAATGGGCCTTCCTAAGGAAGCCTTCAAGGGCACCAGGTACCCAGGCCTGCCAACTGTCACAAGAATCCAGCATTCATCGTATGCTGAGGTGCTGAAAACAAATCAGCAGAACACCCCGCAGCAACAAGTGGTCAGTTGCCCGGTTAATCCACAAATAACCGAAAACACCGCTCCAAACCACACAACTGGAGTTGTAGCTGACCAGATGAGGCCTCCCTAATAGCACATCAAGTTGGGGAGCAACCTAGATCGCCCTGGAAGTGCCAGACCAGCCGCCCAGAAGGAGAACGTGCAGCGTCCACGTCCCTCTAACAGTGTATTGAGGTAACCAGCCCAGCAGCGCCTGCCGGTCCATACCCCGCCCACCACTAGTATCCCAAGCAAACTCCTACCAAAACCCACCATCCCTGATGCTCAGTTCCATCTTATGAGCACAATCCCTGTCCATGATCAACCTGACTTCGCTACGGTCCTAGCTGAAGCTCTGGCACAGCGTCTTGAACATATACCACCTGAAACCATTTTAGTCCACACCGTATTCATTTTTATGGGACGTTAAGGCAGACAGGAATAACTGGATATCAGACCTCCTTGGACTCAAAATTTGTTCCTGGAATGCCAATGGTATCCGGAACAAGTTAAGTGAAGTTTCAAACTTAATAGCGGTCAACAAAGTGCAGATTCTTCTGGTGCAAGAAACTCATCTTTCTAGTGCCCAGAAGGCCTCCATCCCTGGAATGCTCTGCCATCGCACTGATCGGGCAGATGGTTATGGTGGTACAGCCATCTGTATAAACCGCAACATTCAGCACCATCGACTACAATTGGCAGCCACAACGAAGCTCGAAGCAGCTGGTATACAGTTGACCACCAATAGAGGGCCTCTAAACATCTTCTCCCTCTATATTCCGCCTGGCAGAGCTATATTGCAGGGCGATATGGACACAGTCTTTTCCACAGGAGCTCAAACAATTGCTATGGGTGACTTAAACGCCAAAAGTCCACAGTGGAACTCCACAATCAGGGCTCACAAAGGCATGGTGCTGGAGCGCTATCTGGAATGGCGTAACCTCGTAGTACTTGCTCCATCATCTCCAACCATAACACACGGGGATCGCCGATCGCCGACTGCCTGACTGGTTGGATATTGCTATCCTCCAGCATATTCGCGGTCACCCGAAAATCCTTACCATCCCGGAACTTTCTTCAGATCATTACCCCATCCTTTTTCTATACCAAGCCCGGGCAACAGCCAAGGTCCCACCAAACAGTCCGAATCCTCGTCAAACAAATTGGAGCATGTACACAGGGATAATGGCAACAAAATCAGCTGAGGTTACACCATGCAACAGCGTAGCTGAAGACGATAACCTAGCTACTGCTATCACCTCTACAATGCTACAAGCAATGGCTGAAGCCACTCCACCACGGCGCAAATTCTGCAGTGCCCAGAAGCGACTTTCCTCACAGCTACGGAAGTTAATAGCTGACAAAAAGAAAGCTAGGCGTCGGTTTCAGAACACGCGAAATCCCTTACACAAAAGAGAGTGGAACAAACCACATCACCTAGTCAAACTAGAGCTCGCTGACTTCCGGACTGATGAGTGGGAATGCCGTCTATGCGCTCTTGATCCGCAGGACCAATCACTCTGGCGCATGTCCAAGGCGCTGCTGCGCATACTTTCTTCTTATCCACCTCTTACTGATGGCAGAAGAACATCACAGTCAAGGAGACAAAAAGTGGATTTAATGGCTGAACATCTAGCCTCCACATTTCATAGCAGAATTTCAAGACCAGGAGCTCTCTGATGAAATAGTGGAACGTGTTGAAGCCTTTCTTTTCACTCCCTTTAATCTTGACGATGTGCACTTGGCAATAGTCGCAGAAGTGAGGAGTATTGTGGCTAAAGTGCGCCCCTATAAAGCAACAGGGTATGACAACTTGCCGTATGCTGCTTCTAAAGCACTACCGGCAGCATGGATAATACAGTTGGTTCACCTGTTCAACATTCTACTACTACTAGCTCATTTCGCTGCTGCGTGGAAACACGCTAGGATTATCACCATTCCTAAGCCAGTAAAGGACCCCAAAAACAAGTAGCCACCGGCCCATCAGTCTGCTACCGGCCATCAGTAAAATCTTCGAGAAGGTATTGCAGGCCCGCCTTCAACATCTGCTGGACCAACATAACGTGCTACATCCCGAGCAGTTTGGCTTCCAACGTCAACACTCCACCTCTCACCAGTTACTTCGCCTCGTGGACGATGTAATACGCTGGTTTAATAGCCGGCATTACGTTACAGCACTATTCCTAGACATCTCTCGAGCATTCGACTCGGTGTGGCATGACGGCCTCATCCATCGGCTCATCCACTACAATATCCCAGCATACCTTATACAACTCATCAACACCTACCTTAAAAACCGTTCCTTTGTCGTTGCCAGGGTCGACATCGATTCTCAACCATATGGTATTCAAGCAGGGGTACCACAAGGCAGTGTCCTTGTGCCCCTCCTATTCCTCACCTATATAAAAACCCTCCCTGTAACCTCTATCTATTCGCTGATGACACCGCATTAACGGTCTCATCTAAAAAACACGTTAATGCAGAAACCAAGGCGCAGCGTTACGCTGATGTCCTATCTGCCTGGTTCATCACTTGGCGCTTGAAGTTAAATGCATCTAAATCTCAAGCAGTCACATTCACCCGTCGTACTCCACAAGATGTACCCAATCTCCGCCTGGCTGGAGAGGAAGTACAGTGGTACACGGAGGCTACATACCTTTGAGTAACTCTGGATTGGCGTCTGACGTGGAAACAACACATCACCACTGTGGCTAACAAAGTGTACAGACGGATAGCCATGCTATATCCTATGTTTAATAGGAAATCAACAGTGAGCCTGCACAACAAATTGCTCATATGCAAGCAAATACTCTGCCCTGCACTAACCTATGCTTGCACAGTCTGGGGAGTTGCAGCAAAATCCCATCTCCACAAACTACAGGTCTTTCAGAACCGCTACCTTCGGATAGCAACAGCTTCCGATTGGTAAATTCCTAACGATAATATCCATGTAGACCTCTCCTTCCCAAAAATCACAAACTACATCCTTACCTTATCTCATAATTTTTATAACAAGCTCCCTTCTAGCTTCAACAGTCTAATCCGCGTTCTGGGAGAATACGACCTCGACCCCGGTGAAACCTACAAGCGACTCAGACTAGTGGTAGCACCACCATAGGCCCATACGATCCCCCAGATATTCAATACGTTTCAACCCCTATCAACAAACCAAACAACCATTAAGACATATCCACCACCATCTACTCACCGTCATATCATTAAAAGCTACCACCATGCCAGTAAGGGACAATGTCCCGAAATGGCAAAACGTCGAAGGCCCCTCCCCTGAGGAGGAGGTTCACCTCCAACGACACCACTGCGCTGTGTGCCGGGAACTGCCCTAAGGTCGCTCCCGATGGTGGCAATTCGCTTGCTCTAGAAGCTCTCGAAGCTGGAGGATCTCGCTGAAGAGACGATGTTTACTCTTCGAAGGCTCGAAGAGGAGTCGAACTGCTGGCGAGCTGCTACTACTACTAGGGGGATTCTGGGTTTATCTCACCCAAGGCTGTATCAGGTCTTATTTCTCCCTCTTCAGCCAGCATGCTTATTGGTTTGGAGGGATGGAGGGATGGCTCTTTTTTATTGATGCTGTTTGTATATAGTATTGACATATATTTTATTGTTTTTCTTTTAGTTTTTATTTATTTATTATTATTTTTTATATTTATTACTTTTTTAATTTTTATTTTGTTATTATATATATATCTATTTAATTTCCGTGAGGTTGTTATTTGGATGCACCTTTGTCATAGCAGGAGTTCTCGTAGGTGTTGCTGTATTTGTCGTTCTTCTTCTTCTTTTGCTTCTTCATGCTGTCTGATGATGGTTAACAGGGGAGGGTCGCTTGGATTCTTTTCCTGGTGTATTTGAATTCTCTTGTATTGTTTTGCAACGTTGATGATCTCCTACCTGTGTGGTCGGTTTCTTGCATTGTCTACGTATTTAGTGGTGTTCTTCTTTATTGTGTCTTCTATTGTTGCGGTTTTTGCTATGTCGTGGATTTCATTGCTTCTGGACCATGGTGGTAACTTCCTAGCGATTCTCAAACATATCCGTTCGAATCCGGAGATACTGTCCTTTGCTTTTAGGGAGGTGATGGGCCATAAAGCGATTACTGCGTATGTGAATGTTGGTCTGATGATAGTTTTATATAGCTGGGCTAGGGTGCCTGGGGATAGACCTTCCTTTCCAATTTTGGAGAGGAACCTGAGGCATGACGTTGCTACTTTTGCTTCTTACAGTTTGATTTTGTAGTGAGCGTTGGTAGACAGCTTCTCGTTTAGCTCTACCCGTAGGTATTTGATTTTACTTTGTGCCGGTATGGTGTGGTTGTTGTAGGTGATGGTATACGATCTGTATGCCTCTTTGGTTTTTATCCGGAAGATGATGTATTGCGTTTTTGCAGGGTTTATCGTTACTCTCCATCATTTTGCCCATTTGCTGAAAGTTGCTAGCTGTTTTTCTAGTCTCGGCTTGCAGTCCCGTAGTCTTCCTGTCGAGCACCAATAAGCGGTATCATCCGCATATTGCGCCAGTCTGACTGTCAGGTGGATCGGCTGGGTAGTGTCGGCCGTGTATTTTATGTATAGTAGGCCAGATATGGCGCTACCTTGTGGTGTTCCGGCTTTTAGATCGATAGGAGCTGAGAGTTGTCCGTTGATCTTTATTTGGGCGGTTCTATTGGAGAGGAAGCTTGAGGTCCATCGTGTCAGCTTTTCTGGGATTTCCATGTTGGTCATTTTATGTAGTAGTCCGTGTATCCAACACCGGTCAAATGCACCTAGAATGTCCAGGAATGTGGCAGCGGCTGTGAATCCTCTGTTGGTTTTCTGTTTTATTTCAGAGATGTATATTATTAGTTGAGCCTGGATGGTAATACTGGACCGGAATCCGGCTTGCGTGTCTGGTATGAGATTGCGGTGTTCTAGTAATCGGTTTAGGCGTTTTATTAGTATTTTTTCTAGTACCTTAGATATTGTATCCGTTAGGGATAAGGGCCGGTAGTTCTGAAGGTCATTGTTGCCTTTCCCGGGTTTCTCCAGTAGTATTAGGTGTGCTTGTTTCCAGGCTGTTGGGTGGTGTCCGTGTTGTAGTATGATATTGTATAATGTGACAATTTTTGAATCATTTGGTATGCAATGGCGTCATTTTCCAAGGCGTCTTACTGGGTTGGTGAACTCATCGATAGTTTTTGGTGCTTCTGCGTCGTTCTTTAGGTTTATGGCTGGCGCCGGTATCAACGACAGGAAAAGTTGACTATTGTTGTTGATGTATGCAGTTGAGTTTTTCAGCTGTTTCATGTCAAAGTCTGGGTTTTCAGGAATGCTGAAAACAGTCCGGTAGTGGTCCTCAAATATTTTTAGTTTCTCATCTGTGGAGTGGGTGCCTTTTCTGTTTAACTGTATTGGGTAGGTAAATTTTTTGGTGCTGAAAATACTTTTGATAAATTGCCAAAGCTTCTTTGGTTCAGCTGTTATTGCCTTGAGATTTCTGCAGCTGTGTTTTTCCATTTTTCCTTATTAAATTTGTGAATTGCTTCCTTGACTTCCTGTCGTAGGTAGTTCAGTATTGTTTTGTCATTTGCGTCATGTTTCCTCATGTATTCTCGGTGGGCTCTTCGTTTTCCCTTGATTTTCTGTATTATTACTTTTGGTAGCGGTGTGTGTTTATCATCTTTGTTGGTACGGTGCTGTTCAGTGATGGCGTCTGTTTGGTGTGTGTGTTCTATGTTGCGTAGTTGCATGGGTGGCATGTTGTTTCTTATGTGTTCTGTGAATGCTTTCCAGTCGGCGTTTGAGTAGTCAAATACTTTCCTGGGCAGTGCTTTTTCTGTGGTCCATGTGCCGGAGGATACTGTCAGGATTATGGGAAGATAGACAGAGCTTATTGGCGGTTCTACTTCGGCATTCATTATTCTGTTTTATGGTGCTGGTGTTGCTAAAATCTTGTCAGGGGACTTTGGACCCTCATTGTTCCTGGAGCCAATTCTCGTTGGTCCTGGGAGGTACAATATCCAGAGGGTGGTGTCTTTGAGTGTTCTCTTCAGTTTTCTGCCATTCTGGTTGGTATATTCGTCGAGGTGCTCAACATGATTTGCGTTGAGTTCTCCTAGGTTGATTAGGCTTCTGTGATGTAGCTGTAAGTGTTCCAACAGGTCTGTTTGGAACTCTTCTGGTATGTATATGGTGGCAATGTGTAGTATGTTTCTACTGATTTTTATTTTAATGATTATCGCTTCTTCTTCTTGGAATTCTTGAGGGAGTGTTATAAGTTCTGGGTTTAGTTCCCTTCACGCCAGTATTAGAACTCCGCCTCCTGGTTCTCGTGGTCTATCTTTCCTGAAGCAGGTGTATGGCGTTATGTTGATCTTCTTGTACGGTTTTAGTTTAGTTTCATTGAGAGTGACAATGTCCGGGTTTATCTGGTTGATGGTGTTTTTTAGTTCTTCTAGCTTCCCGTTGATCCCATTAATGTTGAGGTGTAGGATTTTAATGTTGTTGTGTAGTCGCTGTATGTTGGCAGCCATTTCTGTTCTGGTGCTTTTCTTGTTTTTCGTCTCCTTCCTTTGGGTGTGGCCAAGCTTTTTTTTTCCTTCATTTCATTTATTGCTACAGCTAGCTTGCCTGAAACTTTGTATGCGCTTATGTTCTTCTTCAATATTTTCCGGGCGGTATCCGCTATTTGTTTTATTGCGGTCCATCGCCTCTTCTGTGCTGTTACTTGGTATATCGACATTTTTAGGGCCTTTAGTAGTTGTTCAGCGAAGTGATTGGTCAGTTTTTCGATGTATTCATATATGTGCTGTTGTATTGCCGTGATTTTGTTTTGTAGTTGGTTTAAAGTTCTCCTATTGTTTGGAAAGCTACTTCAGGTGACAGTTTTCGCCTGTCGTCTGGGATATGGTTTAGTTGTAGAGTGGGCCACTCTTCTTCAGGCTTTTTAGTTGGTGTTGTGGTTTCCTCTCTAGAGAATATTCTTGTTTCACTGACTTGACTGACATCTGTTGGCGGTTCGCGAGGGTAGTTTGGGCATTTTACTTGTCTCGTCTAATGACCTGGGTCCTGACATGTGACACAGTAGGGTCTTGGCTCTTTGTTTTTGTGGATGCATTTCAATGTCATTCTGCGGTCTCCACAATAGAAACATCTTGGTTCGTTCCTGCAGTCATCTTGGTGATGGCCATACTGCTGGCATTTTTTGCAGGGGGAGTTTTTTTCACTGTTCCTTGATGCTTCGGTGTAAAAGCGCTGGCCTTCTATTTGTGTGCCTTCATGTAGTGTGTTGTTTATTGTGGATGTTTCCTTGGTGAACACTCGTATGAGCGATGTTGAGTTACTTCTACTTATGATTCGAGTCGCTTTGTCAATGGTTGGGTATGTTACTTGGTTGCTTTCTAGAAGTTCTTCGTTGGTTATATCCAGTGGTACTCCTTTTATTATGGCTGTTATGGTGTGCTTGTTGGTGTTGTTTTCTCTGTTTTCCTTGTTTTTCGGTAGGCAGGTCGTGTAGGAGGCTCTGGAACCAAAGCTGGATGCATGGATTCCCTGTTGGAGGATCCTTGCGTTGGGTTCATTGTCATAAGTAAGTTGATAGGTGTGTGCCGGTCTGTTCATTTTCTGTTTTTGAATTACGTTCCTTGGTTCCAGTTGAAGATGTTTTCTTGTTATCAGTTTTGTCACAAAGAAGGCACATCTTTTTTCGTTTTCGCAGTTGATCACGTACAGCGTGAAGGATCCATGTGGCACTGGTTTGTTTTGGCTTATTTCTTGTTTGGCTGCGTTCCATGTGTTTCTCTTCGCCAGTTCAATTAGCGATCCCATTGCTCCTGAGGTTGAGGCTTCGCTTGAGTCACCGCCTGCGGTGCCGTATGTAGTAAAAGCGGGCGTTAAACACTACACATTTCATTTCATTTCGCTAGAGTCGGAGTATTCCGCTTCAGTCCTTCGCTTTTCTGCGGTTGTCTTAGTCTTGGAGGTTGAGGGAGTTGGTTGAAAGGCAGTTTTGGTCTTTGTGGTGTGAGAGAATGCACCTGCGTATAAGCACAACCGAGAATTAGTCACATCTGTTAAGCCGCCTTAGTGTAACTCCAGCGAGTTACAGGATAAAATCTTTGGCAAGGTACAAGCACCCAGTGACTGTCCGGTTTGGTTGCTAGGATAGGTATATGTAAGGAGAAGTCGTAGTGTCCGCCGTAGGTGTTGCGGTCTTCACCGTTGGTGGCTTCTCCGTTCCTCGGAGAGCGGTGCGGTCGTAACCGGTCTTCCTCGGCGCTCGGGGTCGGATATCACAGCGTAGAGAAGAGCTCCTTCTAGTACTGTGTCCAGCTCCCGACTTACGATGGCGAGTTTTTTTCTTTTTTTAATTCTTTTTATAAAAATTACAATTTTTTTTAATTTTTAATAGGGGCGGCCCCACACCCGCCACCCACACACCCGCCGCCCCCGGTGACGATCGTCCGCCTGGAGGCTACATCGTCTCCCCATGCACATGCGTTTAGTAACCTAACATGCAGCAAATGGGGAAGGGTGCTGTAATGTTAATATACGTTTATTGGCATGCAAAATAGGGATTTGTTTGTTATTTTCGGGTTCCGCTGAAGCACCCCAGTTAGTGTCGGTTAATTCTACTCTTGCTAGCATGGAGACCATTAACATTAGATGAGATGAAGGTGATATAATGTCTAAACGAAATGCTTATGTGGCGTGGGTTTTACCTTCGGTAGCCGCTCAGTGTTGTGTTGTCCAGTTGTAATTGTAGACGTCCTGTATGGGGGAGTGTATCTGAAACTATGGAGTATATGATTAAATTAGGTATTCAATGGTAACAGGTAGTTGAGGTATTTCAGGACCTCTTCGTGAGTTGTTTCGTTTGATGAGTTTCGGTTAAATACTGAGAGGGGTCGTTTGTGTCTATTGGTGGTAGTCTGATATTGCCCCAATTCTTGTATTAGCGGGTTTGGAATTCTTGGCTAAGTTAGCGTATAGATCGGCTGCTAGCTTTTTAATAAATTGTTCTACTGTGTGCATGTGTAATTCTTTGTGAAGGAGTTTGGAGGGTGCGATGAATGGTACTTTAGCTATGGTTCGCAATATTTTGTTCTGCATTGTATGTAGTGTGTGTAGATGGGATTTGGCTGCGTAACCCCAGACGGGTGCTGCGTATGTGAAGATCGGTCTGAGTAGAGTTTGATACAGCGTAAGGCCCAAGTTAATTTGGAGGTTGGAGCTGTAATTTATGATGGGGTATAGTTTATGCAATTGAGCACCGGTCTTGTGCCGGACATTCGGAATATGTTTTGTCCAGGTTAGACCTTTGTCCATAGTAACACCCAGGTAGGTGACTGTGTCCTTCCAGTTAATGGGGGTGCCAAAAAGATTTAGAGGGGATTTGGGTTCTAATTTCCCCTCTGTGTTTTATTCGTTGGTAAAGATGATTGCTTGGGTTTTGCCCGCGTTGAATTTTATTCTCCACTGTGTGGACCATTGCTCAAGCGATGTAAGGGCGTGCTGTAGTCGCGCAGAGATGAACTTTATGTCGCCAGATTGAGCATAAGGGCAGTATCATCGGCATATAATGATAGTTTAATATTGTTAGTTTTAGGGATATCATTCATGTAAATGCAGAAAAGGGTAGTACACTTCCCTGGGGGACTCCGTCCTGAATTGGTCTTAGGGTGGAAGAATGGATATTGACGCAAGAATAATAGGTTCTTTTGTGCAAGTAGTTTACTATAAGTATGATGGCCGTGTCTGGAAAATGGTAATGGCTGAGTTTTCTCAGTAAGCCAGCATGCCATACCCTGTCGAACGCCCATTCCATATCAAGGAACACAGCGCCCGTGCTCTTGTGGATGCTGAAACCGGATGTAATATATTCTGTTGTGCGGAGGAGTTGTAGTGTTGTTGAATGTTGTGTACGTAAACCGAATTGCTCATTAATGAGAATGTTGTGTTTCTTCAGGTGAGAGTTGAGGTGCTTGAAGATTACCTTTTCTAGGAGTTTACTGAGTGTGTTGAGTAGACTGTAGTTTTCGGGCTTGGAAGTGTCCTTTTTGGGTTTCGGGATATGTTGTATTCTTGCTGTTTTCCAGGATTCGGGAAAAACGCCATTATGTAGTGTGTAGTTAAAGATGTTCGTCAGAGCCTGAATAACTAGTGGTTGTAGATGCTTTAAAGCAATGTTTGGTATGCGGTCAGGTCCAGGGGCTTTCTTGTTATGCAAGTGCTTGATTAACCAGGCAAGTTCAGCTGGATTGGTCTTGCGTAGTCGATCGTGGGTCTGCCTGTTTCTGAGGTCAGAGGTGAGGGCTTCCGTTTCTGTAACAAAGACCGGGTTTTGCGGTTGAGAATTTGAGACGAGTGTGTCTTGAAGGGCATCCGCAAGAGCCTCCGCCTTTGCCTCGTCAGAGATGGCGATCTGTTGATTGTGATGAAGGGGAGGGATCAGGGTGGGTTCTCTTACCAGTGCTTTAGCTATTCGCCAAACCGATTGGTTATCAGAGTCTAGGTTTGCTAGTGTAGCATTCCACTGTTCTGTTGTGTGTTGTACTGTGCGTTCGCGTACAGCTTGGTTAAGTCGACGGAGTTCTTCTTGGTGTTTTTTGTCGTGTGCGTTGCCAAGCACGCCTGGCCCTATTACGTTTGGATGTGAGCTGTTTGAGATCTAGAGGAGGGACAGGGCACGGTCCACCGGGGGTGGTGATTGGGGCTGCTTTTGACATTGCGAAGTATATAGTGTTTTCCAGGTGTTTGGTAGCGTCCTCAAGCTCCGCACTGGTGGTGATGTCGCATAAGTTAAGCTGTTCAGTGATTGTGTTAGAGAAGAGGTGCCAGTCCGCCTTATTGAAGTTATGTCTGGGAACTTTGGGGTTGTGGGCAAGATTTCCGCTAACAGTGATTACTACGGGTAAGTGGTCAGAGGTGAGGTCATTGATTGTCCGGAGTTCGATCGGTATGGTGATATTTCGCACTATGGCAATTTCAAGGTCGTCCCGTTGGGTATTCCGGGCATGAGGCACATACATGGGCTCGTCCGGGGCATATATGATACAGTCAGCGCGGTTTTCGTATTGTAAGAGTTTACTCCCTGGAGTGTTGGACAGACGGCTGTTCCAGAGAGGGTGTTTGCAGTTAAGGTCGCCTGCTGGGAGCACCTGTGGATGATGGTTGAGAAGGGCGTCAATGTCATTAATGTCTATGTCACCAGAGGGGTTGTATGCGGCCACCACCATGGCACGGAGGTTGTCGACGCAAATATGAATGCCCGAGGCTTCGAGTCTGTGGAGGTTCGGAAGGTGAGCTAAGTTATGTTCAACATCTCTTTTAACTGCTATTGCTATGCCACCACCGCGGCGGTTCCCGTCATTGCGGTAGATGAAGTAACCCGGAAAATTGAGTCTGTCAGTATTGTTGAGGTGGGTTTCAGTGATTAGGGCAATGTCAGATTTGTGTTTTCGCATGAATTCAAAGCACTCGGCTTTCCGGCGGCGTATCCCATGTGCATTCCAGGTCATAATCCTAAAAGTGCGCTTAGTCTTCATCAGGTTGGTCTTGGGCTATATGAGAATGAATGTCGGTCAGCAGGATTAATTTTGCTGGCCGGAAAACATTTGAAAGAATTCGGCATTCTGCATAATTATTAGATTTGAGTTAATTGGTTGAGCTTCCAGTTCTCTCAACACGCGGATTGCCCTGGTCCGGACAGACTCCCAGGACACAGAGATTTTCCCCATTGCCTGGAGAAGGGAAGCGGAAGCAGGCGGGAAGGCAAAAGCCTTCCCGTCTTTCTTACTGGGCTGCGTTGTGGCAGAGATAGGAAGATTATGACTGACAGATTGCTTGGGAGGGTTGGTTCTGGGATCCCTACTGCGTTGGTTTGCTGTGAACGTGAACACGGCAGTTTCTTGAGGTCTGGGTTTGTGGGTAGGAGCCGGAATATTAGATGCCTGTGGGACTTGGTATGGCTGAGCTGTAGGGTTAAGACGGGAGTTGCGGCCGCGCAAGACCGCTGCTTTTTGCCGGCAGACCTGGTAGGAGCGCCAGCGCGCGCCGTGTCCAGTCGACCAGCAGAGTGCACACTTTCGTAGCTGGGGAGGGGTATTGTAGTCCACGGATTTGTGCTTGCCAGTGCACATTGAGCATACCAGGACCTTACTTAGGCACTGGCTCTCCACGTGCATAAGTAGCTGGCACCTATTTCACTGAGGTGGAATTTGGGGGGGGGGGGGAATTAGTCTTCTATTTGTACTCTGAAATGGAGGATTTCAGAGGCTTTCCGGAGTGCGTCTCTATTTTCTTCAGTACGCACCTCCACCATGTAAAGGGGAAGGAGAGTGCGCAGCCTGTTCAACCTCCTGAGTTGGGTAACCCTAATAGGATTGATGCCCAACTCCGTTAGATGAATGTGAATATCGTTTTCTGCCTTGTCAGCATAAAACGGCTTGATCATCAGCCTGTGTGTGCGCTCCCCCACGCCTTTGGTCATGCTGACGCAGACCTTCCGCGATTGGAGGAAGAGCACCACAGCCCGATAATCAGCTGGTGTTCGCATCCGTACCATAAAATCTCCTGAGAGAGGGGCCCTTTTGATGATGTAACCTTGGTTCCGATGCTCAATATCGAAATCTCTCATGAGCCCCGTTATCTGGGAGGAGTGCTGTTTGCTTATGTACAGCAGTGGTTCTAGTCTGTTGTTCACTGCAGCAGCGTAGCTTCCCGCTGGGCTCACATTGCCACTGGCAGGAGGTTGATTGGCCGCAGCACTCCTCGAAGAAGCCATCCAGGTGGCCGTGAAAGCGGCAGTGCCAACTAAAGCCTCCCAGAAACACGCCTTAACTTACACGCCTGACGTACTTGCCCTAATTCATGAAAGAGACCATGAAAGACGTAGATGGCAGCGCACACGCAACTTAGAACACCAGGTAAACATGGCGACCCTCAACAGTGCCATAAAAACTAGAAATGCGCAGGCCCAAAAATAATGGGACTACACGCTTGCCACGCTACAACCGGGTAACGTCAGAGTATGGCAAATGGTAAGGGCCCTAAAGCGACAACCCATAAACATACCCCCTGTTAATGGAAGAACGGCAATACTACGCCGAAAGCAACGCCGAAAAAGCAAAGACCCTGGCGGACACCCTAGAAAAGATATGCGCCCCCAACCCTGGCCACCCGGACCGGAGGTTCTATGATCATCTAGAATAGGACATGAGGAATACTCTTGAAAAACCAGCACACAATAAATGTAGAAGGACAACCCCAGGGGAGATAAAATGGATCATCGATCACTTACAAGTCCAGAAAGCGCCCGGACCCGACCAAATACCAAATTTGGTAGTCAAACATCTCACCCCCAAAGCTATTCAACTCATCAGTTACATATGCAACTTCTGTCTCAAAAACGGGTACTTCCCCTATGCTGGAAGCAGGCCAATGTACTCATGTTCCCAAAGCCAGGCAAGGTCTGAGCGGACCCTAAAAACTACAGACACATAAGTCTACTAAACACAATCAGTAAAGTCGCAGAAAAGGTAATTTTAAAAAGGATAGTCTCCCACACAAAAAAGCATCAAATACTAATCACAAGCAATTTGGCTTCCGCGCGAAACATTCAACTCACAAGAACCGTGGAATACATTACGAAAGGATTTAACCACCAAAGGTCCACCGGCGTGGTATTTCTAGACGTAGAACGGGCTTTTGACACGGTTTATCACGCAGGCCTTGTCAGAAAACTTAAAGATCTGAAATTTAGTGACACTATGATCAGACTAGTTGCCCACTACCGTACTGGCAGATCATTTACAGTCTCCGTAAGGGAACAGCGTTCAGAACCGCATAAATTAACTGCCGGAGTCCCACAAGGAAGTCTGCTTGGACCGACCCTCTTTAACCTATATATTAACGATATCCCCAGGAACGCCAACACACAGCTCTCCATTTACGCGGATGACACCGCCTTACTGGCACAGTCATGGAAACCAGAAGTTGTCTGTCGCAGACTACAGACCTCCCTAACAGAACTAGAATCCTGGTTATCCAAACGGAGAATCAAAGTAAATACTCCAAAAACACAGGCAGTCTTATTTACGAAGCGCAGAAAACACGCTAACAGGTCATCACCGCTGATGCTCCATGGAGAGACAATAAACTGAAGAAACCAGGCCAGATACCTCGGAGTCACCTTGGACTCAAAGCTCACATTTGCAGAACACACCACCGAAGTGAAACGCAGGGCAATACAACAGCTAGAAGCGCTCTACCCCATCCTAAACTACAAGAGTGCCCTAAGCAAGCAAATGGGGCTAACACTATACAAAACCCTGATAAGGCCCACAATGACATATGCTGCCCCAACCTGGGGGCACTGCGCTAAAAGCCACATAGCGAAACTGCAACTAGTCCAAAATAAATGTCTTAGAATAGCCGCAAAAGTCCCGAGAACAGTCCTATTGGACTTATTGCACGACGACCTCCATATGCACACAATTGATCAGTTTATCAAAAAAACTCGCGGATAAAATGTAAAAATCTACACACAACCATCACAATCCAATCATCAACAACATTGGTAAATACAACACAACCATAGACAAACACAAGAGACCACTATCGCTATTCGACAGAAGCATTCTATTAAACACAGCCACAGCACAAACATGAACACAATTGTTATTGATTACCTCCATCAACTTGTCCCACCATAGCCACAACACATACAGCAGCTGTCCGGAAGACCCGGGGAGGATGTCACTCCCCTTCCTGGGCGGCCCGGGGACGACGGACATCCCCATCAAATGACGACCAGGCGAACTCCAGGGACCCGACCGGATAACGACTTGTAGATAGCAACAATTGTACATATGTTATATTATAAATTTAAAAAAAAATTAAAAAAGAGAAAGTAAATAATAATAATATTAATAATAATTAATGATAATAATGATCATAATGATGATGATCATGATCATGATAATGCTGATGATGATGATGATGATGATGATGATAATAATAATAATAATAATAATAATAATAATAATAATAATAATAATAATAATAATAATAATAATAATAATAATAATAATAATAATAATAATAATAATAATAATAATAATAATAATAATAATAATAATAATAATAATAATAATAATAATAATAATAATAATAATAATAATAATAATAATAATAATAATAATAATAATAATAATAATAAATATTAAGGGCAATATTTATTAACCTCCAATTGTACATTCCTCCTCCCTCCCCATCTATTTCTTACAGGACCAACGGCAACACGTCGAAGAACATCGCTAAGTCCACTCCCTCTCCAGCTGAACACTAAATTATGGTAAGGTATCTCAACAGTTTATATTTAGCATGACACCTCCGCATAGCTCCATCCTGCATGAGCATGAAAATCCTCCACTAACAATAGGTCCCTGGTGAGGGCGTCGGCCATGGCCAGTACCTAACTCCCCGCTCTGTCCGTATACTCTCTTGTATGCGGGCGCCTATTTAGTATTCACCCACTAACTTTCGGTTTGCTTCGGCGGTACCGGACACCAATTACCACCTTTCCTACCCATCACTTTAGTTTAGCTTAGTGCATGGTAGGGGAGGCGACGTAGATCCCTTTCGGATGATCGCCACCGGGTGTGGCGGAGGCGGGTCACACCCAAAAAAAATCGGACTCACACTCGACTCCACTCAGGTCATTTACTCGTTTCACTCGACTCGCGCCGAAGACTCATCACAGGATGAGGACACATCACAGAATGGGGAAGAAAAGCGCCAAGAAGAGCCGGCAAGAGAAACAGCAATCGCCGCAAACGTCACCTGCAGGCTCTCGGACACCATCACCCATCTCTCTGCCGGTACCGGCAGACGAGAGGGAGCCTCCTGCTGAGGTAGCTGGCAAGTTCTGGGCTAGCACCACTACGCGGCGCTCCATCACAGACGCCGCTCAACAGCCAGGCTCGCAGCAACTGGTCCTGCCTCTCGGGCCCGCTCAGCCAGCAGGGCCAGCCTTGTCCACCGCGTAGCCTTCATCTCCCAGCACCGCAGCAAACCTCAGTCAACCGCCGCAGCCAACTTACGCCGAGGTTTGCATCGCTCCTGCGAATGCAGCTACTACGCAGCTTCCACCGCGGGAGTCCCACTCTACGGCTGCTCTGGGTCAGCAGATGCTCCGCTCAGGAGTTATCCGTGCCCCCCCCCCCCCCGCGATCTGCCTACTAAGTTCATCCTCGCTGCTGCGCTGCAACTTTGGCCGTCTACCCAACGTACATCAAGAATAACCACTCACCGAGGGCCAACGAACCTCGTCAGACTGCAGTTCGCCGACACCGCCGACAACATGGCTTTGAGTAGTGGCCTGCCCTTATTGGGGCAGTTCTTACGAATCGAGCCGGGCAGGACTGAGCGACTTGCTCCATGTCGGTGATGCTGCAGCTACGGGCACTCAGCGGCACACTGCTCAGCACCACCTCGCTGCCACTACTGCGGTGCTCCATCACTCACAAGAGACTGCCGACAACACAACCTCCACCGCCGCCGTCGGTACTGCGCAACCTGCAGTGGCTTCGGCCACTTCACGGGACAGGCGCAGTGCCCGTACTTTCCACGCAGCTCCTATAACACTGGCCAGGAGAGCCACACCTCGGCTGACATTGCCCCGGCCGCCAACTCTGCAGCACAGGAACTGGTGCAGACGTTACTAGCCGAGGTAAAACATCTCAATGAACGACTGGACACCATTGAGAAGCTCACCGCCGCAGCAGTCGCCAAGTTTTCCAATATAGGAGCTGATTTTTTCCTAATTATATTTTTGTCCATGGTTTCCAAGCCTTCTACTGCTAATAGAATTGGAAAACTTAATAAATAAAAAGCCAAAAAAACATTTGAAACAAATTCAGATAATTAAATCTTTAAGGAAAAAGGATGTAATCTTCTCAAGGGCTGATAAAGGGAACAAAATAGTAATCTTAGATATAGCTACATACAAAGAAAAAATGTTAGAGTTACTACAACAAAAAGAATTCCAGGAAATAGATTCTAATCCACTCAACCGATGCATAAAAGATGTACAAAAAACCTTCATTAATAGTAAAATTTTAACAACTACAGAACAAAAAACTATCAAACCGGACAACCCTACCCTTGCAAGACTATATGGTTTGCCTAAAATACACAAACCCAACATACCCATGAGACCCATTGTAAATAATATAAACACTCCTACTTACCTTCTGGCAAAATGGCTATCCAAAAAATTTCAGTCCTTTCCACAATTCCATACTCTGAGTATAAAAAACTATTTAGACCTGGTAGAAAAAATTCAAAATCTTAAACTAAAACCTCATGACACTTTAGTATCCTTTGATGTCCGCTCCCTCTTCCCTAGCATTCCATTAGACAAACTTTTGATTCAACTGAAAAAATGGCTAAATTCTATAAACCTAGATGCCAATGCAATAGAAGAATATTTGGCAATGACTGAATTATGTATACATCAAAATTATTTTGTCTTCGCTGGAAAATATTACAAACAAATTTCAGGACTAGCTATGGGAAGCCCGCTATCACCATTTTTGGCCAATTTATACATGAGCTTTTTCGAAACACATATAACTAAAGCCTTCCCTCATATGTTTAAAACATGGTACAGATACGTAGACAACATCTTTGCAATAGTGCCCTACAAACTAATAAATGATGCTTTGAAACTACTCAACCTGCAAGAACCCAGCATACAATTCACAGTGGAAACTGAAGAGGACTGTACTCTACCTTTTTTAGACCTTAAAATCAAAAAAAGGAATGAAAAACTAGAATTTGGCATCCATAGAAAAGCAACACACACAGATAATTACATCAAAGCAAATAGTTTCAACCCAATTCCACACAAACATGCAACCATCAACAGTCTCACACACAGATTAGTAAATCTACCTCTCAGCCAGCAAGAATATCAAAACGAATACCATCAAATCTTAAAAACTGCAATTAAAAATGGATATGGAAAAAACCTTGTAGATAAAAAACTAAAATTATTCAAACTTCAAAAGAGATTAAAACAGATCACAGCTCTCACACCAATAAAACAAGAAATTAGATTTGCTAAATTTACTTACCACCCCTGGGCCACAAAAAAGTTCCAAAAAATATTCAAGAAATACAATATAACATTGGCACCAAAAAACAATTACAACATTAAAAACCTACTTCACAGTAATAATACTGATAAGATAAAACCAGAGGAAAAGTCAGGCATTTACAAAATTAAGTGTAAAGACTGTGAAAAAATTTACATAGGGAGGACAAAAAGAAACATAGGCACTAGAAAGAAATAACACTTCAGGCACTTAAGATTCCCGCCAGAAGAGAATCCCACATTTAAGTTCATCACTAAATCAACAGATGGCAGCAGCAACCCCAGAATTACCCACACAGCTGGATCAAGCTTCAGTCGCATAAGAGCCGTAGATGCAAACGATGATTTGCAAAACATGTCCTCAAAATAGGTACGAAAGTGAAGCAGATGTGTAAAAAATACGACTCATCTAAAATTTAATAATTTTTAGCTTCACTGTGGTGTTCCAATACAGTTAAATCTCGATATTTTGTTTTGTTTGTAATTTACGTCCTCCAACATTAAGTAATATCGGAAAATGTGTGGAATGGGTGAAATGAAGCTCAAATGAGCCCAGGGTCCTTAGAGCTTAGAATTACTTGACTTTGTCTTTCAGGATAAGGGAAAATCCTGGGAAAAACCTTATCTGTGTAACTCACCCTGACGAAGATTCAAACTCGGGGCCTCTTGAATGTGAGGCAGACACGCTACCATCTACGCTATGAAGACGGGCAGTTAAGCAATTGCTCAAAAGGGCGATTACATTGTGATTGCATAACTATCTCACTGCTTACCTCACTATCAAAGATTTTTTAAAAAGCTATGTAGAATCACATTATTTCTTTTGCAGTTTTAGAGAAAAAGTGTGTGTGCATGTGCGTGTGTTCCACTTCTTTTATCAGATTTCCTCATTCCATTTTTTTTTTTAAATTTCACAATCAAGTTAAAGTTCTACACTTTCCTCAGCTTTACAAAATCAATATTCAATTTAAAACAAATAATAAATTTATTCTAGAATTAAATATTATTACAACCTTACAATAAATAGTGTAGGATATACATGTTTCTAAGCTAAAATGATGAAACAATGAACTGGAGCAAGTATATGCTTAACTTACTCCCTAAACGCAGCTCAGCCTGTTATATCTTAAAATTCTTTTATGTATTATATCAAAATACTTTGTGAACATTATACTTTGCTTATTTTCTTTGCATCATGATCTATGGTATTGCTTTTTAGGGTAATTCAATATACAATAAAAGGGTCTTCATCTGATAAAACAGAAATTTATGTGGCATTGGAAGTCAACAATTATGCAGGCTATTGGATTTTGACACCCACAAGTCAATAAATATATGCACTTTTGTGTTATGTGATTGATAACTATAACATAATTAAATTTAATTATCTGGTACACAGCCATAATACTGGACACAAAAATTACTTGCAGTGGCCAAGTAACTCTTCATATGCACAAAAGTGAATCGAAAAGATATTGACACACTGTTTTTTCACATGACATGTTTCAAGAGCTTTTGTTCTCATCATCAGCTGGAACTCGACTAGTGCAAATTGTAGTGGTTTCCTGTTTCTCCATATCGATAGATGGCATGATGTACTTGTCAAAGATTCAGAGGTTACTTGTATTGATTCCAGCCATTTTTTGAGAAGTGGAATAAGCTCATTGGTAGGTATACTTGGGTATAAAGAAATGACGTCAAAAGTAACCTCTGAAGAAATAGAACTTTCACAACTTACAGATATTTGTATCAATCTGAATTTTTTCAGCTTTAATGGACAGATCTATAAACAAAAAACGGGCCTAGCTATGGGCAACCCATTGTCTCCCTTATTAGCAGATTTATTTATGAGTGCTTTTGAAACACATATCACAAAAACTTTTCAAGTTATTTCAAAATTTGGTATCGTTATTTTGACGATATTTTTGCAATAGTATCTAAAAAACTGATACAAGATTTTCTTAGACTTTTGAATATTCAAAATCCAGCTATAAACTTTACATTGGAAACAGAAGAGGATGGTGTGCTCCCCTTTTTGGACATCAAGATCAAAAGAATGAACAACAAACTCACTTTTGGTATTTACAGGAAACCGACACACACAGATAATTATATTAAGAACAACAGTTTCAACCCAAAACAACACCAACATGCCATTTTTTAACAGTTGAATATTTCGGATGATCAACTTTCTACTAAACAGAAGATTATCAAGAAGAATACACACACAAAAAAAGTAGCTATGTCCAACGGTTTCAACCCAAATTTAGTGGAAATAACAGTTAACAGACTCAACAAGGCTAAGAAAATGAAAGAAAGCACCACCCTAGAACCTATAAGAGGAAAAGAGAAAAAAAAAAAAATTTAAAAATTTACCTTCCATCAGCCCATAATAAATTCCAAAAAATCTTCTCATCACACAACATAATTCTTTCACCTCAAAATAGATTTAATATCAGAAATTTGTTAAAAGGTTCCCCCCCCCCCCCAAAGTTCAATTATTACCAAAGAAAACCCAGGAATCTATGAGATCAAATGTGAAACTTGCCCTAAAATTTATATACGAAAAACAAAAAGAAATATTGACGTCTGAACTAAAAACATATAAGAAACATTAAAAATGGTAAAACAAAAATCAGCAATGGCTTTCCATTCTTTGAACACTAAACATGACATCAACTTGGAAACATCTTTAACAAAATATGTTAATCACCCCATAGACCTTTCCGTATGGGAAAAAATCATTAACAAAAATTGTCATAGAGTTATGAATTTTGAAACTCCACCACCGGACATCTTTGACAAGTACATCATACCATCTATCGACGATACGGAGAAAGAGGAAACCACTACAATTTGCACTAGTCGAGTTCCAGCTGATGATGAGAGGAAAAGCTCTTGAAACATGTCCTGTGAAAAAAACAGTGTGAGTGAAGCAGTGTGTCAATATCTTCTCGATTCACTTTTGTGCTAAGATGTGCTTCACTGCCTCTACGCTTCTTTCAATTTTAAACTTCTTGTATGTTTATTAAAAATGTCCCTACTACTTCACTATATAAGTATGCAATGATCTTCCTTTAGCCTGAAATTACTATGCAAACCAAAAGATTGTTTAAGATTTATAGTTTCTGAAGTGCTGTTAACTGTTGGAGACTGCTGGAATAACATTTTATTGAACATCTTCATGGCTCATCTTTGGAAGATAACTGAACTTGTATAAAAGTTTTGTTTTTATTTAACATCGTTTTTTACTTCACACACAAATATGCATGTATTTGCACACTCTTCCACAAATTATTCTTTCAATAGTCTATTCCTCTATCTACTACGTGTTCCAGATAAACTTTCTTTACGATTTCCTTTTAGGTTTAACAAGGATATACAAGGGATGTCCAGAAAGTAAGTTCTGTTTCAATTTATCTCCACTGCAGCGCTGCGATAGCAGTTCCGCATATACGTGGTAGATGCTCTGTATCAAGGAGAAGAAACGTGCGCAATTGTGAGATTGCTGTCAGCCACGTATGCTTTTTTGTGCCTGTTTACAATGTCGGTGTTGATTGAAAATCCTGCTGCTTGTGAAATCAGATCTGTGATTCGTTTTCTGAATGCTAGGAAAGTGAAACCAATTGAAATTTATCGGCTGTCAAAAGGTGTTGTGTTTCTTCACGACAATGCTCGACCACACACTGCAAATGTGATGAAAAACATCCTACAGGGATTTGGCTGGGACGTGTTTAACCACCCCCCGTACAGCCCTGACCTTGCTCATAGCCACTTTCATCTGTTTTTGCATCTCAAATCTTTGCTTGGCGGTCAACACTTCAACAATGAGGAAGAGCTGAAAGAAAATGTTTTCAACTGGTTGAAGACAAAGGCGGCAAACTTCTATGAAGAAGGTATACAAAAACTTGTGCCTCGCTATGACAAATGCTTGCAAAATTTCAGCAGTTATGTGAAAAAGTAGTTTAAGAGTTGTAGAATTTTGTGCAATAAATAATTTTTCTGTATCTGTACACAATTTAATTTTCTTACCAAACAGTACTTTCTGGACGTACCTTGTATTAAGCTAAAGTGATAATCAGATTTTTAAAACGTGTACCACAATGTGATAGTTTTCAATTTTCACATGATTTGTGTACCAATAAGAAAAAATGAATCACTTATCACTTAAAATCAAATAAGTATTTGAAAATTTAAGTCATTAACAAAGAATATCTTGGGTAAATGTTACATCACAAAACAAGTGCTTTAACAAGATTTAATTTTCTGCAGATGGATTCTGTCTTTTTTGGTTTACTAGTTAATACAACGGTCACTGAGAATGAAGATGGCTAAATAAGCCATTTGCAGAAGCTTTAAAGTAAGTATTTTACTAAGCATGCATCTTAAACATATGGTATCCTAATCCAAATCATTTAAGACATTTTTAAGAAAATAAAAAACTAATGAAAAATCTAAATTTTTTTTTAAATGGTAGTTTGGGATGGAGGTGCATTTTCTTGAAAAACTTCATGTCACACCCTTGGAAGATGTTGCATTGCGATTTAACAGACTTTTCGTATTTGACATACACTCACATATAACACTTTAATTAAAAACTAGACAGGGAGTCTCAGGCATGTATTTTAAAGAAATTTCAATATTCAATTTATGGGTAAAATTTAGTAGCACTTTCCCCAGTTACAACAGGTAAGCTGAAGAAAAAGTAAAACTAGAATTTACCATCCACATTATATATTCACAACAAATATTTTCCTGGAAATTATTACCAGTTAAGCACTATGATCTGGCTTGCATACCTCATTTGGAAACTACGTACTTTCAGGTGGTTTTGTTAGTGGCAAGCTCAGAGCAAAGGAAAAGCAATTACATTTCCCATAGGTTGACAAGATTCAACATGGGAAAATGTAACACACAGTAGAATGTCTAAAAAGCACTGTTAATTCTGTACCAACATATTTTTTAAATAGTTGTATAGTTTAATATGAGCGAGAATGTATCCACACAAAAGTGCTAAGTCTTATAAAACCAACAACTTCCAAAGATACAACAAAAATTTTCAAAACAAATTCCCTCCCCAAGCTACCCTTAATGTGGGTCACTTTAACTACTTTTTATTTTCTCAAAAATGACTAATGGTCTTGATTAAAACCTAATGTTCAAGATATCTGTAACTAATTAAATGTGCATCTTGAAATTTTTCTGAAGTTCTCTCCTCAAAAATATAGTGCAGAAATGCTAATATTACTAACTAAAATACACAATTTGAGTAAAAAAAAAAAATTGTTTGCATTATTAGAAATTTTTTAAAATATTCCATATTTTAAATTTGCAATTTCCCAATTGCCAGTTTCTTTTTTCGTTCCATCGCAAGAAAAAAGATACAGTGTTTCATATTAAATTTGATAACATCATAATACAAGAGTCTGACTCTCACAGTGTTTTAGGAATGCAACTTGATAAACATATATCCTGGAATAATCATATTGATAACCTCTGTAAAAAAAATAAGTAAAGGTTTGCACCTAATGAGGGAGTTTGCAAAAACTTGTAGATGTACTAAAACCGCTGTATTATGGATTAATTTATTCCAATATCCAATACGGTATTGAGTTATGGGGTGGTGGTAATAATTCTCATGTTCAGAGGGTTCTAGTACTACAAAAGAAATGTATTAGAACAATGTTTAAAATGGGGTTGCGTGAATCATGCAGAGAAGTTTTTAGAAAAGAAAAGATGTTTACTGTTGTGTCTTTATACATATATAAAGTTATTAATTTAATAAACCAGAAAAAAAAAATTAAATAGTGAAGTACACAATCATGATACTAGATGTAAAGCTGACTTGCACTATAGCAGTTACAATGTAAATCTGTACATAAAGATCCATGTATAATAGTATTACAAATGTACAATAGACTTCCAGCCTATGTTAAAAGAGAAAACAATGCTGTTAAATTTAAGCAATGTGTTAAAAAATATCTGTTAAATAATCCTGTATATAATATAAATGAATTTTTGCGAGCTATATAATGTTGTAAAAATGTAAATTGTACTTTAATGTATATTGACAATGCTCAATATTTGTATTAGTCTATGGGCAGTAAATAAATTACTATTACTATTACAAGAAATGTTTACCACAGCCAAACATTTGAATGTTGTTTCTGCCTAATTTACTTAACTGTGCACTCATTCTAGTCAAAAATGAATCTGAATAACAATGTATATGGAAGAATAAATTTTGATATGAATATTATATTACATATATTATAGAGTGTATGTTAATTTGTCATGGGCAGAGAGTACGAAAGTTCACATCAGATTTTTTTTTTTTTTTTTTTTTTTTTTTTTGCAAGATCTGTTTCCTGTGATGTTAATGTGGTGAGACTGGCATTTCAAAGACAATATACAGTAACAAATTTTAAAACTCACTTTAGCTTCCTTCATTCCCTTTACACCCGTAACAGAATGTGTACTGCAATCATTTCTGCAAAGGATTAACTCATATTACATAGAAAAATAAATTACCACAGAACAGATAAATAAATACTAATATAATTTTGTGCTTCATTGTACCATAGTCCTTACTCATAGGAAATAAATGCTAGTATGAGGAAAAAAAGTCAACATAATTTTAATAAGTGATATCCACATTTTTTTTTTTTTTACCATTTAGCCTTCAACACTTTTTGCTTTTATCTTTTTAGGTGTTGAATGTAACAAACAAAAAAGTAAAAAAGAAAGGGCACAAAATCTGATAAGCAGCTTTACAAGTAAGCCATTGTTTTCACTTAGGAAAAAGGAGAATCAAAGGTACTATGACCCTTCAGCAGCCTCTAAATATATATATGAATTTAGTTTTATTTATTTACAGTTCAGAATAACTTTACATGATTTACAAAGCGTTGCAAAACTAGGCATCTTATGAGAACTGGTTTCTCTGCCTTCTTAGCAGAAATCTTTGAAATCTACAATATTTCACTCCATACAAAATAGAAAGAGACTTCTAAAAATAAACCAAAACAATACCAGAATTTTAAGTGTTTGTATCAATTTTGTTCATTTCTTAGAAAGTAAACAATAACAAATATAACAATTTCCTAAAATATATATTATAAAGCTATGATGTATAACTTGTAATTATACAATGGTTATGTAAACAATTAACCAAGGCTGGTTACATGTTACATCTGCTTAGTATTGCTGGATGTGGAGAGAATGAAATTAGGCAATTCAACATATATCCTTTCATTTCTGTTTCTTCAGTCCAGTTTTCACATGAATCAGTACTTATATTGTGTAATGTCCTGCCATTTACCATGCTTCCAAGTAATGAGAAATGTGACCATTTTACTATTTTTTCTATGCAAGTGAAACTGCATGTAAAAAATAGTATAAGTTCTTTACCTTTGCAGTGAACATTTACTGCTAGATGACAAAGTTTTAGAAACAAAAACATTTGTTATTGCTTTTTACTCCAAATTACATAATTTCTATATTTAGAATATTCAATTTTCTTATTCAGCATAACTACTATAATATTCTTCAAGGGATGTCTAATAATGATAAACTACTATACCTGCGGCAAATATTGTAGCCTACTAAGCTGATCTCATTGTAAATATTTTTTTCCAATTCTCACCAACTTAAGTGCAAAAAAACTGTAAACATGACTTGAGTTTAATCTTCAAAGTTTAGTCGAGGGATGCTTTTATGAACAGAGAGCAAAATAATTTCAAAGCGCCCTTCAGCCACAACTGGGACAAAAAGCTAAAACATAAATGTAGCTAAAACCGAATGATAGGTTGACGCAACTGTGCTTTTTGTTTCAGAACCACCATTATCACTGTGCTTTGATTCGACAAGCTACAATTTTGCTATTAAACAGCCCCTTAAAAGGGCAGGTTGATGGATCACATGCTTTCAGAGAAACAACTTCCACTCCTACCATCAATAACCTGGTATTTATGACTTTCTCAACTCTTCACTTTTCGAATCTGCCCCAAGTATAATAGTTTTGTTGGCAATTACTTTAAGTATTGGCAAACATGATCTGATTTAAAATATTCTGTATTATTAATAGGATACTAAAACATAAAGCAAACAAAAATTTGCAAATAGCCACCATTTAAGAATAAATGGTAGATAACAAGAAATATAAATAGGTATATATAGATATAAATTTCTTGCTGACCGTTAAGTATGAATAAATGTGCAATTATTATGCAAACCTAGGAAATTGTTGCACACATTCACTGATTCAGTAAGTCGAATATCTTGATTTTAGATTTATTCAAATAAAAATGTAATTAACAGCAATTCTGTGTATTTGGTTTCAGTATTCTACATATTTTATCTAATTACATACTCGCCAACAATCAAATTAAAACACGAAATACATGTGATCATGATCAAAAGGAAACTATAAAATACCACAAAAATAATTAAAAATGAACTATAAAATACTTAAAAAATAATGTAGGTATATAACTATGCTGCTGTGAAATTGAGGGCCATTCAACACGCCCGAAATATTAAATGGTTTGTGAAATACAACAAGATGTTGCAAACACCATAAGCATACATTTACTTATTAGAAGCGTTTAATATGTACACATATAATGCAGTGGCATTCTAAAACAGCCTTAACATGATTGAAGCTCATCAGCAGAATCAAGTTTCACAGATCTTCAAACTTCACTATCACACTTGCCTCAGACGAGCTAGCCTCTGGGTCAGTTCATCCTGCTCTTGAGACACCTGAGTTGAAGTACCGATGGTGCCTGTCTGCCCCTGGGGAAGCTCCATATTGAGTTCTAGCCCAGCTTCATCTGCCACTTGCTGCATTAAGCCATCAACGTCACTTTGAGGCACCGCTGTAGTAGTAGTCTGGGACATCGTGTTCTCCATGTACGAGCTCTGTACGTCCAGATCTTCAAACTGATTCTCAAACTTATCCATCAGCGTGGATATTTTTTCCAGATTCATTGATTTCATGGCAGCATCCATTGCCTTTACCACCCCTGCCATTGACTGAGTTACTCTGCGGGTAGTAAGAGCAGATTGAACTCTACTTGCAACAGCATCCACTCTCGCACTCATACGTAAATAATTCAAAGACTGGTTTTTCTGGCGTATGGCATTTTCTGCATGTATACGAGCCCCTTCCATGTTACCTTTTTGGATAGCCTTCTTACATTTCTGTTTTTCTATACGTTCTTCTTTCTCGCATTTTTTGGAATTGCGTTCCAGTTCTTTGACAGCAAACTTCAAATTAAATAAATGTTTTTCCATTGATGAAACAGACATATTTCGTACGAATCAAAAGCTTTCACTGTAAATTCACAACTTCCTATACTGTTACTATTTACGTCATTCAACTCAATTACTCACAGTCACACGAATGGTGAAAATAATTACCAATGTCACCAACACAAATTAACTATACCACACTTTATAGAAATGGGAATTCGCCGATTTATTTTATCAGTATAGGATATTATAATTCCTTTTAAGTGAGTGCTGATTTCTATGACATAATTAGTGAAACTATAGGGTTTTATTGTCTAGAAAACAACTAATCATCTTACTTTGGCAACATTGAAAACAATTGCCTGCAAGAATTTGTTGTCAATTTTCCCGAAAGAGTGCGCTAATTTTTAGCAAACTAAAATGGCTATAATGGTAGTCATGGTAGCTGTTAACGTCGCGAATGAGGCAAAATATTCATAGTAAGAGGAGCAAAAAGTGAGGAATTGTCGTATATGCTGTAATATAATTGTGCTGCGAAAAGTTCTTATAATAACTCAAAATGCCGCGTATAATGATAAAAGGTGGTGTTTGGCGGAACACGGAGGTAAGTTGCCTGAGGTGTACATAGGGGTTAAATGGCTTATAGACGGCGTATACACATGTCGGGCGGACGTCATGGCCGTAACGTTGCCAACAGTGAAAGCGTGCTTCCCTTACGCATTGTTTCATTATTTACCTGCTTCTAGACTGGCCAGTTTCAATTTCTTCTATTTTTTTTTAATTTACGTCCTCCAACCTTGTCATATCGGACGATGAATAAAATGGGTGAAATGATGCTCAAATGAATCCGGGGTCCATGGAGCTTAGAGTTACCCGACATTCGTCTTTCAGGATAAGGGTAAACACCAGCAAAAACCTTATCCAGATAACTCACCCTAACCGAGACTCGAACTCGGAACCTCATGAACGTGAGGCAGACACACTACCGATTTCTTTTCATTTGATTAGTGAATTAGTATGCTTTTAATACCGAACGGGATGGCTCAGGCGGTTTCGTCTGTGGCCCGCATTCGGGAGCCCCGGGTTCGTTTCCCGTGCCCGATCTACCTGACCCACGACTTATTTTTCGTGGATTTTCCCGGGTCGCCAGGCAAATGCTGGTTTGGTTAATGACATCTCTCGAATTTCCTGTTCCTTCATTTCATCTTTATTATCATTTCACATCTTCTCTCATCTGGTATCTTTCAGGGTAGAAGTGTCGGTGGACGTCTCGGCGCTGCATGGCTGGATGATATTCTGCTGGTAAACATTTCCTCCTTCGGTAGGACGATTTCTGGTCTCCGGATCGATATGTTGAGACGTTTCCAGACCACTGTGGTTGGGATGCTGGTTGTGCAGGCCTGCCAGGTTTTTCCAACTGGTAAAAGGCAGGACCCTGCCTTCCACACAGTCGTGACTCTTTGGGTCGTCCGCCATGTCTCCTCGCGCCTCATCCTTCCTCCCAGGGAAGGTACAATAAAGGTTTTGGTGCCGAATTCCTCCGTGTAGTAATGCTTATCCTAATCCTTTTAATAATAGAAATTATCATCAGTATCATCATCATTGTCATCATAATCATTATTAGTAATACGTAAGGAAACTGGCAGTGTATCATTATTTACCCCCTTTAGTCTGGCCAGTTTCAATTTCTTTTACTTTTTAAATAATAATAATTTTATATCATTATTAATAGCATACTAATACATTAATCAAGGTTTTGTTTTCTAATCTATTACTGATTAGGAGCTTACTAACCTCCAGTTATTATATACTGCCAGTTTCCTTACACATTAGAATACTGCTAGTTCTTAACAAGTAAAAGAAAATGTGTTGTTAACATTTTGCTCTGTTGGCATATTTCAGAACTCTGCTGTTGGCAACAGCTTGTTTCCTTGACATCGTTTCTTACCAACCTAAGTCTACGCCGTCTTTCTGCAGTTTAATCATATATTATCGTATACAGGTTATGTTTACTGTAGCATTTACTGCAGATACTTATGTGCATCTTTCATTTTTTTAGGATGAGATCTTAAAAGCGGCAGTTATGAAATATGGGAAAAATCAATGGTCCCGTATTGCTTCACTGCTGCATAGAAAGTCTGCTAAGCAATGCAAAGCTCGTTGGTATGAGTGGTTGGATCCAAGCATAAAGAAAACAGAATGGAGTCGTGAGGAGGATGAAAAATTACTGCACTTGGCCAAGCTTATGCCAACTCAGTGGCGAACAATAGCACCTATCATTGGTAGGACAGCAGCTCAGTGCTTGGAACGTTATGAGTATCTTTTGTAAGTTGACACTATTTGAAGTATGAAACACAGATCATGCCCATTGAATCACTGGATTTCAGTATGGTATTGTATTTTATCACATTTCTTTGATCCCAGAATGAACTAGACTCACTAATATAAAACATGTCATAACCACGTAGTATTTGCAATTTCTCAAGTGTTCTTCTTTTTTATCCCTTGAGCATCCAAGCACAATGTTTACAACAGATGAAGGTTAGCACTAGAGGGGTAAAAAAAAAACTAGATCATAGTATTTCTGTGTTATAAATAGTATTGTAACGGGAGCGCTGGAACACCCTGTGAAAGCAGCTGGCAGCGGAAGGTAGGGGAGGTTCGGTTAGCCACACCTCCTCCTCGTTTGTCTTGTGGTGGTGACAGACTGTGGTCAGGGAAAAAACATGACTGTGTCGCCTGTTTTCTCTACACCTGTTTCTCGATCTTTCTGTTACTAGAACAATCCTGTAAACACCAGAAGTTGGCGATATTCCTATTTAAAGAGGGCTACAGACGGACAGAGTAGAGTTGGTCAGTCAGTTGGTTAGTGTGTGAGTGAGGACAGTTCTTGGTGTAAGAGTTAGTCAGTGACGTGTTAATGAACGGAAAGATTGTGCAACGGAAGACTGTACGTAACTGTGAAGGTGTACCGGAGCTTATGTAATCGCGAGTACAAGGAAATTGTAACGGACGAACTGGTGAATTGTAATTGTTGCAGCACGTAATTCGGTGTAATTGGCAAGTGTTTAACTGTAAGTCGGTGGAAATAAAGAACATTGTTGAGTGGTGTAATTGGACTTTTTATTTCACGAACCCACAAAGTCACACTGGTGTCAGGAAGCGGGAAAACAACATCACCGAACATTACAACCATGGACGCGGCATTGGAAAATTTTTTGGAGAAGATGATGGAAATGAAGGCCGAACTAATCTCGGAAATGAAGACGGCCAACGACAACATCACCAGGAAGATGGAAGAAATGCAGGCCGAATTAACAGAGACGCTGGAGACTAGAAATAACCTGGCCGCGGAACTGAAACTAATCAGGACGGCTAGGGACAACATCGCCGAGAAGATGGAACAAATGAAGGCCGAGTTAACCACGGAAATGAGAGCAGCGAACGACGGTCTGGCTACCGAAATGAAGGTGGCAAACGAGGCTCTCGCCGCCAAGTTTGAGGAACGGTTGGCCGGCGTGGGGGATGACGTCGCGAACCTGGGCAAACGGAAGGGTCAAGTAGACGACCGCCTTAATGATTTAGAGGAAAAGGCCGACAACATCGCAAAACCCCTCACCCACCTGACGGAGGAAAACCGGCCTTATGTGTGGACGGAGGACGCCGAAGACGCTTTCCAGCACCCGAAGGGGACCCTGTGCAGTGCTTCAATTTTGGGTTTCCCACAACCGGGTGGCGCCTTCATTGTGGACACCGATGCCAGCGACCATTGCATTGGAGGTGTCCTATCGCAGATCCAGGACGGCCACGAGTGCACAAGAGTGGAAGAGGAGGAGCGTGCCGCAGCAGTCCGAGTAGTTGTGGCAGTGCCTGCTGAAGGCTGGGATAGCGCAGGCCTGAGGAGGGAGCAGCTGGCGGACGCAGACTTGGGGCCACTCTTGAGGGAAGTGGACGCAGGGACGAGACCAACCTGGGAGGACATCGCACCGAGGAGCGCCACCTACAAGTCGTACTGGGCCCAATGGGACTCGTTGAAGACCAGAGAGGGCGTGCTGTTCCGGGTATGGGAGTCAACCGATGGGAAGGCGCAGAGAGGACAGTTGGTACTTCCCCGGAGCAAGGTCCCGGAAGTCTTGGAGGAAGTGCACGCCGGTACTTCAGGAGGACACCTGGGAGCGAACCGAATGATTCACAAACTACGGCAGTGCTACTTCTGGCTCAGACTCCGGGCAGATGCTGGTGGTACACCTGGACCGCCTCGCATGCTACGATGGGGCTGTTCGAGGCGAAGAGCTTTGAGGAGGGAGCAGTGTAACGGGAGCGCTGGAACACCCTGTGAAAGCAGCTGGCAGCGGAAGGTAGGGGAGGTTCGGTTAGCCACACCTCCTCCTCGTTTGTCTTGTGGTGGTGACAGACTGTGGTCAGGGAAAAAACATGACTGTGTCGCCTGTTTTCTCTACACCTGTTTCTCGATCTTTCTGTTACTAGAACAATCCTGTAAACACCAGAAGTTGGCGATATTCCTATTTAAAGAGGGCTACAGACGGACAGAGTAGAGTTGGTCAGTCAGTTGGTTAGTGTGTGAGTGAGGACAGTTCTTGGTGTAAGAGTTAGTCAGTGACGTGTTAATGAACGAAAGGATTGTGCAACGGAAGACTGTACGTAACTGGTATGTGCATCGGAGTTTATGTAATCGCGGGGACAAGTGAAATTGTAACGGACGGACTGGTAAATTGTAACTGTGTGCGGCAAGTAATTCTGTGTAATTGGCAAGAGTTTAACTGTAAGTCGGTGGAAATAAAGAACATTGTTGAGTGGTGTAAGTGGACTTTTCATTTCACGAACCCACGAAAGTCACAGTATGCATGTCCATGAACTTTCTCAGTTTTTTTTTTAAGTCTTGAACTTTTGCTTTACAGTTATTTCAGGCTAAAGGAAGACCATTATATGCTTGTATGGCAGAGTAATATGGGCCATTTTGATAAATGTACAAATGACAAATGTATAGATCACATTACCTGTGAGCAAATAGTTTTTGTGTCTAGAATTGTGGCTGTGTACCGGAGAATTAAAGACAGTATGCAATCTGAATTTCAAAAGAAGATGAATGAATTTTTTTTTAACTATGTTGGTTACAATTACGTATACATATTACATTCCTTAGATTTTGACTACTTTAACTTATCTCATGGTCCTAAACACTGTGGTTATATTGTGTGTGGTGACCCTTTTCCTTCTCCAATTTTCATTTGGGCACGTTTATTTTCTACCTTTTCCCTGATCTAACCTTGTCTCACTTTCTCCTTTAATTTCCCTTTTATTGTGCATCCCCCTTTTTATTCTTTTTATTCACTTTCCCTCTTTGTCAGCTTATCTCTGCTTAGCTCTTACTTGGTTTTCAATATACCTTTTCTGATCCTCTCTACTCCTATTTCGATATTTCTGTAACCTGCATACCCATCTATCTTCTCACTTTGTCTTTCATCAGTTTTTCGCTAATTACCAACATTTATATTACCAACATTTTATATTTCGCTGGCTAAAATGTATTACATGATATTATACTGTTATTAAAAAAAGATATATGGCAAGAGGGTACGGTGTAAGAGGAGAAAGCCATTGCCATGGAAATGTAAACAAAGTTTCTACTTGGGTTACACTGGTGAATCATTGCAGTTATCGCTAGTTGTGTGCTGAAACTGAGCTTGATTGTGCCTCAAGCAGTTGCATTGTGTGTTGTTAGCCTACTTTTTTAAAACCCTTACATCAAAATTCTATGTAACTATGGGAGCGAGACTTGGTGGAGGTAGACAAGGTTTCATGATCCAAGATGATATCAGCTGCTGGTTGGGGTGTTAAATTGCACAGCCAAGTTAAAGAAATTTTCTGTACTCCTAGCAAATTCTTCAAACAAGAGGAGGAGGATATGCTCCTTCACAATAAACCTGCCATTCTATTCAACCAGTTGAAAAGAAGTTTATGTTCTTAAAATAAGTGAAGTAATTGTTTCTAAAATCTCTAAAGAGAAGTAGCAACAGCCAGATCCATTGCAAATTATAACTCTTAGGAAAGAGAGAATGAGCATTTTCAGTCTCGTAACTAAACAGATGCCATAAGATTAGATGCCACATCTATAGCTACTAAATCCAAAAGGAGCATCCTGCTAGTATTAGAAAGATCAGATGATGTAATGCTAAAGGCTGTTTTATATTTTTAAGAGAAATTCAAAACAAAATATGAAGGGAATAATGTGATATAATAGGTAATGGCTATTCAAAAATGTATTTATTTTATAATATTTACGAGAAAGAGAGAGGGAGAGACATAGAATCACATCTATGAAGATGCAATAGTGCACCTGAGTTTGTATTAAGAATAAATTACTTTAGTCCATAAAGTGGACTAATACATTATGCATGATTGGCGGAATTTGGCAACAGTGACATCAAAATTAATTGAAAAAAAACTATTTGTAGTTGTTTTTTTTCAGTGGGTAATAAAGTTTACTTTTGCACGTTTTGCTGATTTTAGATAAACTGTAATGCTTGTTTATATATTCCGACTATTGAGATGATAAAAATGCAGACATGTAGCTTGCTACCTCCTTCTTGGGAACATTGCAGCTTCCCACATGAAGCAGTTGATGGTTGTCATATAACTTCTTTTAAACATCAGACTTGTTATCAATTGCCTAACATATAAATGAATATGTGTAGTGACTTGTGAGTGTCAAAGTACCCAATTTGTTCAACAATGGCCAACATGATTAATGAGTTTCAATGGGTATGTGGGTAAAACAATATTACTTGACAAATACTTCCATTTATAAAGTTAATCATTGATAATAATTGCTTTTTCTAACATACACAAACTGTTTCTAGGTTCTGGTTCTACCTTTATACATAACGTTAATGTTTACTGGGTAGGTGGATAATAATTTTGAGTTCGTAAGTAGTGGTTTGACCACCACATATCTGTGGGCTGACTCACTTTCCTTTTTAGTTTGTTACTTATACTTCTTCTTTCACTTTCCCTGCTGCTGTTAGGCGTCGGGTTCCTTCAGCCACTTTCTGTATTCGACCCTATCCTGCGCCAACCTGTATATTCCTCTCAATGTCGTCCCATGTCCGACTGCCACTCTTTCCATATATTGTTTCCATTCCATCCTAGGTCTTCCTATTTGTTACTTATACAGTAGAGACTATTGCTATGTTAGATGGAACAAGTGGAATAGTCACTAATTTATATCTTTTGTTTGTTTGTTTAAATTTGAATTCCATCATTATTGTATAAGTTTTGTTGAGAAAAATGTGATGATCACATATCCAGGGTAACTAAAATGTAGGTTTGATAAGAAGATAAAAGCTTCTAAGGAGAAAAAGGTTGTTAGTAGAAAAAGTTTGTTTGCAAAATAACTTTGTTGGAAGAAAAAGTAGTACATTGTATAATTTTAGAATCAACAATAAATAATCCACATATAAGATTGGAGTAATTGTTTCACCGCAACATGAACTGACAAAAATAAGACTCACCTCACTGGATAAGAGTTTGAAATGGATGATTCTTAGTAAATGTTTTTACAACAAATGGTTAAAACTAACAAGCACCTTTTTAAAATGTTTGTGTCAAATGCATTACACTGACAACTCAGAATTATAGATTTACCCTTAAAATTATTGTGCATTCTAAGAAATTTAATAATACTAAAATAATGAACACCTTGTCAGTGTACATTACTTGAAATCAAAATTTTCATCAGTCACACATGCATTTAACCCTTTCACCGATATGGACGTCATATGACGTCCAAGTTAAAATGCCCCAAACCGATATGGACGTGTATAGACGTCCTGTGCATACATGCATTTAATGCTCATGTAACGCCAATTATTTTAATCTTGCTGTTTTACAATAAATTTAAATTAGTTCTATAAGGAATGTAAACGTATCCTTAAAGGTTTCTTTTTGAATTGTACACCTCCAAACCTGGATAAACACCCAAGGGCACATCTGCAGATTCACACCCAATAATATTGGTTTCCTTGTGAACTTCTTTTTCGCAACACACTACACATTTTCGAAATGGTTACAAGTTTTTTGGGTGTGGGTAGTATACTTTTAGGAAAGTGTTTTCTCTCAAGTATGAGGGATGATGGGGTGAATTTTGCTACCCCCTAGTATAAAGAGGCCTCTGAGTATTATAATACTCAATTAGGTTACGAGCTCTTTATACGCGCAAGTACAGGTAGATGAATGTCTTTTACAGCTCTGAAAATTACTAAACAACTGTGCATAGTTACATCCAGTGGTATAAAAATACTTTTTTTTTACCATTTAACTCTTTTCCGTAAAGAGGGATAGCTGGTAATAGCTGATCCGTATCACGCATATTTGACCCGCCATTTCCCCAAACAATGGAGTAGATAACATGCCAGCTGTAGACCAGTACACGTCACTGCTACGTATGTCCTAAAGATCTCCTTCATAATCGTACAACAAATCTTCCAGATTTTCTACAGTAATATCAGAAGCCTGTACACATCATACCCAAGCTAATTTATTTGCTACATTACCGGGATAAGCCATGGTTAACATTGAAATTTAACAATTTCAAATGTGCCATACATTTAGCTCTTGATAGCTACAAGAAATCACTCTGAACAAAGAGAGAGTATAAATAACTGAAATACAGAGCGAAAACTGCTGCATAAGGCTACTAGAAACCTTGGTTGAGAAACACTGTAATAACAGATGCTGACAGAGTTTTAATTCCAGTGTGTGAGTGTGTGACGCAACATATTCTCGTCATATTATCGCTTGGCATAGCATAAATAAACTAAACTTGAACCTGAGAAGTCGCTTACGTAGCTATACATACATACTATGGCTCGTATACACACAAAACAAAATGATTCACATATTAGGCGCGTTCGGCACAAAGAATGGCTTTTACTACAGTGAAACAAAGTAGTGAAATTTCAACAATTTATTAATGTAGTCTCTACTTTATTGTTACTGTAGATTTATACTGCCTTTAATGAGTTTTAAACCAGTTTTTGTTTCGTTTAAATAACTTAATAAATACGGAAGATACGGAATTGTATTTATGATGCATTTTTACAGCATTTAACAATTTAAATGTCCTGTTCTGTTTATTGGGTATCCGTTGCCGGCCCCTGAAGGATTTAAATGGCCATCGGCGAAGCGGTTAATAGTGCTCCAAAAGTTAACAGATTAAGAACTGTTCTTAATTTCATAGGGAATATCAGTTCTTTAGAATTTTCTCCACTTATCTTTAATTTCATAAAGAATACTTTACTAACGATGTAACAGATCTAATGAAAATGCACAAAATAAAGACGTGACAATGACTGAAAACAATTATATTTACACAAGCTTCCAATGTTAAGATCTTATCTTGCTCCAATACTTCCAGTGTAGACCATGTCTTGAGGTGTGGGCTTGCCAACGTTTCACTCAGTTGTGAGGAAGCTACATCATGGGATGAGTGAAACGTTGGCAAGCTTACGCCCCAAGGTGTGGTCTACACTGAAAGTATTGGACCAAAATAATGTAAATTATTATCTTACAGGTCTGCTGCACAAATATATGTCAGAGGGTCAAGAGGTGACATCTGGTGTTGTTTCACTGTGAAAGAATGCAGTACTAGCATAAGGAAGAAAGAAATGCATCCGTTTTGATTTTATCTATAGCTAAGATTTCAGATAGGAGTCAGATTTGGTTGTGTCATTCAGTGATGCAACATCACCTAGAAGAAGAACAGAGCATTTTGAAATTTGTTTCATTTGGCTATTGTGACAAACATAATGAGGTTGTTATATTATGGTCACCATTATGAGCCTGCTGTGGAGGAGTTAAGTAGAAGTAGGGGAATTGCTCTGCCTCTGTCATCTGCTGGCAGCAGTGGCAGTAGAGATGTGCCTTCCATGGAGCAACCACTAGCTAATGTCAAGAAGCCAGAAGTGGATCGTATTGTTACTGCACCAGTACTGTTCGAGATCATTCCATAATGTAATTTGAGAACATTCGATTACTGTAATGACTTTCTGCCCCAGAAGGACTGTATAAGATCCAATGCGAGGCCTGGCAGCGCAGTGTTTAGTGTTGGAAGTTTCAAGATGTATAGAGTTTGTGTCAGTTGCTTTGAGTGGCAGTTGACAAGTGTGGTTCTGTGATGAGCCGGTTCAGTGAAACAGTTCATGAGTCAGTTGGTAGAGTTGTGTGAGTTGACAGAGTGGTGCAGAGAAGATTGCTACATTCTAATCTCTGTGGTGACTCATTTGCAGGCAGGGAAACAGTACATTGAAGTAGTTCACTGAAGCGAATATTGGAGTTGTAGCTCCGTGTAAAAGGTGAACCTTTGTGCACATCAGAGAGATTAATAGCACCACAAGTATGTGAGTGCTAAAGAGAAATAAAGAAACATTAAAGAGATATGTTGAAGCTGTATTTTTGTGTAAAAGATAAAGTGATTGTAAGTTAGCCCTGGGCTAATGATTTTGGTGACAATATAGAATTTTAAGATGAACTTCGTCTCGTTTCGTGTTTTTGTCATCTTTGTCATGTTTAGCCAGTATCATACACCATAAAGTCATTTTGCAATTGTTACCTCAAGCTTAGTTTAGTTAGCTTATTTGTACTTAAACACACAATATTTTATTAAATTATAGATGAGTTGTACTTATTACACATTAGCTTCACTTAGGTAAGTGAAGCTAATGTGTAATAAATACGACTCATCTATAATTTAATAATTGTTTCGCTTCACTGTGGTGTTCCAATACAGTTAAATTTTGATACACAATATTTTCTTACAATTCCAACAACAATTTTCCAGTACTATTCTAAGTACAAACTTGTCAGCTGCTTATATTACGGGCTGATAGTGGTGTTGGCTCCTTGGCTGTTTACCTCTATTCTAGCCCTTATGCAACCTTGACCTTATATTCTGTTGTGTCCTCCCTTACCCTACCCCTTAACTTCCTTACGCTTCTCATTCATTTCTCTTTGATTTTGTCTGTATACTTCCTCACCTCCCTTATCCTTTTCTCTCCTTTCAATGTAACCATGTTTATAGTTACTACACAAGCCCCTTTATTATCCCAGTTGTTATCCCATATTACTTTCCTCCAGTTTTCTATTTCCTTACATTCCACTACATAGTTCTCTATTTCGTTTCCACATAAAATGCACTCCTTTGGTGAACCCCCTCTCAATATGGCTCCTATCCTTAACCAAGCTAAACCCTCCCTCTTATATCTATCACATAAGTCTATATATATTTCCCATTCTCTCTTCATTTACAGGTATACATTTAGTGATTTCCTACTATCAGGCTTCCCAATTCACTTGTCTATCAATGTCCTATACCCTGTTCTTAATCATTGTCCAAAAACCCTTTATGTTTCTTTCTCCCTCGTACTAAATATATCCCATCCCTATTCTATCCAATGTTCTCTCTAGCTCCGACTACCAGCTATCCTTACATGTTAAGTTCTTCTGTTCAAACAGATCTTGAATATTGTGACTTTGTGGGTTCGTGAAATGAAAAGTCCAATTTCACCACTCAAAAATGTTCTTTATTTCCACCGACTTACAGTTTAACACTTGCCAATTACACAGTATTACGTGCTGCACACAATTACAATTCACCAGTTCGTCCGTTACAATTTCACTTGCACTAGTAATTACGTACAATACTCCGATACACATACACAGTTACGTACAGTCTTCCGTTGCACAATCTTTTCGTTCATTAACACGTCACTGACTAACTCTTACACCAAGAACTGCGACTGTCTCCTCACTCACACTAAACTTCTGACTAGCTGCAGCCCTTTTTATAGGCATCTCGCCGTCTTCTCGGCTTTTCTTGTTCCCAGGCGAAGATTCCAGTAGATGAAAGATCCCGTAATTTCCAGAACAGGTGGAAGAGAAACAGACCGCACAATCATGTTTTTTCCCCCAGCCATCCCTGTCACCACTATAAGACGGACGAGGGGGAGGCGTGGCTAACACGGACCTCCCCTGTCTTCCGCTCTCAGCTGCTTCCATAGGGTGTTCCAACGCCCGGGTGACAATATATTATCATCCCTTTGTATACAGCTATACCAATATTTTAAGCATCTTTGTAAAATTACCCCACTTCTGCAAGGTCTTCCAAGTTCCACCTTAGCTACTCCATTTGGTGTTGATTTATTCAAACCTGATACCTCTATACAGTTGCGTATTTAGGCTGAGCAAGACTTAGAAATTACTATAATCATTGTTATTTAACATTCATTTTCTGTGCCCTGAGTTTGGGCAAAGCTGTTTGTTCATGGTTAAATTTTGCTGACTGGCAAAACATGTACTTTGGACTGGTGAATCATACATCCTGCAAACAATACACAGGTGGCCAGTGACAGGTCTCAACATGTTCTCAATTACGTAAACAGTGATTGCAGAAAATGATATTTGGGAGTAAAATAATAAGGTTTAGCTAGCGTGGGAAATGCTGATTTGGCTATTATTTGCCATTTTGGGCAGGACCGCTATTTGAGCTTGGTTGAGTTAGCGTATGCGTGGGCTTAGGTTGGGGCTTGATGCTGGGAGATTGCTCAGCGAACTTGCACAAAAAGTTTCAAAGTTAGATAGTCAGCAGGGTGCAACCGGTCCAAACATTGCTTGCCAGCTGTTTAACCAACACATCATGTAAGGTATAGTTACACCATGTCACTATGTATTTAAATATTTCTAAAGCGCCCCTGATCTCTTCAAGATTCAGGGAGTGCCTGTAGTGCTGTCACAGCTCTTAGAATACATTTACTAGTTTGGATTTGACTTACGGTGTTTCTTCTACCCCCTGTTCATGTAGCTCTACCATCCTATATTTCCTAACCCCGTAGCTACGCTCCCAGTTGCTATATAGGGATGCAAGTAAAACCCTTTCTTTTAGTCCCTTACAACCCTGTATGTAGCAACACAAAACTGTTCATGTGTATGTTCAACATGCTTTATCTCGTTAGCTCCCCATAATTCTGAACTATGTCATTTTTTATTCTACTATTGCTTCATAGATTCTTCCAAGCCACTTTAATTGTATGTACACTTCCTTACCTCAGACATTGCTGTCTTCTCTGTCACTTATCTTCCTTCCGTGTGCTCCCCAACTTCCATTTTAGTGCAGTCACATTCCTAAATAATCAAACTCCTTTACCACCTCCACTTTTTGGTTCTTTAAATACCACTTTTTTATCTTTTCTTATTTCTTACCTCAGTGAATCCTCATTTGAGCAATATTTCACCTTTTTCATTCACCGTGTCTGTAGAGTATAGTTGCTAAGGGAATTAAATTTAAAGGGAGTCGATTAATGACACTAAACAACACTTACGATGGCTGGCTGAGGATAGAGGCAAAGTCTCTGAAACATGTTTCGCAAAAATTTAAAAGTAAGTGTTGTTTAGTGTCATTAATCGACTCCCTTTAAATTTAATTTATCATAACAACACTGTTTTCAGCACTTCCAAGAAAGGAATTGCTAAGGGAATGTTTAACTCTTAGAAAGAAGGAACATCTTTGAAAGGATACTGTTTAGTACTGTTATATTAACATGTTGCTTTAATTGCAGGGATCAAGCCCAGAAAAAAGAGGAAGGCGAAGATGCAGCTGACGATCCACGTAAACTTAAACCTGGAGAAATTGACCCTAATCCTGAAACAAAGCCAGCACGTCCTGATCCAAAGGATATGGATGAAGATGGTTAGTTAACATTGCTTTATATAGCTAGCTTGTGCACTTTATAGAATTAATAAAATAATCTGGTGCAGCATGTAGCAAATATCTTCAACATCATGTTTCTATACTCCAAGAAAGCTACATAAAATTCTTTAAAAAAAGGTAGCATTAGAATGAATTAATAAAAATTATTGAGTTTGATTTATGAGTCACTATGTTTACACTCAAACTTCACTTACTTGTTGTATAATTGAAACGTTTTCAAGATCATTCGATCTCGTCCTCAGCTGTTTGGTGACTAAATGAACATTCCTCTTCTTCCACTAGTACGGAGCTCCAATCACTCTGCCATCTGGTGTTAGGGGCACTAAGTTTTAATACTTCATTTAATGCCGGGATTTCAAAATTTATAACTTTATCACGGTTTTTGGTTATGAATATTTTTTCCCAAATATCCAATTCTATGGGTGTACTTAAAGATTTTAACAGTTTAATGTTGTGGCCAATGTTGTGGTTTTCTGTCCAAAAATGGTGTGAAACTGCAGATTTTTCTGTTTGTTTCAACTTAATGTTCCTCTGGTGTTCTTTTTGCCTGGTTAACAAGTTTCTCTTAGTTTTTCCTATGTAGCTTTTTTCACAGGTTTCACAATTTATCTGATAAATTCCTGATTTCAAATTGTTGGGGATTGAATTTTTTAGTGGCTTATTTAGCAGGTTCCTCAGACTGAATTTGTTTTGGGGTGCTAGCTTTAAGTTTAGTCTTTTGAAGATTCGTTCAAATTTTCTAAAAGTCCATGGATGGTAGGTGAATTTTCTATATTGCCAATTTGTGTTTTTAAGTGGTGTGAGAGTGGTATGTTTTGATATTACCTTCAGTTTTTCCTTTCTATTCATCATGTTCCTTATGATGGCTGGGTTGAATCCATTTAATACCGCTATGTCTTTTATGTGTTGTTGTTCTTTCAAAAATTCCTCCTTACTCAGTGGGATGTTGTATAGCCGGTGAATTAGACTTCTAAAGGCAGCTAGTTGATGTGAAACTGGGTTGTATTCATTTTTCTTTATGTAATTATCTATGTGTGTGGGCTTCCTGTATATTCCAAAATTTACACCATGACGATTTCTAGTTATCTTGAGGTCCAAAAAGGGTAGGGTGTTGTCTCTTTCTACTGGAGTTTGAGTGTAAACATAGTGACTCATAAATCAAACTCAAAAATGAATAATACTTCACTGTTAATAATGCTTCTGCGTTTAATATTTATAATGAAAATTAATTGTTCTTCCACAAGTAAGTTGCCACAAAATGTACATATCTCATTGTATATGAGAACTCCTTGTGGTTTACTGAGAAAATATGAGTCAGTTGGAGAATTTAGTGCCATGCTGGCATGTAGCCTTGGCAGCTTAATCGTAAGAGCAACCAGATAGAGACCAGGAGATCCATGGTTCAAATCCTGGCTGTGGCATTGAATTTTTCAGTCTGACTCTACCTGTCCATAATATTAGCATATTTGCTACAGGCACCAAAGGCATAATAATTAATGTTGCTCTTCAATCAAATGCTTTAAAGATATGGCGTGTAAAATTTTTGGCTTTTCTTTCCAATGTATGACACTGGCAATTTTTCCTAAGTCCTTCGCACTTTTTATGCAACTGTGATGTTTTTATATACAACTAGGGACTGCTAAGCCAGCGAGAGAAGAGGAAGGTTGTGTTTAACAGAGCTCCGGTAGCTTAGAGAAACAAGGACATAAATACCAAAGGGAGTGGATATAGGAACATACAGAGCATATTTGGGAGCAGAAAATTAAGGGAAAAGAAAGTGTGGAAATCTGGAGGTGATTAAGAGCTTAATAATAATGATAAGTGTCATCCTGATACTATTGGTAATAGGCGGCATTGAATTGAACCCAGGATCTATGGAGTGGCAATTAGCGCTGGAGAAGCTAAGTGGAATGATGGGAGGAATGGAAGAACGTTTAAGGAACAAAATGAATGCAGCTACAAAGGAAATCAAACAGGAAATTTATGGAATGAAAACAGAAATGGGATCTTTCAGAACCAGGAAAAATAAGCTGGAGGCGGCATCTAGGAAAATGAACCTCGTGTTCTTGGGAATAGAGAAAAGAAGAGGGATATGGCCAGTTCAAGAAGTAACAAAAGTTTTAGAAATGGACTTAGGAATGAAACTCTATGGATGGGAAATCCCGGATGCATATCGCGTTGGGAGACAGTGAGGACAAAGGTTAATTATCATCAGATTTACTACAATGCAAACAGTGTGCGAAGTGTTAAGCCGAACTAAATTATTAAAAGGGACACAGTTTTATCAACAGGGATATGTCTGAGAAGCAACGAAGACTCAAGTTCCAACTAGTGCAGCAAATGAAAAGGGCCAGAGCAGAGGGTAGGCAATTGTATATGCAAAACTTTCAGCTTTGGATAGACTGAGTTAGGGAAAGTGGAATTAGGAACAATCAAGAGACAGAGGTTGAAATGAGTTGGCAAATTTTGAGAATGTTGAACAATGTGCCCAGGGACGTGGCGGCAGCGGTCAGTAAAAGAGTCGGCTGTGCTAAGGAACTGCCAAGTCAGGTAACAGAACACGTGCAGGCATCTCAGGGAAGGCAAAGTGACCAAGGTCAACAACCAGCTGAGCTAGTGATGTCACCGCATAGAAGAATTCCAGCTGACAGGAAGATGATGCAACAAGCCAGGCAGCTTGCAACACATGGCAGCGAAGAGGACATTGAATGTGTTTGCCAGCCAAGCATTGTCTCAACACCGCACAGGAGTTTGTTTGAAATGGAAAGTTTGGTGGTGAATAGAGATGTGAGCAGGGAGGGAGGAAGAAAAGAGATGGAGGGAGTGGAAAGTGGGAAAACTAGTGTTGTCCTTAGAAGTCAAAGAAAGCTAAAGGATTTCAGATTTAGGGCAGGCACACAATAGGATTTAGAAGGGGGAGAGAGGATTGTAAAGATAATGTTTAGGAACTGTGAGGGTCTCTTGTTTGAGTTTGCGATACTTTAGAAGTATAATGCAAAACACCCAGATTTTGGCTGTTGTTGAAACATGGGTGAATGCCTCAGTGCAGGTAGATGTGCCAGGTTTCACATTTATTAGTAAATCAGGAAAGAGAAAGAAGAGAAAGGGAAGAATGTCGGGAGGGGTGGGGGCATTTATAAGAAATGGCTAATAAGCAAAATTAAAGTGAGAAACTGTAAGACAGATGAGGTGGTGTGGTTTTGTGTAAAGGAATGGGAGTTATGGATAGGAATAATGTATAACTCTCCAAAAAGTTCTGATTTTTACAATCCCCCTCTCCTCCGGGAAGTGGAAGAGGAGATGGAGGAGATTAAGAGTGAATTTCCCCTGGCTGAATTCATGATAGTGGGGGACTTAAATGCAAGAAGTGGTAATTTGCAAGGGAGGAATAGTTACCCAAGGGAGGATTTAATAGAAAAAGATATCTAGTATGATAGAATTAGCAAAGATAAAGTAATAAATGAGGAAGGACTGAAGTTAATAGAATTCTGTGAAAACACAAATTGTGTCATTTGAATGGGTGTTGTGGGGAAGATAAGGCTTGTGAATTTACCTGTGTAAGTGATTTGGACAGAGTGTTGTAAATTATGCTCTGTGTAGTGAAGAGTTAGTGATTAAGATATCTAATTTTAAGATATTAAATGTGTATGGTAATAGTGTACATTTTCCTGTGGAAATTGCTATATTTACTGAGATAGAGAAATATGAAGTGTCCAACAAGGAACATAATAATTGGGTGGTGGACATGGAGCATTATAAGTGGAAAAATGAGAAGGTGGAAGAGTTTTGAGGTGATTGGGTCTGAAATGGCAAATCTATGTATGCTAGGGATGGATTATATGGTAAATAAGGCCAGCATAATGGAGGCACTAGATATTTATACATTTGTATTAAAATGGGCAGGAAGAAATATGAGAAGGGTAAGCCTGAATAGGAACATGATTAGTGATTAGTTCAATCAGCGATGGAGAAATATGAGGAATTTGGTTAGAAGGGCAGTAATAAGGTGGAGGAAAGTTAATGGAATGGCAGAGAGGGAAGAAATGATGCAACTTAAGGAGGCATTTAAATTTCTGGTTGAGTCAAAAAAAGATAAATGGGGGAGGGAAAGAGCACGGAAAATTAAAGCAAAAATAATTTCAGGAGGGGCTACTCAAATGTGGCAAGTAGTCAGGAGTTGTACAAAGAAATGAGCTAGAAATCCATCAATTACGCCTGTTGAGTGGTTGAGTTACTTTGGTCAACTGTTTGAAAGAGACGAGAGGAACTTACCAAGATTGGAGCTTGAGGTGATATGTAATTATATAGAGGAGTTGAACAGATCTTTCTCAAATGAAGAGGACTTAAAACAGGTGGGAAGCTTTAAAAAGAATAAAGCAGTGGGAACGGATGGTTTGCCAGTAGAATTTCTTCAAGCATGGTGTGAGAATAGGGGCAGATTGTAGTGCTTGACTAGGCTTTTGAATGCTGTGGAGGAGAAGAGATCAGTGCCAAAAAGATGGAGGGAGGCTATAATCCAGTCTATATATAAAGGAAAGGGAAGTGAAAATGATCTGGGGAATTACAGAGGGAGAGAATTATTATCAAATATGGGAAAAATTTGTACATGAATATTGGCTGAAAGGATACAAACCTGGGCAGAGGTTAACCAAAGATTATCCTTATTTCAATCCGATTTTAGAAAAGGGAGGTGAACAGTGGACAACATAATGCTTATTAAAACACTAGTGGACAAATATTTACAGGTGAAAAGAGGTAGATTTTGAGAAGGCATATGATAAAATATGGGAAGCGTTGTGGTATAAGCTGAGGCTTAAAGTAAAGGGATGGTAGAACTATTAATTGAACTATATCATGAAAATACTTTCTGTGTCAAATGAGGGGAAGAGGAGTTAACTGTTGAGGTAAATCAGAAAAGAGGTCTTAGACAAAGGATATAAATTGAGTCCTATATTTGTTTAATCTTTTTATTGATGACATCATGGATTGTCGAGAAGTTTAGCCAACAAGCATATATGCCAGTGATAGAAAACAGGGAGATCCCAGGCTTGTTATATGCTGATGACTTAATGGTGGGATCAGTAACAGGAATTGGCTTAACTTGTGCAATAATTGAGATAGATATTGTAATGTTTGGGGTGTTAAAGTGAATCAAAATAAAACCAAAATAATAGTTGTGTGTTTGGAGGAATTTAGTAACAGTGACTTCAAAATTAATTGTAAAAACTATTTGTAGTCGGTTTATTGACGTTCTTCACTTTTTTTTATATTATTGAGGGACTAGTTTCAAAGGCCATTGCCTCCATTTTCAACCTCTCTCCCTGAAAATGGAGGCAGTGACCTTTGAAACTAGTCCTTTGATAATAAGAAAAAGTGACGAGTGTCAATAAACTGACTACAAATAGTTTTATGATTAAAATAATACTGTTTAAAAACAGAAATAAATTGAAGAAGTCTGAAAAGTGGGTTATGGGAGGCACAGAAATTCAAGTTGTGCAGGATTACATCTATTTGGGGATTAAACTAAGCAGGGAAGGGGACTGGGAGCTACAGAAGAAGTGGGCTCTAGATAAGGGGATGTCAGCTCTGGGCTTACTGAGAAAATGTTTATATATATATATATATATATATATATATATATATATATATATATATATATATATATATAGCATCAATGATGGAGGTATCGAAGTTTGAAAGGCTATACTCAGCCTTAGTAGAGTCTAGGGAGGGATATGGGGTGGAAATATATGGGGTCGAAAAGGGATGGGTGAAAATGGATCTTGTATTAAGAGCATACTGTAAATTTATGCTGGGCATACCCTAGAACTCAGCAAATGTAGGAGTACTTTTAGAGATGGGAAAGAGTAGTGCAAAAGGAATGGTGATGGAAAGAGTGGTTAAGTAGTGGTACAGGATACTGCAGTTGCTAGAGGATAGTTTGATTAAGAGCTGTCTCAGTTTTCAAGAAAAGCATCCCAATCAGGGAACCTGGTTGAAAAGAGTAAAGAACAGTTGGAAAAGGGTGGATTAGGTGATACATGTCTGCATAGGTATAATTTAGCATGGGGAGTATGGAAGGTAGTTAGATCTAGATTTGAGGATATGGATCGTCAAACTATGTGGGCTGAGATGGAAGAGCAAAGGTCACTGGTTCTTTTAAAGATTTTTTGAATAAAATCAAGCTCAGAAAAGTATTTAGAAAGCTGTAATAAAAGGGAAAGACAAGTGATAGCATGGTACAAGTTAGGGGTTTGGAAACTGAGAGGTCTAAGGGGTAGTGTACTGCAAGGTCACTGTCCGATATGTGGGGACAAAGAGGATGGAGAGCATATTATATGGGAATGTAGAGGTACAGATGAATGGAGGAAAAAATTGATTAGGGAGAAGGCTGAGAAATAAAAGTATTGTAACCATAAAGAAAATGTTTTCTGATCAGAGTCAGAATAGACAATTAGGAGAATTTCTATGGAAGGTGAGATCCAAATAGAATTGGTCAATTGACAGATGTTATGAGTAAGAGTTGACAATGTGAATGTTAGATCATAAGATGTATGAGATAAAAAGGATGTGAAGGATTGGTAGCATTTAGACGTCTACTGGATAAGTGACTTGGGTCAATTCCAGTAGATGCAATCTATGTAATAGCTTGGCACTAAACAAATAATTATACAACTATGATGTTTAATATGATTTCTTTACTTTTTAGTGCAATTTCATGCTGGAAGGCATTCTTTTAACATTACTGAAGTCATAACTTAATTGTTTGTTTATTTACGTACTGCATATGTAGCTATATTGAAGAATTCAGTGCAGCCAAACTGTCCTTGTTTTTCCACTGAACGCAATGCTGCCAACAGTCTTATTTGTCCCTAAATTACACAACCTCTCTGTCCTCAGCAAACCCTCCTCAATTAATAATTGAAGGTAGATCTCATTAAAATAAAAGGACAAGTCTATTTTACTTATTTATTGAGCCATTTCCTAATTTTCAACAAAGCACTGAACAAATCTTAAATATTCAAGAACGCACAGAAAGAACAGACTTCACTTCCAACAGTACAATACTTCTGCTGAACAGTAAGCCTACTTTTGTAAAGGAATAAACCTGAGAGGAAACATGGTCAGTATTTTCCAAAACTGATCTGCTGCTAATTGCATCCACATGTCTCTCTGCACCAGTGTTGAACAGATGTCTGGGGCATTTTTCCAGAAGTTGGCTACAAGTGTTACACATCTTTCTCATGTTGGCTGCAATGCGATAACCTGCCAGTGGTCTGCTTGCACATGTATACCCACACCTCAGGACTTACAAAATATTCTCATGTACACAAGAAAAAGTTTTTCCAAAATTTTATTTTTAATAAATAGCAATATTGTAAAATCATAGCATGATTATGTGATATGTACAATTAAAATTTCAGAACTGGAAATGCTTTCTGAAGCCCGTGCACGATTGGCAAACACACAGGGTAAGAAAGCAAAGCGAAAGGCAAGAGAGAAGCAGTTAGAGGAAGCACGTAGGTTAGCAGCCTTGCAGAAACGCAGAGAATTGCGTGCAGCTGGAATAGAACTAGCACCAAGAAAGAAGAAGAAGCGGGGAGTGGATTACAATTCAGAGATACCATTTGAGAAACGACCAGCTCCTGGTTTTCATGACACTAGTAATGAAACATTGGATCCTTCTGCACCAGATTTTAGCAGGCTGAGGCAGCAACACTTGGATGGAGAACTTCGTACAGAAAAGGAAGAGGTTTGTATTCCAGTATGGTAGGATATAGTAACACAATAAAATATACTGTCAAAGTATAAACTTGAAAGAAGCGTAGGGGCAGTGAAGCACAAATTAGCACAAAAGTGAATCGAGAAGATATTGACACATTGTGAGTGTGAGTGAAGCAATGTGTCAATATCTTCTCGATTCACTTTTGTGCTAAAATATACTGTATTGGTCCAAATATAAGATGGCCTCACATGTAAGAAAGTCCTGAATCTTTGGAACTTTTTACAAGAAAATTATGTAAGTAATTAATGGGATTACAAAATATTTGACATATTGGAAACCCCTGGTTTCATTTCTGCTGCACAAGTTAAATGATAGGTGTATCAACTTCTTGAAATTTTGTTCTATTTTATCCTCCAATGCTTTCTTTGACTTGCCAGCATTCATAGATCTTTTTTCATCTTTCCACTAATGTCATACATAACACTTCGAAAAACCTAACTTTATTAGTAAATTTTGCTCCATGTAAAATTCATAATTTGAAATTCATATCATTATTTCTCTCTTTCCTGTTTAACTGACACGACAAAAATGCTCTCCTTTTGTATACGAGCTGTCATACCTAGAGCACTTAACCAAACTGAATGAATTAATGCAACAACACCAAGCAACTAACAGTTGATCACATCAGAAATGTATCATATAATATCTGAACAAATCTAAGATCATGGTAAAAAAAGGTGTCAAACTAAAAAGAGAAGAAAAATGGTGGTGGGAAGGTTCAGAAATTGGGGTGATTAAGAATATTGATTACCTAGGAGTAAGATTATCTAGTAATGGTGAATGGAGTGACCAAAAAAGTAAAGCACTGGTAGATGGAAAAATGGCTAGGAGTGTTATTAGATCATGTATTAATAAAATACCAAATATACAAGTAAAATGTTTAGAAAGGGTGTTTGGTTCAATTGTAGAAAGCAGAATGCTATATGGAATAGAAATATAGAGGCCAGACGAAGGATGGAAAGCGATAAATGTTATAAATAGACTATTTTGTAGACTTGTTTTAGGCTTACCTAGATCTTCACAGAATGAGGCGGCTTTAATGGAATTAGGAAGATTAGGTTACAAAAGCAAGGTGATGGAAAGAATTCTGAAATACTGTCTTAGAATATGGAATTTAGATGAGGAAAATATTGTAAAACAGTGTTTGGTAGCACAAACAAGAATAAAGGGGAGAGAGACTCGGATATATAAAATTCAAACGATTTTACAGGAAATAGGTATGGGTTCATTATGGTTAGATAGTGGAAGAATAGAAAAGGGATTCTGGAAAGAAGTAAAAACAAGAATTGAAGATATTGAAAATCAAGAATTACGGGCTAATCTTAACAAAAGATCTCTGAAATTATATAAAACATTGAAAAATGATTGGGGCAGAGAAAAATATATTGACATCTGTCATAAAGTAGGAAAAGAAGGGTTGGCATAGATTAGAACAGGAGTAATATACTTAAAGGGTATAAGGAATGGATATATTAAGGGAAGATCTCCATTGTGCGAAAAAGAAGATAGTACTTGGCATTATATTTTTGATTGTCAAAAAACAAAATATGGAGAGATGAATTTCTTTCGCATAAGTGGGAAAACATATCAAATGAAATAAGAAGCAAAAGAATCTTGAATCTGAGATCAGAAGAAAACATAATAAAACTGGGAAAATTTATTGGCAAGGTAAGATAAAAATGGCTTTGGAAAACAGGGAAGACTAATGAGAACAACTAGGAAAAATAGTATAAGGTATAAAGGGAAACAAAAATATAGATCACAAGTTTTAAAATGCTCCATTATGTACACAACCTGGGTTAATTATAATGGGGCATGGGAATACGCAACTGCAAAATGAGTATGTAAGTTATTGTATTTATGGTATATTAATTATGTTATATATGTATGAAGTTGTATATGATATTGTAATAAGAAATAGGAGATAAACTAATATCTGAACATGACCTTGAGCTCATTTCAATGCACATGTTGATTCCCACTGCTCAAGGCAGTATGGCCCTTCATGGAAATGAATCTTTTTATATATTAGGTGCATCTATAACACATTTACTGTTTTTAAAGCACATTTTAAGGTAAACAGCATTGTTTTATATTCAGGCCAATATGGTAATTGGCTGATATTCAAAACATCTGGATGTAATTGGTAAGTGATGCTGTTTACAAAACGGAGTTTGTGTGAGATTTAAAGTTCCATAATATTACATTAAGTATTGCAAGCTGTGTCATCAAAGGATAACATATGACAGAAAGAAATTCTCAAGATTATGACATTTACTGCTGGCCTCTGTGTTTGCTTGAAGATGGGTACTCACAGTTCAGTGCAAGGGCTACCAGAAGTTGTGACTCCCCCTCTATTACCAGGGAAGCAGTTGTTTCCATGGGTGTTTCCAGTCCTTTACAGGGTAGGTGTGGATACACCACTTTCACACACCAAACCCTGCAGGGGCAGACTACCGAAAACCGTTGGTGGAGCCCTAAGTGTTGTAGCTTGCCATGCTACAAGCTATGCAGGCTAGTACCCAGGACTTTCACTAGTCATCCCACAACCCTGTCAGGGCAGCCAACCACTGCCCCTTCAAGTCCATCCCATTCCGAACAACTTCCATTTGGGAGGAGCTCACTGTTTGGCCCAACGACAGGAATATATATTTTTATTACAAGTATTTTGAATATTTGAATTATACATTGTTCTGCATCCATTGAAGTTATATTAAAAACTGCAGCCATCTACAAGAGTTGCAAGTTTAAAACATGTCTGGTGCCTGTACAAATATGCTACTTAATATAGAAAAAGGATTTATTTCTTCCATGTATAAAGTTGTTGTATTGTACCTACAATTTTACACACTTGTTTAACTTTCTTCTTGTACATAGAGTAAAAGCTGTTTATAACGGGGTAGCACCAGACTGAAAATTTCAATACCATAACCAGGATTTGAACCATGGATCTTCTGGTCTGTGTCCGGTTGCTCTAACCAACTTTTTCCAGTAAACCAGTAGCAATTCTCATATACATATGACACAACTACCCCAATGGCAACTTACAACGTGTAAGTACTGTTAAGTCCCTTATTATTATCATTCTGATCACTATTAGATCACTTACTGGAAATTATTCTTTCACACTATCCACTTTTGTCGGAGACCGGAAAATCTGTGATTCAAATCCTGGCTGTGACATTAAATTTTTCAGTCTGACTCTACCTTCCCAAACCTTGCCCTATACACAGGTATTGTGAAAGAACAGTAAATGTTTATTAATTGACATAATAGTGCTCTTTATATAACATTTTTCAGGAGATTCAGAAAATTTAGCTTTGTCAGGGTTTACTTTATATAGAGGTTAACATTTTTTGTTCTAAGAAAACTGTAGTAGTTTGAGCAAATTTGATATTCATTTTACAACTACAAGGGTGGTTTGATAAGTCAAGTAAATTTTCATGAAAGATTGGAAATCTTTTGCTGCAGCTCATGGTTGGTTAGTTTGATTATTTAAAGGATTGTATGAAGAACTTCAACAGTGTACAGCTTGTAGTCCATTATTGACAGCCTTCTGAATTGATCAAAGTGTCATCTGTGATTGAAAATGTAAAAAACTGAGTTTCATGCTGTTATTAAACATTTTAATTTGAAGTGTTGGACTGCTGCACAAATCAAAACAAATTTGGATGAAGTCACGTGGACTCTGCACCGTCGTGGAAGACCGTTTACTTTTGAATCAGTCCATTTATATATGGTCGGACAAACACTGAAGACAAAGCACACTCCGGCCATCCAATTGAGATCACCACACAACAAATGATTGACAAAATCCTGGTATACTAATGCAAGAAAGCTGAATGAAAATTTGTAAGATTGCTGAAACTGTAGGCATCTCAACTAAGTGAGTGCACAATATCCTGCGCGTAGAATTGTCATGAAGAAGTGTGCAAGGTGGTTGCTGCAGCTGTTCACAGTCGACCAGTAGCGCATCTGGCACAACATTTCAACAGAATGTCTTGTAATGTTTAATTGCAATCAGCAAGCCATTTTGCACTGATTTGTGAGTGATAAAACCTAAATCCAGCATTATACAGTGGTCAAAATAATGAACAAAGGCTGGTGAAAGTGTACCGAATAAGGCAAAGACTGTTTTGTCAGCTGGTGAGATGATGGCCACTGTTTTTTGTGATTCTCAAGGAATAAACCTCATAGATTACTTGGAAAACAGGCTGAGCCATAAGTAACCCTATTATGCTTCATTGTTGGATCATTTGAAACTTGCATTAATTGAAAAATGACAGAGGTTAATACATAAAGTGCTCTTTCACCGGGATAATGCACTGTTCCACACATCAGCGATAGCAGTGTCAAAGGTGCGTGAATTGGGCTTTGAATTGGTTCTTCATCCACCGTATTCACTAGACTTAGCCCCAAGTATCTTCTTCCTGTTCTCTAACTTTGGCTTGCTGGAATTGAATTTTTGTCAATTGAGGACATGATAGTTGCAGTCAACAGGTATTTGGCAGGTTTTAACAGAACCTATTTTTCTGAAGGGATTAAAAAGCTGGAGGAATGTTGTACTAATGGTATAACCCTCAAAGACGACTATGTTGAAAAGTAAGATGAGTTGGTTACAATGCAAACATATTTCTTTCTTTTTTACTGGACATATCAAACTACCTTCATCGATATATTAAGTTAATAGTACATTGTGGTGGACAAATATACAGTGGTGTTAGTTTAAGAATTGATGCTCGTGACAGTTGCCATGCTGCGGCAGACACCCGCTTGCGCGCCGATACTCAGGAAATTTAACTCGGGGAACTAAAAACAACATACTGTGCTATACTAATTACTGAAGTCGGTACTTGCCCTAATCACAATAGCTGCTGCAAGTGCTGTCCATTTTGTGCTATACACAAATCACACCGTCATAAATTCTACTGCACAAATCTTATGAATTTCCTTACAAATTTTTTGCTTAAGTTCATCTAAGATGAACTGGCATATTTTGAAAGATTAAGTGCATATTTTCAGCAGGATAATGCGACCATGCATACTGCTAGGGCATCCATAACAATAAAATTTTAAGCAGCGGACTATGGCTGGTCCGTTCCCCTGATCTGACTACATTTTTATTTCTGGGGAACAGTATAAGGAAAAGTGTATGCAAATAATCTGCATAACTTAGATGAACTTAAAGAAAACATTCGTAGGAAAATAGGTAAGATTGGTGCAGTATAATTGATGAAAGTGAATGCAAGTTTTTTACAATGGTGTGACTTGTGTATAGCACAAAATGGACAGCACTTACAGCAGCTATTGTGATTAGGGTGAGTACCGACTTCTGTAATTAATATAGCACAGTAAGTTATGTTGTTTTTATTATGGGTGCATTATAAGTTGGTGATTGACAGTTGAAGGAGTGGAGAAGGAGAGGGGATAGCACCGTTGCCACCTTACCGTCCATCTCCACGAGCTAGGCAACGAAGATGACGGGTGGAGGGGAGGAGGAAGTTCGGTTGCTGTAATGCACACGCACATATTCCTAGAAATTCGCATACTGCAGTATTAATCATAAGACTGCCGTAAGACTGTCTACACGTTTAAATGAGCAGTTACCTAATTGCAGCATACGAAATCTTTGGAATGAACAAAAAATAAACGGTTAGCTAGAGTTAAGATTTAGAGAAACAAAAGTGCCATACCAGCACAGAATTATGTATTCTATTCCAACGGGAATATGCCGCTTATCTCAGAGTCCCTGCTGTCATTGGTACTGCTTTTCTGATCATCGTCGTTGCCACCACTGCCGCTGTCGTCATCAGAGCTACTGGAATCTCCCACGGAAATTATGAGTTCTTCCACTTTCTTCCAAAATGCCTTCGTTTTCCCATGCTGCCACTATAACCTTTTTGTGTGACAAACAGCATCTTCCCAATTTTTAGCGCTTATTTTTGCTATTGCTTCTTCTGTTAGTTTTATAACAGATGTTATAGTGAAATCTGTATTGTTGCACGCTACATATCCCTTTATTTGGACTTTGGGCCCAAATCAACTCTATTGCATTAAAATGGCAATGATAGGAAGGAAGTCTAATAATTTTGTGGCCTTTTTCTGCTGCAATTTCATTAACTATATATTTTGGGAACTGTGGTTTCCTTTTACCAGTTCAAGCAATACATACTTTTTTAAATGGTCTTTAACACGCACATATAATTTCCCTTACTTGTCCTTTAATTGAGATTCCGTACCCAAAAACATTTTTTGTGGTCTTCACAGATAATTTCTTTCTGTCTGTTTCTGTAGCACAAGTGTTTGTGGCAGCCATTAGTAACGAAAATTAGCTAAATATTAAAGTTACACTGAAACACTGAAGTTGATCACTGAAACACATGAATTATGTTGCAAAAATGTAAAGCTGTTTGCACCCTGTGAAACATTCACTACCTGAAGCAGTACACTGTTAGTTTGGCAGTGATGACAGGGAGAAATAGTACCGTAAGGGTTATTCATGTTAGAACTGGACCGGACAAAGGCAGGTAAGAAGGGTTGGTCATTAACCCAGAAAATCTCATAAGATATTCCTTGAAACTAAATCCACACCTGTTCCCTTCCAACAACACATACCATCTCATACTAAAGGGCAACAAACGACGACGGTATTGTGATACCGCTGATTCATAAGCGAAGCAACAATAGTAGCAGAGTCTGCTTATTGCAAACCTCAACATGCCGATAGACTAGCATCATGCGTAAAGCATGCTGGGTTGCTATGGCAACAGTTTACTTTTGATTGGTGGATTGTTGGTTGCTAGGCGACCGCAATGACGTGTCAGTGACGTGTTTATCCCCTCTCCTTGTTTTCACAGCTGAATAGCACGTGGAGGCAAAATGCCAATCACCAGCTTACGATGCGACAATTATAGTTCCCTGAGTTAAATTTCCTGAGTATTGGCATGCAAGCGGGTGACTGCCATGGCACGGCAACTGTCGTGGGGTATCGATTCTTAAACAACAGCACTGTAACAATATTAAATTAAAATCAGAAATGTTTTTACATTGCCTTAATAAAATATACAACAATGAGTATTACATCAGTTAAAATAGCTTTCACATTGTCTTAGTAAGGATATTTATGCATTTAATATGTACAGTATGTTAAATGCATGTGATTTTGTTCAGAACTTCTCATCTTTCCTTGTCTTTAGGTCCCTAAATCAAATAATTAAATGTCAGTTTTGATAATAATTAATTATTCCACATGAAAGTTATATATTTATGTATTCTGCACTGTAGATACATTTATATTATATCTTTACTTCCTGAGGAAGTCCATAATTATGGTCTGCTTCCTAGAACATTGCTTTTGAAAATTGCTTTTAGAAGTAGGCACATTAATAAAAACAAAAGGAAAGGGTTACTCACCGAAAGTACTGGTCAGCATGATATTGTAACGTTCACAATAGATGTAACATTCGTGTCACGCCACCACCTGATATAATGCTCCCGCTTTGCACTGACATCTGAGGTTATATTGGGTTCCACTTGACAGTGAATGTCACTGGGGGTGCAGGGGGGCGGGGTGGTTCCATAAAAGTATGTAGGTTAAAGTAAAGGATTTACTTATCTTAAAATTGTGACATGTAGTTCGGGCTTATAGGGTGTTTATTCTACATAAACTAAAAGCTAATGAGCTACATACAACCAACAAGATTGCTCAGAAAAGGACAGCTGTGAGTTTTACCGTGGCGGTGGTTCCTGGCGTCAGAAGTTCCATTGTCAAAGATAATAGAAGTGGCCATTAAAGAAACAAATAACGCAGATTCATCTAGCACCTGCATGAGTGTTCCCGCCAAATTCTGGGGGTTTAAATATTAAATCTCTGCTGAAGCAGCAACTGAGTCAAAGCTTCATCAGCTTAAGTCAGCAAGGCAACGACCTATGCCAGACAGACAAGCATGACTTGCAAGTAATGTGACAGTATGTTGTGTATATTGATGTTATTCGTACATCTTCTGAATATATGAGTTTTACAAATTTACTCCTTTTATAAATGTACAAAATATTATTGTCACAATATGTTAATGACCGAATTAGTACTTCTTTCTTTCCATTATACTAATTCTTCTTTAAACTTTTATCTCTAGCCTCTCTTGGCTAAACTCTTGATCCATTTTCAGACCCTGAGGTATTAGAGCATTCAAGGCCAAAGGGATTCTATTCATTATCTATTGTCTGTATCTGTCCATACTCTTTAAATTTAATGCTGGCCTGTTACAACTTCAAAAAAGTGTTCATGTAGGGGAAAGTTGATCACTTTGATCTCTCAGCAAGGTTCAGTGAACCCAAAGACCAACAGGTACAATCCTCCAGGTACACTAGGGGTAGTAATTAGATGAAATGGCCTCCAAAACATTCGAAGAAATGTTGTACATATACATAATTGATAACCCAAATACTCTTAAAAATGAAGAAAACCACACAAGTAAAATATTTCAGACAAGTTCCCCATTCAGATGACCAAGTGGGTGCTACTTTCGTGAATCTTAGCACTTTAAGAATACTCCAATGGACCTACTCATGTCCTCAACAAAGAAAGCAGAAATAGATAACATCAATCATAACTTTAGTGATATAACTGTAATCCAAGAAGCTAATTTAACTAGTGATAATTTACAATACAGTAGAACCCTGTATATTGGAAATGAAGGGGGTGGGGCTATTTCAGGTAACAAGATTTTTTGGATAATACATGGGAGTTGTTTTCCTGTTATATAATTTTAGGAAATTTACATATTATATATACTTGATATTTCTTTGCTTTACTATAGTTAGTAAATATTGTAGCCTTTGTTTCTTGTTTTTTTTAAACTTAAATCTAAATCTTGACGAGTTATCAGCTTATGAACATTGCTCAACTATGTAAGTGTAATGTGACGAATAAAGTATTCTATTTTATTCTATTCTTTTGATGTACAACAATGACTTGTGAAATAATAGGAACAATGTTACTTGTCACCATATTCTCCATCAAACTTTCAAGACAACATGATCGCAATGCATCAAATATCAGCAGTTGCTCAAAAAGCAAACCTAACAGTTAATCTAAATCCATGCAGATGATACGCAAGCAAGTAACCTTCATCATGAACATCAGTTTAGTCTTCTTTAAATTTCCTACATTGTTTATACACCATATCCCCATTCATACAGTGTGCTTCATAAACATGGCTCATTTTGCATTGAATTTCTGGTGCATTATTCCCTGCTGCCTGTAGAAAATGAATGGGTGGAATCAGTGAGGTGGCCATGTTTAAGTGCCTGCAGCTCAGCTTCAATTAATGTATTTATCTTGGCCTTGGCAAAGGGTATGGCAGGATCATTGTGCAGTAGCACAGTTCACAAATCCTCTTCCTTATGCAGCAGAGCAACAGGAGGTTAAAAAAAATAACCCTAATGCTGTTACCATTATTATTATTATTATTATTATTATTATTATTATTATTATTATTATTATTATTATTATTATTATTATTATTATTATTATTACAGAGAGAACGTAGGAAGGACAAGCAGAAGTTAAAACAACGTAAAGAGAACGACATACCAGTAGCAATGCTGCAGAATCAAGAGCCTGCTAAAAAGCGTAGCAAACTAGTGCTTCCAGAACCTCAAATATCTGATCAGGTGAGTAAAAACTAAAGACTCCACTGCTTTAATCTATTTTGGATAAATAATTTAACTAACTTAAGTTAAAACAGCTTGCTTATCCTGTCTTTCTTACATTTAACTGCTACTTAAAAATTATCATTTATTAATAATTTTGTAGGCCCATTTAGATTTATTGCTTTCAAGCTGCTCCTTTCAATAAAATGCTTGGAGTGTTTTTATAATAAAGCAGGCTATAACTGTGCCCACCTCGGTAGCGTGGTAATAGAGTGTCTGCCTCACGTTCGAATCTCGGTCAGGGTGAGTTACCTGAATAAGGTTTTTTCCGGGTTTTCCCTTATCCTGAAAGACGAATGTCGGGTAACTAAGCTCTATGGACCCTGGGCTCATTTGAGCATCATTTCACCCATTTTGTTTGATATGACTTAACGTTGGAGGACACTTTTCAATAATGCAAGTTTCTTGAGAGCCATTTCTTCACCAGTTAAATATGAACAAGAAACTGCAGTCACTAGATGGTTTGCATGTAAATGCCATGTCAAATTCTGATCGCATCAAAAACATGTGTTTTTGAACTGTAATGAAACATATAGTTTCCCATAGAAAAGAGAGCTTGAGACAGATCAGACAAACAAAAGTATGTGGCTTGATGTTTTAACCCATGCAAGAACAAAGGTATTTAATTATTATATCAGTGGACCCCATCACTTAACCACGAACAGATGCCAGACATTCCATATGTTAAGCAAAAATATGAATTCAAAAATATGAACTCGGTTTTGTTGAATTGTAGCATTGGTTTTCTCAAATATGGCAGTTTTATTCACTTCCTATTTCTAATGTTATATCACCTTTACTAAGCTAAAAATAAGCAAGATACCTAGCGAAGGTATGAACTGTATCAACCTTAAATATAGACTTTACTATTAAGCAGTTAGAATAAATAGTAACTAATATTAATAGAAAATGTACCTAATATGTTGATATGTTATGTAATGACATAGTTGTTATTCAGTTATTTCCATAGTATGATTATCATGTTTCCTTTTGGTATCTATATATTTTAATCTGTATGTGTCTAGAATAATGAGAAAAAATATTAAAATAACGAAAATGTAAGATCTACATCATAGTTAACCTTAAGTGTTTTTAGGAAATATTTATCGATGACCATAGAAAAATAACCAAGAAGGTGAGTCAGCTGTCCCTATTTATTCTTATCTATGCAACCCGCAGTTTATTGACCCTTTTAGCACAAAAGCCGTTATTGCAGCTCTGCCCTTCTATTCAGTAATATACGACCCAGCATTAATACTTACAGCCCTGAATGAGAACCAAGAAGCTATGGAAAGCTTAAATAAACAATGACTTTTCATGCATATAATACTAGCAAGGTGATAAATGAATGCTTTCTAAACGAGCAGTATAGAATACGTGGCAGCTGGTCGAGATGGTTAGCTGTGGGCATATGGTGCTGCACGGGCTAGGTTCGAAACGACCTCACATTGTTTTAGTTTTTTATTTCCTTTCTCCTAGTCTTTATTGTCTGTATTTTAGTTACTAAAATATAAACAAAATTGTTTATTTTTGCTATTGGTTCTCTTGTGAGCCAAAGACAAAGGAATGAGAATCCAATAATTAGGGATCATGCTTAGCTTTGTAACCATTTACTATCTATACCGTATCTGATTTTGTAAACTATTACATAGTTAGCTTTCATTTTTTAGGAACACCAAGGGTTTCCTGCTTAAATTTTGTTTCATTTCTACTGACAAAGGAGCTGTGAAAGTGGTAACTTCTTGGTTAACCCTTGCTTGGTGTCTTGGGTCTTTATAGACCCCAAGGCTGCTGAGAATGTTGATTTGGTGAACTCCTTGGAGGCAATACAGGCATCTCTGTTAGTACCTTGATGAACTTGAAGTTTGGGTTCTCTTCAAAAGTGGTGTCAAAATTGAACAGTTTACCTTCATATTTCTTTATAAATATTTTCCCCCCCTCACAGTATTCTATTTCTTTGTTTGTGATGTTCCTAAAATGCTCTTTAACATAGAGAAATATAACATTTGAACGTTAGGCTTAAAGAGCATTTTAGGAACAAAGAAGTAGACAAATTTGTAGTAGCATACCATTTTTGGAATGATAATCACAATATAGAACGAGAAATCCACTTATTGAATAGTGTTAGGGTCCAACTGCATTAACGACATAGAAGTTATTCATAAATATTAAAGTAAACTTCAATGATGACATCCCTTATGAAGAGAACCCGAACTTCAAGTTCATCAAGATACCAACACAGACGTCCGTATCACCTCCAAGGAGTTCACCAAATCAACATTCTGTAGCCGACATTAGCTGAGGATGTTAGAAGGTCCTAATGAAATGTGTTCCAGGTAAACACTTGCAATATGTGGAGCATTGAGTACCAGTTGACTCAAAATTATAAAAAATTTGTGCTTCATTATATCATAGTCCTTACTCATAGGAACATTGCATGTAAGTTACATAATCAATGCCTTTATGAATAGTTCACCTAGATTTTTCACTTGACATCGCAATTCTTTTTTAAAAAATAAAAAAAAAATATCAGATGTCATTAGTTGTCTATGAATATAGGACAGTAAAATTATGGAAAAAGACACATCAGAATGTATTCAGAAGCTGTGTAGTTTGGTCACTATCTTCTCAAAAGTTGTCTGTAGTTGTCTTTGGTGTTAACAAGATGTTAACTAATAATTCATGTAAAAAATAAAATGGAAGAGCTTTAACATAACATTTAAAATTTAACACAGTGTTAGTAGCCAAGATGTTAAGTTTATTTTTTTGCACTGGTTGACGAAACCAGTCCCTAGACTCATTTGATAGGGAATTGATGATATATATATATAAGGGCGCTCAACTACGGCGGTCATCAGCGCCCTTTAAAAAACTAATCATGGCAAAAGCCAGATATAAATCTTTCTAAAAACTATATAAGTGTAACAAAACCTATTAAAAATACACGTACATAAAAAAACATCAATCAAAACCTACTAACAATTTCGTTCACTAAATCCTAAACTCTAAACTAGACAAGAATCTAAAAACCTTCTCCACGGGTCTCCACGCACGGCCTACACGTGGGTGGGCCTGTTGACCATCTCCCTCAACCATGAAGAGGAGCCCACACGAGGGAGACTTGGCTCGGGACCCCGGGTGCGCCAAACTCGTACCTACCGAAGTAGGCCCCTGGGGGGATTTGATAGGGAAGAATTGCCCCTTAGAATGTACCATGTTATAACCTTTTTGAATACCTCAATACAACATGTGCAATAAACTATTTTTCTCTATTTAATGTGGTGTATGAGCATTGTGTTTTGTTTGCAGGAACTGCAACAAGTAGTGAAGCTAGGAAGAGCGAGTGAGGCTGCTAGGGAAGTGGCTACAGAAGGAGGACAGCAACCGTCAGATGCTCTCTTGGCAGATTATACGCTTACTCCTACTGGTCCTGCTCGAACCCCACGTACTCCAGCTCCTACTACAGATAGAGTTCTGCAGGAGGCTCAGAACATGATGGCCCTTACTCATGTGGACACTCCTCTAAAGGGTGGACTTAACACTCCGCTGCACAGTTCGGACTTCTCAGGAATGACTCCACAACGTGATGTTGTGACTACACCTAACACTGTTCTTGCTACACCCTTCAGAAGTCAGCGAAGTGACGGTTAGTTTATTATAGCACTTTAAAAGGAAGAGGGAAGATATGTCCATAACTATAATATAGTTCTATCTATATGACATTTTTATGTTTTTAAAATTATCTGCTCATTTTCTTGTTCTACAGATGCTAAACCCTATTGACCTTTAGAACATTTCCTCTTCCATTTCTGCTGTGTTGGATGCTCATATTTTCAATTTAATTCCTGGCCGTTTTGCTCTGTGCGCGTGTGTGCAGGCGTGCATGTGTGCATATGTTCGTGCGTGTATGTGCATGCATTGAGAGAGAAAGAGCAACTTAATGAAAAGTCATGCCAAACTTGGTATTTAAATCCAGCATCATCCATGTATCCAAGACAAAGATTTTCAAAAGAACTCCACCCATCCCAAACTAGCCTTTACCTGGAAAAATATTTATATTTTTCATTTTCTCAAAAATAGCTCCTAACCATTTTGATTAAAATATAATAAATTTAATAAATTTGCATGGCGAAATAAAATCAATTTTTTGAATTTTCTGAGAATAGCTTGTGAAATTATCTTCATGCTGAATGAAACCATCAGAGATAGCTAAAGTTTTACTGCACAACAATTGTAGATCTTGTTAAAGCACACAGTTGTCGAACAGCATTTTTAGTGGTATGAGATTCTGAGATATTCTTTTTATTGGTTTAACTTTTCAAATGTTTATAATTTTTTCTTGTAAAGGTTATTCATTTTCTCTAGTGATCGTGCAAGAAGTATGAAACTCCAGTCATCACACAGCAGCTGCTTATTACAAATCTGATTATTGCTTTACCTGCTATCCTTATAACCTAAAACAAAATGTATATTATAAGCTTTTTTCTTTTAACAAGAAGCAGAAAGTGAAATTAGCTTATATAAGAATATTTAAGTTAATTGGTGGAAATTAATCATCTCTTCACACTAGCCATATATAGGCTAAGGTTTTGGATGGATAGAGTCAACTTGAAAAATTCAATGCCATGACCAGGACTTGAACCACAGATCTTCTGGTTTCTGTCCAATCGCTCTTACCCATTGAGCTACCATGGCCAACATGCCGTCCTGACACTAAATTCTCCAGTTGACTCATATATTTTCCTGGTAAACCATTAGGGGCTCTCGTAATCGAGATACACCATTTGCAGCTACTTAATATTGTAAGTACTTGAGTCCCAGGCTTCACCATTAAACTCTTATTATTTAACTTATTATTAAGTTAATTATTAAGTTAATAATTAGTTAATTATTAATTAATTATTAGATAATTAATTAGTTAATATTATTAACTCTTATTATTTAACTCTTATTATTAAGTTAATAGAATTTAAGAATAGTTTGTAAAAGAATGAGTGGAGAAAATCATGTGAATGTGACACAATACAATTTTTTTTAATTTTAAGTTATCATTCACTTGAATAATAATTGAAGGTTTTCTAACAGTGAGGTTACTCTTCTTTTCCTGTGGTACATCTACCTGTTTTGCCCACCTCGGTAGCATGGTGGTAGAGTGTCTACCTCATGTTCAAGAGGTCCTGAGTTCAAATTTCGGTCAGGGTGAGTTACCTGGATAAGGTTTTTCTGGGGTTTTCCCTTATCCTGAAAGACGAATATCGGGTAACTCTAAAGCTCTATGGACCCTGGGCTCGTTTGAGCATCATTTCACCCATTCCATTCATTGTCCGATATGACTTAACGTTGGAGGATGTAAATTACAAAAACAAACTACCTGTTTTTGGGTTATGGCCTCTCCAGTGGCTCTCCACCAGTCTTTTTGGTCCTTTGCTATGACACTCCAATTCCTGATCTTAGTATGTTTTGTGCATCCTTATATGCATGATCTTCCCAACTATTATGTGGCCTTCTGAGTGTCATTTCTTCTCCAAACTTTTTAGGACTCAATGTTCTTCCATTCTAATTAAATGACCTGCTCATTTAAGTCTCTTAATCCTGATGACATGTAATGGTTAATTCTCCATATAGGGCATACATTTGTTGCTAGAGTAGAACCTCGTTTACCTAGACCAACTGGAACCAGGGCGGATCCGAGTTAATGAAAATCTGGGTTATCCAGAGAATGGCATAAAAACGATAAAAACAACGATTTACAACATCATCAAAATATATTTAATGGATCGAGATTTAACTGTATTGGAACACCACAGTGAAGCGAAATAATTATTACTGAAGAGGACTGTACTCTACCTTTTTTGGACCTTAAAATCACAAAAAGCAATGAAAAACTAGAATTTGGTATCCATAGAAGAGCAACACACACAGATAATTACATCAAAGCAAATAGTTTCAACCCAATTCCACACAAACATGCCACCATCAAACAGTCTCACACACAGATTAGTAAATCTACCCCTCAGCCAGCAAGAATATCAAAACGAATATCATCAAATCTTAAAAACTGCAATTAAAAATGGATATGGAAAAAACCTTGTAGATAAAAAACTAGAATCATTCAAACTTCAAAAGAGATTAAAACAGATCACAGCTCTCACACCAATAAAACAAGAAATTAGATTTGCTAAATTTACTTACCACCCCTGGGCCACAAAAAAGTTCCAAAAAATATTCAAGAAATACAATATAACATTGGCACCAAGAAACAATTACAACATTCAGAATCTACTTAACAGTAATAATACTGATAAAATAATACCAGAAGAAAAGTCAGACATTTACAAGATTAAGTGTAAAGACTGTGAAAAAATTTACATAGGGAAGACAAAAAGAAACATAGGCACTAGAAAGAAAGAATACTTCAGGCACTTAAGATACAAAAATATTGATAAGTCCGCAATAGCACCTCATTTCTGGTCTGAAAATCATGAAATTGAAGATAGCACAGAATTACTAAAATACGTACAAAAACATAGTGAACTCGTCATATGGGAGAGAATATACATAGAAAAACATAAAAACCAACTAATGAACTTTGAAATCCCGCCAGAATAGAATCCCACATTTAAGTTCATCACTAAATCAACAGATGGCAGCAGCAACTCCAGAATTACCCACACCACTGGATCAAGCTTTAGTCGCATAAGAGCCGAAGATGCAAATGATGATTTGCGAAACATGTCCTAAAAATAGGTACGAAAGTGAAGCAGATGTGTAATAAATACGACTCATCTAAAAATTAATAAATATTTAATGGAGTTTAGAAATTGCTATTGTCACACTTTCACCTAAAAACACATGCACAGTATGAACTGTAATAGCCTATGTATTTGCACTGTACACAGTATAGCTACAAACTAGTCGATAGTGAAACAGGCAGTGAGCTTCTGCTATCTTAGATTAGAGTATCGCTTACAAGCAGTGCCATATGGCATCTGTTTTAACATTAGATCATTTAGCAATGTTTTGGTTTGGCTTTCAAAATAAAGCATCAATTTCTCTATGTTTGCTACTGCTTGTGCATAGAACATAACCACAGCTGGTATATCAACACTGTCTGAATCTGAATACTCTTCATTTCATTTTCAGTAACACTGCATGATGCAATAATCCTTCTTCTGTAATCCTTCCTCATTGTCAATTTGCAACCAGTTGTCATTGTCTTCTTCATGAACATTGGAACAGCCATTGATATTTTTAAAAATGTCTATAAAAATCTTCTTCCACACACTTCTTTGTGGTTATAACATTTTATAAATATCCTCATGATGGGAGAGATGCACACTCCCGAATCTTTGATAGCTAATCATCTTTTCACCTGGCTGGCTGCCCGAGAAGAAAGTGAGCACATTCGTCGCCAGGAAAGCTTCAGGTCTTACTTCTTCCACACTTGTTTTTCTTATTCTTCAATCTTTTTTTCTGGCAACTCACACCAGACCACAACTTTAACAAAGTTTCTCTCCAACCTGGTCCCAAGCAGGTGGGGTGAGTGCAATGAATTTGCCAGCTGCAGGAGAATTTGATTAATGTACCTACTGAGAATAGTAATTTACTGTTGTAAAGTAAGTCTTAATTTAAAATAAAAGTGAATCAAGTAGATATTGACACATTGCTTCACTCACACTGTTTTTCAATTTTTATGCTTTGAGGTCTTGATTTACTGTGCTAACAATTTTTTTTTTTTTACTGCATATATAATTCTAACTGTGTATTCTAATTATAGATCTATAATTTCTTCTAAGATTTTCCTTTTGAAGGAATCAGTCTTTTCCAAGGCTTTCTTATGGAAAGTTCACATTTCACTCCCACATATCACATTACTGTGTTTAAGTATCTTATATAACATTACTTTTAGGCTCTAGTTTAGGCTTCTTCTAAAAAGCTGTGGTTTATATGATCTATTTATTAATAACTTGGTAGTGTGATGTGATATTTCAGAAGAAAAGGTTTGTTTCTGAAGGAATTATACAGGAAAACAATACTTGAGAACTGATAAATTATTTTTTCACTAATTAATTATAATGGAAACTGTTTCCCATAATCAGAAAAACTAATACAGGAAAATATTCATTCCGACAATGATACATAGAACTGTGTACTATGTGTACTATGTGTACTGTGTACTATGCAGCAAACCTTAATGCCCTTCATTCCAGACAAAAGCCGAATCGTACAGTGTTATCATATGTCACGTGTAATGAGTTAAATCGGTGTGTGCGTGCGTAATGCCCGCTTTTGCTACATGCAGCACAACAGGCAGTGACAGTGATGATACTTGAGATGAAGGTGGAGCACCGGTGGAATGAGATGGCGGGGAAAACCAGAGATCCTGGAGAAAACCCACCCCAGCACCTTGTTTGTCCACCACAGATCTCACTTAGCAGTCACCTGGGATTGAACACAGACCACCTAGGTGAGAGCTAAGTGGTCTAACCACTCAGCCACAGCGTAGCCTGAGTTAAGTTGAGGACATTAAAGTTTGTGCTGAACTTTATAATGTGATTGAACACGGACCACCTAGGTGAGAGCCAAGTGGTCTAACCACTCAGCCACAGCATGGCCTGAGTTAAGTTGAGGACATTAAAGTTTGTCCTGAACTTTATAATGTGATGCAGGTATAAGAATTTTTTATTGCTGTTTGTAAAATGTTTTAACATGCATGTACACAGAAACATGGCCTGCTAAGTAGTAAGTGGAGCAATATGTGTGCTTAAATATTAAAAGCAGAAGCATTATTAACAGTGAAGTATTCTTCATTTTTGAGTTTGATGTATGAGTCACTATGTTTACACTCAAACTTCACTTACTTGTTGATGTATAATTGAAACGTTTTCAAGATCATTCAATCTCATCCTCAGCTGTTTGGTGACTAAATGAACATTCCTCTTCTTCCACTACTACGGTGCTCCGATCCCTCTGCCATCTGGTGTTAGGAGCACTAAGTTTTAATACTTCATTTAATGCCGGGATTTCAAAATTTATAACTTTATCACGGTTTTTGGTTATGAATATTTTTTCCCAAATATCCAATTCTATGGGTGTACTTAAAGATTTTAACAGTTTAATGTTGTGGCCAATGTTGTGGTTTTCTGTTCTGTTGTGGACAGAAAACCACAACATTGGCCACAACATTAAACTGTTAAAATCTTTAAGTACACCCATAGAATTGGATATTTGGGAAAAAATATTCATAACCAAAAACCGTGATAAAGTTATAAATTTTGAAATCCCGGCATTAAATGAAGTATTAAAACTTAGTGCTCCTAATACCAGATGGCAGAGGGATCGGAGCACCGTAGTAGTGGAAGAAGAGGAATGTTCATTTAGTCACCAAACAGCTGAGGATGAGATGGAATGATCTTGAAAACGTTTCAATTATACAAGTAAGTGAAGTTGAGTGTAAACATAGTGACTCTTCAAATATGAAGAATACTTCACTGTTAATAATGCTTCTGCTTTTAATATTTATAAGAAAAACTTGTTAACCAGACAAAAAGAACACCAGAGGAACATAAAGTTGAAACAAACAGAAAAATCTGCAGTGTCACACCATTTTTGGACAGAAAACCACAACATTGGTCATAACATTAAACTGTTAAAATCTTTAAGTACACCCATAGAATTGGATATTTGGGATAAAATATCCATAACCAAAAACCGTGATAAAGTTACAAATTTTGAAATCCCGGCATTAAATGAAGTATTAAAATTTAGTGCCCCTAACACCAGATGGCAGAGGGATCGGAGCACCGTAGTAGTGGAAGAAGAGGAATGTTCATTTAGTCACCAAACAGCTGAGGATGAGATCGAATGATCTTGAAAACGTTTCAATTATACATCAACAAGTAAGTGAAGTTTGAGTGTAAACATAGTGGCTCATAAATCAAACTCAAAAATGAGTTCTTAACATTGACACCTGTTCCATAATTTAATTATTTCACCACTGTATGCAAATTCCAATTATTTTAAAATTTTTTGTAGATGTGCTTCATTTGCATCAAATTTAAAGTTGGATTTAATGGTAAATTTGATGTAAGTGAAGCATATGTGTCCACATGCCAAAACATTTTACAAATTCATAATGCTTTATTGTATTTTTTACTTCATATTAACTTCTAGATATCACCATCATCATCAGTGCTACCCCCACAGCCAGTAGTTTTAAGTAGTGTAATTGAGTTCTACTTCAGGCTGTTTCTCCAAGTCAAACCCTCACTAATAGAACAATAATGGCAACAGTGTATAAATGCTTAACACTCGTAGAACTAAAATAGCCACTACTTTACAGGTATGTGCTATCGCTTTATAATATCTAGATAAAAAAATGGACAATGGCATTGTTTTTTATAGGGCGTACACCAACTGGGAGTGGGTTTCTTACCCCACGCATGGATGGAAGTGGTGCTGTTGGACGAGGCATGTTGACTCCCACTCCAATCCGAGACAAGCTGAGTATCAATCCTGAAGATGGCCTAGATGTTGGGGACACTCCTCAAGCTATGCACAACTACCAGAGACAGGTAAACAATGCTCCACCCTACCAAATTACAGTAATTAATAATACCATCACATAATGTATCCTCAGGGGCCTACTTCGGTTGGTACAGAATTGGCGATCCCAGTGTCCGAAGCCAAATCTCTCGATTGGTTGCCTCTTAGTGGTGAGAGGGCTTATGCCAGATGCCCAAACAAGTTTGGTCCACATCCGTGTTTGACCCATAAACTTTTACCTCCCTGAACACAAGTCTGATGGATACCTAGTGCAGGAATCGCAGGGGGTGACTGGTTAACATATTAGTCCCAGCTCCTGGTTGTCATGTAGGACTGTGTTCGTATCCAGCATGCCATCAGAGACGTCTGTAATGGTGGAGGATCATACTGCCATGGTAAATAAAACCACAAAATAAAACTATAGTAAAGAAAATAGCTGAAAGTGTTGATCCTCGCTACTTAGCAATAGAAAAAACAGAGAAAGGAAGAAATTTTTCATCCTTGAATCCATTTTTTATTCAAAAAGGTCTAGATAATATAGCTGGTGCAGCAAAATCCTGCACAGAGTCATGGAATGACATGCTCCTGGTTGAAGCAATTTCAGCATCCCAGGCAGCTAAGATACAGAGAGCTTGCATTCTAGGCAGTTATCCTATAAAGGTAGAGTTGTATAGAACCCTGAATTCCTTGCGTGGTGGTGTAAACACTGTGTGTTGGATGGTATGTCCAACGAGGATATTCAGGAGAACCTTCAAGAACAAGGTGCAATGCCAGTATACCATGTACAATGCAGAGAGCGAGGGGAATTGGTCTCTAGTTGTACCCTGTTCCTGACCTTTGATTGGTTAGAATTCCCACAAAGGATAAAGGCAGGATATGAAGTAATTGCGGTCAGACCAGATATACTGAACTCCCTGAGATGCTATAAATGTCAGCACTTTGGTATTCCAAGTGATTTATTAATAATAACCCATGGCGTGACAGCCCTTAGAGGGCCAAGGCCTGCCAACCCGACTGCCGGCCTCACGCCCACTTGTGCATGGCAGAGGTGGACGATCATCCAACCGATACGGGGAGGAGATGTAGTCAGCATCTTGGCATCCCCCAGCCGGAATGGTTTCTGTGACCAGGGCCGCTTACCTAGCATAAGCTCCTCATTTTCCTCACGATGCTGAGTGGGCACCGGTCCTATACCCGAGACTTAAAATCCCCACCACATGGGTGGGATCGAACCCGGGCCACTTTCCGTGGCCAGGGACCAAGGCATGCTGCCTTAGCCTGCTACGCCACGGCGCAGAACGTGATTTATTAATGGTGTATCAATGTGTGTCAGCTGTGGAGGCATCTTGCCTGAAGATACTTGTATATCACCTCCAGCATGTGTTAACTGTAGCGGTAAACATCCATCCAGTTCATTAGAATGTCCCCAATATATAGAGGAGTGTGTGATTCAAGAGAAGGTTAAAGAGAGGGTATCGTTCTCGGAAGCCCTGTTCTTCATATCCACAAGCCCTTAGTTACAGACTCCCATACCTACAGCTCAGTGGCGACTGCACCATCACAAAAATGGGATACAGGAATGCAGATTTGCGTCATGAACAGGGCCACTATTTCAAAGAAAGTTCTTGTGCCTAGGTCACCACCAAAAAATTTGCACTCAGCATGGACACCTCCAAATATGCCAGCAAAGTCTACTGCCCATAAGAACACCTCAATCAGGTCATCTTACAAACCATCAGTGTCCAGCAATAAGACCAGCCCTCCTGTTATATACCAAGCACCAGCAAAAACTTTTAAGACCCAATATGATAGAACTACCTTCCTAAAAAAAAACTGCAAAGTCTGCTCCTGCTAAGTCCAAGGGAAAAAATATTCCATGAATATCTCCTTGTAGATCCTCTTCTGAGGAATCTTCTGGAAAGGACTCGGATCAAAAACTTTCATCTCCGTCGATCTCTATGTCCAATCGTTTCGAAGCTCTGGAACTGAAGTTGTTTGTCGAGAAGGGGGCCTCTTCCATAGAGGACATGGAGCAGGAAGGTCCTGACCATGTTGTCAAAGTGGCAGCGAAGAAAAGGCAGCATGAACCTGCCGAAAATAGGTTAGCCCAACACCGAAGAGAAAGGGCAAATTGATCCGATCACCACTAAAATCTACGTAACATAGATATAAGTTTGATATCTTATCCCATTATTGTTGCCATGGTTATCCTACAATAGAACAATGGTTTAAGAGCACATCGACTGGAACTTAAATTTTGGTTCAACAAGCACGACCCCTTGTTCGTATGCTTACAAAAGACTAAGCTACATCTACAAGACAATTTTAAAATCAGATGGTATACACCACTAAGGTGTGATATTCAAACTGAAGAGTGCATTCCTGCATATGGGGACACTATGATGCTCCTCAGGAATGATATATTCGTAGAATTATGCACTGCCATCTGATGACCTCTTGTTACCTGATTTAGAAGATCTGGTTTCCCAACTATCAACAGTTTCTTTTAGTGGGAGACTTAAATGCCCATCATCCACTTTGTGGTTCAAATCAGACTTGTTTGAGAGGTAAACATATTGCAAGATTTATGGAGAACCAAACTTGGTTCTCCTGAACACTGGAGAGCCAATGTTCCTTTCCGACTCCTTCAACACTTATTTACATATTGATTTGGCAGTTTGTTCATCCCAGTTAGCAGTTTCATTACAATGAAATGTCATCTCTGATTTATATTCTAGTGACCACTTTCCATGTCTTAGCACACTCTTAGCACAAGATGTGTTTCCCTGCCATATACCTAGCTGGCGCTTTGATCACGCCAACTGAAACCTTTACACCCAGCTGGCTGTTTTTAATTACGAGTATAACTCTTAATGATCTAGTTGAACAACTAACAGAGAAGATTCTTTCCGCTGCAGAACAGTCTATTTCCCGTTTGACTACCCACTCCCATCAATTTCTTATACCATGGTGGATGAATGATCGACGGAATGCTATTCATGCTCGTAGGTGTGCATGACGGGTTTTTTGACATCCTACACTGAACAACTTGATTGAGTGCAAGGAAAAGCGTGCCAAGTCTAGGCAAATAATTAAGGATAGCAAAAAGACCTCATGGAACAATTTTGTATCATCTTTTAACAGACATACACCTTGCTCTGTTGTATAGGATAAGCTAAGGCCCATCGCCAGAAAATCGACCCACATGCCAATTGCTGGTCTGAAAACATTACCAGGAGTTATTGATCTGTTGGATGTGACTAACACCTTTGGCAGTGCTTTTGCTCAAGTGTCTAGCTCAGATAATTGCACCTGAGTTCCACTCAGAAGTCAGGTAGAATCCCAAGGTTTCGTCTTTCGTTCCAGAAACCTTGAACATTATAATCACCTTTTCACCTTGGCAGAGTTAGAACATGCTCTGTCATCTTTGCAAATATCAACACCAGGACTGGACGGAATCCACGTTCAAATGTTGCAACATCTCTCACCTGAAGGTAAGGCATTCCTGCTTGAGGTCTATAACCGTGTTTGGGTTGATGACACTTTTCTATTTGGATAGAGGTTGAAAATGAAAACTAGTCCCTCAATAATATAAAAAGATAAGTGACGAAGTGTCAAAAAAACTGATTACAAATAATTTTTTCAATTACTTTTGACCTCACAGTTACTAAATTTCTCCAAGCACGCTTAATCTGCATTAACTTCTGGCGCCGTTTGAGTCGATTACCATCTGCTCCATTTAGGTCCGGATCTACTACCTTTTACAGATGAGATGAAGTTCCTTGGATTGGTATTTGATAGGAAACTTAGTTGGTCATTGCATATAGCACAGCTGAAAGCACGATGTGACTGTTCTTTAAGTAAACTGTAGATACTAATGCCCGATTTCACCAACAGATGTTAAAATCAACATTAACAATTGTAACGTAACAATTGTAACAGTGCTAACAAAGCTGTTAAATTTCTTGCATTTCACCAACCTGTTTTCTGATAATGTTAACAAACACATGTTAACGCCAAGAGACTTGTAAATATTACAGCTATAGAAGGCTATGGATGAGTCTATTATTTTCTGAACGTACTGCGATGGGCTTTTGTTTTCATTTTCGTCTGCACCATGTCTGCACACAGCAGAAGAAATGGCAGGTGAACAAATTCATAAGAGAAGTTGTACAAATTTCTCATCGATGGAGAGAGAATTGCTAATTGAATTGTTGACGAAATATAAGGATATCGTAGAAAATAAGAGGACGGATGCAGTGACTGTAACAGAGAAAGGTTTCACATGGGAAAAGATTGCAAACAAATTTAATTCAAATGCATGTGTCACTAATCAAAACACAAAACAATTTCGTCAGTATTATCTAAATTTAAAACAAGGTGCGAAGAAGGATATAAGTGATGAGAGACTTGAACGTTTTAAGACAGGAGGTGGTCAATGCACAAAAAAAGTTGATGACAGCATCCTGAGCTTGATTGAGGATCAAATAGAGCCGAACAGCAATCCCACTGATTGTGATGCAGAATACTATGGTAAGAAAAAAGCTAATATTACATAAGCAATTGAATTAAATCTGTTGGGATGTAAATAATATTACTTACTATCATTAAGTACCGGTATTTGTTTCAGGAGAAACTGAGGAATTAAGTCAGACTGGTGAACACATGGAAATTGTAGGCCTACTCCTGCAGGAGGTAAATTAAGATTGTGGTTATATATAGTATCCATGATAAAGGAACAAATTAGGCCTGGGCATTGTTTCATTGCTATATGCCTAAATTTCATTGCAATAAAAATAGAGTTCCACCCATGTAATCTTTAGTATCTTAAAACAAGACAATGTAATCCTGTTTAGCAATTATTTATTATAGTGTGACTTTGTGGGTTCGTGAAATGAAAAGTCCAATTTCACCACTCAAAAATGTTCTTTATTTCCACCGACTTACAGTTTAACACTTGCCAATTACACAGAATTACGTGCTGCACACAATTACAATTCACCAGTTCGTCCGTTACAATTTCCTTGTACCCGCGATTACGCAAACTCCGATGCACGCACAGTCTTCTCGTTCATTAACACGTCCTTCGCTAGCACGTCAAACACTGACTGGCTAACTGTCTCTCTGAAACCCTTTTTATAGGAATGTCACTGATTTTCTAGAAGTCTCTAATTACCCGAACGTTCCAGACCACAGAAGAAGGGGAGAGAAACATCGAGGGACAGGCGGCACTTCCGCAAATCACCCTTCAGTTAGTGACAGAGACCGATGAGTGGGCGTGGCCCAGCTGCCTAGGGTCTCTCCCAACTGTCGCCTATCCGTCCCTTCCCTAATTGGGTGACACTGCTCCCTCCTCAAAGCTGGTCGTCCCGAACAGCACCATCGTAGCGTGCAAGACGATCCAGGTGTACCACCAACATCTTCCCCCGGGGAACCTTCTGGATGCGGTAGACCACGTCGTTAATCCTCTTCACCACTCGGTACGGTCCTTGCCATGGCTGCTGGAGCTTCGGGCAGCGTCCCTTGGTTCGGGTAGGACGGTACAACCAGACCAGGTCACCTTGCTGGAACCCTTGGCTGTTGGCTTGCCTGTCATATCTGGTCTTCATGCGGTCGCTCGCCTTCTGGATGTTCTGGCGAGCCATCTCGTGCATGTCGTGGAGGTGGTCCACCAGGTTATCCACATACTCGGTCACAGGCTGCTTCGCCTCCGGAGGGCTTCCAAAAGCCAGGTCACAAGGGAGGCGCAACTCTCGACCGAACATTAAGCTGGCTGGCGTCATCCCAGTTGTGTCGTGTGTAGACGAGCGGTAGGCCAGCAAGAACAGTGGCACCTTGACGTCCCAGTCTCGCTGATGGCTGGCCACGACCTTCCTCAGGTGTTCCTCTAAGGTCTTGATGTATCTTTCGACCATGCCATCCGACTGGGGATGTAGAGGCGTCGTGCGGGTCTTGTTTACCCCAAGCCTTTGTAATGCCTCCTTCATTAGGTTGGACTCAAAGTTGGTACCCTGGTCACTGTGTAGCTCTAACGGCACCCCAAATCGACAGAACACTTGCTCCACGAGGCAGTCTGTGATTGTCTTTGCCTCTTGGTTTGGGATGGCATACACCTCCGGCCACTTGGTGAAGTAGTCCACGACCACCATTAGGTACTTGTTGCCTCGGTCGGAAACTGGGAACGGTCCAGCAATGTCAACGGCGAGCCGCTCTAATGGCGCTCCGACGTTGTACTGCTGCATGCGACCCCGGCTCCTAGTCTGGGGGCCACGACTCGCCGCGCACACGTGACACTGACGGCACCATCTCTCAGCATCTGCTCGGAGTCTCAGCCAGTAGTAGCGCTGCCGAAGTTTGTCGATCGTTCGGTTTGCCCCCAGGTATCCTCCCGAAGCACCGGCGTGCACTTCCTCCAAGACTTCCGGGACCTTACTCCGGGGAAGTACCAGCTGTTCTCTCTGCGTCTTCCCATCGGGTGATTCCCATAACCGGAACAGCACGCCCTCTCTGGTCTTCGAGTCCCATTGGGCCCAGTACGACTTGTAGGTGGCGCTCCTCGGTGCGATGTCCTCCCAGTTTGGTCTCATCCCTGCCTCCACTTCCCTTAAGAGTGGTCCCAAGTCTGCGTCCGCCAGCTGCTCCCTCCTCAGGCCTGCGCTATCCCAGCCATCCGCAGGCACTGCCGTGACTACCCGGACTGCTGCGGCACGCTCCTTCTCCTCCACTCTTGTGCACTGGCCGCACCCTTCTGGACAGGGTCTTCGGGACATGGCGTCAGCGTTACCGTGGCTCTTCCCTCTACGATGTTCCGAGGTGAAGTCGTACTCCTGCAGCCTCTGGACCCAACGTGCTGTCTGGCCTTCCAGGTTCTTAAAGCTCAATAGCCAGGTTAGGGCGGAATGGTCAGTCCTCAGGTGGAATGGCTGACCGTACAGGTACTTGTGGAAGTGCTCCAATGTCTTTACTACCGCCAGTAACTCCCGCCGGGTGACGCAGTAGTTCTTCTCTGCCTTGGATAGCGTCTTGCTGTAGTAGGCTATCACCCGCTCATGGCCATCCTGGATCTGCGATAGGACACCTCCAATGCAATGGTCGCTGGCGTTGGTGTCCACAATGAAGGCGCCACCCGGTTGCGGGAAACCCAAAATCGGAGCACTGCACAGGGTTTCCTTCAGGTGCTGGAAAGCGTCTTCGGCGTCCTCCGTCCACACATAAGGCCGGTGTTCCTCTGTCAGGCGGGTGAGGGGTTTGGCGATGTTGGAGAACCCCTTTATGAAGCAGCGGTAATAACTGCACAGCCCCAGGAAACTGCGCAGCTCTTTCCTATCCCTTGGGCGAGGCCAATCTCTCACGGCCTTTGTCTTCTCCGGGTCTGTGGCCACTCCGGTTGCTGAGACTATGTGGCCCAAGTAGTTAACTTCCTTGCGGAAGAGCTGGCACTTCTTCGCGTTCAGCTTCAAGTTGGTCGCCTGCAGTCTCTGTAGCACCTTACTCAGATTCTCTAGATGGTCTTCAAAAGTTTTACCGACGATGATGATGTCATCCAGGTATAGCAGGCAGGCATCGTAAGTCAGCCCTCTCATCACTGACTCCATGAGGCGCTGGAAGGTAGCTGGTGCATTGCAGAGGCCAAAAGGCATAACCGTGAACTGCCAGAGCCCTTGGCCCGTCGAGAATGCGGTCTTCTCCTTGTCTCTCGGGTTTAGAGCTACCTGCCAGTAGCCCGACTTCAGGTCCAGGGTCGAGAACCACTGTGCACCAGCTAGCGTGTCCAGGGTGTCGTCAATCCGGGGTAAGGGAAAACAGTCCTTCCGGGTGACAGCGTTCAGCTTTCTGTAGTCTACGCAGAAGCGCAGCTCGCCGTTCTTCTTCGTCACCAAGACTACAGGGGAACACCAAGGGCTGTCAGACTCTTCAATCACTCCCCTGGATCTCATGTCCTCCAGCATGTCTCGTACCGCCCCTTGCTTCGCCAGCGGAACGCGCCTATGTGGTTGCCGAATAGGCCGGGCGTCTCCGGTGTCGATGCGGTGAAGCACTTTGTCCGTGTGGCCGTAGTCACTATCGCCTTGGCTGAAGACGCGCTCGTATCGCCCCAGTAGTTGTCGAACCTGCTCCAGCTGTTCCGCGGTCAGGTGGTCGGCCGCCCTCTCCAGTAAGCCTTCTAGCCGGGGTCCCAGGTGTAGCTTCGGCACCGGCTCCTGTGTCTTGTCGATTGCCGTTACGCTCACTACGGGCTCGCACGTTCCCAACTCCGTCCCGGCCTGGACGTCGTGATCGGTGTCCGTTGGATTTAGCAGTCTCACTGGCACCTCCTCTCGGCACGGCAGCAATGTCCTGGCTACACACAGTCCGTTTACCGGGGTCTTCTGGTCCAGCATCATGTTCCTGGTTCTCTGGCCCTCCAGTCGCGCCGTCACCACCACCTCGCTCCTCGCGGGAACAACCACGTCTTCGTCCAGGACGACCCTGCAAATTCCAAGGCGCTCTTCGGGTTGACGGAGTATAACTTCTTCTCCGTTAAGCCGCAGGACCTTCTTGCCGACGTCGACCGTCGCCTCCTGGCTCCTGAGGGCATCCAGTCCCAGGATCACCTCCTCAGCCACCTTCGCGACGAACACCCACAGACGCACGACACTCCGTCCCAAGTTCAGCTCCAGCAGGGCCTCCTTCTCCACAGGCAAGGTGTCGCCCAATGCCATGACAAGCTGGTATGGCCGGCTTGGCTTCCTTGCCGGCAAACCCTTCGCCACGTCAGGTCTGATGATGGTCACGGCCGCCCCGGTGTCCACCAGCACGCGGCACGGCTTTCCTCTTATCCAACCGTCCGCGATGAGGCTGTCATCCATACGCCGGCTGACGGCGCGCAGTGTCACTCGAGGGGATGGTGGTGATGAAGCCGACGTGCCCCTCTCCACGACGGCCCTTACTCGTTTTCCGGCTGCTCTTCCCGGTGTGGGCAGTCTCTCTGCAGGTGTCCGGGCTGTCCACACCCCCAACACAGGCCACTAGGTGTTCGCCGGCGTCCCTCAGCTGGTCTTCTGTCTCCGGCGTAGCGGACACTCCTCGTTCTCGACGTCGGGATAGATGTAATTTTGGCCGCCTCCATTCTTAATGCCGCTGTCAGCGCCTCGTGGATGGTTTTATATTCGCCGAGCATTAGGCGCTGACGAATCTCCGTGTCCCGTACCCCGTCGACAAAATTGTAGGCGGCTTCCCGGGATACGAACTCCAGTGGCAGGTCAACCAGGGCCTTGCTAGCCAGCTGCTCGATCGCAATGGCGAACTCCTGCAGCGTCTCCCCCGGCTGCTGTGACCTTGCCTTTAGCTGGCTGCGATATGCTGCGGCTAAGCGGTGGTTCCCGAAGCGATTCTCCAGGGCTTCCCAGATGTCCTTGGGCGCCGCCGTCGTCTGCACCGCGTTTAGGACTTCCGCGGCTCTTCCCTGGAGGCTGGCTATTAACTGTGTGGCCTCCTCCTCCAGTGACCATCCGTTGTGCCTGGCCACTGTTTCGAACTGGCGGCAGAAGACCTCAAACGTTGACGCGCCGTCATTCTTGGGAGGTTTGACGCGCGGCGATGTTATGTCGCGTCCCGGTGCGTCGGCCTTCAAATCCTTCAACCTCCTGCCGACGACGTCCTCCACCATGGCGCTCTGGGACTTGGCGCCGTTGTCGGCCTTTCCCTCCAGGTTGTTAACGCGGTTAGCAAGGTCTTCGACGTCTTCCACCACGGCGTTCAGGGTCTTGGCGTTATTGTCGGCTTTTTCCTCTAAATCATTAAGGCGGTCGTCTACTTGACCCATCCGCTTGCCCAGGTTCGTGACGTCATCCCTCATGCCGGCCAACTGTTCCTCAAATTTGGCGGCGAGGACCTCGTTCGCCTCCTTCATTTCCGTGGCCAGACTGTCGTTCGCTGCCCTCATTTCTGTGGTCAGTTCGGCCATCTTTGAGGTCAATGTCGTGGCCAAGTTGCTGTTAGCCGTTTCCGTCTTCGCTGTTAATTCGGCCTTCATTTCTTCCATCTTCCCGGTGATGCTGTCGTTTGCCGCTTCCGTTTTTGCAGCGAGGTTTTCATTTGCCGTCTTCATTTCTGTCAGTTCCGCCTTCATTTCCATCATCTTCTCCAAAATTTTCTCCAATGCCGCGTCCATGGTTGTAATGCTCGGTGATGTTATCTTCCCGCTTCCTGACACCAGTGTGACTTTGTGGGTTCGTGAAATGAAAAGTCCAATTTCACCACTCAAAAATGTTCTTTATTTCCACCGACTTACAGTTTAACACTTGCCAATTACACAGAATTACGTGCTGCACACAATTACAATTCACCAGTTCGTCCGTTACAATTTCCTTGTACCCGCGATTACGCAAACTCCGATGCACGCACAGTCTTCTCGTTCATTAACACGTCCTTCGCTAGCACGTCAAACACTGACTGGCTAACTGTCTCTCTGAAACCCTTTTTATAGGAATGTCACTGATTTTCTAGAAGTCTCTAATTACCCGAACGTTCCAGACCACAGAAGAAGGGGAGAGAAACATCGAGGGACAGGCGGCACTTCCGCAAATCACCCTTCAGTTAGTGACAGAGACCGATGAGTGGGCGTGGCCCAGCTGCCTAGGGTCTCTCCCAACTGTCGCCTATCCGTCCCTTCCCTAATTGGGTGACAATAGTGTCCTGTGAACAGATTTGAATAATTTGTTGGCTTTTCTCTTTTATATTTTTCTTTCATTACAGTCGAAAGTTTATTTTAAAAAACTACATTCCGATAGGCCTACTATTGTGCATGTAAACAAAAAAACAAAAATTGGTGTAAATAAAGAAAGTTATAATTTTCTATGAATGCGAAGTTCATTAATATGTTACATATTTAAGAAAGTTATTAGAAAATATATATTAGGAACACTCGTGCAGGAACAGGGCTCGAACCCCAGGTCATCCACTTCAGACATAAGTTAACATTCAATTTTATTCATTTTTTTATTTTTTAAAAATTAAAGAAAATTGATCCAAAAGTAGTCTCAAAGCCATTACATGAACAATCACACTAATTCGTTTTTAAATAAACAATTATAGTAACAAACTTTGTTATTGCACTTTCAGGATGTTGCTGAGAGCACTACATCATCAAACATAACTCCCATGTTCTGCACACACACTCCTGAAATGTCTAAAGCCACAAGACAAGGAGAAAACAGAAAACATAAGCAGCCATCTCACTCGAAAGTTAGTCATTCAGTTTTCCTGTCAGCAGATTTTCATGCAAGGTCACAAGCAGTAGTACCAATGTTTTAATGGGCTTTGTTTTTCTTCCAGGCCAGTCTTGATAGAATTTCAAGCCTTGCTGAGTCCAGAATAAACCTCTGCGAACAAGAGATGACACTCATTGAAATGAAATATAATAAAGAATATGACCTGCTTAACATAACAGAAAACGCATTAGAGAAACAAGAAAACCTAAGGCTAAAGCAAGAAAACCTAAGATTAAAACAAGAAGCAATTCGAGAAAAATTATTATACTACAAAGAAAAGAGAGCCCACCTTTAAAATCGAAATGCTATTCAGTGTATTCTGCAATTTTATAAACATATTTCTTAAATTGAAATACTTTAAATAAATTGAAAAACTACTTACACATAAAATGTTATTGTGCAAATGCATTTCTTTGAGCTGCTGCAGTTCCTTTGTTGTCCATGTGAACTGGAATGTGTATATTCACAATCCCACCAGTCCTATTTCTTCTCTCTCGCATGCTCATGTAGTGGCCGTGATCGGGCGGAAGTTTGTCTTTGGTCTCCACAGCGATGTTGTGCAATACAGCAGTTGCAACAATAATGGTAAGTGTGGTGGTAAGTTTTGTGCGTAAAACAAAATGTAAAACTGGGAAACGTCTTTTCCAAACACCTACCATTCTTTCGACAATGTTTCTTGTTCTGATATGAGCAGCATTATAATTACATTGAGCTCTTGTTTCTGGATGCAGGTACGGAGTAAACAGATACTTTCTTAGAGGGTATCCACTATCACCTAGTAGTATTCCTTCATTGATAGCTCCAATTTCATATTGAGCTCTGATGTGTGAATTATTAAAAATTGTACTATCATGTACAGAACCGGGCCAACGTGCAACTGTTTCTGATTAGGAGGTTACTGTTAGTAATAACTTGAACATTAATGGAGAAATATCCCTTGCAGTTACGGTGTATTTCCACTCTGTTTCCTCCAGGGGATTGTATTTTCACATGTGTACAGTCTAAAATACCTAAAGTTCCAAGAAAGTGAAAATTTTCATAGAAATCTAGTATTACACGAGCTCGTTCGTGACCTGCAGGAAATGTCACATACCTAGGCCTCAACATTGCTATAGCTGAAGACACTCTCGAAACAATTCTGCAAACTGAAGCCACTGATACACGAATATTATCTCCAACCATTAGTTGAAACGTATCTGTCGCATAAAATCCCAAAGTTATTAACACTTGCAGCAAAGGCGAGATCGGCATATTCCTATTTGATGCATATTCTAACCTCTCTTGGGCTTCTTCAGTAACCTTCATAACAACTTGTTTTGATAGTCTATACCTCCGTAGAAAATCATGTTCTAATAGCTCCTCAAAATCATTTCTCCTAATATGCCGTTCTCTATCATGAATGCCATTTAGACGATCTAAATATAGCAAATCGACATCGAAAGCTGCATTCACGCCCGCCATATTGACTATTTACAAATATAGCAAATCGACATCAACAGCTGCTTTCATGCCCGTCATCTTGACTATTTACAATTGTTAAGGACTTAACACCAAAAATTTGGCTTGTTAGTTTAACAAGAGATTTAACATGAGTGTTAAGCTAACACTTGTTGGTGAAATGCAATTTTTGTTTTAACTCTTGCTAAACTCGTGTTAAGTCTTAATATCTGTTGGTGAAATTGTACATAAGTGGCAAATATGGAGAGCAGATTGCACAGTGTTGCACGAATCTATTGTGCACTGATCTGTTCCAAATTATGACTACAATAGTATCGAGATTTAACTGTATTGGAACACCACAGTGAAGCGAAAAATTATTAAATTTTAGATGAGTCGTATTTCTTACACATCTGCTTCACTAGTACGAAAGTGAAGCAGATGTGTAAGAAATACGACTCATCTAAAATTTAATACAATAGTATCGTTTTTGCCTCAGTACGTCCATCTGTGGTGAAGAAATTAGGCACAGTTCATAATTGTGGCATATGTATAGCTATTGGAGGTTTTCCAACAAGCCCTGTTATAAGCCTCTATGCCAGATCTGCAGAAGCTCCTCTGCAGTACTGGCGTGACATATTATTAGCAAATTATGGCTGTGGACTTAATTGCATTCCTACTTAATTGTATCCAATGTTTTCTTCATCACCTTATGGATGCACTTTATAGGAACACCTCTGTTAATCCAATGTCACCTGGTTTTTGATTCCAGAAGCTTCTTAGAAAGCATGACATCGAATTTCCTAAGATGTTTCTTAAACCTTTGCTGCACACACAGTATTAGTTGTTCTCCAAACAGACCTCTGTCCATTTAAATTCTGAACTACTACTACAGACATCAAAATAAAAGTGGCCTATATACCTGCATAATTATATTTTTAACTGGCAAAATTAAATTGCTTAGTGAATAGCTTGTATAAATTGGTTTGCAGTGAGTAACATATAAATGTAATTTTAACGTTTTATTACTGAAAAAAATTAACTCCTTTGTAGGCTAACAACATTTATATATGTGCACCCATTTTTAACACATTTTTATACCAATTCTATTTATAGTTTGTTACTTTGCAATGTTAAAAACCGGACTAAAATGTCCTTAAGTCAGCTAAATAAAATAACAATTTCTGAAACATTTTTCTGGTACTCACCCTTATAATGTTTCCATCCCTGCCATTATTGCAGCGAACATATTGCAGCTTGTCTGTAAAATGTTATATATACTATTCCATTGCACAATAAAAATGTTCTATATACACTTAAAGGTTATAAATGGTTTAGTATATACAGCCTTGTGTTAGTTTTGAACTTCCACCCCCCTCACTTGGTGACAACTGAGGAAGCACCCCATTCTACATAAGGCAATGTCACACTCTGCATTTGTGTTTTCCTTTTCTTCACAATGCACCAAACACACGATTCACCCAGCCTGGTATTTTTACAAGGGTGTGAAGAGAACTAGGTATAGGGGTGGCAGAAGGTAGGCTACGCTGAAATCCCACTCGCTTACGTGACGTAAAGTCTGCGATTAGTTGTTGCACTAAATTCTGCCTGTGATAAAGAAGTCTATTGCCATGAGCTGTAGAAGCAGGTCTGTTTGAAATGTTGTATATTATAAAACTATTAATAATAGCAACATTCACGACGAAATAGAATAAATATTTCCATAATTTTTTTTTAAGGTTGGCCGACACCATAGTACTCTCTTCTTTGGTCTGCAAGGTCAATCCTTGCCATATTATGAGTGTAATTTATCACTGAATTAGAACACAGTATTTTAATTTTTTATTTTCCCTTGCCACTCTTCCTTTCTACCTCTCCATCTGTTCTGGGATTGGAGTTGGTAGATAATAAAAGAACATCTCTGTTATGTCAAACAACTGCAGTTACACCTTTATGTTGCAATTTGCAAGATTTGCCTCTTTTTAGTTTCAGTTTTGGCTTTGTAAACTGTTTTGGCCAGTCTTTTCTTCCAGCATGTGTCGTACCACACACATATATTTTCTTATCCATAAGCAATTTCATTAGCTGCATGGAAGTAAAAAAATTATCAAAATAGACATGCCACAATCCTGTGTATTTTTCGCACATGTCTAAAACGAACCTGTTCCCCAAGTAGATTACTGTTTCTCGCCTCCTTTTTCCCTAGATAGATTTTACATGTCAATAAATACCCACTTTTACTGTCTGCAATACTCCATGCCTTTAACCCTCTTTTTTTGGTTTAACGGACATATATTGTTTTTGGAAGAAGTGCCCTTTGAAGCCTATCATTGCTTCGTCAACAGAAAGATCACAATTTGGTTTGTAGACATTTGCTAACTTTCCGATTATGTCTAAAGCAGGTCGTGCCTTATACAGATAATCATAAGAATCTACCCCTAATTGGGGCTTAGCAGATTTGTCATTTAGATGAAGGTATTGTAATATCTTTTGAAAATGGAGCAAAGTCATTACTTGTCATATAATTGGACAAACGCAAAAATCCTCCAAAAAGTAATCTCGAATTTCAGGAAGGTCCACCATCGCCATATATATCAAAATACCGAAATGAGCCTGTATCCCTTAAATTTGTATCTTCCCATTTGGGATCTGACCCAAATCTTGAATCTGTGCTGCATACGTATTCTGATAGTAATAGGTCTGTAGTTATCAATTTGTTGTTCATTCCCTTTTTTTTTAATATTGGTCTTATTACTCCTAGTTTCAGTATTTCTGACCTGTTCTAGAGAATAATTAGGTATGTTAGTGGCTTTACTGTAACGTTTTTACAGTATTTTAACAGTCTGGGACTAATTTCATTCCATCCACTGCCCAGTTTATTTGGTAAATTCTCAGTTATTTCCCTTATTTCATCTTCTTTTGCTGGCTTAAGAAAAAAGAAGGAACTAGGCAAGGGATTATTATTCACATAACTGACAAGTTTGGTGTCTTTGTAGGAACACTATAAAAGAAATCATTGAATTTTTTACTTACAATAAGATTATCAATAATCACACCATTTATTTTTAGTATTTAGTATTTTCTGGTTTCTTTTATCAGACCCCATGCTGCTTTGCTAATATTTTTAGAATTGCTCATTTTATTTCTGTATGCATTAGTTTTAACACTTTGTAAGCTTTTTTAGTTAATTGATGGAAATTAATAATTTCTCCACACTAGCCATTTATAGGCTAAGGTTTTTGATGGATAGTCAACATGAAAAATTCAATGCCATGGCCGGAATTTGAACCACGGATCTCCTGGTTTCCATCCAGTCGCTCTAACCCATTGAGCTACCATGGCCAACGTGCTGTCCTGACATTAAATTCTCCATTTGACTCTTATATTTCCCCGGTAAACCACTAGGGGCTCTCGCATCTGAGATACACCGTTTGTGGCGACTTACTATCGTAAGTACTTGAGTCCGAGTCCATCAAAAACCTTAGCCTATAAACGGCTAGTGTGGAGAAATTATTAATTTTCATCAATTAACTAAAATAATAAGAGTTAAATGATGAATGTTTGAAGATGTATTATCTCGAATACGAGAACCCCTGGTGGTTACCAGGAAAATATGAGTCAAGTGGAGAATTTAATATCAGGACGGCACATTGGCCATGGCATTAAATTTTTCAGGTTGATTCTATTCTACGTTTTGTTTAGATTTCTCATTTCTTGTTTTTCAGATCACATTAGTAGAAATTTAACACATGTGGGTGTTTCTGTAACTTCTCTGGGCTCCTGTAGAATTTCTTATCTATTAGATAGCTGTACATCACCTGATGAATCTATTTGTATCTGGCTCTGAGTATCTTTGGACCTTAGCAAATTTCTTGCTTACAGATTAAAAAATCAGATTTCTGTATTGTTGGAGATGACTCAAATTTTGTAGCAAGATCAGATAGCTGCAATTTCAATGCCTCATTCTCCCTTCTCAATGATATTACCTTTTCTTGCACACATTTTAGGTTCTTGTTTAAAATCTCCACTATAACACGAAGCAACGCTACCACCTCACTATCATACATCTCCCGCCTTTTTTCCATTACCAGTATAGTTCCAAACACTTGATCTGAATTTTCTTGCACTTCTTGATTTGCCAGCATCCTACTTTCATTCCTGTCATCTTCTCTCTTGTCTCTAATTTACTGCAGTTAGAAGGCACATAGCTGTAATTATTTCCAGAATTTTCATTATTTTTTTGGAACCGACTTTTTGTTAATACATCACACGCCACCATCTTAAACCAGAGCCATAAGATATGAATAAACAAGTTGAAAAATCTGCAGTAGTGTGCCATTTCTGGTTCACCAGTTATATAAGATTGTACCAAACATCCTTGAATAAATCTTACTTGTCCTCCAACTGAACTAAATGGGAAAACAATATTAAACTACAAAGATCTCCTTATGAAAGGACCTTGACCTTTGGAAGTTCATCATTCCACCAAAAGGTACCGCCACTGCAGACAACCCTATAATTAAGTTTGCCATAGAACCAGGAACCAGTTGTACACCTGCAGATCATACAGGTATTCCTTACATAGTGATGTTTTGTATTCCAAATTCCAGCTCATGTTTATAATCCTAAATTTATTTACTTCCAACATGATGTATTGATTTTTCATGTCATTAATTTTCCTTTTACTAAGAGAGAAAACAAGATTTAATCATTGGGTTATAACGTTGTTCTAATTATGAAACACCTAACATTGAGGATCCTAATTTCTGAATAAATATTAACAACTAATTGTTCAAATATCATAACTTTTTATAAGCCAACTTATAATTTAATTTATTATTTAATATTGCAGCTGAAGGAACAGTTGCGAGCAGGATTGAACTCATTGCCTTCTCCCAGGAATGACTATGAAATTGTTGTACCTGAGTCAGAGGAGGAAGTGGAAATCCCTGTCGAAACTGGAAACAAAATAGAGGATCAAGCAGATGTGGATGCACGCCTTATGGCTGAATTGAAAGCAAAACGTAAGTTGCTTCATTCTTTTGGACCATACCAAGATATTGATTCACTATTCTAACACGTGTTGCATTTATAACTGGACCAAGATCATATATGCTTTGTTTACTTGTGCTACAGTGACCTTGGTATGTATAAGGTAACTCACTACCACAAATGATTCACTTAGTCACTAGGGTCGTCTGTGAATGTTAACCGGCAGTTGTTCCTTCTTTTAGCTCTGTAAAGACTAGAGATTGTCCGTTGTGCATCTCAAAAGTGAAAGTTTAATCAAGCCATCTGTGTTGGGTGTGAATTACATTAGCTTTTATTAATCCACTGAAATGCCTACCATAAAATTCATACATAAATAGAGAGTTTTTGTTTACAATAGATAAAGACCATAAACATAAAATTTGTAGGACCAAGCTCCAAACCATAAACAAATTTAAGGACAGTATCAGAACAGAAATTATAAAAATTATGCAAGCAGAACTTGCATGTTAATGGGAATTTCATTAAAGATGCATGGAATATCTCAATGCAAATGGACACCACTTTCAACATAAGATAACAAGATTATTTATAACAAGATTAGTAGTCACTATAGTGCAGGTTACTATCAGTCATGAGTAAGTAATGTGGGAATTTTAGAAGGAAAAACCCCAGTTTAATAGTGTGCAGAACATGCATATGCGTGGGCTGCGGTCCAACCATATAAGATATGCACTATACTTTCTAGCATTCTTCTTGATAAAAATAAGACTATTGTGATACTGAGTTAAAAGTTTCTCAGTTTTAGGCCTGTTTAATACAGAGGTAAATAAAAAGCATGTATGAAATCTTGTTTTGGGAAAACAATAAAGTTATTTTGACATGTGTATGAAAAGTTGCAGCTTGTTTGCACATAAATGAAATAAACATGTATCTAAATTATATACACTTTAAAATGATACAAAATAATATGTATGGACAATGCTATTTATTCTTCAAATATTATTTGCTTTGGTGTTTTGTTCTTTTTATGCTTAGTGCTCTCCCTCAGTAAGAAGAATGCCATAATTGGTCATCTCTAGTATTGGAATTTCTAAGCACTAAAGCTAGAAGAGAAGGAAATAAAGTTGTCACAACCACCCACATCACTTGTTCAATCTTTTGGTGTTTGCAGACAGTACTCAAACCGGTTTTTACCTTCCTGTCATTAAACCCTTGGCCTCTCTTGTTTTGCATTCCTTGTATTGACATAATAGTTTGAGTATAGATAATATGAAGCCAGATGCTTAGGAATTCATGGTGATTATTAATGTGTTTTCATATCAAGTGTGTAGAAATAATTTCTTTTATTTTCTGAATTATTTACAACTCACTCAAGACATACTCATGCTTAAATGTGGTGTATTATTAGGTAGTCTCATAAGTAATGTCGTTATTTTTATTTTGGTGTTTTGGAAAATTTATTAGCTTTCTTTGGTTTGGAAATGCTATTTACAGGATGCCATGGCTAGTGTTGCATACATTGTGAGCATGTATCAGTCTTTGGTTATTAATAAACAATCACAAAATGGAGATAACAAAGTTTGAACTTAGAGTCCTCCTAAAACACTGCTGGAAACAAGATTATAAAGCCACTGTCGCAGCTTGAAGAATATTTGAACTGGAAGGAGAAGGTGTCGTTAGTGCGTATGGCACAATGCTGATTCCAATGTTTTAACAATGGAGACGAATACACTAAAGATTTACCATGTTCTGGAAGACCTAAGGTATGGAATATTGAGGACACATGCCAAGTTTTGCGAGAAAATCAGCAAAAAAGTACTCATAGGCTTTCACAAGAACTTGGTGCATCAAAAGATACCATACATCGCCACATTAAGACACTTGGAAAATCATACAGAAGCTGTAGATCTGTATCTCATTAACTGACACTTCAACAGGCTGAATGTAGAGTGATCTGTTGTCAGCTTGTCCATAAACCCATGGATGATAGATCTGTCAGGAGAATTGTCACTTGTGATGAAAAATGGGTATATTACCGAAACAGCACAAGTAACAATACAAGTAACATCTGAAGAAATAGAACAACTTTCACAACTTGCAGAAATTTGTATCAATCAGAATTTTGTCAGCTTTAATGGACAGTTCTATAAACAAAATACTGGCCTAGCTATGGGTAACCCATTGTCTCCCTTCTTAGCAGATTTATTTATGAGTGCTTTTGAAACACATATCACAAAAACTTTTCCAAGTTATTTCAAAGTGTTGACGACATTTTTGCAATAGTACCTAAAAAAACTCATACAAGATGGTCTTAGACTTTTGAATATACAAAATCCAGCTATAAAATTTACATTGTAAACGGAAGAGGATGGTGTGCTACCCTTTTTGGACATCAAGATCAAAAAAATGAACAACAAGCTCACTTTTGGTATTTACAGGAAACCGACACACACAGATAATTATATTAAGAACAACAGTTGCAACCCAAAACAACACCAACATGCCATTTTCAACAGTTTAATATTTCGGATGATCAACTTTTCACTAAACAGAGAAGATTATCAAGAAGAATACCTACACATAAAAAAAGTAGCTATGTCCAACGGTTTCAACCCAAATTTAGTAGACAAAACAGTTAACAGACTCAACAAAGCTAAGAAAATAAAAGAAACCACCACCCTAGAACCTACAGGAGAAAAAGAGAAAAAAAAAAAAATTTAAAAAATTCATCTTCCATCCATCAGCCTATAATAAGTTCCAAAAAATCTTCTCAAAACACAACATAATTCTTGCACTTCAAAATAGGTTTAATATCAGAAATTTGTTAAAAGGCCCCCCAAAAATTCAATTACTACCAAAGAAAAACCAGGAATCTATGAGATCAGATGTGAAACTTGCCCTAAAATGTATATAGGAAAAACAAAAAGAAATATTGACATCAGAACTAAAGAGCATATAAGAAACATTAAAAATGGTGAAACAGAAAAATCAGTAGTGGCTTTTCATTTTTTGAATACTAGACATCAACTTGGAAACATCTTTAATAAAATACGTTAATCACCCCATAGATCTTTCCGTATGGGAAAATATCTTCATTAACAAAAATTGTCATAGAGTCATGAAGTTTGAAACTCCACCACCGGACATCTTTGACAAGTACATCACGCCATCTATCGACGATACGGAGAAAGAGTAAACCACTACAATTTGCACTAGTCGAGTACCAGCTGAGGATAAGAGCAAAAGCTTTTGAAACATGTCCTGTGAAAAAACAGTGTGAGTGAAGCAGTGTGTCAATATCTTCTCGATTCACTTCGTGCTAAGTTGTGCTTCATTGTCTCTACACTTCTTTCAAGTTTATATTTTGATATTACCGAAACCTTGATGTCTCAAAACAGTGGCTTGATCCCCACCAATTAGTCAAAGTCATGGTTAAAAAATATCAGTTCGGTCCCAAAGTAATGTGTGTCTGGTGGAATTTTTTTTTTTAATTTACATCATCCAATGTTAAGTCACATCGGACGATGAATGAATGAAATGGGTGAAATTATGCTCAAACGAGCCCAGGGTCCACAGAGCTTAGTTACCCAATAAGGAAAAACCCTGGAAAAAACCTTATCCAGGCAACTCACCCTGACTGAGATTCAAACTCAGAACCTCTTGAACATGAGGCAGACACACTACCATCTATGGTACCGAGGCGGGCATGTCTGGCAGAATTTTGAAGGTGTGATACACTGGGGGTGTGTTCCAAATGGACGGTCAATTGATGCAGATTTTTATTCTCAACAACTGGAACAAGTTCATGAAATTTTGAGACAGAGATACCCAGCATTAGTTAACCGAAATAGAGTTCTATTGAAAAGGACAATGCAACACCCCATACTGCACGAACAATCATGGAAAAAATTCAGGAATTGGGAGGAATCGAACTGCTACCACACCCAGTATAACAGCCCTGATCTTGCATCACCAGATTTATCATCTTTTTTTTATCCATGGCCCATTTTCTACATGGAAGAAATTTTGACAACATTGAAGTAGTGCAAGTGTGTGTCACCGAATTCTTTGCAAAAAATCAGAGTGGTACCATCATTAGATAATAAACCTTGCTGAATGATGGCTCAAAGACCATAGAATCTAATGGTCTATACTTTGAAAATTAGTTAATTGCCTGTCAGAACACATTTCAAATAATTGTTTTTCTTAAAAAACGACATTACTTAAGAGACAGTATCTATAGATATTTAGCGTACAAACAGTGTAGTCTGATCCATATAATGTTAACAAGAGAGATAAAAGAAATTCCTGTACTGACTTATACATAAGTATATGGTGAAATTTATTGTATATAGTTAATGCATGAATATGAACATTGAGCCATTCTAATAAAATTAAAAAACTGAAGCTATTGACATTGAAGCAAACTTAATTCATAAATGATAATAATTAGTGGCTAAATTTAATTTCATTTATGTATGATTTATATAATTACACTGGCGTGCGAAGATTTTCCAGTAAAAGTAATTAATTGTATATGATAATCGTTATATTTAGTGTCCTTATGTAAAAACTAATACCAGTTGTTTCGCATCATGTACAGATTTGTCATAAGTCCGTCTCATGTTTATGCCAATGGAGCTTCGTTGTTGTAAATGAGGTTTGGATTGGTTGTATGGAATCCAGGTATGGACATGTCTGAGAGAAAGTCTTGTATGTGCTCTGCTTTTGAGTGAAGTAGGTAATCATACAGGAGTAGCCAAACAACAAATAGAACAGTTGTACTTTCTTTTCATGAGCTTTTTGGAAACATATCGCAAAGGCATTCCCACTAATTATCAAAAATTGTTATAGATATGTGGATGACATTTGGGTGATAGTAAATGAGAAACAGGTGGATGTGTTAAAACTACTTAATGTACAAAATCCTGCAATAACATTTTCCATAGAAAACGAAACAAATAATGAAATCCCTTTCTTAGATCTGAAACTAATCAGAAAGCATACAAAACTAGAATTTGGCATATATAGGAAAGAATACACAGAACATTTCGTAAAATCAGATGGATATAACCCAAGACAACACAAGCATGCTGTTATCAACAGTTTAAGCTACAGGCTGGTTAATGTACCCTTAAACAAGATGGAATATATGAAAGAGTACAATAATATAATTCACATTGCAGAATACAGTGGATTCAGCACTGAATTGGTCAAAATAAAATTGATGAATTCAAAAGACAACAAAGATGCAAACAAGTAACTACGTAACAAGTAAAGACAATGGAGGCAAAGTCTCTGAAACATTATTAAATTTTAGATGAGTCGCGTTTTTTACACATCTGCTTCACTTTCGTACCTATTTTGAGGACATGTTTCGCAAATCTTCGCTTGCATCTACGGCTCTTGTGTAAAAAACGCGACTCATCTAAAATTTAATAATTTTTCGCTTCACTGTGGTGTTCCAATACAGTTGAATCTCGATATCTCTGAAACATGTTCCGGGAAATTAAAAGTAGGTGTTGTTTAGTGTCATTAATCAACTCCCTTTAAATGTAAGTAACTAATGTTTCCCCAATCAGTAATAAAACTTAATAAAGAAAATTTACATATCATCCCACAGCTACATACCTTATCCAAAAAGCCTTCAAAGAACAAAAAATTATAAATATTAAAAGCAGAAGCATTATTACCAGTGAAGTATTCTTCATTTTTGAGAGTGATTTATGAGTCACTATGTTTACTCTCAACTTCACTTACTATGTTGTTGTATAATTGAAACGTTTTCGAGATCATTCGATCTCATCCTTAGCTGTTTGGTGACTAAATGAACATTCTTCTTCCTCCACTACTACGGTGCTCCAATCCCTCTGCTATCTGGTGTTAGGGGCACTAAGTTTTAATATTTCATTTAATGCCGGGATTTCAAAATTTATAACTTTTTCCCGGTGTACTTAAAGATTTTAACAGTTTTATGTTATGGCCATTGATGTGAATTCTGTCCAAAAATGGTGTGACACTGCAGATTTTTCTGTTTGTTTCAACTTCATGTTCCTCTGGTGTTCTTTTTGCCTGGTTAACAAGTTTCTTTTAGTTTTTCCTATGTAGCTTTTATCACAGGTTTCACAGTTTATCTGATAAATTCCCGATTTCAAAGTGTTGGGGATTGAATTTTTTAGTGGTTTATTTAGTAGGTTCTTCAGACTGAAACCACTAAAAAATTCAATCCCCAACACTTTGAAATCGGGAATTTATCAGATAAACTGTGAAACCTGTGATAAAAGCTACATAGGAAAAACTAAGAGAAACGTAAATTTAAAGGGAGTCAATTAATGACACTTACTTTTACACTTTTCCGGAACATGTTTCAGAGACTTTGCCTCCATCCTCAACCGGCATTCGACTGGTTCTCATTGGTGTAGTTGAAAATATTTTGTCATAGGTCTCCTCTGGTGGCGGTTCAAGGAACTTGCTGAACAAATCTTTCTGGGGGATGTTGAAATTGAATTCTTTGTTCCTATTTTTTGAAATGAAGATCTGTGGATAGTTCTGGTTTCCTGATGTATGTTTTAGTAGTTTTGGTTCTGGATTTATGTTGTGGCTTTTGCTGATTTTTCTAATTGTTTATATTTTATGTTTCTAAAGTGTTCCTTTGCTCTTGTTTCTAAATTTCTTTTGGGTTTTCCAATATAAATTTGACTAGTCACTATATCACAATTTGATATATACCAGATTTTTTGTTAGATGGAATGGCATCTTTGATGTTTGAGCAAATTAGGTTTTTTAAGGAGAAATGGTTGACTGGTGCTAGTTTAATGTTTTGTTTTTTTAAGACTTTTTTTAATTTATCAAAGGCCCATGGATGGTAAGTGAATTTTTTGAAAATCATATTAGTTTCTGTGGCTGAGAGGGTTGTGGTTTCCTTTAATAGCTTCTTCTTTTTTGCTAAGTTCATTTTTTTGTCTACTAATGATTTGGGAAAGTCATTTTTTTGTGCTTTTTGAATAATTCTGTTTTGTATTCTTCTGTTGTAAGAGGGATGTTGACCAGTCTGTGTGCTAAACTATTGAAGATTGCATGTTTGTGGGATCTTGGATTGTAGCCATTAGCTTTTATGTAGTTGTCTGTATGTGTTGGTTTTCTGTAAATGCCAAAGTTCAGTTTGTTTTTATTTCTCATTATTTTTAGATCCAAAAATGGTAAATACTCGTCTTTTTCTATTTCTACAGTGAACTTGATGCTTTTTTCTTGGATATTTAAAAGTTTTAGTGCATCAATGATGTGCTTTTTTGGTACTGTTGCAAAGATGTCATCTACATATTGTTGCCAGAGTTTGAACATCCAAGGGAAACCTTTGGTGATCCTTATTTCTAATGCACTCATGTATAGATCGGCCAGGAAGGGTGATAGGGGGTTGCCCATTGCTAAACTTGAAGTTTGGTGGAAATATTTTGTTTGAAACTGGAAGAAATTTTGTTTTATGCATAATTTGGTTAGTTCAATGTAATCTGAAATTTCAAGTGATGACATTCCAAGTGATTTGAGCCATTTTTCTATCAGCAGTGGGAGTTGATTTACTGGTATGCTGGGAAACAGTGATTTAACTTCAAACGAGACTAGTGTGTCCTCTTCTTTTAGTTCAGTATGCGTAATGTGTTCTATAAGTTCATAGGTGTTTTTGATGCTTAGGCTGTCGAATTTTGGAAATGAGTTGAATTTGTTTGTTAGCCACTTTGCAAGTTTGTATGTTGGTGAATTTATACTGCTAACTATAGGTCACATTGTTATGGATGGTTTGTGTATTTTGGGTAAGCCATAAAGTCTAGGTAAGTTTGGGTTATCCGGTTTAATTGTATATTTGTTTGGTATTATGCTTGATTTTGCTATTGTTTTTTCAAATGATGGTATGCAAGTTGTTAGAGGATTTTTGTTAACGATTTCATATTTATTGTCAATTAGCATTTCTTCCATTTTTGCAATATAATCTGATTTATCCATTATGACTATCTTGTTACCTTTGTAACAACATCTGTATAATCAGAGTGACAAATGATTTGGTGAGTGACCTAGGCCTCACTAAAGAAAAGAGTGAACTTTTAGTATCAAGATTAAAAGAGAGGAATCTTTTACTTCCTGAAACAGATTCATATTGTTACAGAAATTGGGAGAAAGAATTCTGGCAGTTTTTTGTTCACAAAGACAATTTGTTTTGCTGTGACATCCCTGGCTTGGCTCGTCTTGGAACTATTTACCAAGCAAAGGACTGGCATATATAGATTCCAGTAAAAGAAGTCTCAAAGGTGTTCTTCTGCACAATAGAGTATCATATTAGGGGGATATACAAAGTTCCTGTGTTTTCTGTGTGAGTGAGACTCTCGGGACAGGGATCATCACTGGTTAGTGTGTGAGTGACCCAAAAAGAAACAGTTCGTGTCTGGAGGAAAAAAACCTTGTATATTGTCCATTAATTGAATTTCAAAGTGTTTTATTGCCCCCTTTACCTATAAAATTGGGTTTTATGAAGCAGTACATGAAGAGTTTAGATAGTAGTAGTCCCTGCTTTTGGTACCTCTGTCAGATTTCCAAGACTGTCAGATGCTAAAATTAAGGAAGTTGCTTTTGATGGCCCCCAAATTTGGAAGCTTATGGAGGATCCAACATTCAGTACGACGATGAATGAAATACAGCTTCAGGCATAGGAATCGTTCAAGGATATTTGTAGCAAATTCCCCGGTAGTGTTAAAAGATGTTAACTACCAACAGATTGCCGAAACCATGCTGTACAACTTCCAGAAATTGGGTTGCGAATGAGCTTAAAATTGCATTTCCTGTACAGTCATCTGGATTATTTTCCTGCAAACTTAAGCTCATTTAGCGAGGAACATGGTGAGTGGTTCCATCAAGATATAAAAGAAATGGAAATAAGATATTAGGGGAGATGGAACGTCTCCATGATGTTAGATTACTGCTGGTGTCTATTGTGAGATAATACTGCTGAGGAACACAAACACAAATCAACACAGCATTCCTTCACATCAAAGTGCAGCAAACAGTAGTGTTCTTGTAGTGAGATTCATATATTCTAGCAATGAACATGTTATTTTCTGTATATTCGTTGCAATTTGATAATGTGCCATTAAAATTACATATATCCTTTATTATGGTATTTTCTATGAAATCACAATATGTAAAATTTCAGTTTCAAATAGCAAAAAAACTGTATGTGATAGGCAAAAACTGTTTACATATTTGAAATTAGCACACCTAAATTAGGGTAAGTCACCTCTTCAACCTTTTGCTGGAGAATCCCCCCTCCCCCCTGCAGGCCAGTGCTATCAGAGATGCATGAAGTTTAGGCACTAATTATTTTATTTATGAATTGAATTGAGACATTCTCTTTGAATACAAGTCCTAACTAGAGCGAATAGTCTGTTCAAGAAAGTGGAATGTTTCTATGTTATGAATATGTGGCAAATTGGTTTCTGCAGTGGTATTTAAAAATAATGTGGAATGAATGGGATGTATCTAAAACTTGTTAAAAGTGGCACAAACAAGCTTTCTGAGATGTTAAGAAATCATTTTTAGAGATGTATCAAGGATGAAGACATCCCTTCATGAAAAGAAGGGCTTATATCATATCCATTCATAAGAAAGGCAGGAAGGATGATCGTAATAATTTATAGAGGTAATGCAGTCCTTAACACAGTAAATTATATACAAGAATTTAAAAATATTGTTTGGAAGAGGAATATAATGGAAAAAAGGATGAAGAACAAGCCAGCTTCTGAGCGGGACAATCCACGTCAAATCAGATTTTTGAGGAGAAGCAACTAATAGAAAAGAAACTTGCAAAAAATCACCCAGTACATTTTTTGTTGGTAGATTTAGAAAAGGCTTTATGATTCAGTTACCTTTGAAGAAATTATGGGAAGTTTTACAAAAAACTATTGAAAATAGATATTTTGAATGCCATAAATAAGCTATATGTAAATGCATAATCTAGAATTAGAACTGGGAAATATGTATCAGACCAATTCTTAGTTACAAAAGGTTTAGGTCAGGGTTGTAAGTTTATCACCAACCCTTTTTGACATATTTACAAAACTAGAAAACTAAGTTCATTTACATGGGAATTCCCATGGATAATTCTATAATTAATACCTTAAGTTTAGTAGATGACCAACTAGTTATAGCCCAAGAAGAATATAATAGATGTGGATTAAAAATTAATTTAAAGTAGACAATTTATTTGCTATGTGGAGATGAGGAAAGATATCTAGTTTTAGAAGACAACATGGGAGCATTAAAAGAAGTGAAGAGAGTATGTGTTTAGTAGTGAAGATAAATTCAAGCAGTAGTCAAGAAGAAGACATTAACTATAGAATTCAGAAAGGAAGAACAATATCCCTGCTGAACAGGGTTTTATGGGACAAAAATATAACTTTAGAAACCAAATTACAGATATAGTAGTAGTAATGGTTGTGGTATTCAAATGTTCTGGAGCTCTTTGTCATCATTCACTTTCAGACTTCCCAATAATATTCAGCAATCTGAAGTGATGTCCCTACTGTTTTCTGAAGATCAGGGCAGGAAATCAGGTGGTCCTTGTTCAGTACTGAATTTGGGTTTTTGCATACTATGCAGTGTGGAGAATCTAATAGCTTAATTTTATACTTAATTTTAATTTAATTGTTTACAGATATGTAAATCAATAATTAGAAGTACGTTAACTTATGGAGCAGAAACTTGTACATTGAAGAGGAATTTGAAATTAAAATTATCTACTGAAATGGACTATTTCAGGAGATCCACTAGACACACTAAATTAGAAAAAGTCCCTAGTAAAGGGATAAGACAAACCATGAAAGTTCAAAATTCAGTTTTAGATTTTATAAGATATAAACAGCTGAATGGTATGGACATGTTTGCAGAATGCTTGAGATAAGATTACGAAAACAAGTTTTGGAATGGAATCCATCTGGAAGAGGAAGACATTATCAACTTAGACTTAAATGGAGAATATATAAAGAGGAATGAGGGAATTAGGTCTGAAGGAATTAGATTGGCAGGATAGAGAAGAGTGGAGTAAGAGGATAAAAGATTGAACTTTGGATACAGGAAGATGTTTTACATTGTAAACCTCTTTATAAATTTAAAAAGAATGTCAGTAGTATTCTAATATTGGTTATTGCGCGCGCGCATTTCTAAACTAATCTAACATATGAAGTAGTGTAAGGTATTCAGTTAGTCGTGATAGGCAGACTTGGCAATTTGCGCCCCTCATGAGCTGGTAGTTAGTGGTGGAGTGGAGTGTAGCAGTGCATCAGACAATTGAGTAGCAACAATAGCTAAAGTGATGAATGCAAGTCTTTGCTGAAGTGGTATAAGAATTACGTAGAAAATTAAGCTAGCTACAGTGAAGCAATAAATATTTGTGTAATAGTGGTATAGGAAGTTTGAAAACATAAAGGAGGTATAACAGCAGTGGCCAAGAGAGTTTGGTACAGCCCCACCATGTCAAACAATTGCCCATGTTCACATTGAATTTGAAGCCAACAGAACTATTAAAGATGTTCACACAAAAAAAGTCTGTCCAATCACAAACAGCTACAAGTCCAGCATTCAGTGCTGCAGTGTTGCAACATTTCATCTGATCACTGCAAAAATTGGTGAACCAGGGAGGGCGTGACAGTGGGTTTAATCAAGTATAAGACACATTCTGAAGACGGCTACACGAAATAAATGACAACTCGGATCAAAAGATGGAATAGTGTAAATGATTTCAGCACATGGTTAGCAAAGATGAGGAATTTGCAGTTTTGATGATCAAACGTGAAGTGCCACAATTGTATCTGCTGGGTTCCTGAAAATCCATGTTCACATGGATGGCACAGTAAATCTACCAAGGGTGTCTATGTGGTGTAAGTTATCAGTGCATTGTTTGATTGGTCCTTCCTTCTTCAAGGTTACCATAACTGGTGCTGTGTATCCTCCAGACACGGAGTTTCCTGTCATCCAAAATCTTTATGATGAACACTTTTATATGCAACAAGATGGAGCCCTGCCTCACTACCATGGAAATGTCAGGTTGTACTATGATATAACTATACCAGGACAGTGTTTGGGTCGAAGAGATGCCATTGAGTCTCCTGATTTGACACTTTGAACTTCTACCTCTGAGGGACCCTCAAGAATGATGTGTATCGACAAAGACCAGCAACATTCAAAGAAGCATATCCTGCCATTACACCATGGGTGTTGTATACAAGTTAATGGTGGTCATTTTGATCATGTGCCATAACCCTCTCTCAGTGCCAGCAATTGTCACATCAAGTCAAATTTGTCAGAAGATATGGACAAGCAAATAGTGAGTTAACTTTTTTGGATCCCTCTGTGTATGTGCTTGTTTGTATTGTTTTTTTTTTCTTTCCTTTTTTTTATATATTCAATTTTTACTATCTCAATTACATACGTATAGTAAGTAGAGAAAGATTAAAATAATCTACACAAAAATTTGATACTGTGATTTCACTAGAAATACATGTTTTGATACTTCCTGAATCCAAAAAAGAAAAGCATTATTAGGAAATGGTCTGAGTTCTTCCATGTACGCATGTGCATGTTTAAAATAAACATGCATAACTCAAAAATAAAAAGTTGGTTAAATGCCAAACATATTTGATTTAATTTTAAGTCAAACTACTACTCAGTGCTCCAATATATTGCTGGTGTTTACCTAGTGTTGTGATCGACATTAGCTGAAGACGTTAGGAAGGTCCTAACGAAATGCGTTCTAGGTAAACACTAGCAGTATATGGAGCATTGACTACTAATTTGACTCAAAATTATATTAATTTTGTGCTTCATTGTATCATAGTTCTTACTCATAGGATCTTGGTATTTAAGTTCAGCTATTTCCAACAATGCAACACAGATTTTCAAAACATTTTATTTTCTAGACTATGGCTCTTAACAATTTTGATTAAAGAATCACATGTTATTTTCATGACAAATGATATGTTTATCTTGAATTGTCTGGGAATAGTGTCCTAAGTCTGCAACATTATGTATGACTTTTGTGAAACTGGTAAACGATAAGAAATAGGAAAAATTCTTACTGTACAAAAAATGTAGATCCTGTTGAAGCACACAATTTGTCATATATTTTGTAGAGCTAACCATTTCCAAGATAAGCCTTCTTATTGATTGAATTTTCAAATACTTGTACTTTTCTCAAATAGTCATTATTTATTTTGTTTTATCTCATGGCCATGCAAAGAGAATAGAATTTCAGGCATCACATAGTCACCAGCTTGTAAAAGATTTGACTATTTCTTAAGCCTACTGTATTCCCCTTATTCTAATTTACCTGTAAGGGAATATGTAATAAAACCATTTCAACAAATGTTCACCTTCATTAACATAAAGTAGATAGAAGAAGTGTTTGTCAAAATAGTGCAAGAGAAGAGAAGATCATATGAGTGCAGCACATCAGATTTCTGTATCATAGATCACCCATGCTAAAGAAGCACAATATGTAATAATGTTTAAGAAAACATGCAGATAATGTTTACCTTAAGTACTTGTGTACTCAGGGCAATAATGATACACAACAGTGTGATCATTTGGCTAAATAAGGAGTGCATCAATATTAATGTGAAACGAGAAGGCATTGTGACCAGGGCGGTTCAATAAGTACCCGTGTTAGGAATGAAGATGCCAGTTCTTTCAAACACAAATTATTTATTTCTCAACATAGTCCCCATTTAGGGATGTGCACTTCTGCCAACGCTCCTGCCATTTTTGAAAATAAGAATTGTAAGCTCTGCAAAATACACCTGTCTCCATGATGCGCTCATTTTGTTCCTGAGAGCCGTTTCTTCAAGTTTGGGAACAGGAGAATATGGCGGGGGGTGGGGGGGTGGCATCAATTCATAGTGCAATTCATACAGTTTGGCGACGGCTATGCTGAATGAATGTGCTGGGGCACTATCGTGGTGAAACAGAACTTTCTTTTTCGCCATATGGGGCCATGTCTCTTTCTACTTCTTGTCGAATTGGTCCAGTAACTCACTTTAGTGTACTACGGTAATCATTTGTCCTTTTTCCAAGAAGTCAATGAGTATGATACCCTTTGCATCCCAAAAAAATTATCACCATCACTTTTCCAGCCATGGGACCATCTTTGCCTTCTTTAGAGCAGATTCTCCAGAAGCAACCCATTGTTTGGATTGTTGCTTGGTTTCTGGAGTATAATGATGAACCCAAGTCTCATTGACGGTGACAACTCGATGCAAAAAGTCATTCAGATTTTGATTAAACAGCTTTGAAGTTAAAGCTGCGTCCGCTTGTTGTCCACTGTGTGCAAACATGACACCCATTGGGCCAACAGCTTTCTCATCTCCAACTTATCGTGCAAAATATGTATTGCTGTTCCCGTTGATACACCTATGGCTTCTGCCACTTCGCGAATTTTCATTTGATGAATAGCGAGAATCATATCATGAACTTTTTCAATGACTTCCTCAGTAACCACATGTGCAGGGTGTCCTTAGCGCTCCCCATCATAAACAGATGTTTGACCATGTTTAAATTTGTTATACCAATATCTTGCTGTTGTGATAGAAGGCAAAAGGTCTCCATAAACAGCATCTAATTTCACTTTTATCTCCTCGCAAGTTTTCCCATTTAAAAGTAAAAAGCAAATCACTGAATGATACTGCACTTTTTCCATTTTAGCAAAAACACGAACAACTTACTGAAATGTCTGTAAAATTCAAATGAGCACTAAATTTGTTTTGACAATGTTGAAGAAATGATAGTACATGATAATAATACAGACTTCCCTTAGGAACACCATATATTTTAAAACATGGGTACTTATTGAACCACCCTCATACTAGCAACCAATAGTAACATCAAAAAGATTCCAACAGATTTTAAACCAGTCATATTCCTTTGCAGCCCCAAAACTAACTTAGTTGCAGAAGTTTGCATGAGCAGATGCATTACGGGAAATATGCCATTTTATTAAAATCAGAGTAATTATTTACCATCCATGGTAGGGTTCAGCATAAATTTATTTGAAAATTATTGGACTGTAGAAGGTAGATGAGAGGGTAGTTGAACTTGATAGTGTAGGAAGTTCTAGAAGTATAAATAAACTTTAACACTTGGGTAGCATCAGTGAAACAAGATTGTAGACTATGAATCTTTTTTACATTCTATACATGTGTGTGCCTTTTTTTTCCACAGTGGTGTACTTATATATTTGCAATTATTTATCAAATTCTTTTCTGCCAACCACATACTGAGGGGCGGAAAGAGAGAGAGAGAGAATCATCAGTGCGCAACTACAAACAAATCTACTGTATAATTATTTCAAAATAATGCACAATAACCAAAGAACAATTGAAACATTAAACCATTACTTCAACATATTGTCACCCGAATGTCGGAACTCCCTATAGAACCGGCAGTAGCAGCAGCAGGAGACGGTCGGCATTCGCCACGCCCACTCGTTTGTCTTATAGCGGTAACGAGGGGTGGCTGGAAAAAAAACATCACTGCGCCGTCTCTTTCTGTTCCACCTGAGTTCTCGAACTTACTGGATATTTCATCTAATCCAGAATCTTTTAGATTGGCCAGCTGACCCTATATAAGCAACACGTTGGGCTGGAGGAAAGTCAGTCAGTGCTTGACGTGCTAGCGAGTGGACGAGAAGACTGTGTATATGCATCGGAACGGTAACGGACGAACTGATGAATCGTAATTGTGTGCATTACGTAATTCTGTCTAATTGGCAAGTGTTCAACTGTAAGTCGGTGGAAATAAAGAACATTGTTGAGTTTGTGTAATTGGACTTTTCATTTCACGAACCCATAAAGTCACAATATAATTATATACATTGTGCATTAGATTTACTAGAATGTTTTCTAATACCGTATGCTTGGTCATACTTTTTCAGTTATCCCATCATTATTAAAGGAATGCTAATGCATGCACAATCCGCTACTCAAAATTGCATATCATATCATCAGCTCATACTGGAAAGGTTTCCCCTAAGCAATCCATCTTAAATTTGCTGATTTTTTATGCATCCAATGTATATAAATGGATATAGTTGAATTTGGTTGAAATTAGGACTTTGACCGTTCAATATGTGCACTGATTTTGATGCTGTGCTGAATAAATATTAATTTTATTAGCCATGTGACATAAATAAATTTTATGTAACCTGTCCAGTTTGGAAATCCAGTTCCTAAAGTAACTATTGGATATAGAAATTCAAATGGTACTTCATGTAGAACAAAAAGAACTTCACAGAGTATTTTTAAAACAATTTTATTCATAACAGTATGTTAAATTCTTTTATTGCTAATAGCCCCTCATTACTGCATAAAAACAATGCAAGAATGGAAAAATAACTTAGTTGCTTTTAAATAAAATTGAACAACAACCTTCTCCAAAATTTCATTTCAACTCTCTAAGACTTATTTTGTGAGTAGAATAAGATAAAAGAAAACATCTTTAGAGAGCATTTTGAAGCTCCAAATAGGAATTTTGTATGGTTCCAAAGAACTTAGACAATTATTATTTTTTCAGGTGAACAAGAAATGCGCAGTCGTTCGCAGTCAGTCCAGCGTGATCTGCCTCGTCCAGTAGATGTAAACATGGCTGTCTTGCGACCACCACATACAGATCCTCCACTTACTGAGCTGCAAAAGGTGATTGCTAGCTTTTGGAATAATTTCTCATGATTTGATTTTGCAGTTTAGTTTGTGTGGGTGTGTGTTTAATTAGAATCATTTACTGTATTTTGTGGGTGGTGGGTGCATGTGCGACAGAGAGAGAGAGTGCTAATTACCTTAGCAATTGTGTGCCCTGAAGCTCTGCCTACCACAACGAAACCCAAAAACTGAGAGTCAGATAATACAAACTTGGTACAGTATTACCCCTCTTTTACATTTTTCAAGGGACTTGAGGAATAGTGGTGTAAAACCATGTAGAAAGTGTAAATCATGGAAAACCATTGGTTAGGTAAAAATACCTGGTGAAAGTAGTTAACGTTTCCTAAATGCACATTGTTAATATTACAGATTGCTTTGTTTGTATTCCTAGTACTTAGCTCAAATATCAAGAGTGTAAACTATTTGCTGATACTATCCTGCCTTTGTTATTCAATTTATTCTCTGGCTGAGAAAAGGCCAGTTAAGTATTGTGTACAACCTTCATTCTTTTAATTTGGATATTTTTATATTATGTTAATGGAATTACCCAAGATGTAATAATATTTCTAACGTAATATAGAAATAACAGTATGAAAGCTTTTGTATCCAGAATGAAAATAATATACCCTAGTACAGTATAAATGTATAATTTATATATGGAAGAAGCTAGAAACAGTGAGAAGTCAGTACTAGTAACACTAACATCACTTTTTTTTATAATCTGTATTATTAACAGTTTTGGGAACATGTGTTCCCATCTTCAGGGGACACATTCTGATTATGTTAAGAGATTATAAAAACAGTGATGCTAATGTAACTCTTACCAACTCATCTTAAGGGAAGGCATCGGTGAAATTTCATAAAAAGTGACAAAAAACGACATTTTCCATTTCTTGCCTTAAAATTATGTTTAAACATTGTAGTTTCAGAATCTGCCGTCAGTTACGCCCTAGCGCCATTTATAGAACCTCTACATCATCATTTAAATGCCCATGTGCGGGTGGGCGTTGCCATTTATATTGGCTTTGTTAGCGTGTCACAAAGAAATTGATGGAATTCTCACGTTTAAACTATGCGGTTTGATTCCATACACAGTGGCAATGTGCAGAGACATCTTCTGGATGTTTGTAAAAGCTACTGAACAGTTCTGCTCAGCTTCTGCCAGTTGGTTCCTACTTTTGAAAGTAAACAAACATTTCCACGTGTAGTGTTTGTGATATATAATTCATACCAGGTTAGGTTAGCAGGGCAGTGGCTATTTCAAAGCAAAATTTAGTTAAACTTTAAGGTTTGCTAGTCATAATAGTAAGTAATGATACTAAAATGCTCTGCTTGAGGTAAATGTTAAGTGAAAAGATATTATAGCCCAAGAGTTATCAGTGATTCTAGTAGGTCACATTTTAATGTAAATGGAAGAATTGTTGATGCATTTCTGGACATTGGTAAGGGTCATATTTCTATGCAGATATTTGTATGACCATGGGTATGAACTGCATGAACATACAATTTTCATCTCTTAGATAAAAATAAAAAGATTAGTTAGTACTGTTGTATTGGAGAGTTGCATCAAAGGAGAAACACAGAATGCTAATGAAAGTTTGCATGGAGTATATGTCACAAAGTTTTTGTATCAAGAAAGAAATTGCAAATTGTAGTGACTTCAGCTGTTAGTGAATTTAATATGGCTTGTAAAGCTAGTCTAAATGTTAAGCTAAAAGTTGCAGCAAGCAAAGTAAGTCCTTTCCTTTCATGGAAGTGTTGAAAACAGTGTTGTTATGATAAATTAACTTTAAAGAGAGTCGATTAAAGACACTAAACAACACTTACTTTTAAATTTTTCCGGAACATGTTTCTGAGGCTTTACCTCTATCATCAGCCGGCTCTCGACTGTAGAGAGAGAGACTGTAGAGTCGAGAGCCGGCTGATGTTCCGGAAAAATTTAAAAGTAAGTGTTGTTTAGTGTCTTTAATCGACTCTCTTTAAAGTTAATTTAAAGTAAGTCCTTTTGAAAGTAATAAGTCGGTAATTCAAAAACAAACATCATTAAAAAAATTTAAATTTTTATTTTATATAAAAATTTAATATATTCACACATAAAAATCTTTAATTTAAGTGATGTTTGTTTTTGAATTACCGACTCATTACTTTCAAATGTTAAATACATCACTGCTCTTAACCTTTTGCTTCAAATAAAAGTAAGTCCTGTTAGCAAGAAAATTAGCAGTATTAGGAATAGGTGAAAGCTAAAACAAAGTGCTCAAAGTTCTTTGAGCAAATATAAATATGCCAGGAAGCAGTTAAAAATGACTAAATTAAAACAAGAAGAGGATAATAAACTAGCTGAGTGGTCTTCATATAGTGCAGGAGGGTTTTGAAACAGAAAAAATGTTATTTATATTTAGAGCTTCTAACTAGATTTTTGTGTCCAATTTTTAGCATTTTTTTTAATACTGCTAATACTCCAGACACTGAAGTTTTCCATGAATTTCTTTAAGTTTTGCATTTATGTATATTCCTAGATAAGTTTTCAATAATAATTGGTACCATTATGGCTGTATATCAAAAACTTAATAATGGTTGGTATTGAAAACAGAAAATTGACAAAAATTCAAGAAAATTTTATCATATTCCTTAAATTTTCTCCTTCAGAACCATTAGACATGCGCAAATGAGTATATACAGTTTTGTAACTATTATCTAAAGGAACCATAATCCAAAGTTTCAATCATTTATAACAAAAGTTGTAGAGATTGTAACATGTTTCCTAATGTAAAGAAATTTCAGTATATATATATTTGTAGAGACTGTTGTAGATAGTAAAATTATAAAAAAAAAGAGCCAAAGGTAACCAAATTAAAGAGAAAGAATGTAATAAGATAGTTGTATGGCCTGCATATGATGCATGGGGATTTCAAAGTAAACAAAGATGTTTTATTTCTATTTAAATCTTTAAATTCATTTTTCTCCGCTTTCAATTTTTCAACATTTTTGTATGTTCAAAATGCTCCAAATTCTGCAATTTTCAACGAATTTGTATGGAACTTTGCATACATATTCCTAAATAAATGTTTAATAAAAGTTGGTATTTTTGTTGATATAAATTAAATATTTTATTTATTATTGAATTTTAAATCCCAAAATTGCATAAAATATAAGGGAAATTTAATATATTCACACATAAAAATTTTGTTCTCCAAAAATACTTGACACACACTTCAAAAGTATAGCAACTTTTAAAACTGATGTACATAGAAACCTGAATTTAAAATTTAAAGTTTCTAAAAGAAAAACTGTATGACTTGGGACTTCTTATATAACATACAAAAATCACTCTACAAAAGCACTTTTTTGTTGTTGAAAAAACTATTTAAGATAGAAAGATGAATTTTGAAAGCTTAACTAGATTTCCTGTACCCTACCTAATGACAAAATTTCAAGCAGTTCTGATGTGAACTTTGGATTTTAGCATTTTTCACAGATGCCTCCCCTTAAGTAAATATAAATTTATAATATTTTGTGCTTCATTATATCATAGTCCTACTCATAAGAATAAATGTATACATTTATAACAGTCATTATTTTTAACTTAATAAATAATGGTTTCCAGTGTGCATTGGAAATGTTGGTGCATTGAAATTATTTAAATAACCTTTTTTCACAGTATAATTACCTCAGACATGCATGCTGTTTTTCTAAAGTAAAATCCCATAAGTTATTATGCAATAAAAAAAAAATATGCTAATCTAATGTATGACTTTCATTGATCAAATGGACAACTTGAGAAAGTTTAGATGTTATATACAGGGTTATTCTAAATGATAGTCAGGGTTTTGTGAACTTTTTTTTAAATCTGGAAAACATACCATTTATATTGTTGCAGTAATGGTTAGACAAACTCTCAAAGTTTTACTAAAATTAGGCAAGTGAGTCAATCTTGTATATATTTTTCTCCACTTACAAGTTTTTTATACAAGGTTGACTCACTTGCCTAATTTTAGTAACAATGGCACTCCACTTTCTGAAATACTTCTTTTTATTCTATATTCTATCTCAAAGTTTTGTTTTACCTCAACTGTAGTACATAAGTTACCACCAGGTGGCAGTAATAGCAGTGTTTAACAAAATGGCGGTTAGTGGTAAGAAGAAAGCTTTTTGCTCTTGAATATCAACACCGAACCGTTACCAAAGTCCAGTGGCATTTTTGGACAAAATACAGGAAGGAGCCTCCTTCCAACAACTCTATTTGCAGATGTTATGCACAATTTGTGTATGCAGTTTTAAGGGAAAAGTAATGGGCATCCCACTGTGTCAGAAGAGGATATGAATCGGATTAGGAACATTTATCTCCGTAGTCCTAAGAAATCAACTGCAAGATGTTGTAGGGAACTGCAAGTTCCTCAAACCACAGTATGATGTGTGTTAAGAAGGTACCTAAAGATAGCCATATCGCCTGTAATTGTGTCAGGAAGTGAAGCAGCACATCCAAGCCGCCTTTGAAACCATCACTGTTGCCATGTTGACTCGTGTGGGAAGAGATGGACTATCGAGTAGATGTGTGTAGAGTGACAAATGGCGCACATATCGAGCATTTGTAATGTATGTAAAACAAAAAACAAAAAAACTTTGAGTTACAGTACACAATAAAAGAAGATTCATATTCCTACATCAATTGCACGGTGAGTTATGAATTTTTGTATCCCCAACAATCATTTAGAATAACCCTGTATTTAATATGTGGTGGCCATGATAATTAATTGTCAATTTCTATTCCTAAAAATTGATATTATTCAAACTATTATTTAATGGTGACTCTCTTAAGTTATGTATCACATTATGGTTTTTATTTTCATTGAGTAAAAAATGTTGACTTTGAACCAATTGTCGGCTTGCGTTAATGTATTTTTTGCTTCAGCTTTTAGTGAATATAAGTCTTCGCTAATGTCTACAAAAGTAGTGTCATCTGCATACAGAATTGAGCGGGTGATGATGAAAGATGCCAGATCATTTATCATTAACAGAAATAGTAATGGTTCGAGGACTGAGCCCTGTGGAACGATGCATTTGACCTCTGCTGTTTTTGACTTCCTGTTACCTGTGCAGACCACTTATTTACCACAATTTGCGGTTAGCAGATTGTCAATTCCATTCTTGATTGGCACCAATTACGGTTCGTCTGGTTTAACTTGAAACATGATCTATATGACTATGACAAGGGAGGGGTGGAAAGTTTTGTAAACACATTGCCACTGCTATCTGCGACTGCCTAGTCTCCATCAGACAGTGACAGGTGCTGAACCAGTGCAGGGCTTGCTTATTTACAAACAGGGCTTTATATTGACAGTGAAATATGGTAATAATGGAAATATGGTATAAAAACCGGTGTTGTATGAGATAATTAAGAGAAACAAAGATAAGTTCAAACTGTATACAGACGACTCCATAGCTGAGTTAAATGAACAGACCTTCTGTGTCATTGTGATACAAATGCAATCGAGCTAATATGGGCACAAATCAATGAAGGAGTTAGAAAAGATGTAGTGGGTAAAAGAAGGATTAATTGATATGTTGGACAATTTCATCATCAATTTAGAAGAAAGTGACTCTTCAAAAAGTCCCTAATGGACGGAATATCTTTACTACCACCATCTACCGGTGGAAAGTATTAAAGGGATAGCTGCAATATAATCACCAGAATCAATCGGAATATTGCATTGAAGTAATGCAATGTGGGATTAAGCAGTTATGGGCTACCTACTTGGGCAATAATGCATTCTGTCTCTCATCCCCTCTCTCTAATTCCAATGTTTCCAGATAAACCAGACAAACTTTACATAGAAGTGATGTGATGTGGGATTAGGCAGTCATGGGTTACCTACAACAGCACGGCACTCTCTAATTCCCATGTTTCAAGATAAAACAGACCCACTGTAGTTCATTGACATGAGATTAAGTAAATCTGTATTCATCACGCTAAAATTTGTTTGCTTACTGATTACTGATTTTATTACTACAGTTATGTTGAAATTATTTGAGTTGAAGTTATTTATTGATAGTCCAGTAATTCTTGTTTGTTTTTAATTTATTTTTAATGTTTTTCTTCATTTTACAAACATTGTTATCCGATTTGAATGGCCAGTTATTTGTCACAGTCTTTGTTGTTGATATGATTTGTTTTGTATGGTTATGTTATGTGCCTTGCATTTACATGTGTTTGAATCTGTGTTTCTGTGCATGTTTTATAAGCATTTGCATTTGTGTTAACATTTTTTATGGATATTAATGTCCAAAAATAGTGACAAAGATAGCAGCCAAACAAATAATTGAGCATACTCAGGAACCTAATAAAACTTATTTGGAAAAGTACCTTCCACAAGCTACAACATTGAGCAACACACTTCACTTATTCACTTATCTGTTTTGTAAAATCCTCCGGGACCAGTTTTGTGATGTCTTCATCACATCCTCAAGCCAGCAGACTGAATAGCCTTTTGGTTAGTTCCAGAAGTTGAGGGGGCCCCAGTAGATGGCAGTAAGATAGCAAACTACCTGTCAACTTCTGGAACTAACCAAAAGGCTATTCAGTCTGCTGGCTTGGGGTTGTGACGAAGACATCACAAAGCTGGCCCCGAAGGATTTTACAAAACAGATAAGTGATTTAGTGAAGTGTGTTGCTAAGTGTTGTAGTTTATTCATAATATTTGGATTGCTTCACTGTCAGTAGCTTCAGTTTCTTACAAATTCCTTCCATGAGGTTGGTATAAGTGACTACATTGCCTCTCTCTATGCGAAATGTGTTGTTGTTTTCAAATGCTAGGCTTTGGCAATGAAGCCATTAGCTCTCTTGCTCTCCAATATTTCTGTGTAGTGGGTCCAGCAGTTAGGGCTTCTCAGATTAGACGATGTTCTTCAGTCATTTCCTCTTCTTTGTTGCACAGAGGACAATTTGGACTTATATAAATTCCTATTCTGTGTAGGTGTAGTAATCTAAAATGTGCTACTGCAGCTTTATGTGGGATTTCTGGAATAATTTCTGGATTTTTAATTAAAATGTTTCATTTTTTATCTGTGGCTTTGTTAGATATTGATTGGTTTTGTTTGTTTTTATATTTGCTTTTTAATTAATCTTTTTATGGATGTAATGGGTAAGTTTTTACTTTTGTTCTGAATTAAATTTGCAAATGTCAATGTAGGTGATTGCATCATCATATGCCTGGCACCAGGAGAAAATGAAAGCTTTGTGCAAAAGTTTGTTTCTTATTTTAATTGGCAGAAATTAATCGTTCCTTCACACTAGCCGTGTATAGGCTAAGGTTTTGGATAGATAGAGTCAAACTGAAAAGTTCAATGCCATAGCCGGGATTTGAACCATGGACATGCTTTCTGTCCAGTCGCTCTTACCCATTGAGCTACCATGGCCAACGTACCGTCATGATATTAAATTCTCCATTTAATTCTAAATTTCTTACTACGCATTTTACTTCAATTTTTTCCCACTCGAATTGCTTGGCATTTCGTAAACAGTGGGAAATATAATATTTCAAAAATGTAAACCTGAGGATTTTAATACATTCTGTATATAGGAAACCTGAATGGGCCAACAGCTTCATCCAAGGATATGACACAAAGTAAGAAAGTCTCCCCATCCCAAACTACACTTTGCCTGGAAAATTTTTAAAAAATACTGATTTTCTCAAAAATGGCTCTTAACATTAGTATTAAAATACCGTATCTTTTAAGATATTTTCATGAAACATGAAATGCGTATCTTGAATTTTCTGGGAATAGCTTCCAAAATCCTCTTCATTCTGAATGGCTTCAGCATAACTTGTAAGCTGTTAGAACTTAACCAAATCTTAATCTCAGAAACTATTTGCAGTTGAGATTTAACTGTATATTGAGATTTAACTGTATTGGAACACCACAGTGAAGCGAAATAATTTTTAGATGAGTCGTATTTATTACACATCTGCTTCACTGATTCCAGGGATACAAATAGGAGTCCGCTAAGCTAACAACTTAGCCCTTTAAAATAAGTATTTTGACTTTGTGGTTTGGTAGAATCAAAAGTCTTGTTTGCAGTAAAAAAGAAGCTTTGTACAATCCTGGCAGCAGCAAAAAGATGTGACATTGACAAACAGCAGTCTTCAAGGTTGTCTCGTTACTCTGCCACACGTAAACAAAAGATTCTACTGCGGTACATCACACAACTGAACTACACTGCACAACTGCAACTCACTGCTTCTCATACTTGGATTGGTTCAGTCATTGTTCTAATCTCTGTTTCATAACCTTGCCCCGCTGACATGTATCACTCCGCGTGCTACTAACTTCCCCCTCATCCTAATTGGCTAATGCTTTCGCACCATAGGCCATAGGCGGTGCCTTCCGTCACATTGAAACCTGCAGTAAACGTCATAATAATTGCCAGGAAGATAGATAAAATCATACAAATAAGAATATGAAGGCATGCAAAAATAATGAAGTTTATAATGAAACTGAGCAAGTTGAACCTGAATGAACAATGAAACTGGAACAAGTTTATATTGAAAGGCCTTCGGCCTTTTCCACTGGGATTTTTTTAAACCAGCACACATACCTTGCAAAAATGTTTGTCTTTCAGTCATAAAAGTCGTGTCACACCATACTTGTCGTGTGTCCTTCATTCACCCAAGTCTCGTCAAGGTAGTATATTTTGTGATTTGGACAATTTGATTGTCCTTAAGTAACGTCTTTGCCACACAATAATATCGCCCCTGAAGTGGTAAGTATTCCTGTTGTCTCAATTTCATGTTGCGATGTTCCTACGCATCTAACAATCACACCTGTAACTTCAGAGCACAGCTGTTCGACTTCTCTCACTGACAAAGACGGATTCTTCTCTGTGAGTGCATTAAACACATGCATCACAATTCTTTTCTCGCCGCTTTGTAAAGGTTTTCCCTTGCGATGCTTCAGCAAAAAACTGGCGGTAGACTCTGCCATTATACATATAATAAGTACACGCGCAATAAACGATCAATAAAATAATTTAGCTCTCGCATTCGGTATAGCACACCGTCGATTGGTGATATATGACTAATCCAGTTCAAAACAAGGTCAGTGATAAAAGTAATATAAACAAATATGTCATCACTACCGCTAAATCATGTGCTATCGTGCCATGTGCTTGAGAGCAAAGGAACCTCCTCTTTACTTCCTTTAAGAATTAACATGCATTTCAGATAAATCAACTCTGATGCGTAATATATTTCATTGAAACAGTTATGAAAATATAAATTTGACAATTCTCTTCCAACATATAAAGATATATCACCATGTTAAATAACGAACTAATTTTTACCGCACAACAGTCTGCACCACAACAGCAGCCAATGAGATGTGATAAGGTCATGTGACCGTTAAGAGATACAGGGCAAGCTTACGTGAAACAAGGATTAGAATGCAGTAGACCATTCGATAACAATCATAATGGCAGCAAAATTCCAGACTTCTCTCTCTCTTTCTCTCTCTCTCTCTCTCTCTCTCTCTCTCTCTCTCTCTCTCTCTCTCTCTCTCTCTCTCTCTCTCTCTCTCTCTCTCGGCAAGCATCCAGCTCTGCACACGACTATCTGTCTCTTTCTTTCCTGTCCATGCGCACAGCTCTGGCTTTGCAGCAACTCCAGCACAACAATGCAATCGGTGACAGTATTATTAAAGAAAGTTCAGAT
>CM060948.1:174046272-174371632 GCA_030765055.1 Mantis religiosa
AGAAGAAGAAGAAGAAGAAGAAGAAGAAGAAGAAGAAGAAGAAGAAGAAGAAGAAGAAGAAGAAGAAGAAGAAGAAGAAGAAGAAGAAGAAGAAGAAGAAGAAGAAGAAGAAGAAGAAGAAGAAGAAGAAGAAGAAGAAGAAGAAGAAGAAGAAGAAGAAGAAGAAGAAGAAGAAGAAGAAGAAGAAGAAGAAGAAGAAGAAGAAGAAGAAGAAGAAGAAGAAGAAGAAGAAGAAGAAGAAGAAGAAGAAGAAGAAGAAGAAGAAGAAGAAGAAGAAGAAGAAGAAACAAGTGTGGAAGAAGATTTTATAGACTTTTCAAAAATATCAGTGGCTGTTCAATGTTCATGAAGACATTGACAGTGACGGAGGTTATAAACTGACTACAGAGGATGGCATTATTGCAGCATCATGCGTGTTATTGTAAATGAAAATGAAGGGCTCAGTTTCAGACAGTGTGATGAACCAGCTATAGTTATGACCCCTGCAGAAACAGTAACATAGAGAAATCGATGCTTTATTTTAAGAGTCAAGTCAAAACATCACCAAATGAACTAATGTTAAAGCAGGTGTGAGATCACTCTGCTTGTAAGCAATACACTAAATTGAGACAGAAGAAGTTCACTGCCTTTTTACTACTGACTAGTTTGTAGCAATATTGTGTACAGTGCAAATACATAGGTTATTAAGTACATCCAGTATATGTTTTTAGGTGAAAGTATGCCGTTCAGTTATGTACATGTTTTTAACATTTTTCCATCGTTCTCTGGAATATCCAGATTTTCGTTAACTCGGATCGGCCCTGGTCCCAGTTGATCCGGGTAAACGAGGTTCTATTGTAATTACAAAAGTTATTTTTATTGTGTTTGTTTCATGCTTATGATACACTGATTTGATAGTATCTTACATAGCATAGAGAGAAAAAATACATGCATGTATGTGTACTTTTAATTTAAAATGCTGAGATTATTACTCTTAAACACATTAATACTAATGTTATGTTTCCATAGGCGGAAGAGTTAATCAAGAGAGAAATGATCACAATGCTTCATTATGATGCTGTCTATTCTCCTATATCAATACCAAATGATCCAAAGAAGCGTCAGCAAGTGTCAGGTCAAGCTCAACATTTAGCATATTTGGAGCAACATCCATATGAGTTATACATCAAGAGGACATAAAAAGGGTATGTAAAATAGATATAAAATATTAATCTTCTTTGAATGTTCCAAGTAGTTCTACTATAGATCATTACACACCTTATGACCTTAAAGGCATAAAACATCATAAGCAAGAGAGTTCTATACTTTTATTACATGGAAGAAGTTAGAGTGATGTGTTAAGATATATTTACTTAAGATGAATCAATAATAGTAACACTATAATCAGTTTTTTAAAATCTCTGTTAACATTACGTAAAAAGTGAAGCTAGTGACTGAAGCAATAAATACTACACAAATATAATTATTTATAACAAAAATTTTACTTATCTTTAAAGAAATTGAGGTAAATTTCAATAAGATCGCAATTTCATAAACAGTTAAATCTCGATATATTCATAAACTTTTGTTTACATCGTCAGCTATACAATCATGTTGTCAACGTTACAGTCACCAGAGGTCACTACATTACTACCAGTATTACCAAACCCTGAAAATGAAATGAATTTAAAGATAGAATCGATTGTTGTTATTTCAAAATTCACTACGCAATTTCTATTTTTTAAAATAAATATTTTTTCCCAATCCATTAAATCAATCGGACCATTTAATTGTTTTAATAATTTAAGTTCTGGATTTAGTTAATGATTAAATTACCAAATATGATTTGCTATGGCGATTTATCAGTCTGTTTATCCTAAACAGACTGAAAAATTTGTCGTAGCAGATTATTTCTATATATAATTTAATAAAGAATGCCAAATTAATAACAGTATTAGTTTCAAAACAGTTTAGTTAAGAAACAAATTCTTTTTTTGTCCTTTCAACAGTGCATGTTATGTCGAATGATGAATGAATAAATGAATGAATGAGTAAATTAATGAGTGAAAGGGATGATATGATGCTTAAATGAGTCCAGGGTCCCTAGAGCTCAGAGTTACCCAACATTCGTCTTGTAGGATAAGGGAAAACCCTGGAAAAAACCTTACCCAGGTAACTCATCTTTAGCGAGATTCGAACTTGCGACTTCTTGACTGTGATTCACACACGCTACCTCACATCACGGAGGCGGGCAAGAAACAAATGTAAATCAACCGAATATGAGCTGCTTCTATACGTTTATCAAACAATGAAACCAATAATTGTTAAACATTAACTTCTGTGAACAGCTTTACGGAAACTAAATAGCAAGACATATCTGAACACAAATAAGTAAATAAAATAATAAAATAAGTAAAGCTGAGCCATTGTGGCAAATTAAATATTAGCGCTTCTTTAAATGAATAGTTCAACGTGACCGCCATTGAAAGCAAGACACTTCCTTACTCTTTTCACCATATGTTCATGTGCAGCTTGCAGCATCGCAGGTGTAACTGAGTCATCTCGTACATAATTAGCTGCTGCAGTTGCTCTAAAGTCTCAGGTCGCCTTGAATAAACCCAATCTTTGAGATAACACCAGAGGAAAAAATCCAATGGGGTAAGATCTGGAGATCTTGGTAGCCACACAGGATTGCTAATGAATGTGTTGAGGAGAAAACACAATAATTCAGGTTATTTCTGCTGAGCACATTCCGGAAAATATGATCTGGAAATTTGCTATCTTACCTCCCAGGAAAATGTCTTTCAATGAAAGCAATTATACCATTGGCGGTATGTGCAGGAGCACCATCCTGCTGGAACCAGTCATCGTATTTTTCATCCAGTTGGTCAATAAACTCGGTTAAAATTTCCTCCCTATATTGCTGAGCGTTTAGTCTTCCTTCAAAGAAAATTGGGCTGATTATTCGCTGTTGTGACATGTCTGACCAGATACCAATTTTTATTTTGAGTACTGTGGTATTTCCACAAACTGATTCGGAGGCTCAGAACCGCATATGTGAGCACTTTGTGTGTTGATAGAGCCTGTCAACTCGAACCAGCATTTCTCTGAGGTGAAGAAGAGATCAAGTTGCTCATCATCCTCAAAATACTCCAGGAAGTAGTTGCAAAAATTTACATGGCCGGTAGGTCTTGCTTTTACAATGTATGCAACTGTGTGATTTTATACAGGTAGAGTTGCAGCACCTTCCTGACTGCCATATGGCAAGAACCAATAGCAAGTTCTGTCTCCCTAACTACTGCCGCAAAGATGTCTGTGGCCTTTCTGTCACAACATTTTTTATTGCTTCTAGATTGGAACCAGTCACTTTATAGCATCCAGTGTCTCTCTTTTTGTGAGTAATTGATCCTGTATCTTGGAAATTTTTGATGCACCTCTTTGTTTTTAAAGACATAAGGATACCAACATTAATAGATATTTTAATTAAGCGTGAGAATGACAAAAACTTTATATTGTATCCTGATAAAATGTAATACGTTTATGTTGCAAACAAAAAGTATGTCAATTTGAGGGTACCTGGACACTAATGACAACATTATGCTCCGAGGGACTTGTCTGAAGGCTGCATAGCACATACGTTCTAGTACTAGAATGTTAATCACAATTACCGTAAGAGGAGTGAAAGTGGAAGCTGTTTGTATCAATTACGAGCACAACCACACTCAGAGCACTTTAATTTGCTTGCTGTTCCGCAAAAATTACCGCTTCATCTCCATAGAGGGCACTATGATTTCAAGATAGCCTCACCAGTCAACTATGACTGGAGGGCGGGAAATAACAAATAAAAATGAACACAGTGTATAACGGATAATGTAAACAAAAGTTTACGAAATCGCAACCTTATTGAAATTTATATCAATTTCTTTAGAGATAAATGAAGTTTTTGTTAAAAATAATTATATGTATTTGTGTAGTACTCTGTTAACATGTTTTGGGAACATGTTAACAAAGATCAAAAAGTGGTTAAGGTTACTATTACCAACTCATCTTTAAATACAAAGTACTGTACATGTTAATGAATTGGGAAAAGTAATTCCTTTGCCATTAAGGTTGGTTCACAATAACCAAGAACAATAATGACAAGATAAAGTTAAATATGTGTATTTTAATATGAGCATTCACAATCAATGGGAAGCTTTCCTGTATCTCATAAATGGGAAAGAAGACTTGGCAAAGTTTTAATTTTCTTGTTCTAAATGCACGTATGGTGTATTAGATCTTCATAATTTCAGCTGGAAAACAGATGTGGGCTGGCCATGTAGCTCAATTGGTAGAGCACCTGCCTGCCGTGCTAGGGGTTCCAGCTTCGATTCCTGGCGGTGGGGGTGGGGATTTTTCTCTGACCAAGAAAATTCCTCATCATCCATTAAGCAAGTACAAAAGGTCTATTAATGGAAATTGTTTTTTTACACCTTTCCATAAGTACAGAAGGATTTGATTAAGCATTACTTCTAACAGTATCTATACTATTTTTATATGCAACTCAGAACTGACCATTGCCTCAAAAACAGCAGCAAAATAGATATAGAATGGCAACAACCATAAATGTTACATAAAGGAATGAAGCTTGCTATGTAGAGGAATCTAAAATATTAATGCATCTACATTTAGAAAATGTTTACTCTATGGAACTTCGACATTGGCTCACCTGCAATATATTGGCTGAATTTTAAGCAGGTGAAAAAATATCAATGGTTTATTATAAACAATTAAAATCCTAATGTATCTTTGTTATCGATATCTTCATCCATTTCCTTTTCAATTCCCATTACCTGGCGTTGTGAACCAGAATGTTGTATGCTGTTTTGCTTCTTAGGTTATTGTTAGCCTTTAATGTTTTAACAGCTACAGCTTTAGCTGCAAATATAAGGTAAATCTGTAATAACTGACAGAAGACTTGTAAATTTTTATTTTTTATTGAAAAGCTTTCCTAATGAAGTATTAATCATATTTTTTTAAAATTTATTCCTATTTTTATATTTATCAGAGGAATAATTTTAAAGTCATACAAAATGGTGTCAACTAATGTAATTATAGTAACATGTTTCTGAGCAGTAAGGGGTTTGATTTTCAGAACTTTTCTACACTTCAAAAATTACACTGTCCTGTGACACTTCCTTGGTTTTTTATGAAAATAGGCTACTTATATGGAAATAAATGCACTGAGTTTGAAAATGATCATAGTTTTCATGTAACACCTAACAATTTTATGAAATTGAATATTTTTATATATCGGACACTGTAGTTGCAGTTATATATGTATAATTTTGCAGCAGAAGATGACTAATAACATAACACATTACACATCTTCAGGCTGTATATATACTTACAAACAAACCACCGCTTGTATACTTCCCTATCCTCCATCCCTTATCTTCCTAAGCGATGAGCTGATGACTGATGCAAGACAGTGAAACTGTCAACTCTTGCACAGTAAACAGCCCTTCATGGGCTTATGCTGCTTAACATCTCAGAACTTCAGTTGCTTTCTATAACTCACGGTGATCTGTAATTTAGTGTCTACAAAATATTTATCATTGTTATTTGTATTTTTAGTATGTGTTGTGCAGTGGTATACTGTTCTCAATGGCTTCCAGCTCTTCTAGGAGAAAATGTATTAACAATTCAAATAACTTCTGTTACATATGTGGGTCTGTCTTGTTGCAGAGACAGAAAACTAACATTACACCATTTTTTAAGAAAATTTATTTTTAATATTTTAAAGTTAAATTAGATCAAAGGTAAACATGGGCTCTGCTTATTGTTTCCAAAACATGTGAAAAGGCTAAGGCAATAATGTAATGGAAAGCAGAAATCAATGGACGGAGTCTTGTGATATGGCATGAACAAAAAGTTACTATGATGATTGCTACCTCTGCTTGTGTGAAGTATCTGAGTACAATAAAACAAAATAAATTAAATATCCGGATGACCTTGCTTCAACTATAAGACCTGTGCCACTCAAGAGTAGATGTCCCTATTCCTATTTCATCAGCTCAACTGGAGAATAGTGGTAGTTCAGTCTCTGGGTCAACAGAAAATTCCAATACAGACGAGGATTTTTCAACACTATTCCGAGAGACTTCTATTACCAAAGACAAAAAGGAATTACTTGGATCAAAGTTGAAAGAGAAGAATATGCTGGCTCCAGACACAACATTTTCGTGGTATAAGAATAAAGACAAAAATTTACGTAGTTCTTTAAGTTGGAAGCCCATCTTGTTTACTGTTGTGATGTAGCAGGTTTAATTCAACAGCTAAGAAGACCAATATACAATAGTAACCAATCTAGTTGATACAATGAAAATTTTATTTGCTCCTTTGCATATAAAATCAGGTATTTTGAAACAATTCCTTTCTTGGAAGTGTTGAAAACAGTGTTATAATAAATTAAATTTAAAGGAAGTCGATTAATGACACTAAACAACACTTTTAAATGTTTCTGGAACATGTTTCAGAGACTTTGCCTCCATCCTCAACCGGCCATCGACTGGTTCTCATTGGTGTAGTTGACAATATTTTGTCATAGGTCTCCTCTGGTGGCAGTTCAAGGAACTTGCTGAACAAATCTTTCTGAGGGATGTTGAAATTGAATACTTTGTTCCTATTTTTTGAAATGAAGATCTGTTCCCATGTGGATAGTTCTTGTTTTCCTGATGTATGTTTTAGTAGTTTTGGTTCTGGATTTATGTTGTGGTTTTTTTCCCAAAAATGTGTGGCAACTGCTGATTTTTCTAATTGTTTATGTTTTATGTTTCTAAAGTGTTCCTTTGCTCTTGTTTCTAAATTTCTTTTGGTTTTTCCAATATAAATTTGACTAGTCACTATATCACAATTTGATATTGTCAGCCAATTATCGGGAAGCACAACAAACGACAGCTGAGTAAGGGATCCGAGGCCGCGCCACGATCACCTCATTAGTCTCTGTCACTAACTGAGGGGGATGATTAGGGAAATGTCATTTCTCGCTGGCCGCCTCTTTTCCCCCTCTCACTGCCATCTGAAACCTTCTCGTGGATTCACTGAAACCAGAGATTTCTAGAAGACTGATATTCCTATAAAAAGGGCTGCAGTGAGTCAGTCAGTTCTTGGCGTAAGAATGCAGTGCTGGTGTACGACAAGAAGACTGTGTGAGTGCATCGGAGGATTGTACGTAATTACGAGTGCAAGTGAAATTGTAACGGACGAACTGGTGAATCGTAATTGTGTGCATTACGTAATTCTGTGTAATTGGCAAGAGTTTAACTGTAAGTCGGTGGAAATAAAGAACATTTTTGAGTGGTGCAATTGGACTTTTCATTTCACGAACCCACAAAGTCACACTGGTGTCAGGAAGCGGGATAACAACATCACCGAACATTATGGCCATGGAATCGGCATTGGAAATGCTTTTGCAGAAGATGAACGAATTAACAGCGAAGTCGTAGGCGGCAAATAACAACTTGGCCGCAGAGTTGAAGGAAATGAAGACGGCAAATCCTCGCTGCAAAAACGGAAGCGGCAAATAACAACCTGGCCGCGGAACTGAAAACAAATGAAGACGGCTAACGACAACATCACCGAGAAGTTGGAAGAAATGAAGGCCGAGTTAACTACAGAAATGAAAGCTGCGAACGGCAGTCTGGCCACGGAAATGAAGGCGGCGAACGAGGCTCTCGCCGCAAAGTTTCAAGAAAAGTTAGCCGGCGTAAAAGAGGACGTCACAGAGTTAGGTGAGCGCGTCGAAGACCTGGCGAGCCGCGTTAATAAGCTGGAAGGAAAGGCCGACAACAGCGTCAAGTCCCTGAGCGCCATGGTGGAGTACGTCGTCGGCAGGAGGTTGAAGGATTAGAAGGCCGACGCACCGGGACGTGACACAACATCGGCGCGCGTCAAACCTCCGAAATATGACGGCGCGTTAACATTTGAGGTTTTCCGCCGCCAGTTCGACACAGTGGCCAAGCACAATAGATGGTCACCGGAGGAGGAGGCCACACAGTTAATAGCCAGCCTCCAGGGACGGGCCGCGGAAGTCCTAAACAAGGTGCAGACAACGGCGGCGCCCAAGGACATCTGGGAGGCCCTGGAGAATCGTTTCGGGAACCACCGCTTAGCCGCAGCGTACCGCAGCCAGCTAAAGGCAAGGTCACAGCAGCCGGGGGAGACGCTGCAGCAGTTCGCCCTGGCAGTGGAACAACTGGCAAGCAAGGCCTTGGTTGACCTGCCACTGGAGTTCGTATCCCAGGAAGCTGCCTACAACTTTGTCGACGGGGTACGGGACGCGGAGATTCGTCAGCGCCTAATGCTCGGCGATTATAAAACCATCCATGAGGCGCTGACAGCGGCATTAAGGATGGAGGCGGCCAAGGTAACATCTATCCCGACGTCGAGAACGAGGAGTGTCCGCTACGCCGGAGACCGAAGACCAGCTGAGGGACGCCGGCGAACAGCTAGTGGCCTGTGTTGGGGGTGTGGACAGCCCGGACACCTGCAGAGAGACTGCCCACACCAGGAAGAGCAGCTGGAAGAACGAGTAAGGCCCGGCGAGGAGAGGGGCACGTCGGCGCCATTACCACCATCCCCTCGAGTGACACTGCGCGCCGTCAGCCGGCGTATGGATGACAGCCTCATCGCGGACGGTTGGGTGAGAGGGAAGCCGTGCCGCGTGCTGGTGGACACTGGGGCAGCCGTGACCATCATCAGAACTTACGTGGCGAAGGGTTTGCCGACGAGGAAGCCGAGCCGACCATACGAGCTTGTCACGGCATCGGGCGACACCTTGCCTGTGGAGAAGAAGGCCCTGCTGGAGCTGACCTTGGGGCGGAGTGCCGTGCGTCTGTGGGTGTTCGTCGCGAAGGTGGCTGAGGAGGTGATTCTGGGACTGGATGCCCTCAGGAGCCACGAGGCGACGGTCGACGTCGGCAGAAAGGTCCTGCGGCTCAACGGAGAAGAGGTTGTACTCCGTCAGCCCGAAGAGCGCCTTGGAATCTGCAGGGTCGTCTTGAACGAAGACGTGGTTGTCCCCGCGAGGAGCGAGGTGATGGTGACGGCGCGACCAGAAGGCCAGACAGCAGGTCGGGTCCAGAGGCTGCAGGAGGACGACTTCACCTCGGAACATCGTAGAGGGAAGAGCCACGGTAACGCTGACGCCATGTCCCGAACACCCTGTCCAGAAGAGTGCGGCCAGTGCACAAGAGTGGAGGAGAAGGAGCGTGCCGCAGCAGTCCGAGTAGTCACGGCAGTGCCTGCGGATGGCTGGGATAGCGCAGGCCTGAGGAGGGAGCAGCTGGTGGACGCAGACTTGGGGCCACTCTTGAGGGAAGTGGAGGCAGGGACGAGACCAACCTGGGAGGACATCGCACTGAGGAGCGCCACCTACAAGTCGTACTGGGCCCAATGGGACTCGTTGAAGACCAGAGAGGGCGTGCTGTTCCGGGTATGGGAGTCACCCGATGGGAAGACGCAGAGAGAACAGTTGGTACTTCCCCGGAGTAAGGTCCCGGAAGTCTTGGAGGAAGTGCACGCCGGTACTTCGGGAGGACACCTGGGAGCGAACTGAACGATTGACAAACTACGGCAGCGCTACTACTGGCTGAGGCTCCGAGCGGATGCTGAGAGATGGTGCCGTCAGTGTCACGTGTGCGCGGCGAGTCGCGGCCCCCAGACTAGGAGCCGGGGTCGCATGCAGCAGTACAACGTCGGAGCGCCATTCGAACGGATCGCCGTTGACATTGCTGGACCGTTCCCAGTTTCTGACCAAGGCAACAAGTACCTAATGGTGGTCGTGGACTACTTCACCAAGTGGTCGGATGTGTATGCCATCCCAAACCAAGAGGCAAAGACAATCACAGACTGCCTCGTGGAGCAAGTGTTCTGTCGATTTGGGGTGCCGTTAGAGCTACACAGTGACCAGGGTACCAACTTTGAGTCCAACCTAATGAAGGAGGCACTACAAAGGCTTGGGGTGAACAAGACCCGCACGATGCCTCTACATCCCCATTCGGATGGCATGGTCGAAAGGTACATCAAGACCTTAGAGGAACACCTGAAGAAGGTCGTGGCCAGCCATTAGCGAGACTGGGACGTCAAGGTGCCACTGTTCTTGCTGGCCTACCGCTCGTCTACACACGACACAACTGGGATGACGCCAGCCAGCTTAATGTTCGGCCGAGAGTTACGCCTCCCTTGTGACCTGGCTTTTGGAAGCCCTTCGGAGGCGAAGCAGCCGGTGACCGAGTATGTGGAGAACCTGGTGGACCACCTCCACGACATGCACGAGATGGCTTGCCGGAACATCCAGAAGGCGAGCGACCGCATGAAGACCAGGTATGACAGGCAAGCCAACAGCCAAGGGTTCCAGCAAGGTGACCTGGTCTGGTTGTACCGTCCTACCCAGACCAAGGGACGCTGCCCAAAGCTCCAGCAGCCATGGCAAGGACCGTACAGGGTGGTGAAGAGGATTAACGACGTGGTCTACCGCATCCAGAAGGTTCCCCGAGGGAAGATGTTGGTGGTACACCTGGATCGTCTAGCCCGCTACGATGGTGCTGTTCGGGACGACCAGCTTTGAGGAGGAAGCAGTGTCACCCAATTATCGGGAAGCACAACAAACGACAGCTGAGTAAGGGATCCGAGGCCGCTCCACGCCCACCTCATTAGTCTCCGTCACTAACTGAGGGGGATGATTAGGGAAATGTGATTTCTCGCTGGCCGCCTCTTTTCCCCCTCCCACTGCCATCTGGAACCTTCTCGTGGATTCACTGAAACCAGAGATTTCTAGAAGACTGTGATATTCCTATAAAAAGGGCTGCAGTGAGTCAGTCAGTTCTTGGCGTAAGAATGCAGTGCTAGTGTACGACGAGAAGACTGTGAGTGCATCGGAGGATTGTACGTAATTACGAGTGCAAGTGAAATTGTAACGGACGAACTGGTGAATCGTAATTGTGTGCATTACGTAATTCTGTGTAATTGGCAAGAGTTTAACAGTAAGTCGGTGGAAATAAAGAACATTTTTGAGTGGTGCAATTGGACTTTTCATTTCACGAACCCACAAAGTCACAATATATACCAAATTTTTTGTTAGATGGAATGGCATCTTTGATGTTTGAGCAAATTAGGTTTTTTAAGGAGAAATGGTTGACTGGTGCTAGTTTAATATTTTGTTTTTTGAAGATTTTTTTGAATTTATCAAAGGCCCATGGATGGTAAGTGAATTTTTTGAAAATCATATTAGTTTCTGTAGCTGAGAGGGTTGTGTTTTCCTTTATTAGCTTCTTCTTTTTTGCTAGGTTCACTTTTTTGTCTACTAATGATTTGGGAAAGTCATTTTTTGTGCTATTTCAATAATTTTGTTGTATTCTGTTTTGTATTCTTCTGCTGTAAGAGGGATGTTGGCCAGTCTGTGTGCTAAACTATTGAAGATTGCCTGTTTGTGGGATCTTGGGTTGTAGCCATTAGCTTTTATGTAGTTGTCTGTATGTGTTGGTTTTCTGTACATGCCAAAGTTTAGTCTGTTTTTACATTGCAGATATCAACATTTCGACACAAGTTCTACCAGTATCCAAACAAAATTCAGTAAAAAGCCAATGTGAAAATATTTTGGAGGAAATAAAAAACAGATCCTTTCAGAAGAGAAAACATAATACTATCCATTCTTTGAAGCAGAAAAACGTTATATACACAAAGGCAGACAAAGGTAACAAGATAGTCATAATGGAAAAATCAGATTATATTGAAAAAATGGAAGAAATGCTAACTGACAATGAATATGAAATCATTAACAAAAACCCTCTAAAAACTTGCATACAATCATTTGAAAAAACAATAACAAAATCAAGCATAATACCAAACAAATATACAGTTAAACCGGATAACCCAACCTTACCTAGACTTTATGGCTTACCCAAAATACACAAACCATCCATATCAATGAGACCTATAGTTAGCAGTATAAATTCACCAACATACAAACATGCAAAGTGGCTAATAAACAAATTCAACTCATTTACGAAATTCGACAGCCTAAGCATTAAAAACACCTATGAACTTATAGAACACATTAAGCATACTGAACTAAAAGAAGAGGACACACTAGTCTCGTTTGAAGTTAAATCACTGTTTCCCAGCAAACCAGTAAGTCAACTCCCACTGTTGATAGAAAAATGGCTCAAATCACTTGGAATGCCATCAGCGGAAATTTCAGATTACATCAAACCAACCAAAATATGCATAGAACAAAATTTCTTTCAGTTTCAAACAAAATATTTCCACCAATCTTCAGGTTTAGCAATGGGCAACCCCCTGTCACCTTTCCTGGCCGATCTGTACATGAGTGCATTAGAAATAAGGATCACCAAAGGTTTCCCTTGGATGTTCAAACTCTGGCAACGATATATAGATGACATCTTTGCAATAGTACCAAAAAAGCACATCAGTGATGCACTAAAACTTATAAATATCCAAGAAAAAAGTATCAAGTTAACTGTAGAAATAGAAAAAGACGAGTATTTACCATTTTTGGATCTAAAAATAATGAGAAATAAAAACAGACTAAACTTTGGCATTTACAGAAAACCAACACATATAGACAACTACATAAAAGCTAATGGCTACAACCCAAGATCCCACAAACAGGCAATCTTCAATAGTTTAGCACACAGACTGGTCAACATCCCTCTCACAGCAGAAGAATACAAAACAGAATACAACAAAATTATTGAAATAGCGCAAAAAAATGGCTTTCCCAAATCATTAGTAGACAAAAGTGAACTTAGCAAAAAAGAAGAAGCTAATATAGGAAAACACAACCCTCTCAGCTACAGAAACTAATATGATTTTCAAAAAATTCACTTACCATCCATGGGCCTTTGATAAATTAAAAAAAGTCTTCAAAAAACAAAACATTAAACTAGCACCAGTCAACCATTTCTCCTTAAAAAACCTAATTTGCTCAAACATCAAAGATGCCATTCCATCTAACAAAAAATCTGGTATATATCAAATTGTGATATAGTGACTGTAGTCAAATTTATATTGGAAAAACCAAAAGAAATTTAGAAACAAGAGCAAAAGAACATCTTAGAAACATAAAATATAAACAATTAGAAAAATCAGCAGTAGCCACGCATTTTTGGGGAAAAAACCACAACATAAATCCAGAACCAAAACTACTAAAACATACATCAGGAAACCAAGAACTATCCACATGGGAACAGATCTTCATTTCAAAAAATAGGAACAAAGTATTCAATTTCTACATGACTCAGAAAGATTTGTTCAGCAAGTTCCTTAAACCGCCACCAGAGGAGACCTATGCCAAAATATTGTCAACTACACCAATGAGAACCAGTCGATGGCCGGTTGAGGATGGAGGTAAAGTCTCTGAAACATGTTCCAGAAACATTTAAAAGTAGGTGTTGTTTAGTGTCATTAATCGACTCGCTTTAAATTTAATTTATTTTGAAACAGTTCGTAAAAACACTGGACAAGTGATGTCTGAAGCTAAGATAAAACAGGGTGTTTGGTGGACCTCAGATAAGACAGCTAATGAAGATAGTTTATTTTTAACACCATGTCTTCAAATGCACGCATGCTTTCAAAGAGCTGTCTTAACAAGTTTCTTGGAAACATAAAAGATCCATGACACAAAGAAATTATGAGAAATGTACTACAAAAGCTACTAGCTCCTGGTTGTTTATATGAGCTTAAAGCTTCATTTCTTGTGTTCTCATCTACACATTTTCCTGATAATTTGGGATCCTTCAGAGATGAACAAGGTGAAGGATTTCGTTAAGAAATCAAGGATATGGAGGGGAAATATCAAGATCAGTGGAACAATGCAATATTAGCAGATTAATGTTAGTGCTTGAAAAGGGAGGTTCCTCAAGTACAACATAAATATTGTGACTTTGTGGGTTCATAGAATTAAAAGTTCAATTTGCAGAAATTCAAAATGTTCTTTATTTTCGTAGAGATACACTCTGTTCAATCCTTATGTAACACAATTACATCGCATACACAATCTACCAAGGTCGATGATCACAACAACAGCGTTCTGATTACACCTGTTTACAACACTCCTGTTGCAGCATCTCTTTACTACAGACTGTTTAAGACTGCCCTCTTGGCGAGTCGTGGCTTCCTTAAATACCTGATTGATAAATTCGGGAGATTTCTGGAACAAACAAGAAATCGACTGCTCTCTATGTCAATCAAGATATCACTAGAAATTTCTAAATGGGAAACTCTATCCGTGCCGGCAAGTCCTTTATCCGCTTCGCCGATGGCCATTTAAACCCTTCAGGGGCCGGAAACGGATATCCAATAAACAGAACAAAACATTTAAATTGTTAAATGCTGTAAAAATGCATCATAAATACAATTCCATATCTTCCGCATTTATTAAGCTATTTAAATGAAACAAAAACTGGTTTAAAACTCATTAAAGGCAGTATAAATCTACAGTAACAATAAAGTAGAGACTACATTAATAAATCGTTGAAATTTCACTACTTTGTTTCACTGTAGCAAAAGCCTTTCTTTGCGCCGAATGCGCCTAATATTTGAATCATTTTGTTTTGTGTGTATACGAGCCAATGTATGTATGTATAGCTACGCAAGCGACTTCTCCGGTTCAAGTTTAGTTTATTTATGCTATAACAAGCGATAATCATATGAGTATATGTTGGGTTACACACACACATGCTGGAAAGTAAACTCTTTGTCAGCATCTGTTATTACAGTATTTCTCAACCAAGGTTTCTGGTAGCCTTAGACAGCTGTTTTCGCTCAGTATTTCAGTTATTTATACTCTCTGTATTCAGAGTGATTTCTTATAGCTATCAAGAGCTAAATGAATGGCACATTTGAAATTGTTAAATTTCAATGTTAACCATGGCTTATCCCTGTAATGTAGCAAATAAATAAGCTTGGGTATGATGTGTACAGGCTTCTGATACTACTGTAGAAAATCTGGAAGATTTGTTGTGCGATTATGGAGATGTTTAGGATATTGGTAGCAGTGACATGTACTGGTCTACAGATGGCATGTTAGCTACTCCATTGTTTGTGGAAATGGCGGGTCAAATATGGGTGATGCGGATCAGCTATTACTAGCTATCCCTCTTTACAGAAAACAGTTAAATGGTAAAGTATTTTTATACCACTGGATGTAACCATGCACAATTGTTTAGTAATTTTCAGAGCTGTAAATTCATGCAAGACATTCATCTACCTGTACTTGCGCGTATAAACAGCTCGTAACCTAATTGAGTACTATAATACTCAGAGGCCTCATTATACTGGGGGGGGGGGGGGGGCTAAGAATCAGCCCTCATAGTTGAGAGAAAACACTTTCCTAAAAGGATACCACCCACAACCAAAAAAGTTGTAACCATTTCAAAAATGTGTAGTGTGTTGCAAAAAAGAATTTCGCAAGGAAACCAATATTATTTGGTGTGAATCTACAGATGTGACCTTGGGTGTTTATCCAGGTTTGGAGATGTACAATTCAAAAAGAAACCTTTAAGGGTACGTTTACATCCCTTATAGAACTAATTTAAATTTGTTGTAAAATAGGAAGATTAAAATAATTGGTGTTAAATGAGCATTAAATGCATGTATGCACAAGACGTCTATACACGTCCATACCGGTTTGGGGCATTTTATCTGGGACGTCATATGACGTCCATATCGGTGAATGGGTTAACTTGCACTATCTTTTACTGCTTATGCAAGCTCTTTATTACCATGCTGTCTGCCTATCAGTTCCTTTGTGTAAACAAGCCTCACAAAAAGTATAAACTTGGAAGAAGCCTAGGGGCAGTGAAGCACAAATTAATACAAAAGTGAATTGAGAAGATATTGACAGTGAGTGAAGCAATGTGTCAATATCTTCTCGATTCACTTTTGTATTAAGCCTCACAAACCCTTTTTTTGCACATACGCCACCAGTCGTAAAAAGGGATTCGCGACAATATAAATCAGTGCAACCATCCTTCTAGCCAAGGAAAAGGTAACTTCACTCCTTTTTTTGCAGCTGTGCAGATACTAGGATGTATTTATTGCTCAGAAAGTTTGCTTTTTGTACTTTCTAACTTACTTTTTCAAAGTATTATGTGATTTGTGAGAAAACCTTATGTGATAGTAAAACTAGATAGCATCATTCAATTAAGCACACCGAAATTAGTTAAGACTTTTGGAGTGCAAACAGGTGAACAACAAAAGTTGTATTTCGCAGGACAGTGTTATTTCATCTTTCAGTTCCCCCCCCCCCCCCCCCCCCCCCCCCCCCCCCCCCCGTCCTCCAAGCCTTTGACTGCAGCGGTCGTATTGGCGGCCATTTTCCTTTGGAACATATCGCGATGGTGTTATCTCATAGACGTTGGGTTGGTTACTTTGGATATATTATTTTTTTTTATCAGTAGTTCAAGCACACATTCGTACTCTCATTCATACTTCCAGACTATGGGAAAGATGGGGAATCATCTTGGTTGGAGAAAAATCCCCACCCCTAGCCTGAAATCGAACCCGGGACCCCTCGTACACAGCAGGCAGGTGCTCTACCGACTGAGCTATGGGGCCAGCCAGATTATTATTGTCACACACACCTGAGTCAGAAAGTTCGATGCTTTAAAATTAAATATGCTTCTGTTATTTTGCTGTTGCATGCTACCATACTCTGAAAGGTGGTATTTAATAGCTCTTGTTTAAATTGTTAAACTGGGGAATAACAGCATAAAAGCTTTTTCCAGTACACTTCCTGAGCCAATCACAGTGCAGCATTTTGGTATGTCATAAATGGAAGCAAAAAGTGTGTCATTTAATTAATGTTACATAAAACCTGAGAATTCATTGAACAGTAAATGAAACTTACCTTGGCAGAACATATTGAAGTTCTGCTCATCTTGGCCCATGTCGCTTTGGCATTGAAGGAAATGAAAAAGCTGGTGAACTAGCACAAGGGCAGCTTCCCAATTTATTGGACCAGAGGTTACTCATGGAATACCGTAGTGTTTAGAAAGAAAGGTTTTTAAGAACTGGTCCAAGGTAAAGCATTGTGAAACTTGGCTTAAACCCCTTAGAGATAAATGTAAGAAACTATTTATTAAGAGTACATGCAAGAAAAGAGCTGTAAGCTTGGTTTAATTTCAACTGGAACAATTAAAGCTTAACATGATCATGTGGAAAATTATTTACATGATGTAACTGCTTCAGGGTAACTTGGATTGGAGATTTTATAAGAAAAAAGTGAAATAGCACCACACTATATACTTCTGTGAGACGTTAGCTTGCAGAAGATGTATCACTTTGGGCAAATATAAGTACCAAATGATTTTGAATCAACTTTTTTCATAGACTGTATTTCTTGTTATAGAACCAAGCATAATAAATTAATATTAAAGCAATACATTGCACAATAAGCATACAGGCTGAAGCACGTCCAGAAAAAAATAGTGGAAATCTGTATAAGAACAAACAAGACGAAAGAAACATTTTATAGATCACTATTTGAGTCAAATTTACATTTAACTGGCTTAACTAGCAAATAGTTGTCTTCCATACATTAACAAGAAAGTGTTGACACTCATTTCAAAGAACATCTCAGGCATACTGAATAAATGCAAATAGAAAATCGATGGAAATTAATCATTCCTTCACACTAGCCATGTATAGGCTATCTGTACAAATAGAAAATACAGTAGAATCAGCAAACTTCTGGAACCTCAACCACAACATACAAAATAGTGTATATTTTCAAACTCGTACAACATTAAAAATAATAACACATGGAGAAGATATTCTTAGAAAAACATGAATATTTAAAGTATTTCGAAATTCTGCCCCCCCCCCCTTCCCAAGGAAAAGATACGAGGCATGTTCAGAAAGTCAGTACTGTTTCATTCTAGCATTGTGGTCAACATTGCTTACATATGCACTAGTCTTCCTTGTTCACTGGCTGTCAACTTAGACCATTTGGGTTTCTCTATGTTGTGTTTTCTGTTTGCTGTGAACATTTAAAATCTTTAAGATAATTATGATCCCACTGATGTGAGATTTGTGGTGTAATTTGCTTTTTGAATGTAACATGTGAAACCAGCCAAAAGTTATTGCCAAGTTAACCGCTTCGCCGATGGCCATTTAAACCCTTCAGGGGCCGGAAACGGATACCCAATAAACAGAACAAAACATTTAAATTGTTAAATGCTGTAAAAATGCATCACAAATACAATTCCGTATCTTCCGTATTTATTAAGTTATTTAAACAAAACAAAAACTGGTTTAAAACTCATTAAAGGCAGTATAAATCTACAGTAACAATAAAGTAGAGACTACATTAATAAATTGTTGAAATTTCACTACTTTGTTTCACTGTAGCAAAAGCCATTCTTTGTGCCGAACGCGCCTAATATTTGAATCATTTTGTTTTGTGTGTATACGAGCCAATGTATGTATAGCTACGCAAACAACTTCTCCGGTTCAAGTTTAGTTTATTTATGCTATACCAAGCGATAATCATACGAGAATATATTGCGTTACACACTCACACACTGGAAAGAAAACTGTCAGCATCTGTTATTACAGTGTTTCTCAACCAAGGTTTCTAGTAGCCTTATGCAGCTGTTTTCGCTCTGTATTTTAGTTATTTATAATCTCTTTGTGTTCAGAGTGATTTCTTATAGCTATCAAGAGCTAAATGAATGGCACATTTGAAATTGTTAAATTTCAATGTTAACCATGGCTTATCCCCGTAATGTAGTAAATAAATTAGCTTGGATATGATGTGTACAGGCTTCTGATATTACTGTAGAAAATCTGGAAGATTTGTTGTGCGATTATGGAGATGTTTAGGATATAGGTAGCAGTGACATGTACTGGTCTACAGATGGCATGTTAGCTACTCCATTGTTTGTGGAAATGGCGGGTCAAATATGGGTGATGCGGATCAGCTATTACTAGCTATCCCTCTTTACAGAAAACAAATGGTAAAAAAAAAAAAGTATTTTTATACCACTGGATGTAACTATGCACAGTTGTTTAGTAATTTTCAGAACTGTAAATTCATGCAAGACATTCATCTACCTGTACTTGAGCTTATAAACAGCTCGTAACTTAATTGAGTATTATAATACTCAGAGGCCGCTTTATACTAGGGGGTAGGAAATTCACCACGACATCACCCCTCATACTTGAGAGAAAACACTTTCCTAAAAGGATACCACCCACAACCAAAAAAAGTCGCAACCATTTCAAAAATGTGTAGTGTGTTGCGAAAAAGAAGTTTGCAAGGAAACCAATATTATTTGGTGTGAATCTGCAGATGTGCCCTTGGGTGTTTATCTAGTTTTGGAGGTTACAATTCAAAAAGAAACCTTTAAGGGCACATTTACATTCCTTATAGAACTAATTTAAATTTATTGTAAAATAGCAAGATTAAAATAATTGGCGTTAAATGAGCATTAAATGCATGTATGCACAGGACGTCTATACACGTCCATATCGGTTTGGGGCATTTTAACTTGGACGTCATATGACGTCCATATCGGTGAAAGGGTTAAAGATGTTTCTGTGAAGATGTAATGGTAAGAAAGTAGGTTTAATGAAGGTTGCTCAAATGTCCACTGTGAGGCAGAGTAGTTGGCCTTAAGTTTCTCAACAATGATTTTTTAAGGAAAGTTGTTGAAAAAATGCAGAAGAACAGACGTTTCACAATGATAATGCTTTCAAACAAATTTCCACAAATTTTATGAACTGTTTTTGTGTAAAATTGTTATGCTTAGTGATGTTCACAAAACCAAGAGACTTGGCAGTGCTGTGACATTTCTCACATGGTACAGTGGAGAGGTAGAGGACTTTTTAAACCAAATTGTAACAGGTGATGAAACTTGGGCTTCTCATTGTTACACCTGAATCCCAACAACAATCAATGGAGTGGACATACACTTATTCTCTGAAAAAACAGAAGTTCAAAACAACAATGTCAGCACAAAAAATAATGTGCACTGTGTTCTGTGATAGGAAAGGGGTTATGCTTATAGAATTTCTTCCCAGTGGTAAAACTATTAATGCGGCACATTACTGTAAGACTTTAAGAAAATCAGGGTGTGCTATACAAAACAAATGGAGAGGAATGCTCAATAAAGGAATTGTGTTGCTCCATGACAATGCTGGGTCCTATACTCAAACTGTGATACTCAAGCAGTGAATCAGCAGTTTCATTGGGAGCAATTCGATCACCCAACGTACCGCCTGGACTTGGCGCTGTCTGATCACCACTTGTTCACGCAATGAAGCACAAATTACGTGGCAAGTGCTTTGGATCTGACAGTGAAGTGAAAAATGCTGTGGAGTCATGGCTAACATCACTGGTGGGAATTTTCTCTGCAGAAAAAACTGTTCCCTGCTACAAGTATTTGAACATTGGCAAAATTATGTAGAAAAATAGTTTAAGGTATGCTCTTTCATGTAAAAATAATTCACTTGATTTTTTTTAATTTACTTTCCAAACATGCCTCATACTAATCTACAAGTTGATCAGTGTTCCTACAGTGGAAATCCAAGACATGTTTGCCAGCAGTTGATTATAGCTGAGGATGTAGCTGTGTCTGTGAAACAAAAAGAATGATTAGTGAAAGAAGTTTACAATAAATTTGATACAAATAGTGCTCTATGAAGTGATAATTTTGCTTCATTATGTATTGTCTCCAGTTTTAATTCATACTGTCACCCGAATATCGGAAGGCCCGATAGAACCAGCTGGCAGGTACGGTGAGAGATGGGAAGCATTCAGCCCACCCCTACCCATGTGACTGGGTGGTGCTCGCTGAGGGGGTGGGGAGAAAAGTACAAGTCACTATACCTTCTCTTTCCCCTCCCACTGACGTCTGGAAAAACCATGATGATTCGTTGAGCCTCGAAACTTCCAGACACTGTGATGTGTCTATATAAGCGATGCATTGGACGAGTCAGTCAGTTTTGAATCTTCGAACTGTTTCAGTGTTTTAAGGCAAGGCGAGTAGTGAGTGTGGTGTGGACCTGTGACAGACGAACTGGTGAATTACAATTGTGAGTGTTGCGTAATTGTGAGTGCTACATAATTGTGTGTGGGACTTGTAAGTGTACCAAGTGTAATTCGGTGGAAATAAAGAACATTTGAACTTGTGTAAGTTGGACTTTTAATTCCGCAAACCTACAAAGTCGCAATATAATAAGACAAAAGTAATTTGTAGAAGCCTAAATATACCTGTGTTACTGCTGATGAGTTCAGTGAATGTACTAGGTAGTAACTGTTAAGCATAAAGTAATTTGTTATTTGTGTTCACTACACACCTACAAACAAGATTTGAGACAGAGTGGGAAACATCATTAATAGTGGCAACCACAACATAGCCAGCATTATAAAACTGATGCAGACCGTTCTAGTGCAATTCTTGCAACAATGTTGATATAGTATCTTCACATTCCAATAGCAGATGTAACAGTACAGCTTTTAACTTAAGCATGTGGACAAAATCAACCCTTTTTTGTATTTGGGATAAAAGGAACTGCAAATAATCTTTATTTTGAGTAGTTATTATGATTTACATTTGTGTTTCAGGCACATGAAATGCTGCTGCAAGAAATGGAAATAGTTAAGCAAGGAATGGGCCATGGAGATCTTTCTCTTGAGTCTTACACACAAGTATGGGAGGAATGCCTTGCTCAGGTAAGATATAGGCTCAATGACCTTTCAGGTTTTGTGCTCTAGAAACACATTTCATTCATTCAGGTAATAAAATCTATTTGTCACTTAAGTTTTACAAGTAGTTTATTCCAGAATTCACTGAAAATTAATTACAATGAAAACCAACACAAAATTAATTCATTACCGTAGAAATGTGAAATACATTGTAAAGAACTTACATGAGATATAACACCATAATTTATAATTATTCAAATTATCCTGTATATATCAAAGATAAGTGAAATTAGTCACTAATTATAATTTATTGAATTATCACAAAAGTAAATCAAGAAGATATTGACACACTGTTTTTTCACAGGACATGTTTTAAGCGCTTTTGCTCTCATCAGCTGGAACTCAACTGATGAGAGCAAAAGCTCTTGAAACATGTCCTGTGAAAAAACTGTGTTAGTGAAGCAGTGTGTCAATATCTTCTCGATTCACTTTTGTGCTAAGTTGTGCTTCACTGTCTCTACGCTTCTTTCAATTTTATACTTTGAGTTATTGAATTATATTTGTTTCATTGTCAGTATCTTTAGTTTTTTTACTTTTATGTGGTGATAGATTTACAAAGCTGTATGCATTCACTGACTAACCAAATTTCAAAATTTAAAACTTCGTTGAAACTTTAAAAATAATATTATTAAATTTTAGATGAGTCGCATTTTTTAACACATCTGCTTCACTTTCGTACCTATTTTGAGGACATGTTTCGCAAATCTTCGCTTGCATCTACGGCTCTTGTGCGACTGACGCTAGATCCAGCGGTGTGGGTAATTCTGGGGTTGTTGCTGCCATCTGTTGATTTAGTGATGAACTGAAATGTGGGATTCTCTTCTAGCGGGATTTCAAAGTTCATTAGTTGGTTTTTATGTTTTTCTATGTATATCCTCTCCCATATGACGAGTTCACTATGTTTTTGTACGTATTTTAGTAATTCTGTGCTATCTTCAATTTCATGATTTTCAGACCAGAAATGAGCTGCTATTGCGGACTTATCAATATTTTTGTATCTTAAGTGCCTGAAGTGTTCTTTCTTTCTAGTGCCTATGTTCCTTTTTGTCCTTCCTATGTAAATTTTCTCACAGTCTTTACACTTAATTTTGTAAATGCCTGACTTTTCCTCTGGTTTTATCTTATCAGTATTATTACTGTGAAGTAGGTTTTTAATGTTGTAATTGTTTTTTTGGTGCCAATGTTATATTGTATTTCTTGAATATTTTTTGGAACTTTTTTGTGGCCCAGGGGTGGTAAGTAAATTTAGCAAATCTAGTTTCTTGTTTTATTGGTGTGAGAGCTGTGATCTGTTTTAATTTCTTTTGAAGTTTGAATAATTTTAGTTTTTTATCTACAAGGTTTTTTCCATATCCGTTTTTAATTGCAGTTTTTAAGATTTGATGGTATTCGTTTTGATATTCTTGCTGGCTGAGAGGTAGATTTACTAATCTGTGTGTCAGACTGTTGATGGTTGCATGTTTGTGTGGAATTGGGTTGAAACTATTTGCTTTGATGTAATTATCTGTGTGTGTTGCTTTTCTATGAATGCCAAATTCTAGTTTTTCATTGCCTTTTTTGATTTTAAGGTCTAAAAAAGGTAGAGTACAGTCCTCTTCAGTTTCTACTGTGAATTGTATGCTGGGTTCTTGCAGGTTGAGTAGTTTCAAAGCATCATCTATTAGTTTGTAGGGCACTATTGCAAAGATGTCGTCTACGTATCTGTACCATGTTTTAAACATATGAGGGAAGGCTTTAGTAATATGTGTTTCGAAAAAGCTCATGTATAGATTGGCCAAAAATGGTGATAGCGGGCTTCCCATAGCTAGTCCTGAAATTTGTTTGTAATATTTTCCATCGAAGACAAAATAATTTTGATGTATACATAATTCAGTCATTGCCACATATTCTTCTATTGCATTGGCATCTAGGTTTATAGAATTTAGCCATTTTTTCAGTTGAATCAAAAGTTTGTCTAATGGAATGCTAGGGAAGAGGGAGCGGACATCAAAGGATACTAAAGTGTCATGAGGTTTTAGTTTAAGATTTTGAATTTTTTCTACCAGGTCTAAAGAGTTTTTTATACTCAGAGTATGGAATTGTGGAAAGGACTGAAATTTTTTGGTTAGCCATTTTGCCAGAAGGTAAGTAGGAGTGTTTATATTATTTACAATGGGTCTCATGGGTATGTTGGGTTTGTGTATTTTAGGCAAACCATATATTCTTGCAAGGGTAGGGTTGTCTGGTTTGATAGTTTTTTGTTCTGTAGTTGTTAAAATTTTACTATTAATGATGGTTTTTTGTACATCTTTTATGCAATAAAACATTTGAAACAAATTCAGATAATTAAATCTTTAAGGAAAAAGGATGTAATCTTCTCAAGGGCTGATAAAGGGAACAAAATAGTAATCTTAGATACAGCTACATACAAAGAAAAAATGTTAGAGTTACTACAACAAAAAGAATTCCAGGAAATAGATTCTAATCCACTCAACCGATGCATAAAAGATGTACAAAAAACCATCATTAATAGTAAAATTTTAACAACTACAGAACAAAAAACTATCAAACCAGACAACCCTACCCTTGCAAGAATATATGGTTTGCCTAAAATACACAAACCCAACATACCCATGAGACCCATTGTAAATAATATAAACACTCCTACTTACCTTCTGGCAAAATGGCTAACCAAAAAATTTCAGTCCTTTCCACAATTCCATACTCTGAGTATAAAAAACTCTTTAGACCTGGTAGAAAAAATTCAAAATCTTAAACTAAAACCTCATGACACTTTAGTATCCTTTGATGTCCGCTCCCTCTTCCCTAGCATTCCATTAGACAAACTTTTGATTCAACTGAAAAAATGGCTAAATTCTATAAACCTAGATGCCAATGCAATAGAAGAATATGTGGCAATGACTGAATTATGTATACATCAAAATTATTTTGTCTTCGATGGAAAATATTACAAACAAATTTCAGGACTAGCTATGGGAAGCCCGCTATCACCATTTTTGGCCAATCTATACATGAGCTTTTTCGAAACACATATTACTAAAGCCTTCCCTCATATGTTTAAAACATGGTACAGATACGTAGACGACATCTTTGCAATAGTGCCCTACAAACTAATAGATGATGCTTTGAAACTACTCAACCTGCAAGAACCCAGCATACAATTCACAGTAGAAACTGAAGAGGACTGTACTCTACCTTTTTTAGACCTTAAAATCAAAAAAAGGCAATGAAAAACTAGAATTTGGCATTCATAGAAAAGCAACACACACAGATAATTACATCAAAGCAAATAGTTTCAACCCAATTCCACACAAACATGCAACCATCAACAGTCTGACACACAGATTAGTAAATCTACCTCTCAGCCAGCAAGAATATCAAAACGAATACCATCAAATCTTAAAAACTGCAATTAAAAACGGATATGGAAAAAACCTTGTAGATAAAAAACTAAAATTATTCAAACTTCAAAAGAAATTAAAACAGATCACAGCTCTCACACCAATAAAACAAGAAACTAGATTTGCTAAATTTACTTACCACCCCTGGGTCACAAAAAAGTTCCAAAAAATATTCAAGAAATACAATATAACATTGGCACCAAAAAACAATTACAACATTAAAAACCTACTTCATAGTAATAATACTGATAAGATAAAACCAGAGGAAAAGTCAGGCATTTACAAAATTAAGTGTAAAGACTGTGAGAAAATTTACATAGGAAGGACAAAAAGGAACATAGGCACTAGAAAGAAAGAACACTTCAGGCACTTAAGATACAAAAATATTGATAAGTCCGCAATAGCAGCTCATTTCTGGTCTGAAAATCATGAAATTGAAGATAGCACAGAATTACTAAAATACGTACAAAAACATAGTGAACTCGTCATATGGGAGAGGATATACATAGAAAAACATAAAAACCAACTAATGAACTTTGAAATCCCGCTAGAAGAGAATCCCACATTTCAGTTCATCACTAAATCAACAGATGGCAGCAACAACCCCAGAATTACCCACACCGCTGGATCTAGCGTCAGTCGCACAAGAGCCGTAGATGCAAGCGAAGATTTGCGAAACATGTCCTCAAAATAGGTACGAAAGTGAAGCAGATGTGTTAAAAAATGCGACTCATCTAAAATTTAATAATTTTTCGCTTCACTGTGGTGTTCCAATACAGTTGAATCTCGATAGATTTAAAAATAATGTTTTTCAAAATGACTAGTTCATGTGTGAATGTGACCAGCTTTAATAATTTGTTATCTTATTCTGTGTTATGGTTATCTGTCCAAAAGTGTTATGCTACAGCTGATTTATCATTTGTTCAAAATTTGTTAGTTTGAAGCTCTTTCATCTAATATTCAAATTCCTTTTTGTGTTTCCCATGTAAGATTTTTCATCATCTTTACAATTTCTTTGATAGTTATCCAATTTAATTTGTATTTAAAAAACCCAAGCATGTGGACAGTTATATTAACAAAAATAAGGCAACTCATTTTCACTTCAGTAAGCTTGATACACCGTCTTAATAGGGTACCTTTGTGTAAGAAAGAATATTTGGAAGAATACCATAGCATTCTCACCATTACAAAATCAGTGGTTTCAAACCTGCATCTATAGTTAAAATGATTGAACAAGATGTAAAGAAAGTTATTCAGATGACATCTTTAGACAGAATAGATGAAAACGACTGAAATATATGAAGTTCATCTTCCTTCTCTGGTCCTTTAAAAAGTTTGAAAGAATTTTTGAAAACATTAATATTAAGTTACCACCATAGAATAAATATACTTAGATCAGCTTGTAGAATAAACCACTAAAAACCATACCATGCAAACTGAAATAATATAAATTCACAGTGACATTATTTATACGTTCAACCTGTTTTACCTCATCACAACCACACGTGGGATAAGAGATCTCATCATTTATGACTGCAGCAAATTGTTACCAAATGGCATAATTTCAGCAGCATATAACTAAAGTAATACACTAAATGACAACAGAATGTGTGCAATACTAATAACTTCACCCAAGATCATGAAAAACTTTATGTTCCAAAGACAAAAGGAAATTTGAATATTAGATTGAAAGAGCATCAAAGAAACAAACCTTAAACAAGCAGTTGTATCATACCATTTGTAGGTAAACTCTGTCCAGCAGAGAATAAAGTAGGCATAATCATATCAGTTGTTTGTATCAGTCTGCTCGTCCATGCAAATGTAATGATAGAATGTCCTAATAGAACATTGAATTTTATTACGTGATACGTAATATGTACTTTTTGCTACAACACATTTATTTGATGTATTTTTAAATGCCATGCAGCACAAAGTTATGGAAATGAGTAGCTATTATGCAAACACATTCCATTAATCTGGGTTGGACAGCAGTTTAATACCATACAAATCAGACGTTTGTGTGTTGCTCAATTCATCATCACCCAGATTTATCATGCATTTTTCCATTACAGCATCAATAATACTCTCCAAGACTCAAATTTGTTGCTCTTCCCTAATCATGTTTCGAACACAAGCATTCCACTTTTTGGATGTTAACAGAGAATGCTCCGTCAACCAGTTTATACACATCTTGTTTGAAGCTCATGTTATTCATGGTAACATAACCCTTAACCTGACTCCTCTCTATACGTGAATTCAGGCTATGAACGATACTAGGTGGAAGTAGAGTTAAGGTAGAGTGTGTGGGTATGGGAAGTGGTGCAGGTGACCAAGAACAAATCCCCTTTTAGCTGTACTCTTTCCCCTGTCCAATAAAAGGACATTTCCTATAAAAATTCTTCAATTGCTGAGTGCCACGCACTCATACTATGAATTATTGTATTTTCATTCACAGCACTGTCATTAACCAATTCTAATTCACCACTGATATGTCTATGCACTATCCCATCTCTTTGCTTGAATCTATCATGCCAACCATTGGAAGCAGAAAAATAATGTCCAGTTCATAGACTAGAGGAGGGAATTTCTGGAGATTTGGAATATCTTTTTGATTTAGGTTGGAATTTGCATTATATTTCTACAGAAATTTTAATTTCTTGCTTCCAGAGAAACATTTACAGTTTGCCATTTTGTGCCTGTACTATAACTTTCTACATACTGCATAAAATTCAAAGAAAGACTAAGGAAAGAAACTTAAAGTAAGCCTTTTGAAATTGCAAATTCCTTTCCTGAAAAGGTCCAATGTTGCATATCAGTTTTCCAGGTAAAACACTCAACCTAGTCACACAGACTATTTTCTCACAATACTTTTAAAACATAACACATTTTGCAAAGTATGTATGTATTTACCCATATACAATACACATTTTTATTGATCTTTTATTTAAAAAAAAAAAAAAGAAGAAAGAAACCAATAGTGGGATTTGGAAGCATTATAAAGGATAAACTAAAGTTTGGTTGGCCATTCTCCAGCCCTGACATTTCAAGCAGATGAACATGCGTATTTTAAATAATTTCATGCATTTGCAGATCATTACTTCATAAATATATGTGGACAATATACATATACATGATCACAAAATAGTTGCATATGGAGACAATATAACACTTACCTTTACCGTAAAAGTAAAGAAGTTACTTAAAAAAAGTAACAAAAAGCTATGTTTACTGAAATTGGCTGTTGAACAACTTATATTCAGTCCAGTGGAAAGATGCCACAATCCTCGAAAACCTAGTTCTTTTAGTACTTAGGCTGGTTTTTCCACCGTCAAATAAGCCAGCTTCCTTTAGAGAACACAGCCGCTTTGCACAAGTGGGAAATTTCTTTCTCATATATGCTGATACACATGCCGCCTTATAGCATCCTTTTGAAAATCATCAACTAAGCTTTTGGGCTGCCTCATGGCCTTTCCTTTCCCGGTGTATGCAGAACTGCAGACAGCATATTTAAATCAGCTGGGCACTTTTCTTGGACACGGTCTTCATGGTGGTTTTTCCCACGTTCAAGGTGTCACAAACTCTATCCACCACCTTGGTAACAGGTAGTAGGAATCCACCAATGTCTCGCTCCCTCCGAGTACTCACAAAGCTTGAATATAAATTCATGGCTTTGACTCTTTTAAGAGACAATTTTTTTCTTGAATTCTGACAAACCAATAGTTATATTATTATAATAGTGATAATAATAGAACTTACAGACACTAAAAATTGGAATCCACGCATGCACAAAATAGCAAACTAACCACCAGCGCAAGCACCAAAAGCAGTTGGAGCCACGTGGTACATACAAAATTAAAGTGGCAACACAGTGTTGGACTTGGATGCCATGCCTAGCAGCGACAACGCTGATTGGCGCTAGCAGACAGTTTTAACTTCCTGACCATATCAGATGTAGAAACTCCCAGTACTACCAACAAAGCAGTTAGTACGCATTAAAGGTGTGAAAGAAATATTCGAATAGAGTGGTGGTGTAATGAGTATCTTGCATGATAATGAAATTTCAAGTTAGATTTCAATATTTTAAGGCTAATATAGTCCTAGATTTTCATTCTAAAGATAATTTTGAGGATATGTTTTCAATTACTTATTATTGTATGTAGGTACTACTAACCTTCCCCCTCCACCTCTTGCAAGCGCAAAACGTCAGGGCTGGAGATCCAATGGCCATACTGTATATATAATAATACAAATGTCCATGAACTTTACAGATAGGGTCTAATAAATGGAATAGCATTATAATTGGGAATGTAATTGGGGGTTTTACTGTATGTTGCAGAGATGTATATGTCCAACATGGTGATCAAGCGTGAAAACAATATTTTGATTTCCTTACATACAGCATTATATCCATTGGACAGTGCCTGTCAGACTTCACAATTCAGTTACATAAACTTATTTATGCTGTTCTGTGTAAAATAGGATTGAAGTTGCTCCAAATAGAAACATAAATAATGTAAAATTACCAGTGACATATATTTTAATTGCTATAATATAATTACCACCAATATTCAAGTAAGCAAAACTCTCACATGTAAGACAGTCTGGTGATCTGGAACTTTTTACACCATAACTTATTTTTCAGTGAGTCAGCAACATTTTTAAATGCATTTTCTCCCCCTCCACTTATATTTATTTATTAAGACTAGTTTCTCCTTCCTATGATCAGTTTTATTGTCTAATTTCATTCCTCTGGATGGTTTGGTTGTACTTGGAATTGTGCTACCCTTTGATGTGCTAGTCATCAACAGTGGGGATTTCAAAATTCATAACCTTTTCTTAATTCTTGATGATAAAGATAGGTAACATTTTGAAATTCTCCCCAATTATGTCATTTGATTAACCAGAAGAACAGAAGGTAACACAATGCCAAGTAGGACCATACCACCCGCAGAAATGTTAATCAGCCTTAAACTCTATAATGAGGAAGATGGCTGCAGAAGCTAGTCTTAATAAATAGATGCAAGATACAGCACAGATTCTTATGACTGTCCATTGTCTTCTCTTTTATTTACATCATTTTAACATCATTTTGAAAAATTAAATAGTATGCTGCTGCAGAAAAATGTTTAATAACATACTTTCATTTTATAATATTTGATAGGTGCTGTTCCTCCCAAGTCAGAACAGGTATACTCGTGCAAATTTGGCCAGTAAGAAGGATCGATTGGAGTCCCAGGAGAAGCGCTTGGAACAAAACAGAGGACACATGACACGAGAGGCTAAACGTGCAGCAAAAATGGAAAAGAAACTCAAAATACTTACAGGAGGTTATCAGGTCTGTTCATTTTTCTTTCATTTAAAACTTAAATAGTAATATAAATATGTTAATCAAAATAGAGCATATGCTAATTCTAATGGTCGTTTGTTTTGGTTTAGGCCCCGAGAGATGAAAAATGTATAAATATGTGGTTTAAAAATCGATATGCACATGTTAAAATGAATAAGAAAGGAAATTGTTAAAATTCAGTAGGTCATGAGATGACGCAACATGTAAGTGATGTGATTTTATGATTGGTAGTTTTAGGAATAAGATTGTATAATGTGTGATGTGGACCAGTAAAAATTAAGTTTGATTGCTAGTGATGGCAACTAGATAAGGAAAAATCAATAATTTTGGTAAAACAGCTAGGAAAGAAAGTGTCTTTTGATGGAAGAACGTTATGGTGAACAGACGTAAAGTCAGTGATGTGAAAGAGTAAAAGTTGTATAAGAGTTAATATCCATTTTCTGTTAATTGTAATCAAGGTATGCAATACTATTGTCAAGTTTTATACGAAAAATTGTATAATACAAATTAAACTGAACATCGTGATTCTTGTAAAGTTAAAAGAATTTATTGGTTTCGGAGTTTATCTAGAAAATGTATCCTTTCATTCGCCACCACGTCTCAAAATTAAGAGTATTCATAGGTCAGATTGAAGCAGATATGAGGATTTTAGATACATCGATACATCAGAGTGCCAGATTGGTCCAAGAAGAATTAGCAACTCATGGCTTCATCATCACCATCCAGGAAAGCTGAATACAATCCACAACCCCAGCGACAATGCAGGATGACATCAGGTGAGAATAATCCTGTTCCCCACTCTCGCCACAGACTCCGAAAACACCATCCTCACCATAATCCTGATACACCATAATGTTGCTGAAGATAGGAACTACATATCAACCCAGCAATTTATGAGAAATAAAAGTAGTGGTCAGAGACTTTGCCTCCATCATCAACCGGCCATCGACTTCCTTTAAATTTAATTTATTATAAAAACACTGTTTTCAACCCTTCCAAGAAAGGAATTGTAAAAGTAATATGATACGGAAGTATGTATCTGTAATATTTTTGCATAAGTTACATAGCTGGGAAGACAGGTAATGGAACAGAAGTGAGATTTACAGTAGGAACAAGGTTAAAAAGTGAAATGGAGTAATTGGAACTGAAATGTATGTGGGACCATGATAAAATATGGTGTGAAATGAAGTCAGCTGGTTCTGCTAATCCAGTCATGGCACAATGAACTAAAGTCGCAGTCACCTAATACATTCCATATTCTAAACAAGTAAATAATTGGCTCATTAAATTTGTACCAAAGATACAGTTATATCATAATGCTATACAGTGTTACCAATGTTTAAGACTACCATTACTATGCAACTTCAATTTGTACCTAGTCTTATCTCGACAGCCACATGTAGGAAGCAGCAACATAATTAGAGAGCGAGAGTAAATAAAAGACAAAAGGAGGTATAACATTTGCAGAAAAACAAATCCCGGCCATGGCATTGAATTTTTCATGTTGACTCTATCAAAAATCTTAGCCTATATATGGCTAGTATGACGAAATGATTAATTTCCTTCAATTAACTAAAATAATAAGAGTTAAATGATGAAGCCTGGGACTCAAGTACAGTATGTGCGCGATAAGAAGTGCGATCTGATTCCAAGTCCTCATTCGGTACGTTTTGTTTATCTCTGTAAACGAAACTACAGAAGAAAGCTGTTAGAATAATAGCAAATGTAAATAATAGACAGACATGTAGAAACCTATTTAAAGAACTAAAGATTTTAACTGTTCCATGCATATATATCTATGAAAGCATAAAAACCATTGTACATAAAAGACACCAAAGGAATTGCAATATACACACTTACAGTTTGAGAAATAATGAGGACTATTACAGAACAACACTAAGAGGAACACTGAATAACCGAGCAGTAGAAATGGTAGGAAGGGAGTTATTCAATAAGTTACCAAGTGATATAAAAAACATTAACCAAGTAAAAGAAATGATGAAAACCATAAAAAAGTACTTAACCGAAAAGGCATTTTATAGTGTAGAGGAATTTAAATATCGAATATGTAACTAAGATTAATTGTATATAATGTAAATAGTTTATATTATGACGTGTCCCTTAAATTGTAATTAAGAGGATGAAAATGAATTGAATTGAATTGAATAGATGACTGTTGTTCTTAATGTAACAGTTTCAACCCAAAACAACACCAACATGCCATTTTCAACAGTTTAATCTTTTGGATGATCAACTTTCCACTAAACAGAGAAGATTATCAAGAAGAATACCTACACATAAAAAAAGTAGCTATATCCAACTGTTTCAACCCAAATTTAGTAGACAAAACAGTTAACAGACTCAACAAAGCTAAGAAAATAAAAGAAACCACCACCCTAGAACCTACAGGAGAAAAAGAGAAAAAAAATTTTAAAAAATTCACCTTCCACCCATCAGCCTATAACAAATTCCAAAAAATCTTCTCAAAACACAACATAACTCTTGCACCTCAAAATAGGTTTAATATTAGAAATTTGTTAAAAGGCCCTCCCAAAAATTCAATCACTACCAAAGAAAAACCAGGAATCTATGAGATCAAATGTGAAACTTGCCCTAAAATTTATATAGGAAAAACAAAAAGAAATATTAACATCAGAACTAAAGAACATAGAGAAACATTAAAAATGGTGAAACAGAAAAATCAGCAGTGGCTTTTCATTTTTTGAATACTAGACATGACATCAATTTGGAAACATCTCTAATAAAATACGTTAATCACCCCATAGACCTTTCCGTATGGGAAAAAATCTTCATTAACAAAAATCGTCATAGAGTCATGAATTTTGAAACTCCACCACCGGACATCTTTGACAAGTACATCACGCCATCTATTGACAATACGGAGAAAGAAGAAACCACTACAACTTGCACTAGTCGAGTATCAGCTGAGGATAGGAGCAAGAGCTCTTGAAACATGTCCTGTGAATAAACAGTGTGAGTGAAGCAATGTGTCAATATATTCTCGATTCAATTTTGTACTAATTTGTGCTTCACTGTCCCTACGCTTCTTTCAAGTTTATACTTTGAACCCCCTATCACCTTTCCTGGCCGATCTGTACATGAGTGCATTAGAAATAAGGATCACCAAAGGTTTCCCTTGGATGTTCAAACTCTGGCAACGATATGTAGATGACATCTTTGCAATGGTACCAAAAAAACACATCAGTGATGCACTAAAACTTTTAAATATCCAAGAAAAAAGCATCAAGTTCACTGTAGAAATAGAAAAAGACGAGTATTTACTATTTTTGGATCTAAAAATAATGAGAAATAAAAACAGACTAAACTTTGGCATTTGCAGAAAACCAACACAGACAGACAACTACATAAAAGCTAATGGCTACAACCCAAGATCCTACAAACAGGCAATCTTCAGTAGTTTAGCACACAGACTGGTCAACATCCCTCTTACAGCAGAAGAATACAAAACAGAATGCAACAAAATGATTGACTTTCCCAAATCATTAGTAGACAAAAAAGTGAACTTAGCAGAAAAGAAGAAGCTAGTAAAGGAAACCACAACCCTCTCAGCTACAGAAACTAATATGATATTCAAAAAATTCACTTACCATCCATGGGCCTATGATAAATTCAAAAAAGTCTTCAAAAAACAAAACATTCAACTAGCACCAGTCAACCATTTCTCCTTAAAAAACCTAATTTGCTCAAACATCAAAGATGCCATTCCATCTAACAAAAAATCTGGTATATATCAAGTTGAATGCAATGACTGTAGTCAAATTTATATTGGAAAACCCAAAAGAAATTTAGAAACAAGAGCAAAGGAACACTTTAGAAACATAAAATATAAACAATTAGAAAAATCAGCAGTAGCCATGCATTTTTGGGGAAAAAACCACAACATAAATCCAGAACCAAAACTACTAAAACATACATCAGGAAAACAAGAACTATCCACATGGAAACAGATCTTCATTTCAAAAAATAGGAACAAAGTATTCAATTTCAACATCCCCCAGTAAGATTTGTTCAGCAAGTTCCTTGAACTGCCACCAGAGGAGACCTATGACAAAATATCGTCAACTACACCATGGTCGATGGCCGGTTGAGGATGGAGGCAAAGTCGTTGAAACATGTTCCGGAAACATTTAAAAGTGTTGTTTAGTGTCATTAATCGACTCCCTTTAAATTTAATTTAACATATCACCATGTTAAATAACGAACTAATTTTTACCGCACAACAGTCTGCACCACAACAGCAGCCAATGAGATGTGATAAGGTCACGTGACCGTTAAGAGATATGGGGCAAGCTTACGTGAAACAAGGATTAGATTGTTCTGTAACAAACAAGAAACCGAATGTGCTCTATCAATCAAGATATCACTAGAATTTTCCATTTATCTAACTTTATTTGTTTCGGCAGACCTTTATCTCCGTGCTATCTTAATCAGTTCCTTTGTGTGCACAAACCGCACTATCACAATAACGGGTTTGCAACAATATATATTTTTTCTTGGTTTTTTACCAGACTTATCAAATGACCCTCGTATAGTAAATTGTAGTACAGATGTACATCATTGCTAATACATACAGAACTTTTATAATTATAGACATTCAGTAAAAAATTATGAACAATCCAGGAATAAAGTACAGAGATTAAATATTACTATTTACTCCAATGTGTAAGGACTAGGATACAATGAAGCACAAAATTAATATAATTTTGAGTCGAACTAGTACTCAGTGCTCCACCTATTGCTAGTATTTACCTAGAACGCGTTTTGTTAGGATCTTCCTAACACCATCAGCTGTTGTCGACTAATAGATGTGGGTTTGGTGAACTCCTTGGAGGTGATAGGTGCGTCTCTGTCAGTATCTTGATGAACTTGAAGTTTGGATTTTCTTCAAAGGTAGTGTCAAAATTAAACAATTTTTTTCATATTTCTTAATGAAGATTTTTTCCCACGTGGTTAATGCAGCTGAAAGATCCTAATGAAATGCGTTCTAGGTAAATACTAGCAATAAATGGAGCATTGAGTACTAGTTTGACTCAAAATTATATTAATTACTATTTATGTTGAGATGTATTTTCAAAATATTCTTATAGTGAATAATATGGGTTGTTGAGCAATTTGTCATAAAGTCTAGTATTGTAAAGTCAAAAGTATTGTACAACAGTTGAGTTATTTCATTTGGTAGTGTGCTACATAGTTTTATACTTAACATTTTGAAACTATTCTGTGTTTTGCATAGTCTGTGATAAGGTGTATCTATTTGGTTTGTATATCTAGTAGTATAATTATGGATATCCTGTCTGTAGTGGTAATCAGATGGATTCTTCTTTAGATAAGTACAGTAGCCTATGAAGTGGCACTGTACCAATGTAGCTACAAACTAGTCGGTAAAAAAGGCAGTGAGCTGCTTATGAGCAGTGGGATCTCACATCTACTTTAACTTAAGAAGTTCATTTGGCAATGCTTCAGCTTGACTCTCGAAATAAAGCATTTATTTCTCTATATTTGCTACTGCTTGTGTGTATCTCATACCCGCAGCTGATTCATCAACACTGTCTGAATTTGAATACTCTTCATTTTCAGTAACACTGAATGATGCAATAATGCCTGCCTCTGTAATCAGTTTATTATCTCCGTCATCGTCAATGTATTCATCAGTATTTTTAAAAACGTTTATGAAATCTTCTTCAACACTTACTTTTTCTTCTTTTTAATCATTTATTTCTGGCAAGTCGCACACACCAGGTCACAACTTTCTCCAAGCTTTATCAAAGTTTCTTTTCCAACCTGGTCCCAAGTAGGTGGGATGAGTGCAATGAATTTTCCCATTGGCAAGCGAATTTGAATAATGTACCTCCCGAGAACAGCAATTTATCGTCTGTAAAACAAGTCTTCATTTACTACGCCAAACTTTTTTTTTTTTCAAAACTGGTCAGGTTAAAGAGGTCTAGGTTAACGAGATTTTACTGTAGAAAGTTTTATAATGGATATAAAAATTATTTGTGGTTGGTTTATTGACACTCGTCACTTACTTTTTCATATATTTATGAGAGACTAGTTTCAAAGGCCCTGGCCTTTTATAATGGAGTTACATATGGCAGTGTAAATGACAAATAGTATGCTTTAAGCACAGATTTTACTGGATGCAATTGTTGCAATTTACTGGTGGTAATAACATTATTTTAAAGTAAGATTTCCATTAATATTTAACAGCCAAAGCAAATGAGCAAAATGGTGATTCTCGCTTCTTAACCCTTTCTGAGAAAGTTTTGCCCCCTTTTCTCCTTTATTTACTTTTCCTCCCTACTTATATCACTGGTTCCCACTTACAACCATTTCAGTTTTACGTATGTTCCTCTTTTTTTAACCTTTCTCTACTCTTTAGCTCCTGCTTCCATTCTATCATCCTAATCCTTTCTGATTTTGTCATCCTCTTTGTACACTATGATTTAGTGTATTTCTTCATGTGACAAGTTGACATCAGTTTGCAAGATCCTGGATCCTGGAGACCTGTCTTTGGCTGCATATGTCACTAATGCAGAGATTTTGTAAACTATTAAAGTGTCAAAATTTTGTGTTTTAAAACAAATGCAACTCAGCAAAGGAAAGTTAAACCAAATCAGACATGCTCTTTACATGGTGACATTTGGGGATGAGGACTGAAGGAAGCATAAAGCTTATGACAGCTCATTTAAAACTGTATTGTTTTAAGCATATAATGTTTGGATTCAGTTGCTGGATTGATGAGTTCATGGTTCAGATTCTCTTTCTATGAGTAGGAGTCAAGAGAACTATTACAACTGCAGCATACACCCTTTACTGTTACTATAGGTTGTGGTTCCAGTAACTCCTGTAATTGAGGTATGTGAGTATTGTTTGTATTGTATTCTCATTGGTTTCTGAAAACAACCAGCATGGCAATACAAATTATAAAAGTGAACTCTTTCTCAGATTTCCTGAAAGTCATGGCAAGTTACTTCATAAATGCCTAAGTGATAATTTGTCAAGAGACATTTGGAATATCTGTAACTCGGACTTTTAATTCTACGAACCCACAGTCACACGTTCCCAACTTCATCCCGGCCTGGACGTCGTGATTGGTGTCCGTTGGATTTAGCAGTCTCACTGGCACCTCCTCTCAGCACGGCAACAATGCCCTGGCTACACATAGTTCATGCACAGACGTCTTCGGGTCCAGCATCATGTTCTTGGTTCGCTAGCCTTCCAGTCACGCCGTCACCACTACCTTGCTTCTCGCGGGGACCACCACGTCTTCCTTCAAGATGACCCTGCAGATTCCCAGGTGTTCTTCGGGTTGCTGGAGTATCACCTCTTCTCCATTGAGCCGCAGGACCTTCCTGCCGACTCCGACCGTCGCCTCGTGGCTCCTGAGGGCATCCAATCCCAGTATCACCTCCTCAGCCACCTTCACGACGAACACCCACAGACGCACGGCACAACGTCCCAAGGTCAACTTCAGTAGAGTCTCCTCCTGCACAGGCAAGGTGTCACCCGATGCCGTCACAAGCTGCTATGGTCGGCTCAGCTTCCTCGTCGGCAAACCCTTGGCCACGTCAGGTCTGATGATGGTCATGGCCGCCCCGGTGTCCACCAGCACACGGCACGGCTTCCCTCTCACCCAACCGTCTGCGATGAGGCTATCATCCATGCGCCGGCTCATGGCGCGCAATGTACTCGAGGGGTTGGTGGTGATGGCGCCGATGTGCCCCTCTCCACGACGGCCCTTACTTGTTTTCTGGCTGCTCTTCCTGGTGTGGGCAGTCTCGCTTCAGGTGTCCCGGCTGTCCACACCCCCAACACAGGCCACTAGGTCTTCGCTGGCGCCCCTCGACTGGTCTTCTGTCTCCATTATAGCGGATACTCCTTGTTCTGGAAGTCGGGGTAGCTGTCACCTTGGCCGCCTCCATCCTCAGTGCTGCCGTTAGCGCCTCATGGATGGTTTTGTAATCGCTGAACATTAGGCGCTGACAGATCTCCGTGTCTCATACCCCGTCGACAAAGGTGTAGGCAGACTCTCGGGATACGCACTCTGGTGGGAGGTCAACTAAGGCTTTACTGGCCGGCTGCTCGATTGCCAGGGCGAACTCCTGCAGTGTCTCCCCTGGCTGATGTGACCTTGACTTCAGCTGGCTTCGATACTCTGTGGCTAAGCGGTGGTTTCAAAAGCGGTGCTCCAGGTCTCCCAGATGTCCTTGGGCGCCACCGCTGTCTGGACTGCGTTCAGTACTTCCGCAACCCGTCCCTGGAGGCTGGTTATTAACTTTGTGGCCTCTTCCTCTGGTGACCATTTGTTGTGCTTGGCCACTGATGTTGATGTTGATGTTTATTTATCTCCAACTGTAAAGCCCTTTACATGGATCGTCAATTTGTATATACATAAAATAAATACAATGATATTTACAAACATGTTTATAAAGATGAGAAGTGTAAATAGCATATTCTACCTCATCTGTTTATATTCTTCCACAGAGTAAAATACTTTCTGTAATAAATAAGTTTTGACAGCCTTTAGTTTTGTTTTCCCGTTTGTTATCTGTTTGATTTCAGCCGGTAGGTGGTTATACAAATCTTTGATGCTATTTTCTATGCTTTTATTATTTAGGATACCAGTAAGTCTGTTTCTAAAATAATTTTCTTTTGTTCTGGTGTTATGTTTATGGATGTTACTATTTTTGTTTTGATCATAACTTTTTAATGTAAGTTTGATACATTCATATATATATAATGAAGGTAATGTTAAAATATTTAGTTTTTTAAATGCATTTCTTCATGTGTCTCTTTTCTGTATTCCTGCCATCAAACGTATTGCTCTTTTTTGTAATCTAAATAGTCTTAAAGCTAAAGTTTTTTGTACTGTGCCCCATAATACAATCCCATAGCTCAAGTGAGAGTGAATGAATGCATAGTATGTTTGTTTAATACATTTTTTATCTATTATTTGTATTGTTTGTTTTAAGATATATATACCTGAATTAACTTTTTTTATTACTTTTTGAACATGTCCATTCCATTTCAGTCTGTTGTCTATTACTAATCCTAAGAATTTTGTTTCATTTACCTGTTGAATTTCTTTGTTTCCTATTGTTAACTTTATATTTGTCTGTTTTTTGTTATTAAGACTGATTTGTATCCACTCTGTTTTGTTTGTGTTTAATATCATACCTAGGTTTTCTAAATGTCTGTTTACTTTTACTAGTAGAGTATTTGCCCTATTTTGTACTTCTATTTCTGTTTTTCCTGTTACTAAAATCGTGGTGTCATCTGCATAGCCTATTGCTATTCCCCCTGCTTCTTTTATTACTTGAAATAAGCTTTTTATATACAGTAGGAATAAATATGGTCCTAATTTTGAGCCTTGGGGCACTCCATGTGTTACTTTTTTGAATGATGATCGAAATTTCATTAACTTTCCATTTAAATCATGTATTATTTCCACGCATTGTTCTCTATTTTGTAGATAGGAGCCAAGCCATAGTAGTGGTATGCCTCTGATTCCATAGTTTTCCAATTTTGACATTAAGATTTCTATGTTAACGCAGTCGAAGGCCTTGGAAAGATCAAGGAAAATAGCGACTACATATTCATTTCTATTTAGGGCATTTATAATAATGTCATTTCCTCTGCAAATTGCTTCTACTGTAGACTTTTTCTTTTGAAACCCAAACTGAAATTCTGATAAAATTTGAAATTTTTTGCAAAAGCTTTGTAACTGTGTTAGAAATAATCCTTCTACTATTTTAGAGAAAGTTGAACATAAAGATATTGGTCTATAATTTTCCATTATTAAATTTGAGTTTTTTTTCTTATAAATTGGTCTGACCACAACTTGTTTTAATTTCTTTGGAAATATTCCAGAACTAAAAGATTGATTGGTTAAGTGAGTAAGTACATCTGTAATTTCGTATTTGCAATATTTAACCATTTCATTTGTAAATTCATCCAGTCCACTGGATCTTTTGCATTTTAATGCATTTATCTGTGAAATAACTTTACCCTCGTTAATTTTACTAAGCACCATTGAATTACATACTTTCTTTTCCTTTATTGGTACATACTGAGTTTGTTTTATTCCTAATTTTTTTACAATATTTATATAGTGTTCATTGAAGTGATTTGCTATTTTTATGGGATCTTGTATCACTTGGTTGTTTACTTCAATGAACATATTTCCCTGCCATTTTTGTTGATTTTCCTTACGTGTTGAATTTACAATGTTCCATGTAGCTTTAATTTTATTTTCTGCATTTTTTATTAATTTTGCATTATGTAACCTTTTTGCTTCTCTTATTACATTATTTAAAATTTTATTGTATTTTTCTATGTAATTATAGGATTTAGCATCAATATTTGGGTGCTTTAGAGTGTTAAGAAATTGCATACGCTTTTTGGAGATGTCTATACCTTTAGAGGCCCAAGTGTTTACGTTTTGGTTTTTTAATTTTACTTTGCGAAATGGTACTTGTGCGTCCAAACAATTTCTTGAAATAGTATAAAAGTGGTCAAATGTATAGTTTATGCCTTTTTCGCTGTGTATATCCACCCATTTTATTGCTTGTAGATTTTTTCTTAGAGCTTCTAGTGTAATTTTATTTACTATCCTTTTAGTTTCTATTTTATTATTTGCTTCCTTTTTTTGTTTACCTAGCATTTTAGTTTCGATTAGTTGGCCATAATGATCACTAATTCCCATTTTCACAATTTTGCTACACAACTCTTCTGGCTTTAAATTTGTGTATATGTGATCGACACAGGTTGAGGAATGATTGGTTACCCTTGTGGGTTCTGTTTTAATTAATGTTAAATTGCTTCTTTCTAGTAATTCTAGTAACAGACCTTTCTTTTTACTTACTATAAGTACATCTATATTGATGTCCCCGAGCACAATTATATGTTTGTTTTTTGCTATGCTATATAAACAGTCTTCTAGAGTTTTAAAGAAATCCTTTTTGTTTGCAATTGGTGGACTATACACCCCTAATATTATAAAGTTTTTCTTTTCTAACTTAACCTCAATTGCGGCTAACTCACAACACATTTCTACACTATATTTTTTGCAGTCAATTTCTTTATATTTTAGCCCATTTCGAACATAAATTGCAACTCCGCCACTTTTATGTTCTGCTCTGCAAAAACTGGTACCTAAAGTATAATTTTCATAACTATTTACATTTATTTCTTCAATCTTAAGTCCGTGTTCAGAAAAAATTATTACATCTAATTGCATAGTTAGTATGTGTTGTTCAATTAATGCCCTTTTGTTTGCAATGCTTTGAATATTCTGATGAAGTATTTTAAAATGCTTTTGTTTGAACTTACTTTTTGTTACTGTGTGTTTTTTATAATTAAAACGATTTTGTAAATTTAGGTTAGTACTAACCTGTACCTTATCTCCTTGTACTTGTGTACCTATTTCACTTGTATTTAATATGCTATTTACACTTCTCTTGCTTAGTTTCCCTGAACTTTACATAGGTTAATTACATTTTTCATTATTCTTCCTAGCTTAGAAGAACCTTTTCTGTTTAAGTGCAGCCCGTCTCTTCCAATACAATCACTTCCAATCTGCTTGTCTATGTCTACAAAAACACACTTCAGTTGTTCACACATCCAACGAAGATTTTGATTTACACTATTTGTAAAGTTAAAATTTATATCCCTCCTTTTGATTACGCCATTTATAATAATTAATGTTTTAGGGTACATACGCTTAATACACTTAGTTGCACTATATAAATCTCCCATAACCTCTTCGGAGCAGGTGGCTTGTTTGAGGTCATTTGTACCCACGTGTAAGTATATAAGTTCGGGATTTTTTTGAATACCTGCCCTTTTTTGGTCAATTTGGTCTTCTAGTTGATTGGTCCTAATGCCTCTAAACACTTTCACTTCTGCTGTTCCCCGTAAATCCACGTGTTTAATTATGGAATCGCCCATCACAACCACATCTTGTTTTAACGACACTTTCACTTTGTTTTTCATTTCTTCTCGTTTGTTCCATCTGTACATTGATGCTTTTTCTTTTGCATTCGTTCCATCTCTAACCACTGAAGTTTCCTGATTTGTATCTTCTAACTCTTCTAAATAGCTGAAGCGATTTTTTGTTTGTACTGTTTGTTTTGGTGTAGCTTCACACGGCGTTGCTTTCCGTCTCGATGTTGCACTCTCCCAGATTATGCTTTCCTTTTCTTTAATCTTGTTTTCCAAATCTACTTTTTCTTCTTTTAGTTGTAGAATTTGTTTTTTTGCGTCCTGTAGATCCCTTGTAAGGATCGTAATTATCAGCTGCAGTGATGATATGTTTTCTTCAGCTGCGTCCACATGTCTCGTTTCATGCTTCATCTGCTGATCCCAGTATTTTGTTGCTTTTTGTCTCTCCATTGTGTTTTCCACCGTATCTTCACTTCTGCAGGCACATTTGTAGTTTTTGCTTTTGTTGTAATCACCATATTGCGTATTTTCGATGTTTTTTTTGTTTATTACTCCAAAATTACGGAGCTTCATTTTATAGTGCTGCTGTTGTTCCGCCATCTTCACATCTTCGTCAAACTGGAAGACTAAATAAATAAATTCTGCTTTATTTTTGTCTCGGCATCTAGAAGCTACACCGAGATCTATTTTTAGAATATTAATTAATTTCTTCTTTACAATACAATTTTACATTAAGACATTAAATAGTTTTTGCAGATACATGTTATAATTACATTACAAAAACTAACCTAACTAGCTACTATCAGTAGCTTTACATTTGCAAGGTAAACTAAACGGAAAAGGTATGTAGAAAGAATTTTTACAAACTTTTATTTATTAAATCTCACATTACTGTCCTATTACGTTGTCTAAGTCTCTCAGATCTTCTAATTTGTGGTGACTGATTTCTAACGCCGGCCTGTAGTACTTGGTTATTATGTTCCCTTATACCTTGTTGTTTATATTTCTCCATAATTATAGTGGAAACCTTCCCTGCTGCCGTTTCAAGTATTTTGAAGTAGTTTGTGTTTCTAACTACGTCCCAAACATATTTACTTTCTAGCTGTTTCCTTTCCTGTCGTAAACATTCATCATATTTATGACATTCAAATAGGGCATGTTCTGGAGTGTCTTCTAAATTACATCGATCACGATTACTGGTGTCAGACCTTCCTATTTTCTTAAAGTACACATTATATGGTTCATGTCCCATTAAGTATTGGATACTTAATCTTGTTGGTACTATATCTTTTAATTTTAATCTTCCATTTATAGTGGGATATAATATATAGTGGGATTTATAGTGGGATATATTCTTCTTCCTTGAAGTGATGTATCCCATTCACGTTGCCAATCTCTTAAAAGCTTCCTATTGATTTCTGCTTTATTCCTACAATATTCACCTATAACATGTTCAATTTTTAAGAAATCTTTTCTTTTGAGCCAATAATTTGCTGACTGGAAGACTGGCGGAAGACTTCAAAAGTTGTCGCACTGTCGTATTTAGGAGGTTTGACGTGCGCCGATGTTGTGTCACATCCCGGCGCGTCGACCTTCAAGTCCTTCAACCTCCTGCCGACGATGTCCTCTACCATGGCGTTCAGGGACTTTGTGTTGCTGTCGACCTTTCCCTCCAGGTTGTTAATGCGGTTCACAAGGTCTTCGACGTATTCCACCATGGTGTTCAGGGACTTGGCAGTACTGTCAGCCTTTTCCTCTAGGTCATTGAAGCGGTTCACCAGGTCTTCGACACGCTCGTCCACTTGGCCCATCCACTTGCCCAGTTCCATCACGTCATCCCTCACGCCGGCCAATTGTTCCTCAAATTTGGCGGCAAGAGCCTCATTTGCCACCTTCATTTCCATGGCCAGACTGTCGTTCGCTGCTCTCATTTCTGTGGTTAATTTGGCCTTCATTGCAGTCAGATTGTGATTTGTCATCTCCAACTTTGCGGCCAGGTCGTTATTTGCCGCCTCCGTCTTCGCTGTTAATTTGGCCTTCATTTCTTCCACCTTCTCGGTGATGTTAGCCATCTTCATTTCTTCCATTTTCTGTAGAATCTTTTCCAATGCAGCCTCCATGGTGGTAATGTCTCACTCCTGACACCAATTGTGACTTTGTGGGTTCGTAGAATTAAAAGTCCGAGTTGCAGATATTCCAAATGTTCTTTATTTCCGTAGAAATACACTGTTCAATTCTCACATAACAACATTATGTCACATACACACAGTCTACCAAGGTTGATGACAATAACAATCAGCTCTCGTTACAACACTCTACAGCTGTTTACTATTACTCACGACTCGCTCTTGTTTTACAACTCCCCGCTGGCGTGTCACAATCTCATATATATCTCATTCATAAATTTTAGATATTTCTAAAACGAACCAGAAACCGAATAATCTCTATCAATCAAGAAGTCACTAGAAATTTCCATTTACCTCACTTATCTGTGTCGGTAAGTCTTGTCTCAGTGATACACTGTACGACTGCTATCTTTATCAGTTCCTTTGTGTAAACAAGCTGCGTTTATGCTCTGCGCGAACCTTTTATGTGTGTTGCTGCAACGATAGACTTGTTGGAACAATGAACAGTGTATCTTGCAAACAGCAATTTTGTACAGCAAAATATCCAATTCTTTGAAGTGTGTGTGTGTGTGTGTGTGTGTGTGTGTGTGTGTGTGTGTGTGTGTGTGTGTGTGTGTGTGTGTGTGTGTGTGTGTGTGTGTGTGTGTGTGTGTGTGTGTGTGGTGTTGTGTGTTGTGTTGTTTTTTTTTTAACGCCCGCTTTTACTACATACGGCACCGCAGGTTGTGACACTGATGATACATGAGATGAAGATGGAATGAGATGGCGAGGGAAACCGGAGGTCCTGGAGAAAACCCGCCCTAACACCGTGTTGTCCACCACAAATCTCACTTTGCGGTCACCTGGGATCAAACCCGGGCCGCCTTGGTGAGAACCAAGCGGTCTAACCACTGACCCACGGCGCAGCCTTGAAGGCAGTGTAAAGTAAAATGTTCAAATGATAAGTAAAAGCATTGCTGTTGAACTACAAATTTTACAGTGCAGATGATTTTTTCGGACTTAAAATGTATTGATACTTGGTGGATGCATAGACTTCCACAGTGTATATCTTGATGCTTATCTTTAATATCAGAGAAGGCTGCATCATCTTGCATGAACTTGATGTTTTGTGCATATTGTCGTAAACATCTTCTGGGCTCTTGTCCAATGTTTGTGCTGTCATTCCTGCTTATGTATCAATAGTTCCCTAGTTGCACTGCCCCTTTGCTCCTGATTGGCTGCCTGTCCACCAATCGATGTTCATGTCAGTGTCTCTGTTTTTTGTTGCCACAAAGATCAAATTTGGAAGGAAAATCATGACATTGAACGAGAAATTCACTTACTAAAAAGTGTCCAAGGTCCAGCTGCATTAACCACGTGGGAAAAAATCTTTATAAAGAAATATGAAAGTAAATTGTTTAATTTCGATACTACCTTTGAAGAAAACCCAAATTTCAAGTTCATCAAGATACAGAGACGCACCTATCACCTCCGAGGAGTTCACTGAACCGGCATCCATTAGTCGACAACAGCTGATGATGTTAGGAAGATCCTAACGAAACGCGTTCTAGGTAAATACTAGCAATGAATGGAGCATTGAGTATTAGTTCGACTCAAAATTGTATTAATTTTGTGCTTCATTGTATCATAGTCCTTAAACAACGGAATACTGTTTGGCTATCAAGACCATTATGGACAAGACAAAGGCAACCGACAAGGTGAAGGAAACGGAGGATGGAGAGGTTAGTTCCAAACATTTTACACATTGTAATAGTGCCATAAGCAACCAAAAAGTAAACATCAAACGCTACCTGAAAATTAAAGAAAAAAGGAGGTTCGTTTCACTGGATATAAAGTTCTTAAAGGCTTGTATGAAAAATAAAGTATGCCCAAACTCCGTTAGAAAATATGTGAAAATGAACCGAAACAAAAAACAGCAAACGGCAGCTGAAAAGAAAATAATACAATTAGAAATCTCAAAACACTATAGTAAATTATCAAAATTAGATTTGAACCTCTACGAATTACTTTTGAAATTGTGCAAAACATTTGGAAACATCGTTTGGGACAACTTAGAAAACTGTGCTTTTACGCATATTAACACTCGCATAAACAAAAAAGCACGAAAACAAAATAGAAAAATACAGGGTCTAATCTTGCGGAGAGCAAACTACACGGAATGTCAACCTACAAACAAACATAATCAAAATGAGGTAATTAATCTCTCTCATGAAACTTTCACACATGCAGAAACAGCGTTCTTAAATAAAGGGTTAAAAACGTGCGTAGATTTCTCCGATAACGTAGAAGATTATATAGTTGACATTGAAATAGCTACCGAGGGTCTAAATACTGGGCAGAAACCAGCAATTAGAAGCGAATGTGGAAAAATCTTAGAAAAAATAGAAAGGGAAAGTGGTAAACCCAAACCATACGTGAAAATACTTAAATCTCTGAATAAAAAAGCATGTTGTTTATACGAAAGCAGACAAAGGAAATAAGACGGTCATCATGGACAAACAGGACTACATCTCTAGAATGACAGATTTATTGGCAAGTGCTGAATTCCAGGAAATAAAGTCTGACCCTTTAAATATGTGTGTAAAACAGTTAAATGAAACAATGAAGGATAAAACAATCATACCAAAAGAAATTAAAGTTTAAAACCAGACAATCCTACAGTAGCTAACATATATGGATTACTCAAAATTCATAAAACAGGAAATAAGATGCGCCCAATCATTAACAACATAAACACACCTTGCTACAAGCTATCCAAATGGTTAAACAAAAAATTTAAGGAGCTACCAAAATTCAAAAGCCACAGTATTAAAAATTCATTGGAATTCATCAACAAAACTAAAAATCTACAATTTTCTCTCACCGACCGAATGGTATCCTTTGATGTAATCTCCTTGTTCCCAAGTGTTCCGAGAGACAAACTCATAGAGTACATGCAAACATGGCTTCAGTCCCTACAAATAGACCAAAACGTCATAGAGGAATACCTTCAATTAACCAATATTTGCATTGAACAGTCCTTTTTTACATTCAATAAAAAAATTTTCAAACAAAAATCAGGACTATCTATGGGCAACCCATTGTCCCCATTTTTGGCAGACCTCTTCATGAGCTTTTTGGAAACGCACATCACAAAGGCATTCCCACTAATTTTTAAGCATTGGTACAGATATGTGGATGACATTTGGGCAATAATAAATGAGAAACAAGTGGATGATGCATTAAAACTACTTAATTTACAAAATCCTGCAATAAAATTCTCCATAGAAAAAGAGACAAACAATGAAATCCCTTTCTTAGATTTGAAACTTACCACAAAACATAATAAACTTGAATTTGGCATACACAGAAAGGAAACACACACAGAAAATTTCATAAAATCAGATGGATATAACCCAAGACAACACAAGCATGCTGTTATCAACAGTTTAACTTACAGGTTGGTTAATGTACTTTTAAACAAGATAGAATATAACAAAGAGTACAATAATATCATTCACATTGCAGAATACAATGGATACAGTGCTGAATTGGTCAACAAGAAAATAGATAAATTCAAAAGACAACTAAGATGCAAACAAGTAACTACTCTCTCCCCAATTAGCAATGAAACCTCATACAGAAAATTTACGTATCATCCCAGAGCTACACACCTTTTCCAAAAAGTCTTCAAAGAACACAATATTACTTTGGCCCCACAGAACAAATTTAGTGTACAACACCTTTTGAAATCACATAATACAAAGGAGATACCCACAGGCAAAAAATCAGGAGTGTACCGGATAAATTGCAAGGACTGTGACAAATTCTGCATTGGAAAAACAAAAAGGAACGTGAACATTAGGCTTAAAGAGCACTTTAGGAACATCAGGAATAAAGAAATAGATAAATCGGCAGTAGCGTACCATTTTTGGAAGGAAAATCATGACATAGAACGAGAAATTCACTTACTAAAAAGTGTCCAAGGTCCAGCTGCATTAACCACGTGGGAAAAAATCTTTATAAAGAAATATGAAAGTAAATTGTTTAATTTCGATACTACCTTTGAAGAAGACCCAAATTTCAAGTTCATCAAGATACAGACAGAGATGCACCTATCACCTCCGAGGAGTTCACTGAACTGGCATCCATTAGTCGACAACAGCTGATGATGTTAGGAAGATCCTAACAAAACGCGTTCTAGGTAAATACTAGCAATAAATGGAGCATTGAGTATTAGTTCGACTCAAAATTGTATTAATTTTGTGCTTCATTGTATCATAGTCCTTAAACAACAGAATCGAAGATGAATTTGAGAATTGGTTTATTGAGAAAAATATGAGTCAGCTGGGGAGTTAACTGTTGTATCTGCATTTTGCCATGGAACTCATCTAGTTACAGCAATTATATGAATATGCTAATCCTGGCTATGACATTGAATTTTTCACCCTGATTTTATCTTTGTAACCTAACCCTACATGCAGCATTATCATTCAATGACATGTTTAACTTTATTACAGGAATAACTCTTAGGGATGCTATGAACAATGAAACTATTTGGATAGGTAGAGTCAGGCTTAAAATTTCAATCCCATAGCTGGGATTTGAACTACAGATCTCCCAGTCTGTCCAGTTGCTCTCAACCATTGAGCTACCATGGCCAACATGTCAGCATGCCAACTGACTCGTATTTTTCCTTGTAAACCACTAGGAGTTCTCATATACAATAAGATATGCACCATTTTTGGCAACTTACTATGCTGTAAGTACTTAAGTCCCAGGCTTCACAATTATCATAGTAGTGGTTCAAATCTGGCTATGGCATTGAATTTTTCAGACTGGCTCTACCTATTCAAACTTTAATCTACACACAGCTAGTGTGGGAGAACAATTAATTTCCAATGAAACCATTATTTTGACTGTTTACTTTATGGACCAGGGAATATGAAGGCTGTGTCACATTATGACAGTTGTATGAAATAAATAATAATGTTATCATTCAAAGTATAAACTTGAAAGAAGCGTAGGGACAGTGAAGCACAAACTAGTACAAAACTGAATCGAGAATATATTGACACATTGCTTCACTCACCTGTTTATTCACAGGACATGTTTCAAGAGCTCTTGCTCTTATCCTCAGCTGATACTCGACTAGTGCAAGTTGTAGTGGTTTCTTCTTTCTTCGTATTGTCAATAGATGGCGTGATGTACTTGTCAAAGATGTCCGGTGGTGGAGTTTCAAAATTCATGACTCTATGACGATTTTTGTTAATGAAGATTTTTTCCCATACGGAAAGGTCTATGGGGTGATTAACGTGTTTTATTAGAGATGTTTCCAAATTGATGTCATGTCTAGTATTCAAAAAATGAAAAGCCACTGCTGATTTTTCTGTTTCACCATTTTTAATGTTTCTCATATGTTCTTTAGTTCTGATGTTAATATTTCTTTTTGTTTTTCCTATATAAATTTTAGGGCAAGTTTCACATTTGATCTCATAGATTCCTGGTTTTTCTTTGGTAGTGATTGAATTTTTGGGAGGGCCTTTTAACAAATTTCTGATATTAAACCTATTTTGAGGTGCAAGAGTTATGTTGTGTTTTGAGAAGATTTTTTGGAATTTGTTATAGGCTGATGGGTGGAAGGTGAATTTTTTAAAAAGTTTTTTCTCTTTTTCTCCTGTAGGTTCTAGGGTGGTGGTTTCTTTTATTTTCTTAGCTTTGTTGAGTCTGTTAACAGTTTTGTCTACTAAATTTGGGTTGAAACCGTTGGATATAGCTACTTTTTTTATGTGTAGGTATTCTTCTTGATAATCTTCTCTGTTTAGTGGAAAGTTGATCATCCGAAAGATTAAACTGTTGAAAATGGCATGTTGGTGTTGTTTTGGGTTGAAACTGTTGTTCTTAATGTAATTATCTGTATGTGTCGGTTTCCTGTAGATACCAAAAGTGAGTTTGTTGTTCATTTTTTTGATCTTGATGTCCAAAAAGGGGAGCACACCATCCTCTTCTGTTTCCAATGTAAATTTTATAGCTGGATTTTGTATATTCAAAAGTTTAAGACCATCTTGTATGAGTTTTTTAGGTACCATTGCAAAAATGTCGTCAACATAGCGATACCACACTTTGAAATAATTTGGAAAAGCTTTTGTGATATGTGTTTCAAAAGCACTCATGAATAAATCTGCTAAGAAGGGAGACAATGGGTTGCCCATAGCTAGGCCCGTTTTTTGTTTATAGATCTGTCCATTAAAGCTGAAAAAATTTTGATTGATACAAATTTCTGTAAGTTGTGAAAGTTCTTCTATTTCTTCAGGTGTTATTTGTATTGATTCCAGCCATTTTTTGAGAAGTGGAATAAGCTCATTGGTAGGTATACTTGGATATAAAGAAATGACGTCAAAGGAAACTAAAGCAACTGTAGAGTTGATCTTTGTGTCCTTCAGGAGATTTAACAATTCAAATGAGTTTTTGATACTTAAATTTTCAAATTTTGTGAAGGATCTGAAGATTTGAACCAGCCATTTTGATAGTTGGTAAGTGGGTGCATCAATGTTATTAATTATTGGTCTGAGGGTAATTTCAGGTTTATGTATTTTGGGTAAACCATATATGTATGGTGTTTTTGGACTGTCTATTTTGTTGTTCAATTTATCTCTTTTAGTCATGATTTTACTGTTTTTAATTGCTAATTCCACAGCAAACAACAAAAAGCAGCAGAAAAACGTGTAATTAAAATGGAAATAAACCACCACTACAATTCGTTACATTCCACAGAATTAAAAATATACGAACTACACTTAAAAATTTCGAAATGCATGAACCCGGCCATGTGGTCTAACTTAGAAAATAATATGCTGTCAATTCTTAATTTGAAAATGCGTAAGAAAACAGCCATTTTAAAACAAAAATTCATGAATCTTCAAAAGAAGCAAGAACAAAATCCACAAAATAAGCAAGATTTATTACTCCCATGTCAAAAACCTAACAATGTAACGAATCTATCCACATACAACTTCACGGAGAAAGAAATAGATTTTCTAAACAAAGGCCTAAAAACATGTGTAGATTACACAAAAAACATTGAAAACTATATCGCGGACATTGAAATAGCGATATATAATTTGCCCGATAACAAAAAATCTACGATCAGAACACAGTGCTTAGAAACTCTAGATCATATTCAAAATGCAAATTCAAAAAGATATTCATATAAAAAATTAATCAAAAATTTAAATGAAAAACCGGTAGTCTACACAAAAGCAGACAAGGGTAACAAAATAGTAATATTGGACGAAGAAGACTATCGCAAAAAAATGGACAACCTTTTAAACGGAAAAGAATTTGTTAAACTAGAAAACAATCCATTAAAGAAAGCATGCAAATCTGTGGAATTAGCAATTAAAAACAGTAAAATCATGACTAAAAGAGATAAATTGAACAACAAAATAGACAGTCCAAAAACACCATACATATATGGTTTACCCAAAATACATAAACCTGAAATTACCCTCAGACCAATAATTAATAACATTGATGCACCCACTTACCAACTATCAAAATGGCTGGTTCAAATCTTCAGATCCTTCACAAAATTTGAAAATTTAAGTATCAAAAACTCGTTTGAATTGTTAAATCTCCTGAAGGACACAAAGATCAACTCTACAGATGCTTTAGTTTCCTTTGACGTCATTTCTTTATATCCAAGTATACCTACCAATGAGCTTATTCCACTTCTCAAAAAATGGCTGGAATCAATACAAATAACACCTGAAGAAATAGAAGAACTTTCACAACTTACAGAAATTTGTATCAATCAAAATTTTTTCAGCTTTAATGGACAGATCTATAAACAAAAAACGGGCCTAGCTATGGGCAACCCATTGTCTCCCTTCTTAGCAGATTTATTCATGAGTGCTTTTGAAACACATATCACAAAAGCTTTTCCAAATTATTTCAAAGTGTGGTATCGCTATGTTGACGACATTTTTGCAATAGTACCTAAAAAACTCATACAAGATGGTCTTAAACTTTTGAATATACAAAATCCAGCTATAAAATTTACATTGGAAACAGAAGAGGATGGTGTGCTCCCCTTTTTGGACATCAAGATCAAAAAAATGAACAACAAACTCACTTTTGGTATCTACAGGAAACCGACACACACAGATAATTACATTAAGAACAACAGTTTCAACCCAAAACAACACCAACATGCCATTTTCAACAGTTTAATCTTTCGGATGATCAACTTTCCACTAAACAGAGAAGATTATCAAGAAGAATACCTACACATAAAAAAAGTAGCTATATCCAACGGTTTCAACCCAAATTTAGTAGACAAAACTGTTAACAGACTCAACAAAGCTAAGAAAATAAAAGAAACCACCACCCTAGAACCTACAGGAGAAAAAGAGAAAAAACTTTTTAAAAAATTCACCTTCCACCCATCAGCCTATAACAAATTCCAAAAAATCTTCTCAAAACACAACATAACTCTTGCACCTCAAAATAGGTTTAATATCAGAAATTTGTTAAAAGGCCCTCCCAAAAATTCAATCACTACCAAAGAAAAACCAGGAATCTATGAGATCAAATGTGAAACTTGCCCTAAAATTTATATAGGAAAAACAAAAAGAAATATTAACATCAGAACTAAAGAACATATGAGAAACATTAAAAATGGTGAAACAGAAAAATCAGCAGTGGCTTTTCATTTTTTGAATACTAGACATGACATCAATTTGGAAACATCTCTAATAAAACACGTTAATCACCCCATAGACCTTTCCGTATGGGAAAAAATCTTCATTAACAAAAATCGTCATAGAGTCATGAATTTTGAAACTCCACCACCGGACATCTTTGACAAGTACATCACGCCATCTATTGACAATACGAAGAAAGAAGAAACCACTACAACTTGCACTAGTCGAGTATCAGCTGAGGATAAGAGCAAGAGCTCTTGAAACATGTCCTGTGAATAAACAGGTGAGTGAAGCAATGTGTCAATATATTCTCGATTCAGTTTTGTACTAATGTTATCATTATTACACTACCCAGTATGATTTTTGCGGCAAAGCATCTGATAAGTGATTATGACTAAATGAGTTCTCCTGATTTCAGGAATGTCACTCATTTTCCTGATCACATCTTAGTTTTCACATTGTGATTTACTGTCTTAAAATGCATCACTGCGGCTCCATGCTGCTTTGCAGTCTATTTTTAAAATTCTTTCTGATGAAATGCAATGTTGAAATGCAGATTTGCATTTTTGTAGTATGCGGTAGCGGCAGAATTCTTAATGCTGTCTAGTTCGGTTACAATCAGTTTCATCATGAGGGTGGTGAATATCTGACCTATTTTATTAAATTATAGATGAGTTGTACTTTTTACACATCAGCTTCAAGTAAGTGAAGCTGATGTGTAAAAAGTATGACTCATCTATAATTTTATATGTCTCGCTTCACTGTGGTGTTCCTATACAGTAAAATTTTGATATCTGACCTATTGTTTATATTTTGTTCTGCTGTGAAAATGGCAAGTGTGTCAGGAATTAGAAGATGATGCGTGAATAAGCCAGGCTTATTCTGTTAACATGTGTGGGTGCTACATAATGAAGGGGCAGAGGCGGCCAATAACTGCATTGGTGAAACGTTTATACTGTGCATATTTTAAAGTAAAATTAGGAGACCAGGGCAAGTTAATGGGCTTCCCACATAATTTGTAGAACATACCTTGAAAACCTACGACAATGGAGCAAAGGGAAATGTAAGGCCCTTCCATTCAGCATAGGGATGGTTTGGTGTGAACCTCAGGACCATTGTACTGACTGTTATTTTTGCATGTGTAATGTGGCTGGATTTATTTAATAAGAGTAACAGGGACAGTATTGTGTACCTGAATTTAAAGTTGGCGATGAGACCTCTTCTTCATGGATCAGATTCCATTAGTTTCTCTTCCTAGCCGTTTAGCTGATTCTGGAGCTTTCACAGATTCTGCTGATAAGCAAGTTGATATTTTTCACCAACTGAAACAGCAGTTGGAGTTGAGTAATCTGATACGAGACCTCAGCCTCACAAAGGAAAAGAGTGAGCTGCTAGGTTCAGGATTGAAAGAAAAAAATCCTCTTGCCCCTGGAACTACCTTTTCTTGGTACAGACACACAGATAAGGATGATCCTTAGCTTCCTGTGAAGGCCATTCTCCATTCAATAGAGATAAGGAGTTCATTTAAGTATTTCAAGAAGGAAGATGAGCTGACCTGCTGTTGTGACATTTAGGACTGATACAACAGCTGGGGAGTGATTACCAATCAGAAGATTAGAGACTGCGGATTGCTCTAAAAGGAACTTGAAGGCTGTATCACTCCTCAATGGAAACATTCTAGGTTTGATACCTGTGGGACATTCCATTTCACTGAAGGAAAATATCTCACTGTGCAAACTGTTTTGGACAAAATCAAATATGAGCACAGGTGGAATATGTGCAGTGACTTGAAGGTGTGTAGTATTCTGTTAGGACTACAAGCAGGCTACACTAAATTCCCTTGTCATTTATGTGAATGGGATAGCAGTGCTACGTACAAGCACTGGTCTACACCTACCTGGCCCAAGAGACAAGTGTTGACATCAGGTAAAAAATATTTCAAATGCTGCCTTAGTTGACCCACAAAAAGTTATTTTGCCACCGCTAAACATCTAACTGGGAATCATGAAGCATTTTGTTAAGGACTTGGACAGAAGCAGCCCCTGTTTTCAGAACATTGCAAGCAAGTTTCTTCGTTTATCAGATACAAAAGTCAAGGAAGGCACGCACAGGGAGACCTCATATGCACATGAGACAAATACCTTAAAGGCGACTTACTATGCTGCAAGTGGCTTTAGGCCACCATTAGGTTAATTAGTGCAACCTAAGTGTTGTTTCACACTTTGATGGGTCACAAATTAGAAAGCTGCTGAAAGACCCAAACTTTGAACAATCAATGAATGCTGTAGAACTTGCTGCATGGATTCCAATGAGAGACATGAAAATTTCCTGGGAAATGTAAACAGTGAACAGTATGAAGTAATAGTGAAAATGATCACAAAAACTATTTGTAGTTGGTTTATTGATACTCGTCACTTACTTTTTTATATTATTGAGAGACTAGTTTCAAAGGCAATCGCCTCCATTTTCAGTTTCTTTCCAGCTGGCATCTGTTGTTGTCTGCTCTCTCTCTCTCTCTCTCTCTCTCTCTCTCTCTCTCTCTCTCTCTCTCTCTGGTGGTGGAACTATGAACTTTTTTGTCAAATTATATACTGGTAGGATTTCAAAGTTCATTATGCGATCCTTATTTTTCCATATGAATATGTTCTCCCATGTTGTCAATTTATTTTGGTTTATCACTCCTTTTAATAATTTTGGACTTGGATCAATGTCATGATTTTCATTCCAAAAATGAAATGCTACTGCTAATGATGTTGATCACATGAAGGAGTTGGGGTGTAGAATGAGCCTAAAACTGCAATTCCTTCATTCTCATCTTGATCACATTCCTAAAAACTTTGCAGCTGTTAATGAAGAGATGAGAGAGAGGTTTCACCAAGACATCAAGGAGGTAGAAAGAAGATACCAGGGGGTGGTGGAATTTACCAATGATGGCCAACTATGTTGGTGTTTGAAAAGAGACAAACATGCAGCAGCCAGACTTAAAGTACCTTTTTTTTTTTTTTTTTCGGGTCATTTACATCCTCCAACGTTAAGTCATATCAGACAGTAAATGAAATGTATAAAATGATGCTCAAATGAGTCCGGGGTCCCTGGAGCTTAGAGTTATCCGACATTCGTCTTTCAGGATAAGGGAAACCCCCGGAAAAACCTTATCCAGGTAATTCACCCTGACCGAGATTCGAACTCGGGACCTCTTGAACATGAGGCAGACACGCTACCATCTACGCTACCAAGGCAGGATTAAAGTACTTATGCGGTGATGTAAGCCGCTATTATGGTAGTTGTCTCATGTGTTATCTCCTAGTGGTCTGCCAAGAAAAATGTGAGTCAGTTGCAGAATTTGTCATGCTGGTATGTTGCCATGGTAGCTCAATGGTTAAAAGCAACCAAATGGAGACTAGGAGATCCGTGGTTCAAATCCTGACTATGGCATTGAATTTTTCAGTCTAACTCTACCTTTCTACAGTAACTTTTCCAACAAGAATAACAACTACAGTTGATCAGATTTTCATTAATTCCAATCAATCGTATATAACACAACCACTAAAAATGGGTTTTAATGATGACAGTGCTCAACTTTTCCATCAACATGCAAAATAATGTGCACTCTAAACTCAAAAAAACTAAGATATCTAGAATGTTTAGTGATTTAACTATAGATTATTTCTTGCATTAGCTAAAATGTGAAACATGGCAAGAAGTGTATGATGCATATGAGATTAATAGTAAATTTGAAGCTTTTCAGAGAGCATTTAAACATTATTTTGATATGACTTTTCCATTAAAGCAGATTAAGGAATCCTCCTCAAAAAAGCTTAATGTTTGATTTACTAAAGGAATTTTAATATCTTACGCACATAAAAACACTTGCATGAAATTTCACTAACACAGAATGTTATTCTATAATTCAATCTCTATTTTAAGAAATTTAAACCGTTATTAAGCAAAGTAATAAAGCAGGCAAGAAAGATCTCATATGATAAATCTGACCCAAATAAAATGAAAGCTATATCAAAAATAATAAAAAATGAAATAAAATCATTACAAATGTGATATGTTTTTAATGTATATAATACATTAATTGTTAATGTGATATTAAATATGACTCAAATATACTAACCAATCCATAATTAGTAACTGAAGCTTTCAATAATTTTTTTATAAATATTGCGGGAAAATTAGTTTTAAAATATAATACCAGCACAAGCAACTCTGCAAGTAATAACAGAGCAGAAATATTTGAGTCAACAATGTTCTTATATATCACTACTGATCTACTGGAAATTTTTTCAACAGTTTTAAAATTTAAATCAAAGTATTCTTCTGGAGTAGATGAAATTTTGGATTTTCTGTTATAGGAATGCTCTCAAATTATTCCAAATCCACTAGCAGACATATGCAATAGCTCACTTCAGTGGGCAGTTTTTCCAAATAACCTAAAATTTTATAAATCCTTTCATGGAAGTGTTGAAAACAGTGTTGTTGTATAAATTAAATTAATTGGGAGTCGATTAATGACACAAAACAACACTTACTTTTAAATTTTCCCGGAACCAGTTTCTGAGGCCTTCCCTCTATCTTCAGCCGGACATCGACTTCTTCTCATAGAGGGAAGGCCTCAGAAACTGGTTCCGGGAAAATTTAAAAGTAAGTGTTGTTTTGTGTCATTAATCGACTCCCAATTAATTTAATTTAACCTAAAATTTGCTTAAGTTAAGCCACTAAATAAACAAGGTGATAAGACCACTATACAAAATTATATACCCATTTCACTTTTATCTGGTTTTTCTAAATATTAGAAAAGATTGATGGCATTTATGGAAAGAAGCAACTTGATATTGAAAACACTGCATGGATTCTACAGAAACAAATCTACAGAAACTGCTCTCTTTGACTTTGTAAACAGTGTATTAAACACCCTCGATAACAAAGGACACACTAGGTACCTTTTTTGATCTAACTAAAGCATTTGATGTTTTAAATCACGTGTTATTTAAAGTTGGAGGGCGTGTAAATTAGAGGACATGGCTTAGTATGGGTTACATCTTACCTTAAGGGCAGAAAACAGGTAGTACAAATTCTGCATAGTGAAAAGTATCACATTAAATAGTATGTATCCGATGATAAAAACATGGCTGGTTGGTTCACATGGTAACCTCGGCCTTCCATTAAATTTGGTGTTTCACAAGGGTACATTCTGGGTCCCAATTTATTTGTATTATTCATAAATGATTTGGAGCCAAATGTGGCAACAAAAACGGTTGTACAATATGCAGATGATACCATTATTATAGTTGAAACCAATAGCAATAACGATTAAAAAGATCAGCAAGCAAAATATTGTGACTTTGTGGGTTCGTGAAAAGTCCAATTACACCACTCAAAAAAATGTTCTTTATTTCCACCGACTTACAGTTAAACTCTTGCCAATTACACAGAATTACGTAATGCACACAATTACGATTCACCAGTTCGTCCGTTACAATTTCACTTGCACTCGTAACTACGTACAATCTTCCGATGCTCTCACACAGTCTTCTCGTCGTACACTAGCACTGCATTCTTACACCAAGAACTGACTGACTGATTCACTAACTCCTCTTGCACGACGTGTAGCTTATATAGGGTCCGCTTGCCGATCTGGAAGGTTCTCCATTAGATGAAATATCCCGTAAGTTCGAGAACACAGGTGGAAGAGAAAGAGATGGCGCAGTGATGTTTTTTGTCCCAGCCATCCCTTCTTAACGCTATAAGACAAACGAGGGGGCGGGGCGAACACCGACCCGTCTGCTGCTTGCCCAGTCTATAGGGTGTTCCGACGCTCGGGTGACACTGCTCCCTCCTCAAAGCTGGTCGTCGCGAACAGCACCATCGTAGCGTGCCAGGCGATCCAGGTGTACCACCAACATCTTCCCTCGGGGAACCTTCTGGATGCGGTAGACCACATCGTTAATCCTCTTCACCACCCGGTATGGTCCTTGCCATGGCTGCTGGAGCTTCGGGCAGCGTCCCTTAGTCCGGGTAGGACGGTACAACCAGACCAGGTCACCTTGCTGCAACCCTTGGCTGTTGGCTTGCCTGTCATATCTGGTCTTCATGCGGTCGCTCGCCTTCTGGATGTTCTGGCGAGCCATCTCGTGCATGTCGTGGAGATGGTCCACCAAGTTCTCCACATACTCGGTCGCTGGGTGTTTCGCTTCCGGAGGGCTTCCAAAAGCCAGGTCACAAGGGAGGCGTAACTCTCAGCCGAACATTAAGCTGGCTGGCGTCATCCCAGTTGTGTCGTGTGTAGACGAGCGGTAGGCCAGCAAGAACAATGGCACCTTGACGTCCCAGTCTCGCTGATGGCTGGCAACGACCTTCCTCAGGTGTTCCTCTAAGGTCTTGATGTACCTTTCGACCATGCCATCCGATTGGGGATGTAGAGGCGTAGTGCGAGTCTTGTTCACCCCAAGCCTTTGTAGTGCCTCCTTCATTAGGTTGGACTCAAAATTGGTACCCTGGTCACTGTGTAGCTCTAACGGCACCCCAAATCGACAGAACACTTGCTCCACGAGGCAGTCTGTGATTGTCTTTGCCTCATGGTTTGGGATGGCATACACCTCCGACCACTTGGTGAAGTAGTCCACGACCACCAATAGGTACTTGTTGCCTTGGTCGGAAACTGGGAACGGTCCAGCAATGTCAACGGCGATCCGTTCGAATGGCGCTCCGACGTTGTACTGCTGCATGCGACCCCGGCTCCTAGTCTGGGGGCCGCGACTCGCCGCGCACACGTGACACTGACGGCACCATCTCTCAGCATCCGCTCGGAGCCTCAGCCAGTAGTAGCGCTGCCGTAGTTTGTCAATCGTTCGGTTCGCTCACAGGTGTCCTCCCGAAGTACCGGCGTGCACTTCCTACAATACTTCCGGGACCTTACTCCGGGGAAGTACCAACTGTTCTCTCTGCGTCTTCCCATCGGGTGATTCCCATACCCGGAACAGCACGCCCTCTCTGGTCTTCAACGAGTCCCATTGGGCCCAGTACGACTTGTAGGTGGCGCTCCTCGGTGCGATGTCCTCCCAGTTTGGTCTCATCCCTGCCTCCACTTCCCTTAAGAGTGGTCCCAAGTCTGCGTCCGCCAGCTGCTCCCTCCTCAGGCCTGCGCTATCCCAGCCTTCAGCAGGCACTGTCACAACTACTCGGACTGCTGCGGCACGCTCCTTCTCTTCCACTCTTGTGCACTGGCCGCACTCTTCTGGACAGGGTCTTCGGGACATGGCGTCAGCGTTACCGTGGCTCTTCCCTCTACGATGTTCCGAGGTGAAGTCGTACTCCTGCAGCCTCTGGACCCAACGTGCTGTCTGGCCTTCCAGGTTCTTAAAGCTCAATAGCCAGGTTAGGGCGGAATGGTCAGTCCTCAGGTGGAATGGCTGACCGTACAGGTACTTGTGGAAGTGCTCCAATGTCTTTACTACCGCCAGTAACTCCCGTCGGGTGACGCAGTAGTTCTTCTCTGCCTTGGATAGCGTCTTGCTGTAGTAGGCTATCACCCGCTCATGGCCGTCCTGGATCTGCGATAGGACACCTCCAATGCAATGGTCGCTAGCGTCGGTGTCCACAATGAAGGCGCCACCCAGTTGTGGGAAACCCAAAATTGGAGCACTGCACAGGGTTTCCTTCAGGTGCTGGAAAGCGTTTTCGGCGTCCTCCGTCCACACATAAGGCCGGTGTTCCTCTGTCAGGCGGGTGAGGGGTTTGGCGATGTTGGAGAACCCCTTTATGAAGCGGCGGTAATAACTGCACAGCCCCAGGAAACTGCGCAGCTCTTTCTTATCCCTTGGGCGAGGCCAATCCCTCACGGCCTTTGTCTTCTCCGGGTCTGTGGCCACTCCGGTGGCTGAGACTATGTGGCCCAAGTTGTTAACTTCCTTGCGAAGAGCTGGCACTTCTTCGCGTTCAGCTTCAAGTTGGTCGCCTGCAGTCTCTGTAGCACCTTACTCAGATTCTCGAGGTGATCTTCAAAAGTCTTCCCGATGATGATGATGTCGTCCAGGTATAGCAGGCAGGCATCGTAAGTCAGCCCTCTCATCACTGACTCCATGAGGCGCTGGAAGGTAGCTGGTGCGTTGCAGAGGCCAAGGGCATAACCGTGAACTGCCAGAGCCCTTGGCCCGTCGAGAATGCGGTCTTCTCCTTGTCTCTCGGGTCTAGAGCTACCTGCCAGTAGCCCGACTTCAGGTCCAGGGTCGAGAACCACTGTGCACCAGCTAGCGTGTCCAGGGTGTCGTCAATCCGGGGTAAGGGAAAACAGTCCTTCCGGGTGACAGCGTTCAGCTTTCTGTAGTCTACGCAGAAGCGCAGCTCACCGTTCTTCTTCGTCACCAAGACTACAGGGGAACACCAAGGGCTGTCAGACTCTTCAATCACTCCCCTGGATCTCATGTCCTCCAGCATGTCTCGTACCGCCCCTTGCTTCGCCAGCGGAACGCGCCTATGTGGTTGCCGAATAGGCCGGGCGTCCCCGGTGTCGATGCGGTGAAGCACTTTCCGTGCGGCCGTAGTCACTATCCCCTTGGCTGAAGACGCGCTGATACCGTCTTAGCAGTTGTCGAACCTTCTCCAGCTGTTTTGCGGTCAGGTGGTCGGCCGCCCTCTCCAGTAAGCCTTCTAGCCGGGGCCCCAGGTGTTGCTTCGGCGCCGGCTCCTGTGTATTGTCGATTGCTGTTACGCTCACCACGGGCTCGCACGTTCCCAACTCCGTCCCGGCTTGGACGTCGTGATCGGTGTCCGTTGGATTTAGCAGTCTCACTGGCACCTCCTCTCGGCACGGCAGCAATGCCCTGGCTACACACAGTCCGTGTACAGGCGTCTTCTGGTCCAGCATCATGTTCCTGGTTCTCTGGCCCTCCAGTCGCGCCGTCACCACCACCTCGCTCCTCGCGGGGACAACCACGTCTTCGTCCAAGACGACCCTGCAAATTCCAAGGCGCTCTTCGGGTTGACGGAGTATAACCTCTTCTCCGTTAAGCCGCAGGACCTTCTTGCCGACGTCGACCGTCGCCTCATGGCTCCTGAGGGCATCCAGTCCCAGGATCACCTCAGCCACCTTCGCGACGAACACCCACAGACGCACGCCACTCCGTCCCAAGTTCAGCTCCAGCAGGGCCTCCTTCTCCACAGGCAAGGTGTCGCCCGATGCCGTGACAAGCTGGTATGGTCGGCTCGGCTTCCTTGTTGGCAAACCCTTCGCCACGTCAGGTCTGATGATGGTCACGGCCGCCCCGGTGTCCACCAGCACGCGGCACGGCTTTCCTCTTACCCAACCCTCCGCGATGAGGCTGTCATCCATACGCCGGCTGACGGCGCGCAGTGTCACTCGAGGTGATGGCGCCGACGTGCCCCTCTCCACGACGGCCCTTACTCGTTTTCCGGCTGCGCTTCCTGGTGTGGGCAGTCTCTCTGCAGGTGTCCGGGCTGTCCACACCCCCAACACAGGCCACTAGGTGTTCGCCGGCGTCCCTCAGCTGGTCTTCTGTCTCCGGCGTAGCGGACACTCCTCGTTCTCGACGTCGGGATAGATGTTACTTTGGCCGCCTCCATCCTTAATGCCGCTGTCAGCGCCTCGTGGATGGTTTTATATTCGCCGAGCATTAGGCGCTGACGAATCTCCGTGTCCCGTACCCCGTCGACAAAATTGTAGGCGGCTTCCCGGGATACGAACTCCAGTGGCAGGTCAACCAAGGCCTTGCTAGCCAGCTGCTCGATCGCTATGGCGAACTCCTGCAGCGTCTCCCCCGGTTGCTGTGACCTTGCCTTTAGCTGGCTGTGGTATGCTGCGGCTAAGCGGTGGATCCCGAAGCGATCCTCCAGGGCCTCCCAGATGTCCTTGGGCGCCGCCGTTGTCTGCACCGCGTTTAGGACTTCCGCGGCCCGTCCCTGGAGGCTGGCTATTAACTGTGTGGCCTCCTCCTCCAGTGACCATCCGTTGTGCCTGGCCACTGTGTCGAACTGGCGGCGGAAGACCTCAAACGTTGACGCGCCGTCATACTTGGGAGGTTTGACGCGCGCAGATGTTGTGTCGCGTCCCGGCGCGTCGGCCTTCAAATCCTTCAGCTTCCTGCCGACGACGTCCTCCACCATGGCGTTCAGAGACTTCACGCTGCTGTCGGCTTTCCCTTCCAGGTCGTTAACTCGGCTCGCCAGGTCCTCGACGCGCTCGTCCACTTGGCCCATCCGCTTGCCCAGCTCCGTCACGTCATCCCTCACGCCGGCCAACTGTTCTTTAAATTTGTCGGCGAGAGCCTCGTTCGCCACCTTCATTTCCGTGGTCAGTTCGGCCATCTTTGAGGTCATTGTCGTGGCCAAGTTGTTAGCCGTTTCCGTCTTCGCTGTTAATTCGGCCTTCATTTCTTCCATCTTCCCGGTGATGTTGTCGTTGGCCATCTTCATTTGTTTCAACTCTGCGGTGATGTCGTTGGCCGTCTTCATTTGTTTCAACTCTGCAGTGATGTTGTCGTTGGCCGTCTTCATTTGTTTCAACTCGGCGGTGAGGTTGTTGTTTGCCGCTTCTGTTTTTGCAGCGAGGTTTTCATTTGCCGTCTTCATTTCTTTCAGTTTCGCTAAAATCTTTTCTAATGCTGCCTCCATTGTGTTATGTCGCACTCCTGACACCAATTGTGACTTTGTGGGTTCGTGAAATGAAAAGCCAATTACACCACTCAAAAAATGTTCTTTATTTCCACCGACTTACAGTTAAACTCTTGCCAATTACACAGAATTACGTAATGCACACAATTACGATTCACCAGTTCGTCCGTTACAATTTCACTTACACTCGTAACTACGTACAATCTTCCGATGCTCTCACACAGTCTTCTCGTCGTACACTAGCACTGCATTCTTACACCAAGAACTGACTGACTGATTCACTAACTCCTCTTGCATGACGTGTAGCTTATATAGGGTCCGCTTGCCGATCTGGAAGGTTCTCCATTAGATGAAATATCCCGTAAGTTCGAGAACACAGGTGGAAGAGAAAGAGATGGCGCAGTGATGTTTTTTGTCCCAGCCATCCCTTCTTAACGCTATAAGACAAACGAGGGGGCGGGGCGAACACCGAGCCGTCTGCTGCTTGCCCAGTCTATAGGGTGTTCCGACGCTCGGGTGACAATATTTTACAGTATTTCTAAACAGTTTGATAAAAACAGTTTAATAGTTAACACAGATAAGGGACATTTAATTCACTTCTGCCTTTCCCAGAATAAATGCTCCAAACACAAAATTGATGTATGATAGTAATGAAATTAAATATACAGATACCACTAAGTTTCTTGGTCTTTGGATTGAAGACAATTTAAAATGGACCACACATGTTGAGCAACTAAATAAACAGATGAGCACATTGTGCTGTAACTTAAGACATCTAGCACATAAGACAGTATACAGACTCAGGAATTTTGCATGTGTTTATTCTAGTTTGAAATATGGTATAACTCCATGGGGCAATTCACTTCACTGCAGCTTACTATTTATAATGTAAAAATTATTTTTGAAGATAATGGGAGGAACTAATTTAAGATCCTCATGCAGACCACTAATAAACAATTTAAAATAATACCTCTACCATGCAGTTTTATTTTTGAAATATTATTTTTAAAATTAAACTTAAACAATGAAAGTGACTATTATATTTTTAACAGTGTAATTCATAACTGCAGCACAAGATAGAGAACAGACTTTCATGTACAGTGAAGTAGTCCACTTCCCACAAAAACAGTATAATAAACCTAGGTATAACATTTGTCAATAAATTGCCTCTACGGAACAAAGCAAATGCAAAATGTGAGCATTTAACCCTGCAGCGCTTGCGTGGCGTTTTGAGACATAGAAGCTTGCGTGGCGTCTGAGAGACGCCATTCAACTTTTTCATTATTTAGGTACATTTATGTAGCTTGAACAGTACTGTTTTATTATAGGGGGTAATCATAGTTTATTTAAAATTTCTGAACATGTTTTGCATACATTTCTTAATTAGATGTGTATTAAAGCAACTTTAATTACAATTACATTTAAGTGTACTCATTTTGGATAATTTCAACATTAACCTAGTTTGATTTAAATGCAATTAACAATTAAACAATGTTGTTGCATATTTTAGCCATTGTTTGTTGATTCACAAATGTTAGTGTCCAAAGATTGTGCATAACAACTTTACCACCAGTTTCTGGTCTCTTCTAACACTTCAGTATTATGCTCAACATCAAACCTTAATGAATGTTCTACAGCTTATTTTTCACAATGCTTCTGTATTCACACTATGTGCAGTCTGAACATATTTGCTGGGCGTGTTCGAGACAAATATACTGTCCGCAAGATCTGCATCTCGTGGCTCTATTTTTCAAACGACCACATTTGTAACACCTTTTTCTCTTTGCACTCGTATCAGCTTCTTTTGTCATCTCTGTTTCGTTTGTATTAGTATATAGGTTAGAAATGTCCCGTTTGAGGGCTACTGGTGAGCGAACCCGCAGGTAGTCATCTGCAAGATCACGAGCCAAACCAGAAAGCGACTGCGTTTCTTCACATCACTTTTATTGTTACTCTGGAAAATAATTTGACAGTTTATGCCTGCTACATTCAGCATGTTGAAAAACACCACCATTGGCCACCTGTTTGTCTTCCTGGACGCATTGTATGTGCTACACAACTGGTCTACAGTGTCACCTGATTTTGTTGTGTTATAGAAAGTTATTATTTCTGGCTTTCTTTTTTCTCCAGCCGTAATGTCAATAGCAGCATCATGGTTCATTGTAGAGAGAGCCAATATAACTTTATTCCATTTGGGTACATATGAAACTAAAGTGGAATTCTCCTGGAAGCCAAACAAAGATGAGCCTAGCTCTTGGGATTTTGCTGTGACAAATTCAGGAGGGACTTTCTTTTTTTTTTTTTTTTTTCTCGTTACAGTTCCAACTATGGTAATGTTGCGTTCATACAGATAATTTGCAATTTCGATACTCCTAAACCAATTGTCTATAGTGAGGTTCCTTCCTGTACCGGAAATAACTGAGGTTAGACGTTTCACTACATCAATAGCACTTTTACTTATTTTAAATGGTCCCTCTGGATATTTTCCAGCATAGATTTCAAGATTTACTATGTAATACATTCGAGCATCAACCAAGGCATATATTTTTATGCCGTACTTGCTTGACTTGCTCGGAATGTATTGTCTGAACTGACAGTTTCCCCTAAAACCCTCTAATTTTTCATCTAATGTGTAGTATTCCCCAATTGAAAATGCATTCTGGCAGTTTTGCACAAATGAAGTGAAAATAGCTCGAACTGGAGCCAGATTGTCAAGTTTTTTCCTCTCCATTCTTGTATCCCTATCGTCAAACCTGAGGCAGTAGAGAAGAAATCTAAAACGTGTTTCAGTCAGAATTCTATACCCATCTTATCTTTTGTCCATATATCCTTTGTGTGAGTGTGGTTATCTTTTCTAGCAGCACACAGGTATAGTATTCCAAAGAGAGCCTTTATTTCAAGCATATCTGTAGGTCTTGCATCTCTCTCCCTGCTGTAATTAGTATCTCCCAACATTCTTTTGGCAATTTTGCTTGTTTTGCACATGCTTTCACACCAGGCAAATGTGTAACAATATTCTGCTGCCGAGTACAAACATTTTTTGGCAGATTAGATTTATTCCATTTACAAACTTTATTCCGCCCTAAGAAATACTTCTCACTTTCACTGTAATTATTACTATCATCTGCTTCTTGTTCAGTGTCTGTAGATTCACTTCTTTGCTCCACAATATCATCCTCAGCATTGCCATTCGAATCAAGTTCATAATCATCATCTACTTCTTCTAACAAACTTTGTACGATCTTCCAATCATTTGGATCAGAAGGATTTTATATCCTCTGTTTTCCACTCATTGCAAACCTAAAGATATTAAAACCATTTCCATTAGGATAAAAAATTGATATTGACAGTTTCTGATCACTAGTTTCCCTAAAGATATTAAAACCATTTCCATCAGGATAAAAAATTGATATTGACAGTTTCTGATCACTAGTTTCCGCAACAAATATGTTTTTAACCTGTAACTTACCTTGCAAAAGTAAAGCTTATATGGTGTCTTGACAGATGCTGTCTACACATTCACAACACTAACTTCTCTCCACCCTTGTTAGGTGAAAACTGGCGTGTTGTCGCTTAGATATATTGGTTAAGAGTTGCTGAGCGAAAGGTAGATGGCAGCTCAGCACAATGACCTCATCGGTATTGAAGAGACGATGAAATGAATCTAGGCTGGCGTCTGTGAGACGCCACGCGAGCACTGCAGGGTTAAAAAGGCATTATTGGCATACTTGCTTCACTCCTGCTTCTACTCTGTTAATGAATTCCTAGACACTTGTATTCTGTACTGTTTCATAATTTGTACCTTTTTAATGTACTTCTTTGTAAATAATTTGCAAAACATTTCAACTAAATTTGTAAATAACTTTTAATGATTTTTTAGTTTGATTTATGAGTCACTATGTTTACACTCAACTTCACTTACTATGTTGTATAATTGAAATGTTTTCAAGATCATTTGATCTCATCCTCAGCTGTTTGGTGACTAAATGAATATTCTTCTTCCTCCACTACTACGGTGTTCTGATCCCTCTGCTATCTGGTGTTAGGGGCACTTAAGTTTTAATACTTCATTTAATGCCAGGATTTCAAAATTTATAACTTTATCCCGGTTTTTTGTTATGAATTTTTTTTTTCCCCCCAAATATCCAATTCTATGGGTGTACTTAAAGATTTTAACAGTTTTATGTTATGGCCAATGTTGTGGTTTTCTGTCCAAAAATGGTGTGACACTGCATATTTTTGTGTTTGTTTCAACTTTATGTTCCTCTGGTGTTCTTTTTGCCTGGTTAACAAATTTCTCTTAGTTTTTCCTATGTAGCTTTTATCACAGGTTTCACAGTTTATCTGATAAATTCCCGATTTCAAAGTGTTTATTTAAGATGAGTCGGTACTAGTATCACTAACATCAGTTGTTTTAATCTCTGTTAATATTGTGACTTTGTGGGTTCGTGGAATAAAAAGTCCAATTTCACCACTCAAAAATGTTCTTTATTTCCACCGACTTACAGTTAAACTCTTGCCAATTACACAGAATTGCTTGCTGCACACAATTACAATTTACCAGTCCGTCCGTTACAATTTCACTTGTACTCGCGATTACATAAACTCCGATGCACATACCAGTTACGTACAGTCTTCCGTTGCACAATCTTCTCGTTCATTAACACGTCACTGACTAACTCTTACACCAAGAACTGCGACTGTCTCCTCGCTCACACTCACTAACCAACTGACTGACTGACCCTGACTAAGTAGCTGCAGCCCTTTTTGTAGGCATCTCGCCGTCTTCTCGACGTTTCCAGATGATGAACGATCCCGTAATTTCTAGATCCAGGTGGACAGAAACAGACGGCACACTGATGTTTTTCCTCCCAACCACTGCCTGTCACCACTACAAGACAAACGAGGAGGAGGTGTGGCTAACCGAACCTCCCCTGCCTTCCGCTGCCAGCTGCTTTCACAGGGTGTTCCAGCGCTCGCGTTACAATATGTTTTGGGAGCTTTTGTTCTGGTGGTCGTCTATAATGGCGGCATCATATCGCAGTGAATTGTTAGTGGTAAATTAAAATTCATTAACTGTCATTTGTGTTTCAAAATGAAGATTTTTCCCATGTGTCCCATTCTGCTGCATGGCAGCAGATGGTTTGATGTTATGGTAAATTAAGTTGTTTATTTGCAGTGCATTTTGTTGAAAGTCTGAAACAAAGTTCTGTTTACAGTCTCGAGCACAAGCCCTAATAAAACAGCTGCATGACCTGTATGAGCAGATAGAGCAAGCACATTTGGAGTTGTCCACATTTAGATTTTTGCAGCGACAGGAAATGACAGCTATTCCACGTCGCTTGGAGGTAAGAATAGTAATTACTTACTTTTACTTTTACAGGCTTTCCACTTTTCAGCAGTTGCCTTGTTGTGCTGTACCAGTTGTCCACACTTCTGTCATTCCACTGTCCCTCTTTTGAACCTCTTTTCTCCATGGCTTTATTAATTCCATCCTTCCGTGTGAGTCTAGCTCTTTCACGTTTATTTTGACCAGGTATCGACCAACTAACAATCTGCTTTGGTAGCCTTTCCTCAGTCATTCTTTGGACATTTCCATACTGTTTTAAGGCCCTTTCTTCTATTCTATCCACAACATTTTCTTCAGCATTCTTTTCAGCCGTATGTAATCACTTCTTATTTGCTCCATCCTTGATATTCTCATACTTGTCCTTAAACCATCCATTTCTGTTGCTCACAGTCTTCTCCCCAATCTTTCACTCACCATCCAACTTTCACTTCCATATGCTATAAAATACTCCAATTACTAATAGTAATTAAGGAAAGGCAAAAAGTTAACATATCAGTGGCAGTATATTTGTATGCATTGTATGTACATTTCTTGGCCTTGTAAATTAAATTATTTTATTTTTAATGATTAAGTTCGGTATTCATTAACCTTTATTGTTTAAACAACTGCATTTTTGAATTCTGAGAAATATCCTTTATGTAAAAATGAACTCAGTTATCAAGTACTAGACAGTTAAAGTTGCTTTAACATGACCTTTTATTCTAGTCATTAACCGAGGATGTGAACAGGCAGACCGAGCGTGAAAGAACATTGCAAGCTAAATATGCAGAGCTACAGCAAACTTTAGACGAAATGCAGCATCAATCAGGAGTTTAACATAGAGTGAATATAGAGTGAATTTCTTCATAATGTAAAAACCATTAACATAATATTGGTAAAATCAAACATTATTGTAAATTAATGAATCTAGGCCATAATGAATTCAATATGACTTTAATGTGATTGAATGAATGAATAATATTATTAATTGATATGAATTTAATTTGATTTTAATGTCATTGAATGAATAATATTATTATACTGGTCGACAGTCAAGAAAGTGATTGACATTTCGTATGGAGAGAGAGGCAACATTGCCGATTATTGCTGTCACATGGAGAGCGCAATAGGATTACGCGTGCGAAGGTGATTCAGTTGCAACTGCAATGGGTATTTATTATTATTATTATTATTATTATTATTATTATTATTATTATTATTATTATTATTTATAGTACTGTACACAAAAGCGATAGAAAACTCATGGATCTACATGCAAACGTTAGAACATGCAAGAACACATCAATGTAAAGACCATTGTAACATAAGAGGCATACCTGTGACATTTTGGTGCTTATTAAAGGGGGAAATGCCACCTACATACTTTTTTTCTGGGAGTTTCTAATTTAGACCCAGATGCCTGACTTTCTTCTTTAAAATATTTTTCTTTCCCAATCTTAACCACAGTGTTCTTACTGATACCTATAGCACATGAAGTCCTATCAATATTTTTAGACATAATTAAACATTCATTAAAACACTGTGGAAGTCTAGCATTATTTTAAGATCAGGATCACAACATATATTGCGTTATATTGAAATTTAACTGTATTGGAACACCAGTGAAGCAAAATAATTATTAAATTATAGACGAGTCATCGGCTTTACTTACATACCTATATTGAGGACATGTTTCGCGAACCATCGTTCACATCGTCAGCTCTTATGCAACTAAAGCTTGATCCAGTGGTGTGGGTAGTTCTGGAGCTGCTGCTGCCATCTGTTGATTTTGTGATGAATTTAAATGTGGGGTTCTCTTCTGGCGGGATTTCAAAGTTCATTAGTTGGTTTTTATGTTTTTCTATGTATATTCTCTCCCATATGACAAGTTTACTATGTTTTTGTACATATTTTAATATGAAATTGAAATGAAATTCATGAAATTGAAGATAGCACCAAGGTATTGTGTTTACTGCAGTGTTTGCGTAACTAGCTCGCCTGCAGGTCATGCTAAGCACATGTTAGACTATTGACAACCAAGGTTTAGCATCTAACGTTGTCATGGAAACATCTCAACTGTAATTATTCCTTCTAATGGTAACTATGACAACCGTTATGACGTACTCATCCCCTCCCATTTATTTACAGCGTTCTTCCATGTGCTTACTAAACTGTCAATCACATTCTAATTTGGCAACCAGTATAATTGATATGAATATAATATGATTTTAACATAATTGACTGAATTGTAGAATACTATGGTTGAATTAATATTGTTATTTGTTTCTATTAATTTAAAAATAACTTTTCCAATAAGAAGTATTATGTTTTGTTTTTCTTTCTGCCAAGTGTTATATTCTGTTCTGAAAAGCTGGAAGGGTTTACTTACCCAAGTCTCACCACATTTCGTGTTTCAAATGTACATAAGTTTTGCAACACTTAGTTTAAAATTCTGCATATATGAATAATATGAGGCTGTTGAGAAATTACAAGTCAAATTTAATTGTATTTTTTCCCTAAAACCTTAAGCTGTATTGGCAGTTTATGATTGTAAGTAAAGAATTAAAAAGCAAATTGCAGTGTTGTAACTCGTTGATATGGTTGATTGTATTGTAACAAATAAAACATGCTCAAGATCTTGACTCCAATATCTGAAAACCAACCATTGTTTTATTTCCTTTATCTCTTCCCTCCTACATATTTATTTCATGACTGTTTCTGCCTGAAATATGCAATTTTAAGATAATCAGGGTTAGCACTTTTAAGTGCAGATTTCGGATGGAAAAAGGAAGGGAAAATGTGCTTAAATTAGGTAAAAAAAGGTGCTGGTTTGTTCAACTAATTCAACAATTTCTATATTATAATTTATTGAATTACAAACAAGTACATCAAATTTTCACTCATCAGAAGAAAGAAAACACATGAAGCTGTTATACTTCAAGACATTAAGGATCTCTACATTTTTAAAAGTAAGTGTTTCTTTTGAAAGTAATGAGTCGGTAATTCAAACACTAACATCACTTAAATTATGCTTACTTGGACATGTTTTGGAGAACGTTTTGTCCCCATCGTCAGCATTTATCCGACTGGTTGGATCCGTGGTTTCTTGAAGTGAGCTGGTTGTCTGTGGCGGCATGTGTTGTCTGTGAGATGAACTTCCAAAGAGAGTATTAAATTTTAGATGAGTCGCATTTTTTACACATCTGCTTCACTTTCGTACCTTTTTTGAGGACATGTTTCGCAAATCTTCGTTTGCATCTACGGCTCTTGTGCGACTGAAGCTAGATCCAGCGGTGTGGGTAATTCTGGGGTTGTTGCTGCCATCTGTTGATTTAGTGATGAACTGAAATGTGGGATTCTCTTCTAGCGGGATTTGAAAGTTCATTAGTTGGTTTTTATGTTTTTCTATGTATATCCTCTCCCATATGACGAGTTCACTATGTTTTTGTACGTATTTTAGTAATACCAGCTCACTTCAAGAAACCACGGATCCAACCCTGTCGGATAACTGCTGATGATGGGGACAAAACGTTCTCCGAAACATGTCCAAGTAAGGATAATAATTTAAGTAATGTTAGTGTTTGAATTACCGACTCATTACTTTCAAATGTTAAATATATCACTATTTCTAACCTTTTGCTTCAAATAATATGTCTGTTTCTATTCGAAGATAGAATGTCTTTGTAGATTCTAAAGCCTCTTTCGAAACCAGTGAGGTAAATCTTGAATTTACTTGAAATGGCAATTTTACAGATGTGTCAAAATTCTCAGTGTCCCGATTCTTCTGAAGACTGAACTCAAGTTTGTCTTTGACAAAGCCATCTAACTGCTCCTTCACAGAAGTAAAAGTATTCCACTGTTTGTCCTTTTCCAAACCTTGTTCTTCTAATGGTGTAACAGCTGCAGTCAAGTACTTGTAACTAATGACATAATATAGTTCTGTCTGAAAATTATGTATTTTCTCTGGTAACAGAAGTTGCTGTGCCTTGGAAATTGCACCTACATCAGCTGGATCCAAAGAAAGCACAAACTCTTTAATTTTTCAAAATTCTCACACAACATGGCAGCACACTTGATCCAAGATCCCCAGTGAGTAATGACTGTGAAATTTGGAAGGGGCAGGCCAGTGGTTTCCTTGTAGACCACAACACAATTCGGAGCATTCAGCAGAATCTTCTTCAAGGCAGAGATAAATTGATTTGCGATGTTGTATTCATTCCTTATGGATTCACACTATGAAGGGCATGAGCCAAGCATGTCACATGTTTCAACCTAGGAAATAATGGCTTCAATTGGTTAACGGCTGAAACCATTTATGGAGCCTGGTCCATAACCACAAGAAGGAAGTTTTTCAAACTCGATACCAGCAGGCCAGAGTTTTTGACAAAAGTCCATAATTGATTGCATTACTATACTGGCATCGACTTTCTGCAGCTCATACATTTTTAACAACATGGGCTTAACTTACTCCCTGCTAAGGGAAAAACTAAAATGTTCAAAATGTATCATTCCATTGAGCCTTCTGGTTTCATCCACAATGATTCCAACATCGTAATCAGACACTTTCTCCTTGATTCTTTGTATGATTTCTTGGTGAATAGGCTCCATGTAGCTTTTTCTTAAAGTACTCTCATTCTGCATTGGCATCTTTGTGTATTTTTTAAGAAATCCCTTGAAGGTTGGATGGTTCACCTTATTGAGAGGAATTCCTGCTTGTGTAAGAGCTGCACACAGCTCAATGTTGATTTCCCTAAAATTTTCACTTTTTGAAGAACTCCATTGAAATCATTTCGTAATAGAGGCTGCCGCAATTTGTTTGCCTGAAAAGTTTTGTTCATTTGATGCTTAGGGCTGGAAATGTGATGTTTGGTGCAATCTTGCTGGTGTTTTTCACCTAACAAAATTCCTGAATCGCAAATAGTACATTGAATAACAGTTCCACCTGTGTCTATGAAATCTTGTTTGAATTCCTAAGCCAGAAGAATAAGTCGAACACTGGACACCTTTGGCATGGTAAAATCTAGTAATACATTTGTTTAGTAATGTAACAAAGGACTAACACCAGTTCACTTGCTAACTCAATGTGACTATTACACAACTCATTCATTTGTTGTCCACACTCGTATATAACACTGCTACAATTACCAAAATGTTCTTATTCACTGGAACTGCAATCTCAGCGATTTCTTCAAGCAGAACCCAGAGTCAATTCTTGGAACTACACGTGTACAGTTACTGCTGTGTCTGCGTGACCTTGGAATCCACAAGAACAGATGACATCTGTCACCAATAAAACCTCACATTCACAAACAGTAGGCTACTGATTCTGGTGAAATTAAAAGGATAGCATGATATACAATGAGTTATTGCAATTGCATTATTGCAGGTTGCTTTGTAGCGGTAAAGCAAGAGAAAGAGGATTTGTCGTACACAATTTTTTTCCATTGTTGTGCTTTCAGCTACTGTGCAGCGTTTACTGAAAGACTTAGGCTTACTCTTCACATGTTCACAGCAAGCTGAGGAGATGCTAATTAAAAGTTAAATATTTAATATTAATTAAAATCATATAGAGTAAAATGGAAGGAAACTTAAAAGAAAAAAGGGGTAAAAGGGAATTATGGGCATAGTTGGGGGGGGAACAGATAAAGGTATCCAAATAGGGGAAAAAGGTGAATGAAAAATACCTCCTTTGGCTATTAGAAACAAAACTTAACATTGTGGTATGGAAGGAAACTTAAAAGAAAAAAGGGGTAAAAGGGAATTATGGGCATAGTTGGGGGGGGGAACAGATAAAGATATCCAAATAGGGGAAAAAGGTGAATGAAAAATACCTCCTTTGGCTATTAGAAACAAAACTTAACATTGTGGTATCTTTCCAAAGAACTTAAATTTTCCTTAAGAAAAAAGGTGTGCACCTGAAAATCCCAACTCTGGTTATAACAATCAATGAATAACAATGATTTTATCAATAACATTAAACAAGTAGAAATCCTAAGTCAAATATGACTTGAAATCAATGATTCATTTATTCATCATGTGATCACTGTACATGGTGTGAGATACATCAATGGAAAGAACAAAAGGATACGATAATTAAGAAAGAATATAGTAAGTCAATAGTACATAATTAAATGCTTATAATATAATAATTAAAAGATACAATCCTTGTACAAAAATTGAGGAAACTACAGAAATTCAATCACATATCAATCAAGAAATACAATTAATTATTATTTGATTATTAAAATCAAGAATGTATCTATAAAGCAGTGATAAAATACTAATAATGTTCTTTATTCATATTCAAAGATGTACTAAGTCATACTTTATTAAAAATTAAAACTTTACTTGCATCACTGTTAAAAACAGGAACATTTTTGGGACTGTCCCATTCCCATACTCAGCTGATTGGCAACTGACCACCATCTTACAATTGGTTGCCGTGTGAATCTCTTGTAATTCTCTCCCTCTTGCAGAAAATTTTTGTCATAACTTCATTAGAGCACTCACCAACAACATGTAAAAATTTAAAATATGTGGAATGCTTTTTACAATTAAAATCTTCTCCCATGTTGTAAGTTCAAGCTTTTTGTTAATGGTTTCAATGATTTAATCTCCTCTCCAATATGGTGGTTATCATTCCAGAAATAAAAGAATCTGCCAAATGTTTTGTTTGTTTATATTTTATGTTCCTTCAGTGATCTGTTGACCTAGTTTTTAAATTCCTTTTTGTCATTTTAGTTAATGGATGGAAATTAAACATTTCTTCATACTAGCCATATGTAGACTAAGGTTTTTGATAGAGTCAACATTTTTTTTTTTTCATTTACGTCTGCCCCAACGTTAAGTTATATCGGACGGTGAATGAATTGGGTGAAATGATGCTCAAATGAGTCCAGGGTCCATTGAGCTTAGAGTTACCCGACATTCGTCTTGAAGGATAAGGGAAAGCCCCAGAAAAAACCTTATCTAGGTAACTCACCCTGACCGAGATTCAAACTCGGGACCTCTTGAACGTGAGGCAGACATGCTACCATCTACGCTACCGAGGCGGGCATAGGGTCAACATGAAAAATTCAATGCCATGGCCGGGATTTGAACCACGGATCTCCTGGTTTCCGTCCAATCGCTCCAGGAGATCTATAGTTCAAATCCTGACCATGGCATTGAATTTTTCTATCTATCCTTTTTGTCAGTCCAATACAAAATTTTCACAATCCTCACAATTTATCCTGTGTATGCCTGATTTTTGTCCTGGTGCTATTGTACTTTTTAAGGAATTATTTAATAGCTTCTTGAGTGAAAATTTGTTTCGTAGTGCTATTTGATGTCATAATTCGTTCAAACTTAGGAAATGCCCATGGGTGGAAAGTAAATTTTTTGAGTTTCAAAAGACAGATAAAAACTGTAAATATTAAAAGATAACGCAATTCCTGTCTTGGAAGTGTTGAAAACAGTGTTGTTATGATAAATTAAATTTAAAGGGAGTCAATTAATGACACTAAACAACACTTCCTTTTTTTTTTTTTTTTTTAGTGTCATTAATCGACTCCCTTTAAATTTAATTAAAAGATAAATTATATATGTAACATTACCACACAAAAAATAGAAGTGTGTCTTGTTAAGTTTCAGGATATAGAAATAACCAGGTTGATTACATCTCATGGCAGCTTATGGTGTGATGTAAAAAGTCTTTTGAATTATAAAAGCAATGTTTTAAAAAATAATTTGTGAGTCCTGTTTTTAAACTGTGTTATTTTATACATTAGATCAGTTGGTAATGAGTTAAAATATTTAGAACTTGCATGAAATGATACTTGTTTCTAGATCCAGATGTACCCCTGTATGAATTTAGAAAGAAAAAAAAATTTGGCCTATGTGTAAAATATCTGTCTACATCCTTATATAATTGAGAGGCACATCTAATGGTTACTGGAATTACTGGCCAGCTCAGACAGGTTGTTAATTTTAGTTAATTGATGGAAATTAGGGCAGAGTGCTGTACCTAGGGACATTTTAAATTACAGAAACATCTGTGAAGTCAGAGAGCAAAGAGCTACACATTATGTTGGCTGCTCCACAACCTTCCCTCCAAATGTATTTGTATTGGTAATGACTGTTTGTTGAGCAGTGAACTGACCAATATTTGTTTTTCAGTGGTAGTTGTAAATTTTCATACTGCTGGAGAACTTAAGTATTTCACAGGTAAGATTGCAAGAAATGTTGGTGAATGTATTTGTTGAATGTTAAGAATATGTTTTAACATGGGTCATGGTATTTGGCTCAACATTCGTACCTAACCTGCAAATATGAGCATTTTTCAATGAAGGTGCATAAAATGTACCGGGGTCACATGTATGTGCTGTACCAAGGGACGTCCCTTAGTACATTAATGTGTTCCTTCGTACTTAGATTCTACCTTTTTATTTACTGAACTGCTTTTCTTAGGTGAAGAAAATGCCACGAAGCAAAAATGGTATCAAAAGACCACCACCAGATAAAGATGTAATGGAGGCAGCCGTGAGGGAGAGGAAGATGTCCCTTCAAGAAGCCGCTGACAAGCACAAGATTTCAAAATCTGCCATAGCACGTTCAGTTTGTAAAGCAAAGACTGTTTACTCCAACACAAAGTTTACTTATTATCCTAATTTTGATGTAAATAGGGTATTTTCCAGTGAAGAAGAAACTGATCTGGTTAATTATTTGAAACAGGCTGCTTATCTGCATTATGGTTTGACAATCTATCAGACTAGGAAATTTGCTTATGAATATGCTAAGAGCAATGAGAAGATTGTACTACAATGGGAGGAAAATAAACTTGCTGGAGAGAGTTGGGCACGATTGTTCCACCAACATCACCAAGATGTATCATTAAGAAAACTGGAAGCTACAAGTTTAGCCCGTTCAGCAGCATTTAATAAGAATACTGTGGAGGAGTTTTTCGAAAACTACAAGAACATTTTGAGCTGAGGGAACTTCCAGCCACAGCATGTGTGGAATTCTGATGAAAGTGAATGCTCTACTGTGCATGTTCCTCCCAAAATTCTTGCAGCAAGAGATGCAAAACAGATTGGAAGTACGACTTCAGGTGAGCGAGGAGAGAATGTGACTATAATTTCTGCCGTAAATGCTCTAGGAAATATTGTCCCTCCTTTATTTGTGTTCCCTAGAGTTCATTTAAAACAACACATGCTCAAAGGTGCACCTCCTAGTTCAATAGGAGCAGCTAATCCAAGTGGTTGGTCGAACTACGACATTTTCTTTCAATACTTGGAACATTTTATCAAGCATGCAAAACCTAGCCAAGATGAACCACAAATTCTGATTTTTGACAATCACGAGACCCACATCTCATTACAAGTGATAAAAAAGCCAAGGAAAATGGTCTTGTGCTCCTGTCTTTACCTCCACATTGCAGCCATAAGATGCAACCCCTTGATAGATCTTTATTTGGACCATTCAAGAAGTATTATCACAAGGAAATGTATGACTGGATGAATACCCCAGGCAACTTTGGCAAACGTGTGACAATATATGACGTCTGTGAAATTGCAGGGAAAGCCTATGAGTCTGCATTTACACCAAAGAACATAAAAAGAGGATTTGAAGTCTCAGGAATTGTTCCACTGAATGAGGGAGTTTTCAGTGAAATAGATTTCCTTCCTGCATATGTGACTGACCACCCACCATCTGAAGTATATGAATGCACTGAGTCTTTGCACATCAGGAAAGTTGAAAAACCAGGTCCTTCTGACTCCTTCAGCTCCCAAAATGTCACCAGAAATGGTCTGCCCTTTTCCTAAAGCTGCACAGCACAGGCCCAGCAGCAGGCAAATTGAAGTAAGAAAAGGAAATCAACTATATTAACTGATACGCCCAATAAGGAGGAAATAGAAAATAGAAGAATAAGAAAGTGAAATCAAAGGAAAACAAAGAAAAGAAACAAAAACAAGCAGTGAGAAACCTTTTTGAAGAGAAAAGTAGTGGTGATGAAGATGACTTGATGATGACTCCAATGATGTAGATTTAGAAGATGAAGTGCAAGAGTATGAGCTACAAAGATCAGAAGATAGTTCAAAGATTGAAAAGGAAGATTATGTGTTAGTGGAGTTTAAGTGTGAAAAAAAGCAAGCAACATTTTGTTGCTAAGGTAATAGGAAAAAACGCAAAGGAAGACAGCGACTTTGAAATAAGATATTTAAAGAAAATGCAAAAGACTGATCGTTTCATCATGAATGAGAAAGCTGAAGTCTATTCTGTTGCTGCAGAAGATGTTATTTGCAAATTACCAGCACCATTGCCGGTTGGAGGCACTTCTCGGAGCAAAAATCTGTTGCGTTTTCCAGTAGAATTTACTAACTTTAATTTGGGATACTGAAATATTGTTGGAAATTCATAATTGTATATGTTTTACTTTTCTATAAATAATCACATATTGGAAGTATATCTTACAATAGAATGTGGTGTCCCTTGGTACAACATGGGTATGTACCTAGGGACAGGTTGTAGAATATTACAAATTTTGTTTTAACACTTAATGTGCAACAAAATGTATGCAAATAATATTCTACCTTGTAGCTAATAGATGAATGTTACTAAAGTGACAGTCATTATTGCTGTAAATTTAAATAAATATAACTGAAAAAATAATTTTAAAAAATTGTCCCTAGGTACAGCACCTTACCCTAATCATTTCTTCACACTAGCCGTATATAAGCTAAGGTTGTTGATAGATAGAGTCAGCATGAAAAATTCAATGCCATGGCGGGGATTTGAACCACGGATCTCCTGGTTTCCATCCAGTTGCTCTAACCCATTGAGCTACCATGGTCAACGTGCTGTCCTGACATTAAATTCTCCATTTGACTCATATTTCCCCGGTAGACCACTAGGGGCTCTCCCATTCGAGATACACCATTTGTGGTGTCTTACTATCGTAAGTACTTCAGTCCCAGGCTTCATCATTTAACTCTTATTATTTTAGTTAATTGATGGAAATTAATCATTTCTTCACACCAGCCGTATATAGGCTAAGGTTGTTGATAGATAGGGTCAACAGGAAAATCTCAATGCCATGGCCGGGACCCGAACCATATTTTAGTGCTATAAATTAATTTCATCCTTCTTACATAAACAGATCCAATACCTAATGGTTATTAAATCGTAGGGCAGATTGTTTGTGAAGCACCTATCATGGCACGATACCCCATTCCCGCGACCATAACAGGAATCCTCCATAACAAATGCATGTGGTTCGCATGTTTGCATTGTGTCCAACTATTTCTTTGTGTAACGTTATTTATTGGCTGAAATCAGTTTCTTTATTTTGTGTGTGCGTGTGAAGCATGTTATAAATTCACTTTATTCAGTGTATGAGTAATTTAATATTACGAAAAGTTTAATCAATAAACAATGAACATGGTTAATGAACTTCTGAAAACTGCCTTTTCAATGCACACATTAGAAGAAAGAGTATAAAAATGTTAAGGCGAGCAATACCCAATTTAAAAATTGAGCAAAAAAGCGAAAGGAAGTAGAAATTCTGTTTATATCATGAAGAAACGTCGGTGCATGGACTTCATTTTTCAAAAAATGTTCCCGCAGCATGCTGTTATTTTTCAGCACGAGCCACCACTGCCTGTTAGTCCCATTTGATAGAACTTTGCAAGTGCAGAAACAGGCATCTTGAAAATATGGCTAAAACAACAGCAGAAAGACAACATGAATATAGATAACATGTAAAGGAAGAAGATCACTATGAAGAACACAAAATGAAAGAAAATGTTGCTAAGGCAGACAAAAGGTTTGAACTTAACAAGTCTAAAAGAGGAAAAGAACTGATTAAGGCAAAGAACAGATGTAGCAAATTAGAAACAAGATGCATAAAAGCAGGAAGAAAGAGGTGCTCATGCTATAATAACACCTGCAGCAGCATCATTTAAATCTAGGTAACATTATGTCAATTCTCCACGGAAAAGGTTACAACTGATTGCTGATCTAGCAAGAAGAGAAGGTTTAACTGTTGGCAAATCAGGAGAAACAACAATAAAGCATACACTTTCAGAAGATATTAAAGCTGCAATCTTGAACCTCTATGAAGATGATTCAATATCATATCAGGCTCCAGGCAGAGATCCATTGGAAAGAGTCTCCTTTACTGGAGAAGTCAAAGAACTCTGCATAAGATTTTTGGTGGTTACGCTAAAAGAGACATATGCTCTATTTATACAGAATAATGATGTGTGCATTAGTTTATCAAAGTTTGCGGATTTACGTCCTGTTAATGTGCATCAGTAAGGTCATCCACACAATTTATGCACAGACGTTGTGCATGAAAATATTGTTTCTTTTGGCTGCTTTGCTCAGAAAACAAGTACCTGTTAAAACTGAAGTTTGTGAAATTATATCTCAAGTGGTTTGTGTACAAAATGAAGAGGAATGCATGCAGTCAGCTGTAAATAAAAGTAGGAATGCATGCAGTCAGCTGTAAAAAAAAGTCCATTCCTGAGTAAAATAGAGCTTACAGGTGTCTATTCCAATTCACTATGCCAGTGGAATCAATGGACAATGCACAATGGAAGACCTCAGATTGAAGAAGGAGAAGGATCTGTTATTGATTACATTGAAGAATTGTCCAAGAAGATGGCATACTTTCAAATATTAAATACGTCACTGTTTCTAACCTTTTGCTTCAAATAATTTCTAAACCATGTTTATTTTAAAAAGCAGAGGTCTCCCAGTGTGCTCAAGAAACTATGCCAGTTGATGAAGCAGTGTTACAGATAGATTTCTCTGAGAATTACACATGCAAGCAACAAATTGAGATTCAGGGTGCCCATTGGAACAACACTCAGGTTTCCATTTTCACTGCTGTTGCTTGGTTAAGAAAAGAGTGATGGAGAGATGCATAAGGACTTTTGCCCTGGTGTCCGTACCTTGTACATGATGAATGTCATTTGCCTAAGAGATGTATTTTCTCAACTGTTTCTGCCCTCTCTCTAAGTTATCAAAAAATTTTCTGATGGAGCTACAGCCCACTTTAAAGAATCTAACAATGCTTTCCAGCATATTAGGAATCCAAATTGAGTGGAACTTCTTTGAATTACATCAGGGAAAGCAGTTGTGGATGCAATTGGAGGGCAATTGGCATGGATGCTGTTGCATCTAGAAATAAACTTCAGAATGCAGAAGCATTCCTTTCTGCTGTGTGTGATAAAATCCCAAATGTCCAAGAAAGGTAGTTGTCCATTAGTTGTTCTTGGATCTAAATATCATCAGGAATGATACAAAAATAAAATTTGGAATTTACAGGAAGCCAACACATTCAGAAAATTATATAAAAAATAATAGCCACAACCCAATTACACATAAACATGCAATAATAAACAGCCTTACACACAGACTAGTCAACATACCCATGGAAAAAGAAGAATATTTCAAGGAACAAAAAGCAATAATACACATAGCAGAAGAAAACGGATACAACAAAAGTTTGGTGTTGAAGAAAATTAGAAAATCTAAACTAAAGAAAACCATTAAGGAAGCAACCACATTTATTAAAGAAAAAGAAAGCAACAGCATATTCAGTTCATTCACATATCATCCAAAAACATTTAATAAATTTAAAAAGATATTCAAGGAACAAAATATCATCTTGGCACCTACTAATAGATACTCAATTTTAAAATTACTAAATTCAAAAACAAAAGATGAAATTCCTTCAGATAACAAATCTGGAATATACCAAATAAATTGCAAGAATTGTGAAAAATGCTACATAGGTCAAACAAAAAGAAATTTAAAAACCAGAGTCAAAGAACACTTTAGAAACATCAGATTGAAACAAGAAGACAAGTCAGCAGTAGCATTTCATTTTTGGAATGAAAACCATGACATTGATCCAAATCCAAAATTATTAAAAGGAGTGATAAACCAAAATAGATTGACAACATGGGAGAACATATTCATCTGGAAAAATAAGGATCGCGTAATGAACTTTGAAATCCCGCCAGCAGATAATTTGACAAAAAAGTTCATAGTTCCACCACCAGAGAGAGCAGATAACAACAAATGCCAGTTGGGAAGAGATTGAAAATGGAGGCCAGGGCCTTTGAAACTAAGCTCTGTTTCATATAACCTTGCCCGGCTGAAATGTATCACTCCGCGTTCAACAACCCTCCCCCTCGCCCTAATTGGCTAATGCTTTCGCGCCATAGGCCATAGGCGGTGCCTTCCCATCACATTTAAAACTGCAGTAAACGTCAAATGCCAGGAGATAGCTAAAATCATGCAAATAAGTATATGAAGGCATGCAAAAATACAAGTTTACAATGAAACTGAACTCACGCGTTATGGAGAATCTGGTAATGGAGTAATCCCCTCCATCTCGGATTCGGATTCTGATTCTGCAGTAACAGTTTCGCTGTTTCATTTACAGCAGACAAAATTTTATTTATGTTAGGGAGTTCGTTTCTACAGAAAAAAACTATGCACATGACGACGTACAGCAGTTTTAACGAACTCATCGCATTCTCCGAGCACGCGCTTTTCTTTATTCCTGCGTTTGCCTGGAGTGTTAAGTTTTCCTGTTTTCTCAACTTCACGTCGCGATGTTCCTATGGACCTAACACTCACACCTGTAAGTTCGGAGCACAACTGTTCGACTTCCCTCACTAACAAAGACGGATTCTTCTCTGTGAGTGCATTAAACACATGCAACACAATTCTTTTTTCACCGCTTTGTAATGGCTTACCCTTACGATGCTTCAGCGAAAAACTGGCGGTAGACTCTGCCATTATACATATAATAAGTACATGCGCAAAAACGATGGATAAAATAACATATCTCTCGAACGCGCACAGTACACCTTCTAATGACAATACATGACTAATCCAGTTCAGAACAAGGTCAGTGATAAAACTCATATAAACAATTATAAACAAATATATGTAATTCACTACCGCTAAAGCACGTGCTCTTGTGTAATCAGAAAGGCAGGCCTAGATGCAAAGGAACCTCCACTTTACTATGTTTAAGAATTAACATGCATTTCAGATAAATTAACTCTGTTGCGTAATATATTTAATTGAAACAGTTATGAAAGTAAATATTTGACAATTCTCTTTCAACATATAAAGATATATCACCATGTTAAATAACGAACTAATTTTTACCGCAAAACAGTCTCTACCAAACAGCAGCCAATGAGAGGAGATGAGGTCACGTGACCGTTAAGAGATTACCGGGCAAGCTTACGTGAAACAAGGCCACCACAAATAATTTTTATATTGAGTTGAATTTGTTTGTTAGCCACTTTGCAAGTTTGTATGTTGGTGACTTTATACTGCTAACTATAGGTCTCATTGTTATGGATGGTTTGTGTATTTTGGGTAAGCCATAAAGTCTAGGTAAGGTTGGGTTATCCGGTTTAACTGCATATTTGTTTGGTATTATGCTTGATTTTGCTATTGTTTTTTCAAATGAGTGTATGCAAGTTTTTAGAGGATTTTTGTTAATGATTTCATATTCATTGTCAGTTAGCATTTTTTCCATTTTTTCAATATAATCTGATTTTTCCATTATGACAATCTTGTTGCCTTTGTCTGCCTTTGTCTAAATAACGTTTTTCTGTTTCAAAGAATGGATAGTATTATGTTTTCTCTTCTGAAAGGATCTGTTCTCTATTTCCTCCAAAATATTTTCACAATGGCTTTTTACTGAATTTTGTATGGATACTGGTAGAATTTGTGTCGAAATGTTGATATCTGCAATGTAGTCTTCAACTTTATTTGAGAAACTGGCGCATGTTTTTAATCCATTATTTAAAAGATCCAATTCTTTTTTGGAGAAATTTTGCTTAGATAGGTTTACGACGTTTTCAAAGATTTGCGTGCTCGTTTTTTCGTTTACGCAACTTATTTTACTATTGTATTTAGCGTGTGTGATGATTGCTGATCGACATACGTTGATATTCGTGATGTTTTTAAACTTTTTCCCGGTATGATTTCGGTGTGAAGACATGTTGCACAGATTGGCCAATTTGTATTTAAGTCGTACGGTTTTTTCTCTCATTTTCTTGCTTAGGATTGCCAAATAATTATGTTCAAAGTTTTCCCACATCACGTTTCCCAGCGCTTTCGTTAAAATTGAATGAAGTTTGTAAAGTTTTAATTCTATCTCATCCAAATTTTTGTATTGCTTATTAATTTCGAATTTTAAAACTTTTCTCTCCGCAGCCTTTTTTTTTTTTTTTTTTTTTTTTGTGGATTTCCGTTGCCTTGTTTTACTATTTTCCGGACAAATCGGGGTGTTACTTTGTTTTGTAAACACAGTTTTAGGAAATTTATATTAGCAAAAAATGTTTCTTTTCTTCTCTTGCAGTTTTAAAAATAATTTTATGTCTTGTTTATTTCCAAAATGTTCATTGAATCCACTCCACTTACAAAATGTCTGTAAATTTAAATTATTGGGAACTGTAAACATTGCTGCTCAAATTGATTCTGCACATAAAATATCAATCCGGAAACACAATGAACTAGCCACTAAAAATAGATACATACTGAACAGAGTGCTAAGAGACCATAAAATTTTGCGGAACCCATAATCTAGCATTGAGGCGTCACATTGAAACACAGGAATTGGTACACTGTGGCAATTTCTGAGATATGTTATATTTCCTCAGTAATCTCGACAGTGTGTTAGAAGACCAGCCTAACAATACCCCATACTGCAGTACGTAAATATACTTCACATGCTATACACAAAGAACTTCTGTATTGCATCATTGTATGTATCAGGTTTACATTGAGAAATTAATGAAATGAAATTAATGAAAGACAAATACTGCCATTATGTTTCTGTGCAGCCGACGAAACAATGGACATAGCTTGCTGCAGTCAATCGGTCATCATTTTCTGATACATTATGATACATTACCAAGTATGTATGCTCAACAATTATATTTGGTTATACGAAATGCTTGTTCCAAAGTCTTTCCTTAGGACACCATGGGCCAAGATAGGTTTAATTCCTTTGCTGTTTGTTCCATCCCAAATAGGAATTTGGTGAAATCCCTACCTTCAACGCAGTAATTGAAATGTTTTCCATCCAGAAGAACAAACATGCTGAGCTTTTGTACAATTAAACTCTGCCGGTTGGCAAGTATATTTTATCTTTATTAGTTATTTGGTGTTTAAAAATGTATAGTGGTTTGACACATTTCTGCTATTGCAGTGTTTCTGGCAATGCAACTAAAGGTCACCTGTTTTAAAAGCTATAGCCCCACTTTATTTTCATTACAGGCATTTTCATATTTGGGCCTAACAAGAAAAAAGCTCATGCGCCACCACTACTTGGATTTATTATTATACTCCGGAAACCAATAACCATGAATCTAATCCAAAGAAGGGAAAGGCGGTTCTGTTGCCCAGAAAAGTTATAGAAATGATTCTTTGGGATGCAAAGGGTGTCATACTCAATTGACTACTTGGAAAAAAAGGACTGAGGAAATACTGAAGAATACTACTGGCCCAATTTGACAAGAAGTTGTGGACATGCCCCCATTTGATAAAGAAAGCAATATGATTTCATCACAATGCACCAGCACATTCATCTGCCTCTGTGGCGAGAGAGACAAATATTGGTCATATGAAAGAATTCTTAAAGCTTATTTTCAAATGATCTCTTTTCATAATGTAATTGACACCAAGCAAACAAATTACATGCTATCTACTTAATATATTAGATATCTGCATAATTTTCTTTGTTCAAAAGTGGGAAACATATGCTGCAACATATCAGGTATTGTGATTTATCCTTTCACGAACAATTTGCTCCCTCCAGATTGCAGCATTTATTTGTATGGTCTTTGTACTTGTTTTATAGTATGAAATAAACTGAAAGATTCTACTTCTTGATTGCCCCTATGGTCAACTGAAAGGAAAATCTTTTACTGAGTCTGGAAATACAAATGTAGGTTTTATAGGAGGATTAAACCTTAAAGAGACCCAACAGTTCAACAGTAATAACAATTACTTAATATGTATCTAGTTATAGGTTACGAGAAAAGTGGATTTGGGTAAAAGAAGTGAAGGTCAAGAAGAAATGACACCAAGTTGCTCTGGAAAACCAAAGGCTTATGGCCAGGGGATCTGAGTCAGCGAGTAAATCTTGTGTCAGCAATTTCATGTATTTGTACAGGATGTATAATAGTGCATGTTCAATGTTAAAGTCAATGTAATGAAATTGTAATGGAAACTGTACAAATAAAATATCTATGTCATGTATCTAATTAAAAGGGACATACGTAACAATTAAAACAATTCACTGTTAATAATGCTTCTTCTTATAATATTTATGATTAAAACAATGTTTTCTTTTTGCCAAATTAAGATTGTCACATTGAGTAAAACAATGCAATTGCTGTGTTTGAGAATGCCATTAATATTGTTTGGCTAGAATCTGCTTTTGGGTCACTCTGATCACATGCACACAGACATGCACAAACACATGCAATCGCATACCTACAGCCCGCCTCGGTAGCGTAGATGGTAGAGTGTCTCCCTCACGTTCAAGAGGTCCCGAGTTCGAATCTCAATCAGGGTGAGTTACCTGGATAAGGTTTCTTCCGGGGGTTTCCCTTATCCTGATAGATGAATGTCAGGTAACTCTAAGCTCCATGGACCCTGGACACATTTGAGCATCATTTCAACCATTTCATTCACCGTCCGATATGACTTAACATTGGAGGACGTAAAATTAATAAAAAAAATTGTATACCTACGAGCATGCGCATGCACACACATACCTTTTTTTTTTTTTTTTTTTTTTTTTTTTTTTTTTTTTTTTTTTTTTTTTAAATGTTTTGGAGTCCCTTAAAAGAAGTGTATGAAATCTCAACAGTAAATTTTTGGATAGAATATTCTCTGCTTACTGTAAGTACAGAGTAGAGAAAGTGAAAAGAGTGGAATAGAACTCTTTGTTACTCTATCAGCTTATAAATCCATGGAACATAGGAGCAGATATTTCATGGAAAACGGAAAGGCATATGATCCCATTTTAAACTCTTCTGTCAAAGAAACTTAAAATTGCATATGTAATTTTGAACTCATAGTAGCATTTCTTCAAATTTCTGTGCAACTGATTTCTCAGGAGGTCTCAAAATGCATACATAAAATAAGGTTCAAATATAATTATCTTATATGTTCCTTTTTAACTTGCTGTGTGCAGACAGAACTCACAAAAGTGAAATCAATTTAAAAAAAATTCAATAGCTCATTTATACTTTACATTACATGTAAATTTTATTAAGTATCTTGCAGAGCTTTCATATAGTCACGGTTCGTATTATGGGAAAATCGCTTACCCTGTACTTTATTATTTCTAGCCAGTTCTGTTCTCCATTTTCCCTCCTCTTTGTGTGCCAGCTAATAAGATGATTTGAAGATGTGTTGTACAGAAGTTGATAATGTTTTGAGACCATATGTTTCAGTGTTATAGCTAGTTAGTGCTCTTAGAATGCAAAAAGAGTCCTATAATTTGGCATACAAAATCTTTATGTCAATTCACAATGTGACAACAAACTCTTGTAGAGAAGTGTGACAGTGATATACAAACAGATTCTGTGTTGTTCTTGTGCCTCACAGAGAAATGGTTTGTAATTTTGTTAAATAGGATCAGAGAAACAGGATGTATTCTTGATAAGAAACCGAAAGTAAATCACCATGTTCTTACAGAGAAAAAACTTGACATCAGAGAAAAGTTAAAACAATGTCAAGAGGAAGTGCTAAGGAGGCTTGCACACAAATCAGGAATTTTGCAAACCTCAGCTTGGAATACGTCTGCACTCTTAAAACTAAGATTCTATCAGGTAACAGTAGTTTAGAAATTGCAGCTATGCAATATGTGAGTAGAATTAATTTCTGCAATTGGGGTTGGATAATGTCAGTAATCATTCTATTGAGTCGCTTTTAATTATTACTAGACCTAGGATTTATATGCAGTCAAGTATGAATCTATGTGTGCATCTATGTACTAAAAACCTGGTAAATATGCTCTAAAAATTCAATGCCACAGCTGGGATTTGGACCACAGATCTACTGGCTTCCATCCAGTCGCTCTTACCCATTGGGCTACCATGGCTTTGAATTTTTCATGTTGACTCTATCAAACCAATCCTTAGCCCGTATACAGCTAGTGTGAAGAAATGAATAATTTCCATCAATTAACTTAAATGCTCTAAAATCTTTATACTATGCATTTAAAATGAAGTACATTTTTTCATCTTTCTCACACTTATTAATTTTGATGAATTAATCAAATTTATAAGTTTATTCTTAAATTCAGGCATTAAGAAAGTTAACATTTATTAGTCTTTTTATGGATGTAAAGGGTAAGTTTTTACTTTTGTTCTGAATTAAATTTGCACCTTTTTGGCAAGGAAATCAGCTGATTCATTTCTAGCAGTTCCACAATGTGCAGGTATCCACTGTAATATAATGCTTTTCTGTAGTCTTTGAAGTTGTTGGATCATTTTGTGACATTCTTTAATTTGGATTGACCTCATTTTATATGAACTTATTGCACATAATGCTGCTTTAGAATCAGAAAGTATGACAGCATTTTTGAATTTATCTATTCTGTATAGAAGGTGTTGGAGTGAAATATGAATAGCCATTACTTCTGCATCAAAATTTGTTGTGTGGTATCCTGCTGGTTGATAGAATGATAACAGTGCACACTTAATTCCTGCTCCTGAGTTGTCGTCCAAGTTAGATTCATCTGTGTAGATATGTAACCATTCTTCAGGTGGGTATATACTGTTCACAGTTTTTTAATTCCGTAACTTTGTGTAGGAAACTTGTTTGTGTTTTCATCTTGATTGGTTATAGTAATCTTTTCTTCCATTTTGTTGTTTTTAACCGCAACATTTTTTCTTGTTGTATTAGTGCCTGCTCCTCTAGAGTTGGATGTATTGGATAGTTCCGAGTTAAGGCTTGCATTGCCATGATAAAAAATGCAAAGCCAAAGATAAAAAATGCAACATTTTAATTAAAAATCCAGAAATTGTTCCAGAAATCCCATGTAAAGCTGCAGTAGCAAATTTTAGATTACTTACGGAATATGAATATTTTGCCAAACACTTACACAAAATAGGAATTTATATAAATCCAATTTGTCCTCTGTGCAACAAAGAAGAGGAAATGACTGAAGAACATCTTTTAACCTGTGAAGTCCTACCTGCCAGACCCACTACACAGAAATATTGGAGAGCAAGAGAGCTAATGGCTTCAATGCCAAAGCCTAGCACTTGAAAACAACAACAACAACATCATATATTAGTCTCTCATTCAGCCTATTTTAACATTAGTAGTTTTTATTGCAATTAATAAATTTTTTCACCATTTTCAGGAAGAAGTGATTTCTTTCTGTTGCTTAGAATGCTTTTATATGAAGTGAAAGATCCCTCTACTTCATGAAAAGACTCAGGATAGTATCAAAAAGAGTGTTTGTCACTTACAGAATAAGTATTAAGTTCTTTCTTAGATTCACCTTGTCACAAATCCAAATTAAAATCCAGAAGAAACTTAAACCTGGATTCCTTCCCTCAATTTTCTCAATTTTGCTACAAAGACACTTTCCTATTTCTCCTGGTATGTGATTGGTTCTAGGGATATACGAATATTTTGCATTATAGCAGTAAATAATTTCACTCTTTATGGCTCCTTCACAAATATTTTTTTCATAGAGGAGATTAAGGCATTTTCTTCTGGAAAATCCACTTGAATTTCCTCAGTCAACTAGAGGAGAACAGCTCATGTGAACTGCCTTAGAGTAAAATGCATGCAAAGCTTCAAATAGCCTTAAGCATATATGCTGCTGCATCTGTAACATCAACCTGAGTTCTTTCTCATTTTTTGCCGATATTGTCTCTCTTTTCTTTTTTTTTTTTCAAATTCAAATTTATTGTCCATAGAGATTATAGAAATCCATCAGACATTGTCAATATATTATATACATTGGAAATACAAATATATACATCTACAAAATAAAATTATATTTACAAAAAATCATCCATTATTCATAAACTCATTAATAGAATAGAATGCCTTATTTATTAAATATTTACACAGTTCCTTTTTAAATGTATTTACATTTCTTGTATTACCTGAATAAAAAGAAAAAATTGTTGACCATGAACTAAATAAACCAAACTCCATGGCACTTCAGGCCACACATAATTTTGCTTCCATTTGAAAATATTTTAGTATAATACATTTAAAAGTTTTAAATAATTGACAAGATTTTATAAAGCTCAAAATATTGACGAGGGTTGTTGGGGTATTGGTAAACAAAACTAATGTCATTAAATTACCTCTTCATAAACTTTATCAAGACAGTTTTTCCTTATTGATGATTCATAAGGAGCTTTTCGTACAGAATATTTTTCCACGAAATGTCAAAATGCTACATTCTTTAGCTGATTTAAACAGATGTTTCCTGAAAGTAATGCTTTCCAAATGTCTTTCAAAAAGTTACCATTGCCATCACTTCTACCTCTGCTTGCAGTAAATGCTGTTAGTAAGGTTGTTTGGATCTTGAAAACTAGCATTTCTATGAACAGCTGTTTGTAGATATTGTATAATCTATACCTTTTGTCGCAGGCACCTATAACAATGGTATAAACATAATATGGGTTTATTTTAGTTTAATAAAACAAACAATCTCTAACTCAAAAATCACATTGATTTTTAAAATATTTGGAAATACAAAACTAAAACTTTGTTTTTCACATAGTTGGCACACTCCTATATTTCCATCTGTTGTTAAGAGTAGGATTTACTTTCAAAGCCAATAAGCTTTGCTGCTCTTCTCTTTCAACATTGTAATATACCTATTCCTACTGCTCACATTTCCGAAATTAACGATTAGCAGCACAGTAGTATAATTTAAGTTAATTGATGGAAATTAATCATTTCTTCTCACTAGCCGTGTGCACACAAAACATTAGTATAAGTTTAAAATTTAAGTGAAAATGACACTTTTTAATTCTTGGAGAAGTTATCATTGCGGCAGAAACTTTGTTTGCAATAGTAATACAAATCATATCAAGTTTTATGATGCAATGGCTGGACTAAACTTTAAAGATTTACTGCATGATTGTTGAATGCTATTTACTTTCAGTTGTTGTTGAGCTGCAGATTTATATACCAGAAGTGCTCATTGTTGATAGCTATGTTCTTATTTTTTGGTGATCCTTTATGGATTTAGAAAGACAATAGCTAACAGTCTTGCATAAACAGAGCAATAAAAGAGAAATTTTCTGGTATCCTTCTCTTCTTAAAATATTGGGGTAAAATAAATGTACGAATGAGCTGTTTCGGAGATAACTTTCTTTAAACAAAAACAAAAGGAAAAAAAACTTTGTTCTGCAGAACAACTAGTGGACGATATTGTAAGAACCAGGCCCAACAGTTTGTATGCATCAGTAAAGACGTCATCCATATTATTCTCTTTTAAAGACTTCAATAATGCTTAAATATTAACTACATGGAGCCTGTTTACTAAGACACCATAAAAATAATCAAGGAGAAAGTATCTGATTGCAATGTGGGAATCATTGTGGATGAAACCATAGACTCAATGGATCGATATGTTTTGAACATTTTAATTTTTCCCTTAGTAGGAGAGAAAGTTAAGCCCATGTTGTTAAAAATGTATGAGCTGCAGAAAACCAATGCCAATACAGTAATGCAATCAATTATGGACTCTTGTCAAAAACTCTGACCTGCTGGTATCGAGTTTGAAAAACTTGTTCTTGTAGTTATGGACCAGGCTCCATACATTGTTTCATACTGTTAACCAACTGATGTAGCATGTGACACGCTTGGTTCATGCCCTTCATAGGGTTTGTGAATCCATAAGGAATGAATACGACATAGCAAATCAGTTCATCTCTGCCCAGAATAAAATTCTATTGAATGCGCCAAATTGTGTCGTGGTCTACAAGGAAACCACTGGCCTGCCTCTTCCAAATTTCACAGTCATTACTCGCTGGGGATCTTGGATTGAGTGTGCTGCCATGTTGTGTGAGAATTTAGACAAAATTAGAGAGTTTGTGCTTTCTTTGGATCCAGCTGATGCAGGTGCAATTTCCAAGGCACAGCAACTTCTGTTACCAGAGAAAATACATAATTTTCAAGCAGAACTATATTGTCTCCATAGTTACAAGTACTTGACTGCAGCTGTTACACCATTAGAAGAACAAGGTTTGGAAAAGGAGAAACAGTGGGATGTTTTTACTTCCGTGAAGGAGCAGTTAGATGGCTTTGCCAAAGACAAACTTGAGTTTAGTCTTCAGAAGAATGCGGAAAATTAGAACTTTGCCACATCTGTAGAATTGCCATTTCAAGTGAATACAAAATTTGCCCCACTGGTTTCAGCAGATGTCGAAAGAGGCTTTAGCATCTACAAAGACATTCTATCTCCTAATAGAAATAGACTTACTTTTAAAAATGTAGGAATGCTTAATGTCTTGAAGTATAACAGCTTCATGAGTTTTCTTTCTTCTGATGAGTGAAAATTTGATGTACTTGTTTGTAATTCAATAAAGTATAATAAAGGCAAGCGAAATTGTTCAATTAGTTGAATAAATCAGCACCTTTTTGTCTCTTTTTTTTTACATAATTTGAGCACCTTTTTCCTTATGAATGATTGGAGGAATTTAATAACAGTGACATCAAAATTAATCGGAAAAACCATTTGTAGTCAGTTTATTGACACTTCGTCACTTAAATTTTTATATTATCAAGGGACTAGTTTCAGAAGTCATTGCTTCCATTTTCAACCTCTCTCCAACTAGCATCTGTTGTCGTCTGCTCTCCTCTCTCTAGCGGTGGAACTATGAACTTCTTACAGTTAAATCTCGATATATGAACTTATTCAAATTATCTACTGGTGGGATTTCAAAGTATTACTCGGTCCTTATTTTTCCATATGAATATGTTCTCCCATGTTGTCAGTTTATTTTGGTTTATCATTCCGTTTAATCATTTTGGATTTGGATCAATGTCATGATTTTTGTTCCAAAAATGAATTGCTACTGCTGACTTATCTTCTTGTATCTTTTTGATGTTTCTAAAGTGCTCTTTGGTTTCTAGATTTCTTTTAGTTTGACCTATGTAGCATTTTTCACAATTCTTACAACTTATTTGGTATATTCCAAATCTGTTAACTGATGGGATTTCATCTTTTGATTTTGAATTTAGCAATTTTAAAACTGAGTATCTATTAGTAGGTGCCAAGATGATATTTTGTTCCTTAAAGATCTTTTTTAATTTATTAAATGATTTTGGGTGATATGTGAATGCACTGAATATGCTGTTGCTTTCTTTTTCTTTTGTAAATGTTGTTGCTTCCTCAATAATTTTCTTTAGTTTAGCCTTCCTAATTTTCTTAAACACCAGACTTTTCTTGTATCCATTCTTTTCTGCTATGTGTAGTATGGCGTTTTGTTCTTTGAAGTATTCTTTTTCCATGGGTATGTTGACTAGTCTGTGTGTAAGACTGTTTATTATTGCATATTTATGTTTAACTGGGCTGTAGCTATTATTTTTATGTATTTTTCTGAATGTGTTGGCTTCCTGTAAATTCCAAACTTTATTTCTGTATGATTCCTTATGATATTTACGTCCAAAAAAGAGAGTTGTCCATTGATTTCCTTTTCTATTGCGAATTTGATAGCTTTTTCCTGTGGATTCAATAGTTTTAATGCATCATCTAAATGTCCATTTGGAACTATGGCAAAGATGTCATCAATATATTGGTACCAAACCTTGAAGATCCATGGGAAAGTCATTTTTATGTGTGTTTCAAGTGAAACATAAATAAGTTTGCCAAAAAATGTTAAAGTGTATTGCCCATAAATAACCCTGATTTCTGTCTGTAGTATTTACCATTAAGGCGGAATAAGTTTTGTTCAATGCATAAGTTTGTTAATGAGATGTAGTCTTCTACTTCTACTGTTTCCATTTCTATTGTAGTTAGCCATTTTTTAATGAAATGTGTAGTGTTTAATGCCCGCTTTTACTACATACGGCACCGCAGGCGGTGACACTGATGATACATGATATGAAGATGGAGCACCGGTGGAATGAGATGGCGGGGGAAACCGGAGGTCCCGGAGAAAACCCGCCCCAACGCCGTGTTGTCCACCACAAATCTCACTTTGCGGTCGCCTGGGATCGAACCCAGGCCGCCTTGGTGAGAGCCAAGCGGTCTAACCACTGAGCCACGGCGTGGCCTACCATTTTTTAAGTGTGTATAATCTTTCCGTTGGCTTGCCTGAAAATAATAATGTGACATCAAATGAAACCATTTGTCATTTTTGTCTAATTTAATGTCTTTAATTTTTTAAGCTAAGTCTAAAGAATTTTTTAAATTTGTATTTATTTTAATTTGGATGTCACTGTTACTAAATTGCTCAAAACACACATAACTGAATAGAGTTTTATTTATCATAGTTTAACAATAGTCTATTTGCTTCAAATCAAATGCTGAACTATTCAAATGCAAATGCTGGTGTGACTTTTCCAAATGTAAGTACCTATTATCAATAGCAAAGAGCACAGCTATTGACTCCTTAATAAGATTATATAGCAAGTCATTTATGAATATTAAAAATAATAATGGTCTGAGTATAGGTCCTTGTGTGTAACCTTTAGTAATAACACCTGGTTCTGAATCATAACCAGCGGCAAAGCATGGCATGACATTTAGGGAAGCAGCTCCTATGTATCTGAAACTCGTGGATTTGGGTTTGAAACTTGTTGCCTGCATATGATTAGCTTTTCCATAAATATACAATGCTTCGCCCCTGATCATAACCATTTATCTTAGTTTTATGGTTTCCATTTGATAAGTAAGATCTCAACCAATTTATAGAGATTTCAATGAAACCATAAAATTGTAACTTTTGCGGTAAGAGGCTGTGATAAATACTGTCAAATGCCTTAATTAAACCACAAAATATTCCTAATGGTAGTTCCTTTTTATCCAAAGCTATTACTAATTCAGAAGTGTGCATATATTTTTATATTTTCAATTGAGGTCCTTTTTCTAAATCCAAACTGGGATGATGTTATTTAACTTCATGTATCTTATAACTTGATTGTATACAATTTTCTCTGTTACTTTAGAAAAGATTGTCAAGAGCGAGATGAACTTATAATTGGAAGTCAGGTGTTGTCTCCTTTTTTGTATAGAGGATTAACAACTGTGTGTTTTATTTCTTCTGGAAATATTCCTGAAAAAAGAAAATGAATGCATATGTAACTTACTCAGCTCTGGTAAGCAGTACTTTAACAATTTGTACTTATCCCATTTGAACTATGTCTAATTTTGCTTTATAATGAGGTAATAATCTTTTCTATCTCTCTGGGAGTTATGGAATCCATTTCAAATTTATTGCTAATTTTGAGATGTACCCTAAATTAGGATTTTAAGCGCAGTTGAGTTTGGGTCAGATCTATTTGTTTTGCTTTTTGTTGCATTAAGGAAATAGGTGTTAATAGCATCAACTATGCACAGTAATTACTGACTTCTTTGCTTCCAATAGTTATGTTATCACTATTACAGCTCGGATTACTTCTCCCTGTTTCAGGTTTTACTATATTCCATATTGTTTTAATGTTATTATTGGATTCATCAATAGCTGGTAAGTAATGCCTTCTTCTTGCTTCATTGATTATTTGTGCAGTATGCTTCAACGTTAGGGGCATTAGTTGTGTCGTGTAGTAGGAACAGACTTCTTTTATTTGCACAGGACTTTCTTATACCTGAAGTAATCCATGGTTTGACTTTTATTACCTGTGATAAATTTTGGAGGAGAAAATAACTTCAAATGAAAACACCACAATTTTGAGGAATTCATATATTTAACATTAATTTGACTTTTGGTATAAGCCTATTTGTAATTTTTTAAGGCTAGTTTAAATTTATTGATGTTCTCATCACGCCTCTGTAGCATGGTGGTAGCATGTCTGCCTCACATTCAAGAGGTCTCGAGTTTGAATGGTGGTCAGGGCGAGTTATCTGGATTAGGTTTTTGCCAGGGTTTTCCCTTATCCTTAAAGATTAATGGTAACTATAAGTCCTATGGACTCTGATACTGGTAATGATAAATGATAATTGATAATAATAATAATGGTGATAATGATAATAATAATAATAATGGTGATAATGATGATAACAACAATAATAATAATAATAAACAAATGAATACTGACTTCTATAAACAAATAGACAAGGCTCTCTAGCTTTAATCATTCCAATAAAAGTGCGTTTTAAGAACTTGGTGAATTAAAAAAATAATTTATTTTATTTAAATGTTTCCGTCATAAGATACTATAACATTAAAATCATTATATCTGTATGTACAGCCTACAATATCCAAAATAGTTTGCAATTGTTTCAGTAATGGTTAGAAATACTAGTATCTTCCATTTAAATTTCCCGGTACAGAAAACTAAGCGTTTAAGCTTTAAATTACGGCTCACGTCTCAAATAGTAACAATGCCGAACAACAAAAATATGTGTAATTATTAATAAATTAAATATGTTGAATAGAAAGCTTCATACGACATGAAACGTTCTCATTAAAACGGCAGCTTTATGTGTGTGGTTTCAACCATCAGTGAAATTCTTCCGGTTGGAATGGTACAAAGTCGTAGAGATATTCATTGTAAAATCTGCTTTGCCTCGCTAAATTTTATTTGAGAATTGCCAAGAAGATTTTAAAATATGCCGAAGAACAAAGGTTGGTTTAAGAAAATAATGTTAAACTCATGGGTAGAATATTTTACATATTACAACATTGTCTCAGTAATGTCTATTTACTCATGACGGCCATTTCGCACACTGCTATATTTGTCTGCGAATTTTAGTTGAAAAACTAATCAATGATAAGTATATTTTCGTATATTACCTTAAGTAATATATTCAGTGCAAATAAAGTTCTCTTTTATGTGTAATAAAAGTGTATAAATTGATTCATAGATATGACATCTGGCATACGTTCTCATCAATAATTTTACTTCCAGGAAAGGGAGGTAAAAACAGGAGGCGAGGTAAAAATGAAAACGAAACTGAGAAAAGAGAACTTGTCTTCAAGGAAGATGGTCAAGGTAAGGATTTTAAATTTACGTAACTGCCATGTGTGCGGTATTAGTTTCAGGTTTTGATCGTAGCTGTCCATCCTTATTCATTGTAGTTCATTACACAGCGATTTTTCTCGTTTTTGTTACTATATATCCCATAGAGCGTGTGGTTTTTAATTCTGTCCTTCACATTAATGTTTGCAGTGCAAGCATTATAGTTGTGTTTTAACAACATTGCTCAACCATGTGCAGTGATCTGTGCTTCATGTTTACATTGATCTAAAGGGGGTAATTAGTTGTCTTACTTTGTGGTAAGAGCTCGTGGAGGTCTATGATTAAATAAATAAAAATAAAAAAAAAATCATCTTGTTAGGTTAGGCATAAGGATTTTGAAAAGAAAATCCGTACTTTCTGTCCCAGAATAATATATTTCATTCCTTTTATATTAATAACTAATTTTTACAAGTTGTGACACCTATATGTGTATAAGCAATTGCAATCAAAAATGGGTATCTTTCATTCGTTACATTTCTCACTTCACCTGTCCCAAGCATAAAGGAGGATTAAACTGGAATATAATTTTAGCTATGTGCTTTAACTCAAAACAGCATACAATGTATTCCTTGTCTGGTTAGAATACTGGTTGAATCTGATTTATAAGATAGTTTCTCTCTCTCTCTCTCTCTCTCTCTCTCTCTCTCTCTCTCTCTCTCTCTCTCTCTCTCTCTCTCTCTCTCTCTAATATTAGCTGCAAAATTGGAAAAAAAGAATGGTCCTCTAATTCATTCCCATATCCATGAACAGAGGTTCAAAATTTAAGAATTCCTTCCAAGGAATAATCATTAGTGATGTGATTAATTTATCGGAGGCAATCTGCCTCCAAACCATATTCTTTGATCTTGCAAAAGCTAATTTATTTGTTAACTGTTTACTATTTGTTTGCTACAGACAGTATTGGATAGAAAGAAAACTCGCTTCCATTAACAATGTGTAAATAAAACTAGTAAAAGTAATGTTTTCAGATCATAAGTTTAAATTTTTCTTAAAAACAACCCATACATACACTGTACAAATCTAATCCACCTTTGAAACAGTTTAACTTAATATTTACTATGTTTATCACCTCCATGAGTCTCTTGAATACTCTTAAAGTAAGAATACTGTCACAAAGGTGAGTTACATGGATAACATTTTATATAAATTATAGTAGTTATACTACAACTAATAAAACTATTGCCATTTAACATACCTACATAGTTTTGACAAATTGCATTTTTACAAATATTTGTGATTCTTTAGACCAGAGACCATCATTAAGATTACGACCAATTCTTAAATGTTCCAACATTTCTTGCAAATTTATAAGTGATGGGGTCCCAGAAGTAAAAATAATAAATGGAAATTGTTCTTTCACACTAGCCATGTGTAGGATGCACTATGAAAGAGTAGAGCCAGACTGAAAAATTCAATGCCATAGCCGGGATTTAAACCAGCTTTTTTTTTTTTTACTGGGAGAAACACAAGTCAGTTGGAGAATTTAATGTCATGTTGGCACGTTAGCCATAGTGGCTCAAATGGTTAGAGCTGCTGGACGGAAACCAGAAGATCCATGATTCAAATCCCGGCTATGGCATTGAATTTTTCAGTCTGGCTCTACTCTTTCATAAAAATATTAAAGATAGACTAAATAAATACAAATGTCTGTCCGATGTGACTTAACATTGGAGGACGTAAATTTAAAAAAAAAAAAAAAAAAAAAGACAGAAAAGAATTCAAGAATCGCAAAAAAAGAAGTAAAAGTTCATGTCAAGCAAGAAAATTTTTCAAAAGAGGTATTCTCCATCTGGTAAGATAGACAGTTGGGACTTACCAATGGGAGATTAGCTAGTGGGCAAAAATGTCAATGGAAGTATCCAAAGAAGTTGGATGCCGAGACTAAACAATATTGTGCTATTTTTTGAAGCAAAAAGTTAGAAACAGTGATATATTTAACATTAATGAGTCGGTAATTCAAACACAAAACATCACTCAAAATATCCTTACTTGTACTTGGAGAACGGTTTGTCCCCATCATCAGCTGTTATCCCCAGATAACTGCTGACAATGGGGACAAACCATTCTCTGAAACATGATTTGCGATGATTTGCGAAACATGTCCTCAAAATAGGTACGAAAGTGAAGCAGATGTGTAATAAATACGACTCATCTAAAAATTAATAATTTTTCGCTTCACTGTGGTGTTCCAATACAGTTAAATCTCGATATACTGAAGTCAAAGCTTCCTTTCAAAATGAATACCCTGGGAATCATATCATATTCCAAGGAATCAAAGGAAGACAGTGAGGTATTTGTAGAAGTTCAAAATACATATTCTGCTTTGCCTGTGGAGGTGGATGTGATGAAACCGCACAGCAAGTCCTGCAGTGAATTCGTGCTTCAAACTCAAAATGTTTCCAAAATTAATAAGAGTGAGCAAAGAAAAGGGAAATGGTGTTCAAAATCTAGCTAAATTTTTTGAAATTCCAGAAACTGCAAAAGAATTGTATAGAGATGTACTAGAAGATACTAATAAATGTTAAAGATTACCTATTCATGTGTACAATTTCTTTGTATTTAATGTTATATAAATAAAACAAAATATATCGTTATTGTCAATGTAGCGGTACTTAGTTTCTAAGTTTATACCTAGTAAAATAAACCTTATAAATATTAATATGTGGGTTGTATAATACATTATGTATTACGAAAAGGTGAAAATAAATAATAAATACATAAATAAAAAGTAACAAAAACAAAAAATGACAAAGATAACAAAACTTCATGTGTGAATTTCTCGCTCACACAGAAAAGTTAATCAGCATCTATCAATTTTTGAAAAAAAAAAAAAAAAAAAATGCATTTTCAAACCTCAAATTTGCACTAGTTAAACTATTCTATTTGTTTCTTTTCGCATTCAATGAGACTGTTTCAGGGAGGAGAATTGAATGATTAATATATTTGCTGTGCTAACCAATTAGTAAATAGAAAAAACTGCTTTTCTCAAACGCATTTTGTGCATCTATCGAGTTTAGAAAAAATGCTCCTCAGTTGATCTTTTTAATATCCAATGTTTGACTTCGTTTCTCCGAATTTCTGTTATAACTTAACTACAAGTTATTTCTTTTCTATAGTTCCCGAGGTCGCAGGTTCAATCCTGGCAGAGGGTAATAGATTTATGAGGGTGTAAAACATCCTTAGTATGGTTACCTTCAGAAGAAAAGTAAGGCCAGTAGTCCCATGTCACACCTTTATTGCACATAAAAGAACTTCAAGCCTGATAGGCATTTAAGCCAAATTAAGCAGTACTTCACATTCATTATGGAATGGGATGCTGAGAACCACAGCGTCCATAAATAAAAACTCAGTTTCAGTTTAATTTTCATTGACCATCTCAGTTTCTTTGTTATTTACAATTTTTTATTGATATTTAATGTACTGTCTTTCTTGAAAACTATAATTTTTATCTGTTATAATTTAAGACTTCATTCATTGCAATATCTTTTTACTTCCTCAATTGCTGTTTATTAACCAATTGGAGTTATTGATCACACAATCAAATCTGCATAAACCAGGTTGTTGATTATTGGCGTATGCCACCTCATCTATTTCAAATTGTCCGGAATTCAAGGTGTAATCAAAATATTTTTCTTTTTTTACCCTCTTAAAGAATCTTTATTGATCAACATCAACTTTGTCCCATTCAAAGTAATCCCCCTCAGCTATAATCCACTTGTGCCAGCACTTTTTCCAACCTTGGAAACACTTCTGGAACTTATTTTTGTTATGGTATTCATCTCCTTCAGCAATTTTGCTTTTATCTCATCAGTCGTGACAAAACATCCTTTCATGGTTCTGTTCAGCCTCAGGAATAGACAAGAGATCACAGGGGTCCTGTCTGGCAAATACAGTGACTGAGACACTTTTTTTTCTCTTAAAAAGTATCACAAACAAGTATTTAGGTGTCAGCGGGAACATTATTGTGATGCAATTTCCCCTTCCTGCATTTTGCAGTTGAAGAGATTGCCCAAAAACGAATGGAAAGGTTCATTAAACCATTCTGGAAGACACTAACAAACTCATACAAATAGATGTTAAAAATATAGACATTTGAGTGAAGTTGGACCCTTTGCAAGACTATATCTCAGTGAAACATGTATTAAGAATATTGATGGAACAAGTACTGTCTAGAGGCAAAAAGCTGCCTAGCCAAAACTGCCAGTAAGCTTTTCTAGAGGAGCCCCCAATGTCGACTTGTCTTGATCCCCCAAAAGATATGCACTAAGCCAGAACACTGCAAGAGTGGCTTTGAAATATGTGTTGGAATGCTTTGCATCATGTGACAATTTGAGTCTGATTGCACCATCCCTCAGTTCAGTTGGTGTGTATCTCATGTAGACAAGGCTAGGTTTTCACATTTTGATGGGAGAATATCTCTTCTTTGCACTGCCTTTGAAGAACAAAGATGTGTGGCAGATTGTCAAAATTATTCTTGTTCTCACATGGCAAACAATGCCCTTCTCAAATGAAATTTGTCCATTAATAAGGAAATATTAGTCAAACACCTTCATGAGGAGAATCTAACCTTGAGAAGAGCCTGGCATACCATACTGGATTTAGGTGGAAAGAATCCATAGCTGTGGACCAGAAAATGCTTTGTTATGCTTGTGGAGCCTGTAGTAAGCGGAAAGAAGCGGTCACACAGCAAAAGCAAGTAGAAACAGATTTAGAGGAAATGAACTATGTGAGAGAGAGAAAAGAAGAAAAGAAAAGCTGAGGTACTACATCAGTTAAAGGCAAAGGAGGATTTGAAACTCAAGCAAATTGAATTGGAAAAGAAGATAAAAATGTAAATGTATAACAAAAAATATCTCAAGTGCAATGAATCAAAACCTAAAAGTTGTTATTGTTGACTAATGACACTGGGGATTAGTTGATTTGCGTCATTTTCCCCCTGGCTTCCCAATATAAAGTCTGTAGGTTCTCACTTTTGAGACCATTACATTTGTCCAAATGAAGTTTGTTCATGATGACATCCTCTTTACAGATAGTGCACTTGGGTGTAGGTATGCAGTGTATTTTATAAAGGTGTTCTGCAAGACAATCATGGCCAGTTTCCACTCTAAATAGGGCCACTGCAGTTTTTCTTGGCAATTTTTATATGTCAGTTTTGTCTCCAATGTTCTTATAATCCTTGTCTTTTAGTTTATCTTCATCAAGTCTCTGCTGTCTTTTAAAATGTAGCTTAATGTTGTTTAATTTTTTATTAATTTCAATTTGTCTTACAGGTTTTATTTTTTGAATTGCACCTTTTTTGCTAGTTGGTCGGCATGTTCTTTACCTAAAAGTCCAACATGGGCTGGGATCCATTGCAGGGTGACACGATTTCTTGATGGGAAGCATGCCTGTGTTGTAGTCCATTTAGCATTACCCAGGGAACACCACGTGGAGGCAGACTACGTTGTTCCCCTCAAAACCTAAAAGTTGAAAGCTGTTTTTTGTGCCATTGAGGGAACCTTTGTATTAAAATAGACGAAAATCTAAATTTTAGTGCTTCATAATTGAAAATGTGTAATGGTTTTAGTTGTGAAATATGTTATATTTATTAAAAATATATACATTGGAAAAGCAACATAAACTGTTATGATCAGATTTGTTCCATTTAACTAATGTTGCCTATTAATGTTCCTGTTAAAACACTATGTTTAACCCTTTCACCCATGTGGATGTCATGATGTCCAAGTGAAAATGCCCCAAAGCGATATGGACATGTATAGATGTCCTGCGCATACATTTAATGCTTATTTAACGCCGATTATTTTAATATTTCTATTTTACAATAAATTTAAATTAAAAGAGATGAAATTTTACCCTTAAAGGTTTCTTTTTGAATGGTATACCTCAAAACCTGGATAAACACACATGGCACATCTTCACATTCAGAGCAAATAGTACTGGTTTCCTTGCAAACTTCTTGTTCGCGATACAGTAGACATTTTCGAAATGGTCACGACTTTTTTGGTTGGGGGTGGTATCCTTTTACGGAAGTCCCTCAAATATAAGGGATGCTGTAATGGTGGATTTCGTACCCCAGTATGAAGAGGCCTCTGAATGTTATAGTACTCAGGTTACGAGCTATTGGTATGTGTAAGTCCATGTAGGTCATTGTCTTGCATGAATTTAGGGCTCTGAAAATTAGCACAAAAGTGAATCAAGAAGATATTGGCACACTGCTTCACTCACACTGGTTTTTTTTTTTTTTTTTTTTTTTTTTTTTTCAGGACATGTTTCAAGAGCTTTATTTAACAGATATATTCTCAATTCACTTTTGTGCTAATTTGTGCTTCACTGTCTCTACACTTCTTTCAATTTTATACTCTGAAAATTACTTAACAATTGTGTATGATTACAGCCAGTGGTGTAAAAATACCTTTTTATAAAATTTAACTTTTAGCTTATAAGTGATCCACCCCACCCATATTTGACCCATTACTTCTAAAAATGGAGCAGCTAACTTGCCATCTGTAGACAAGTACATGTCTAGTGTAGGTTTACAAATAACATGCACACTGTCCACTTCTGAATTCTCTTCTTAGGCCCTAAATTGCCTTTGGGGAACAGGGCTTCCTTCATCCTGCTCACATATGTTTGTTCCCTGAACAATGAGAGACACTAAGTCAACAGAAAAATAAATTGTGTAAGTTTTAGTTGATTGGATGTCAGAAGTTAGCTGTACACCAGAAAATATCTTTGTCTATATGTCTGTATGTGTTGGAGTTATTTTGACCACTGCACAATATTGATTCTTCACGAACACCTCAAGGAAGCAGGTCATTTTCTTCCTCACTGCTACCTATATCCTCAACACCTCTCTCAAAACTGAAAACTCACCAATATCCAAATCATGTCAAACAGCAAAATGTTCTCCACATTTTCTAAAGTGATATCAGAAGCTTGTACACATTCTACACAAGCTAATTTATTTGTTATATTACTAGGGTAAGCCATGGTTAACACTGAAATTTAACAAATTCAAATGTGCTATTCATTTTAACTCTTGATAGCTATTTGAAGTCACTCTGAACATGAGTGTAAATAACAAATACTGAGCGAAAACAGCTGCATAAGGGTGCCATAAACTTCAGTTGTTAAATACTGTAATAAGAGGTACATACAGATGCTGACAGAGAGGTTTGTTTCTTTCCAGCATGTATTTCACACAACATATACAATGATTATCGCTTGGTAGCATAAACTAAACCCTAAAATATTGAATCAGAGAAGTGGCTTATGCAAGTTACATGTATATACTATTGTTCACATGCACACTAAACAAAATTACTCAAATATTAGATGTGTTCGAAGCAAAGAATGGCTTTTGCTACAGTGAAACAAAGTGGTGAAATTTCAACGATTTATTAATATAGTCTCTACTTTATTGACTAGATGTATACTGCCTTTAAGAGCTTTAAACCAGTTTTTGTTTAGTTCAAATAACTTAATAAATACTTAAGATACGAATGTATATTTAAGAAGCATTTTAACAGCATTTAATAATTTAAATGTCTTGTTCTATTTATTGGGTATCTGTTCCCGGCCCATGCAGGGTTTAAATGGTCATCCCTGAAGCGGTTAACTGCATTACTCAGAAGTGTTACTGATTAGATTTTCCTCATTTAAGTGCCATTCGTAATTAAAAATACACCGTAAATTCAGGACCTTGTACCCATATTACTGTAAGTATTTACATAGAACCAAGTAAGTGCTTGAATTAGGTTATTATGCTAAAAAAAGTGTATCGAAAAGGTTTTGACACATCTCCTCGATTCACTTTTATTTTAACTTGTGCTTCACTGTCTTTACGCTTTCTTCAATTTTTATACTTTGTATTATTGTGGTGCTCAGATGGTTACCATGGCATTATCTTTGTTAATACATCTCAGATAATGCACTGATTATTCTCGGAAGAGTGAGGGGTTTACTGGCACACTTCTCGAATGACTGCTAAGCACCAATGAACACATCACTTCACAATGGAATGTGTAGGAATCACATATGACAGATGTTATGTCCACGTGGAGTAATCAGTGTGTTATCTGTGAGGTTTGTATTAACAAAGATAAAGTCATGGTAACATTTTGAGCACGAGGATAATACTCTGTTGAGATTAGATAAATGCAGTACAGTTATAATTCAGCAATTTGGACTGCCTTCAACCTCATGAGAATATAAATTACCAATACTTCTACATAGAAGAATTATGAACCTAATAATCATTTTCGGGGCTTAAATTTTCTCTCAAGTGTCAATGCTTAAGGAGAAAATGCAAGCTCTTGGGACATAAATAGTTAAAGTCCATTTGTGTTTTAAATCTTCTGTATGAATAAAATATCTTTTTGAGGTTAAAAATAATTTTATATCTAAGTAGCCTAAGCAAACTACTCATTGTGAACAATGTTACCCTATTACTCCATTTGAGTTAGCATTATGTTTCTATTGCAAAGGGGCCTAGAAAACCCAAGGGAAACTGATATGGTGTGAAGTTTTCTTTTAATTTTAAATTACACTATATTGATGTCAAACATACTAGGGTGTTATGACCCATCAAATATAATACAGGAAAAATGGAAATGACACAGGGAAAACAGATTCAGATGTTCAGTGGGTACCCTGAAATGGCTTGCAAGGAGCTATAAGTTAAATAATGTATGAAATTTGGACTAAGGATGCATCTTAGAAAGTCAAAAAATAGTAGTACATATTTAAAAAGGGGGTTAAGGTAAGGGATGAGAGATGGGTCTTGAATGGCAAGTTAATAGAGCTGGTTAAAGAATTGGATTATTTGGGGGTTTGGGCTGTCAAAGGATTGGAACCTCAAGTGGGGAGTGCTGCTGTTAGCCTTGAGAGCCGTTAGAACATGTTTAAACAAAATTTCAAATTTTCCATTAATACGATTAGAAGGAATGTGCAACACAGTAGCTGAAACAAAAGTACTAATGGAGTGGAGATTTGGGGACTTTCAAAGAGTTAGAGAATAGATTTGGTACTTGGAATGTATTGTAGAGAGTTGTTGGGGCTACCCAAAACTTCACCAGAGGAGTAGCATTAGCAGACTTAATGCCTGATTTCACCAACAGATGTTAAGACTTAACACGAGTTTAGCAATAGTTAAAACAAAAATTGCATTTCACCAAGTGTTAGCTTAACACTCGTGTTAAATCTCTTGTTAAACTAACAAGCCAAATTTCTGTTGTTAAGTCCTTAACAATTGTAAATAGTCAAGATGGCGGGCATGAACTCAGCTGTTGATGTCGATTTGCTATATTTAAGACCGTCTAAATGGCATTCGTAATAGAGTACGGCCTATGAGGAGATGATTTTGAGAAGCTATCAGAAAAAAATTTTGTACAGAGGTATAGACTGTCGAAAGAAGTTGCTATGAAGGTTACTGCGGAAGGACAAGAGAGGTTAGAACATGCATCAAAAGGAATATGCCGATCTTGTCTTTGCTTCAGGTATTAATAACTTTGCGATTTTATGTAGATTTTATGTGTCCACCTCCCGTCTTGAAACGTTCATCACTTGTCCTTCACTCCTCATTTTAAATTTACGTAATACTGAGTTAGAATGTGCATCGAAAGGAATATGCCGATCTTGCCTTTGCTTCAAGTATTAATATCTTTGTGATTTTATAATTCACTGAATTATGTGGTTAATACATTGTCCACCTCCCGTCTTCACACCTCGTTTAATATTTACATAATACTGAGTTAGTACATGCATCGAAAGCAATATGCCAATCTTGCCTTTGCTTCAAGTATTAATAACTTTGCCCTTTATAATTCATTGAATTATGTGGATAATGCACTGTCCACCTCCCGCCTTAAAATGCTCAAGTCACTTGTTCTTTACACCTCGTTTAAAATTTACGTAATACTGAGGAGGTTGTTTGGTGCTTGTAGTAGTGACATATGCATTTGAATAAAAAAATTTTCCAATATTTTCCCACGTGACATCTTTCTCTTTTATATTCGCTGCATCCATCCTCTTATTTTCCACGATATCCTTACACTTCGTCACCAATCCAATTAACAGTTCTTTCTCCATCAATGAGAAATTTGTCTCATGGCTTTCGTGTACGATTTTGTTCACCCGCCATTTTTTTCAGCTGTGTGCAGATGAAAATGAAAACAAAGGCGCATCACAGTACATTCAGAAAATAATACAACTCATCCATAGCCTTCTATAGCTGTAATGTTTACAAGTTTCTTGGCATTAACACATGTTTAACATTTTCAGAAAACAGGTTGGTGAAATGCAAGAAATTTAACAGTAGTGTTAGCGCTTTGACAATTGTTACGTTACATTTGTTAACGTCGATTTTAACATCTGTTGGTGGAATCGGGCATTAGAGAGATAAGAGAGGGAAGTTTTGGCGATGGAACTATAAGAGCACATGGTCTTAAAAGACTGTATGAGGTATCATATGGAAGTAACAAAATTTAATAGTTGGTCAAGCGAAATACAAGAAGCTTTACAAGAAATTGGGATGGAGGTGCTCTTAAAAATGGAAGTGTTACTTAGTGTAGGATTCTGGAAAGAATTTATGCAAAAGGTGCCAAATGTAGAGAGGCAGTAGATTTGGGCTAGTTTTAGAGATAACAGTTTAAAATTCTATGGAATATTTGAAAAAGATTGGGATATCAAGAAATGCTTAGATTATTCTAGTAAATTTGAGAGGGAGGGACTGACTTGGATGCAATTAGCATTGCTTTAAAAAGGTTTTAAAGAAGATAATGAAATGGTGTAGGGAGCAGAGAGAATATTCCATTGTTTAATTAGAATGTGAGGGGATAAAGGATTGAAGGGAGATATATGGAAAGCAAATTGGGACAAATTACCCTAGGAAATTATTGCAATTAAAATGTTGGCAGATACAAGGACAAAAAGGATAAAAGGATTGAAAAATATTTAGGAAGAATAAATGAGAAATGGATTAGGGTAGTTAAAGACAAACACAACAAAAACTAAAAGGTAAGGGGTCCATTACACAAATCAGGGAGTTAAGTGTCATGGACTAAATTGTATGGATAGGTGTTAGTTTAATATGTAAGATTTTCTGTGTGAAATTATATATGTTAAATATGTGATATGTTGTAAATAAGAAATAAATCATTCATTCAACCTCTGGAGTTTACCTATTAAGCTTCCTGAAATGTTAGTAAATTTTATTCTGTAAAAATAAAGCAGAATATGCTATTTGTTTCTAGCAATTCCCCAAAATTTCCATTTTACAGTAATATAAAAAACAGCTCTGAGGGATATATATTCCCATAAAATATTTCATATTTGTTAAAATCAATTTAATGTAAAGATTGCAATATAATCTTTGTGTTGGTATAAATTAAAGGCATAATACAGGGTGAACATAAAGTCTCGATTCATTTTTGAGAAAACGGTTAATGTTGAATTTCTTATACAGGAGATCTGAAAGATGCCGTCAACTGAAGAATGAATCGCTCTTGTTTCTGCACGTTTGAGGGGATTTACGTATCAGGAGGTTCAAGCGGATTTTGAACGAAAATTCCATAAATATCAGAATACTGAGGCAGAAATTGCAAAGAACAGGCAGTGTGCAAGATGTGAAACGTTCCGGTAGATCCCAGGTGACCAATGAAACTGTGTAGCAGGTAAGCAATGCTGTGACTAGAAGTCCGAAAGCATCAACCAGGAGTTTAAGTCAAGAGTTGGGTGTACCACAATCGACAGTATGGAAGATTCTGCATTTCTCTTTAAAAACAAAATGGTCACACCACCTCCAAATTCGACATGCATTGGAACGGAAAGGCTACGCTTGTTGCGAAGCAATGTGTTAAAACCTGTTGAGGGCAGTTGAAGAAGCCAATTTGTTGCAAAATGTGTTATTTAGGGATGCGGCCACCTTCCACACATGTGGCATGGTCAAGACACAACTGCAGAGTGTGGGCGGATGGACAACCAAGTGTGATCATGGAGTGGGAACAAAACACCTCGAAAGTTGGCATATGGTTGGGGCTGACAAAATTGAAGGTATATGGGCCATTCTTCTTTGGAGAACAAACAGTGACAGGCATTTTGTACCTTGATATGCTACAACTGTTCCTTCAACCACAATTACAGCTGGATGGCATTTTGGAAACTGGTTTTCCAACAGGATGGAGACCCCCTCATTTCACATTGATTGTTCAGGAGTACCTGGATACCACATTTCCACATCGATGGATTGGCATATGGGTGCCACGTTCCCCAGATCTGACAGCTCTTGACTTTTTTGCATGGAGATCATGAAATCACAAGTCTACAAAGTTAAAATCACCCCCATTAAATTAATTAGGAGTTGATTTAATTAATTTAATTTATACAACAACTGTTTTCAACACTTCTATGAAAGGATTTATCACCCCCATTGCCATTCTTAAGGAGCATATCAGGCAGGCATTTCGCAACATCACACCTACAGTGCTGAACAAAGTGTTTGAGGCAGCTGTGCCTCGCTGGGAAACCTGTATGGAAGTGCAAAGTGGTCATATCGAATGAGACTAGGAAAAAACGTTCATGGATTATGTGTTACCATGGTCATATGGTTTACAATACCTGTATTTGTTTGAATCTAGTGTTACGTTTTCTCGAAAATGGATCGAAACTTTATGTTCACCCTGTATAGTCAGTGAAGCAATATTTTACAGTTTCCATAAACCTTAGTGTTATAGTCCCATTGATTATTGTTTATCTTAAGGCAAATAAAAACATATTGCATTTCAGGTGCTTACATTCCAGGATTTAACTAACCTAAAGATAAATTTTATTTGACATATTCTTACTCTATGCATTCAACTGTCCAAGGTATTATTTTCCTTTACAGTATCGGCCTAGTAATAATATTGTGTAAAGGTATGCAATGGACAGCTAATAGTGGTGGAGGAGACTGTTAAAAAGTATCTAAATACAAAATTGTGCTCAAAGAAGTACAGTACTTTGGTCAGGGAAAAATCAAAGAATTGATAGTTTTATGGGAAACCCTATAACTTACAGCTAACATAGTGAGTTCTAGTTAGTGGCTCAGTTCCCTCCCTATTGTAGTCTGATTTGGTGATATCAAATTTACTATCAGAAAATCTCCCCAATTATATTAATTAACCTGTTAGAATTTCTCTGCACTAACTCTTACACCTGTAAATTCAGATAAAGCTCTGCAATTTGACTTACTGTTAGAGTTGAATTTCTTACTGAAAGAATAGTTTTAAAAATGTGTTACAGAGGGTTTTTTTTCTTTCTATTGCATAAGAGTTTCCACTTAGGCATTTTGAGCACAAAGGTAGCTGCATATTCTCCCATTATGCAGCATTTACGTATACCTGAAAAACTTTTACATTTTGAGTCATCTATGTGCAACAGTCAATGTTAATTTTGAAACAGTAAAGAATCTGCAATAATGTAATGAAAGAGCACATCTTCTGCTACACAGTCAAGTTTAAATATAAGAAGTAACCTCCCACAAGTATCACATTACCATGGTACTGATATCAAATAAGTCATTTCCTCCACATGATTTCTTGAGTGTGAAGGCTAGCTACTATTTTAAACACATGCCTAATTTCCATTGCAATAAATAGTCCAGCAATTTATAAAAGATAAATGCATCTGCTTTTGTTTATATGTGGAGTAGGGTTATAATAAAAATAACTGGGTTATCTGTACTGCACCTGTCAGATTATCCATTGGATTTAAATCATTTGGATTTTTGTGGTGGGGTTATGCAAAATATTTAATTTACACAATAAGACATCACCACACCTCAAGAATTGTAGCATAAGAATGTAGATTGCCTCACAACAAATGAAAAATGACCCAGAATAGTCCAAATGCATTTGCAAATCTTTGTGGAGAAGACAGAGTTGTACGTAATGCAACACCTGCTTAAAAGTTTTCACTTGATTTTCATTGATTTATTACATTAACTCAGACATGTCTGTTTTTCAAAAAAGCATTTTGTTGTGAGTATGTAGAATCACATTCTGTGCTACGGAAGTTATCAATTTGACTTTTTTTTTTTTTTTTTGTCTGAGTTGGCAGTGGCAACTTCAACTGCTAAACATCCTATACATACTTAAATACTTATTTTATAAAGTATGGTACTTAATCATCATTTTAAACTTAAAATAAATCGGTAAAATAAGATTGTAGTGCTGGATTCTTTTCAGATTATAAAACATATGCTCAGGAGTTAAGTACAATTTTTGGTGCATGTTGCTGTTAATATAACACATACCATCACAAATTGTTCATGATAAAAACTAAAGTCATACATTTAAAAAAAATGAAAAAAGCATACAAATGTTAAATGAATTATGAAAATTAAATGTGTATAAAATAGAGAGCAAGCTATATGAGTACTAAGTGAGCAGTGGAAAAGGAGACAATGGCATCCAAGGTGACAACATACATAGGGATGGAAACACTGAGCGACTTTAAAGAAATGCTGATTAAAAGATAAGAGCTTGAAGGGGATTGGGAACAAAGCAAAGAAGAGGAAATATAAACGTAATTAGAAAGGAGATTCAAGACCTCAGAGTTAGAAGGGTGGAATTGGAAGAGACAGAAGATTCAGTGTAGTGATTTGGGGGATCAAGGAAAGAAATAGGATTAATGCAAGATCAGAGGTACAGGAACTGCTGAAAAGAACATTGGGAATAAGAATGAGAAATTTCAAGATGCTTTCAGACTCAGGAAAAGAAGCAGAAGAAACATAATAGCAAAATTTGCCAACTTGCAACTGAGAAATGAAGTGCTAAGACAGACAAAGAACTAAAATCATCACTTGTTAATATAAAGATTTATCATATGAGCAAAGGGAAATTAAGCAACTAATAGACCAGAGAAGACGAGCATAATCATCAAAGAAAGCATACATCCATAATTTCACGTTGTAGGTAGATCATGCAGTAGAAGTAACCAAATAATAACCAGAAGAAAGGACAATAGGGTGAATGGACAGAGTGCATCAAACTTTGAGGTGCCAAAAGTTAATAAGAAAGCAAAAATCATCACAGTATATAAGCCAGAGAAGCAGAAGGTCAGGCGAAACAAAAAGGCAATCGAGAGGGAGACTAGGACAGAAGAGAAGGGATAGGAGGAAAGGATTTGCAGTGCAGTGAGGGAAGTAGAACACTGGGTAGTGAAACAGTCAGTGGAGAATGTAAGGGTGCCATGTGAAATAATGTGTAGTGAGGTGCAAGAATTAAATCAAGAGATGGCATTTCTACAAATGAAAGGTACAGAGACAGTTTATATACTTAGAAGAGTGAAGGAAAAAGTGAAAAGTAAACAGTGAAGGAAACCTGAAATGGATTTAGTAAATGGTTAAAAAAGCCACAGCAGGTGTAGAAGGGGCAGGGCAATAGAACCAATAATAAAGGAAGGAAATAAGATTGATATGAGATAGGGAAAAAGGAAAATTCGAAGAAAACAGGGAAGAAACAAATGAAAACCATATTAGAAAGTGGCAAGAGGAGTTAAAAGCTAAAATGTGAAAGTCGGCTAAGAAAAATGTAAATAAAAATTGTAAATGAGGTAGATCTGAATTATGGGATGTAAGTTAGCAAGGGAGAATAAGAGAAGAAAGGGAAAGAAATTTGGAAAAGTGACTTTGGGAACAAATATTGAACACAACAAAGAAATAGAAAAAAGAATTAGTAAAATATGTAAATGCTAATAACAGTAATTGGCTGCCTAGTGGTAAGGACTGGAATCCAAGTTCATGGGCAGCCATTAATGTAAAATGCAGTACTCAATAGACAAACTTCACTTTATTTATATATGAATTTACACTTGTAATATGAATTTATAGCAGTTGAACACACTTAAAAAGAAAACATATGTAGTCTTTATTTAAGAGTTAAGCTTATTAATATTGAGGTCATTCTTTCCTAGAATTCTGTAAAAATATTTTTAATTTTTCTACATAACTACTTCCCAGACTTATTAATGAATGCCTAGTATAAAGAGTATTGGCTATACTTTTCATCAGAATTTTTTTACAAACTTTAACCAACAAAAATATTTCTTTTGTTATAGAATATGCACAAGTCACAAAAATGCTGGGTAATGGGAGATTGGAAGCCATGTGCTTTGATGGTGTCAAGAGGTTGTGTCACATTAGAGGAAAGCTGAGAAAGAAGGTAAATATAATTAATAATTCCAATGTGAAAAATAGGCCAAGTATATTTGTGGTTTCTTCATCTTCACTATCACCCTATCATTGGAGGTAATGGACACCGCCTGCTGGGTGCCTCCACCTGAGAAATGCTGTCCGGACATCACGTGGTGGGGCAAGATTACCCCAAAGGCTAAGGTTGCCATGTGGGGAGTGTTGGTAACCAACCAACCTATTTGTGGTTTCTAACTACTACTGTTATTAAGGCTGGAAGATTTAGATAGCAAAGTTACATTTACCAGTGTAAGGGAGGAAAGATCATTGAGGACATATAGGGAAATAAAGACAGTGTGGGGGAGGGAGAAGTACATAGATGTGAGTAATAAGCCAGGGCGAGAAGGATTTGCCTGGGCAAGGACAGGAGTTAGAAATTTGAAAGGTGTCAGATATGCTAAGTATACAGAGAAATGCCCAATGTGTGGAGAAGAGGATACAGATTGGCATAGCATACTTTATTGCAAACAAAGATATGGAGAGAACAAATTTGGCAACAAAAGTGGGACAGTTTTAGGGAGGGGGGGAGGTATTAATAATAAAGAAAATGTTATTGGTAAAAGGAGAAAAGAATGTAAGAAATATAGGTGAATACCTAGGCAAAGTTAGAGAGAAATGGTTAAGATTGATGAGGAATAACTAACAATTAAGGGCTGGAAAACTAGAACGAGGGATACAAGGGAGAGGAGGGTCATCACTACACGGAAAACGAGGGGTTATGTGTATTGAGACCGAGACTCGAGCAAAGCAGGTAGGAAGGGTATGTTAGATGCGAGTAAGTCATTTTGTTATTGTGTGAAAGAAATGTTACAAATGTCAATGTATCAATGAAAATGTATGTAGAAGAAAGATGAGAAATAAATAATTCTAATTCTAAACTACGAGGCATGTTTTTTAAGTCAGTACCGTTTTGGAATGAAAAAAAGACATGCATAGATATCGCAATATTTTATTTTTACATGGAAGCCTGTACCTTAATCTACTTTCCTACATAATTTCCGTGAATATTGAGGCACTTGTCATAACGTGGCACCAGTTTTTGAATACCCTCCTCATAAAATTCTGTCGCCTGACATGTTAACTACTGTATCACAACTGTTTTGACTTCGTTATCGTCTTGAAGACTCTGACCGCCCAGATGTTTCTTCAAGTGCAGGAACAAATGGTAGTCGCTGGGCGCCAGATCAGGGCTGTATGGAGGATGATCTAGAGTTTCCCATTGAAAAGATTTGATGAGATCTTTGGCCCGATTAGCCGCATGTGGACAGGCATTGTCATGCAGCAAAACGATACCCTTACTCACCTTGCCACTTCTTTTGTTCTGGATTGCACTTCGCAGATTGTTCAATGTCTCACAATAAGATGCTGCATTGATTGTCACATTACGAGACAGAACTCCACTAGCAATACTCCTTTTCTTTCCAAAAAACTGTGCACATGATTTTCCAGGCAGAAATTGTTTCCTTAAACTTCACTTTTGTGGGTGATGATGAATGTCGCCATTCCATGGATTGTTTCGATTCTGGTGTGACGTAATCCACCCATGTTTCGTCACCAGTAACAATTTGGTGTAAAAAATCTTCACCTTCATTGTGGTACCGCTCAAGGAAAGTCAATGCACTGCCTAAACGTTGGGTTTTGTGCAAATCCTTCAACATTTTCGGAACCCAACGTAAACACAATTTCCGGTACTTCAAGTTCTCGGTCACAATGCGATACAAAACACTACGAGAATATTGAGGAAAATAGTCGCACAATGAGAAATTGCAAAGCGTCTGTTTTCTCTCACCTTTTTGTCCAATTTTTGCATCAAATCTTCAGTAACGACTGAAGGACGCCCACTCCGTTCTTCATCATGCACGTTTATGTGGCCATCTTTAAATGCTCTCACCCATTTCCTTACCATTCCATCACTCATAATATTTTGTCCGTAAACTTCACAGATCTCACAATGAATATTGATTGGTTTTACGCCTTTAGCACTAGGAAATCGTATAACAGCCCGTACTTCACAATCGGCGGGACTCAAGATTGTCGGAGGCATCTTAAACACTAGGTAACCAACGTATACAATGAAGAATCAGACTGTAATAGCGTCAGTGTGTAGAAAAGAGACGTAGGTAACCAGCGCGCATGCGCAGAACGCCGACTGTAGTGCTGCAGTGGCAGAATCGCAAAACGGTACTGACTTGCATACGGTACATGCCGCGTACTACTGTTCATTTGCTCTGGATTTCAATTTCCACCAAAGATTTCTCTGCATTCTGTCTAATTTTGTTTATATATAACTATGAAGGGATAGGACAAGAAAGCAGTGCCCCATGTTTTATGATCTTTGATACCGAAATTAAAGGATTGCCTTAAGTAAAGAATCATGATGGATTTCAAAGGAATGTTGGTTCTTTGTTTCAATGCGTGCAGGTGCACTTGAGTCAAAGAGCAGTTGGAGTGAATGGTTGTTTTAACAAAAGAAATGTAAGAAACAGTGTCCTTAGCAGAGTTCTAAAGGGTAGCACTTGACTTTGTTGAATAAGGCATTCTTCTGACCCTTAATAATGGCATGACAAAATAGTTACAAAGGGAATCTTTGTGTGAAAAGAGGGCTTCGAGAAAGTGAAAGTCACACATACACCCACGCGCAGCTGTGGTCATTCAGTTCGTGACTGGGAGCCGATTAGGGCAGTACACTTCTGTCTTGGTCTAAGGCAGACCAGAAGTGATGATAGAAAATATTTGTCGGTTCATATATATACACACGTGAAGAACAAATTAAGTTTTATCGAATAATAAGCATTTCATAAACAGTAACTCTAAACAGTGGTATTGGTAACCCTTAGTCTGCAACTTCAAGTTTGATGTTCTGATAAAAAGAAGCAGTCATTAAACCAGTTTGATACGGGCATTCCAGTGTCATTAAAACTATCACTCTCATCCATATCCACACATACCCGGAGATAAACCTCATTGCTTTACCCTGAGCTAAACATTATTTGCTTCAAACTGTAGCGTGAAAGTGGAACTGTGCCACACACATATTAATTGCCTCAAACTGTCGCCCCAACGTGGAACTCTTTGCTTGCCCATTATATTTGCTTCATCTTGAATTGTATGGCACATTATATTGGTATTGAGGGATATTACAAGCCTTTTGAACGAATATGTGCTAATAAATAACTATGTATGCTGAGGTTGCTCCTGCAAGTGAAAGCAAAAAGGTAACAAAGAATATGGCAACAAAAGACACACATTGTAACACGTCTGTAAGTAAACTTCAATGGAGTGCCCTGTGTAGTAGTGGCGTGGGCCAAAAACACAGGGCAGTTCGAAAATTGTAAAAGCTTTGTACCTCATTAAATATTATTATTATTATTATTGTTATTATTATTATTATTATTATTATTATTATTATTATTATTATTATTATTATTATTATTATTATTATAAAGAGACAGACAAATTGAGAGAGAATTAAAGGAACTAGAAGATATATTGTAACGAAGTATTGGAATAGAAGAATATGATGTAAGCAACAAATTAGAGGAAGTTGTGAGAGAGCCCTGTCTATAAAAGGAGGAACAGAGACTTTAGAAGATAAATTAAGATACAAACTGGCGATTTTGGGAATTGAAGAGAAGGGACACAACTTCAGACATGAAGTACAAGATATGCTTTGGAAGGAAAACTAAGAGTGGAGGTGAGAAGATATGAGAACTGTAATGCTTTTCATTTTGGGAGGAGAAAAAATTTGCAAAATTCACTGGTACAAAGTACACTACTAATTTTTGAGGTGATAAAAGTAGGCAAAGAAACTAAAATGTACTGACAATTAAATCAACAGAGATTTAACCTACAAGCAAAGAGAATTATTAAAAAGGTTATTAGAATGCAGAAGTATTGCATGCAGACAATGGAAATTGACAGTTTGGGACTTCAAGTGTGGCAATTATTTTGACACAAAAGAGTTGCATGTTACCAAGTTTTACTGTTCTTCATTGCAGTCACCAGCATTGTGTACAACCCATTGCCAGTGACCTGAAATTTGTGGTATACCTTTAGCAGAACCTGTTCTGTAGATAGTTTGAATGGAGCAGTCTATTGCCTGATGAATCTCTGGAACAGTTTTCTTCAAGTGAATGCCATGAAGTGCTTCCTTCATCTTCGGAGTAAAATCAGTCACCAGGATCTAAGTCCAGGGAGTATTGTGGAATGGTATGGCAGTTCCTAGCCCCATCAACTGAACAAATCGGCCATAGCTTGTCCTGTATGCATCCGAGCATTGTTGCCCAAAATGATGGGGGATTCTGTAGAAAGTGTTGCTGCTTTTTTCTCAAAGCTGGTCGCAGGTTGTGCTCCAAAAGTGGATGGTAATACTGTGCATTGATGGTCTGCTGTGGAGGGACGCAATGCATAAGGATAGCCCCATCACTGTCGTATGCAAGAAGTATCATAACTTTCACTTTGCTGGAACTCTGCCAAGCATCAGATTTTTGTTGTAACCCATGACACCATTCATGCGATTGGTGTTTCAGTTTTGTCTCCAGTTCTGGCTCATACAACTTTCCCAATGTCTCATACAGCATAAGAAAATGGTTCCATCGCTCTCATTGTACTCCAAGTGTGCCCTAGCAGCATTGTATTACAACCATTTCGGCATTTCCATCAAACCAAGCAGAACCCCTTGTGATGCAATGCTTCTCATGCTCAGGTATTCCACAGTTGTATGCACTACTCCAGTTTCTTTGACAAGCACAAGACTCATATGGCATTGATCAGTATCCAACTCCATTGTTCCTTAAGTTAATTGATGGAAATTAATCATTCCTTCACACTAGCCGTATATAGGCAAAGGTTTTGGAAAAAGTCAAACGGAAAAAACCAGGAGATCCGTGGTTCAGATCCCGGTTATGGCATTGAATTTTTCAGTTTTGCTCTATTCAAAGAAGTAAGGGTAAGGGTAGAAAGTGAAGGCAAAGAAGAGGTAAGGGTAACTTTAAAAAGTATAAAATTAGTGAAGAAAAAGTTAAATTGAAATTAGTAGAATGGTGCATTAGAAGTAATAACATAACATGTCACAATAAATTTTAGTCTGGGAAAGATAAACTTTGGTAATTTGTGGAAAACTGATACAAGATAGAGGAAAACATGGAAGTGAGCTTATAGTGAAATAGTTAAATCAAGGTAGAGAAGTCTAGTGAAGTGTAAGATGGAAATTGAGTAATAGTGAACCTGATGAGAGGAGCTGAGAAAGAGGGGAATTGAATAAAAATTAGATATCAAATAAATTAGAAATTAAAGGAGTGGGAGTTCAGCTTTGGGAAAAGATAAGTAGCAAGTGCACACAAATTGAAACTGGAGATAGGGATGGGTTACAGTACACTATATAGCCACTGTGTGTATGGAAACGTAGGATAAATTTGAGGTGCACCAAATACAGGAAAGTTGTAATAAATGTAAATGTTTATATAACCAAATGTCAATAAAATTCATTCATTCAGTAAATAATGGTAGTACCTTGATAGTGTTGTGGCAACTCACACAGAAGGTTCGCGCGATAATGCGGCTTGTTAGTCTACACAAACAGCTCTTGTTACAACAACACACTCAGCTGTTCTCTGCTTACCTCTCGTTTTTCAACTTATGACTCACTCTTGTTTCACAACTACTGTCTGCTGGCATGTCACAATCTCTTATATATCTCGCTGATAATTTCTAAATCATTCTAAAATAAAACAGAAACCGAATTATCTCTATCAGTCCAGAAGTCACCAGAAATTTCCATTTATCTCAGTTTGTTTGTTTCGGCAGACCTTTATCGGCACTATTTATCTGCTGGCTGTTTGTGTAGACTAACAAGCCGCGTTATCGCGTGAACCTTTTATGTGAGTTGCCGCGACAATAGTCAACATGAAAAATTCAATGCCATGGCCAGGATTTGAACCATGGATCTCCTGGTTTCCATCCAGTCGCTCTAACATTAAATTCTCCATTTGACTCAAGTATTTCCCCGGTAAACCACTAGGGGCTCTCGCATTCGAGATACACCGTTTGTGGCGACTTACTATCGTAAGTACTTGAGTCCCAGGCTTCATCATTTAACTCTTATTATTTTAGTTAATTGATGGAAATTAATCATTTCTTCACACTAGCCGTATATAGGCTAAGATCTTTGATAGTCAACATGAAAAATTCAATTCCGTGTTTCAAATCCCGCCCATGGCATTGAATTTTTCATGTTGAGATCGAACCCGGGCCGCCTTGGTGAGAGCCAAGCGGTCTAACCACTGAGCCACGGTGCAGCGAATTATATTTGTAATGTATACTTTAATTGAAAATAAAAATTACTGGATGTTCTTAGAAGGATAAATGGTAAATATAAATGTAAAGTAAGAGTTAAATTATAAACCATATGGAAGACCAAGAATGAAATAGCTCAAGAAACTTAATGTCAATTACATGAAGTTTGCAGACATTTGTTAAAAATTGTATAAAAGTAAGAGTTTAATTTTGTAATGTTCTAATCAAAATCTGTTAACTTTTGTGTATAGTTGAATTCTAGTAAACAAAATGTGGGTTCTTGTTATTTAAAAAAAAAAAAAACTCAGTGTTGATCACCTGCAGTAAATAAATTGTAATAAATGCCAATGTTTTTAGTTAAAACTTTCTTTTTTTTTCCTAGAAATGTTTTCAAGATCATATGAAAATTAAAAAAAAAAAAAAAAATAAATAAATTCTCTAACTGATAAAACTGAAGAGTTGCATTTTGTATTAGGGAAATGAACATTTCCTCCTTTTTTTTTTTTTTTTCAGGTATGGATAAACCAAGGTGATATCATACTAATCGGCTTGCGAGACTACCAAGATGCAAAAGCTGATGTCATTTTGAAATATACTCCAGATGAAGCAAGAAATCTGAAGACCTATGGAGAGTTCCCCGAAACAGGTATAATTCTAAAAGCAATAGGAACTCATATATATGATACTGTGACCATGAGTGTGGGACAGTGTGAATAAGTGGACTAGAACACAAAGTTGGAGACAAAAGTTTCAGTTAGTTAATAAGCCATTTAATTCTCCATGCCTTCAGATCTTTTCTTTGCATTTCCCTCTTTTGTGTTCATATGATTGGGAGAGATAGCCATTTTTGTGTAAATCAGCTGTCTTGACAGAATAGTATGCTCATTAAGTTGCGAACTTATGATTTGCCCTTATAATGTATGGTGGTGGAGACCTTTCAGTGACTTAAATATTTTTACAGCTTTGACGATAGAAAGTGTTAGAGATTTTTCACCATGTGCATCACATTACATTAAATTTGATTACGTTGTACTATAAATTGTTGATAATGTACACTAATCTCTGTTTCATATAACCTTGCCCGGCTGAAATGTATCACTCCGCGTTCAACAACCCTCCCCCTCGCCCTAATTGGCTAATGCTTTCGCGTCATACGCCATAGGCGGTGCCTTCCCGTCACATTTCGTAATAATTGCCGGGAAGATAAATAAAATCATACAAATAAGGATATGAAGGCATGCAAAAATACAAGTTTATAATGAACTGAGCAAATTGAAACAGAATGGCTGAGCAATGAAACTGAAAGAGTTTATAATGAAAGGCCTTTGGCCTTTTCCACTGGAATTTTTTAAACCAGCACACATACCTTTCAAAAATGCTTGTCTTTCAGTCTTAAAAGTCGTGTCACACCATACTTTACTTTTCGGGGGCCCAAATGACCTTGTTGTCGACGGGCCCTTAAACACCACACTCACTCACTCACTTTACTTTTCGTGTGTTCTTCGTGTATATTTAGCGATTTGTATCTCGGTGCAGTGTGGTTGTCAAATAGCGTCTTCGCCACACAGCAATATCACCTCTGTCTTTTAGCACATTTTTCTTGCCTCTTTTCATTCACAAATCCCAGCTGTATAAGCAATCTGCTGAAATTTGGTAAATCTGCATCCTCATTTACAGCAGACGAAATGTTACTTATGTTAGGGAGTTCGTTTCTAAAGAAAAACTACACACATGAAGACGCACAACACTTTTCACGTATTTTCTCCGAGCACGCACTTTTTCCTGCTTTTGCCTGGAGTGGTAAGTTTTCCTGTTTCCTCAATTTCATGTTGCGATGTTCCTACGGATCTAACACTCACACCTGTAACTTCAGAGCCCAGCTGTTCGACTTCTCTCACTGACAAAGATGGATTCTTCTCTGTGAGTGCATTAAACACATGCAACACAATTCTTTTTTCACCTGTTTGTAAATAATTATCCTTGCGATACTTAAGCGAAAAACTGGCGGTAGACTCGGCCATTATACATATAATACATGCGCAATAAACGATCAATAAAATAATTTAGCTCCCGCACTTTCGAATGGCGATGCATGACTAATCCAGTTCAAAACAAGGTCAGTGATAAAAGTCTTATAAACAAATGTCACCACTACCGCTAAATCACATGCTATCGTGCCATGTGCTTGAGAGCAAAGGAACCTCCTCTTTACTTTGTTTAAGAATTAACATGCATTTCAGATAAATCAACTCTGTTGCGTAATATATTTAATTAAAACAGTTACGAAAATATAAATTTGACAATTCTCTTCCAACATTAATGATATATCACCATGTTAAATAACGAACTAATTTTTACCGCACGACAGTCATTACCACAACAGCAACCAATGAGAGGTGATTAGGTCACGTGACCGTTAAGAGATACTGGGCAAGCTTACGTGAAACAAGGTATAGCTTAAGATTAAAATCTGAATTTTCTGCACTAATTGGTATACAGCGTTACTATAAAGCTGAACTCATCTATGCTCTTCCATAATGGTGTCATCTGTCCCCTTCACTGGACTGCAACAAAATACATAATGTGCAGTTGTGCACTTTTTATAAGTCTACAAAGGGCATGTAGAATTTTTCCCTTTTTTCTTTTAGGTATTTGTCCACCAATGTTTTAATTATGAATAAATTACTGGCATTTCTCCCCAACAAATTTCCATTTGAAATTCAGAGAGAATGTTGTATTCCTCTGCCAATTTTATAACCTGTCAAGATGCCAGTAAAAAATTTTTTTCTAGCATTCAATAGCAGAGCTATAACTCTGTAATTGTTGGACTTTTTTTTATGCAGCAAGATCTACCCTAAAGTCTGAAGATCCCGGCCTCTATCAACCTGGGAGTGATGGAAAAGTCCGGGGCTCTTTCCATAGGGCAATACCTGCTGTCTAAAAAGCCCCCCCCCCCCCCCCCCCCGCCTCCGCCCCATTGACGTCAAGACGGGATGGAAGTGGATATGCCACTTACACACATCAACCCCGCAGGGAAGACTACCGAAAACCTCGATGGGGCCACCTGGTGATATAGCACACCTTCTACTAGCTCTGCAGGCCAGTATCCGGGACTTCTTAGGCAACCCTCTACCTCCGGACGGCCGAGGCCTGGCCAGAGTTACCCAATCTCTCACAGGTGTTGGGAACACACTGCCCCCTCAAGTCCAACCGAATCCGAACAACTCCCATTCAGGGAGGGGCTCGAATGTTCAGCCTGAGGTTCCTCTCGTAACATCAGAGGTACCACAAGTGCTAAGGGTCCGCAGTGCTCACACTAAAGCAGCTGAAGGGGACGGATCCCCTCCCCTACAGGAAATTGTTGGGCTTGTCGACACTCCTCTTCCCTTTATATATGGGATCGGAACTGGAACGGCTAAAACAAAACCTAAGGCAGAAAAATCACGCGAACCAATTAACTATCAGTACAGGGAAACCCCACCCACCGAGGACACACCCCCTGCTCCAGCCGAACCAATCCAGTACGTCCAACCAGGATATAAATACGACACCTCTAGCGAGCGTCTCAGTTGTGCCTGAACCTTCACCTAGAAGATTAAGACCACGCCATTGATGATGTCCACCGCAGGGATGGACGAAACGTATGGACAGCTTAACTCCATCAGACCACGGCTCCAAAGCCCGGAAGAAATCTTTTATGTTAAATTATAGATGAGTTGTATTTATTACACATCAGCTTCACTTACGTACGTATATTGAGGACATGTTTCGCAAACTATCGCTTGCATCATCAGCTATAATGCCACTAAAGCTTGATCCAGTGGTGTGGGTAGCTGCCATCTGTTTATTTTGTGATGAATTTAAATGTGGGGTTGTCTTCCGGTAGGATTTCGAAGTTCATTAGTTGGTTTTTGTTTTTCTATGTTTATTCTCTCCCATATGACGAGTTAACTATGCTTTTCATGATTTTCAGACCAGAAATAAACTGCTACTGCGGACTTGTCAGTATTTTTGTATCTTATAAGTGCCTAAAATGTTCTTTCTTTCTAGTGCCTATGTTTCTTTTTGTCCTCCCTATGTAAATTTTTTCACAGTCTTTACACTTAATCTTGTAATTGCCTGACTTTTCTTCTGGTATTATTTTATCAGTATTATTACTGTTAAGTAGATTCTGAATGTTGTAATTGTTTCTTGGTGCCAATGTTATATTGTATTTCTTGAATATTTTTTGGAACTTTTTTGTGGCCCAGGGGTGGTAAGTAAATTTAGCAAATCTAATTTCTTGTTTCATAGGTGAAAGAGCTGTGATTTGTTTTAATCTTTTTTGAAGGTTGGATAATTTTATTTTTTTATCTACAAGGCTTTTTCCATATCCATTTTTAATTGCAGTTATTACGATTTGATGGTATTCTTTTTTATATTTTTGCTGGCTGAGGGGTAGGTTTACTAATGTATGTGAGACTGTTGATGGTGGCATGTTTGTGTGGAATTGGGTTGAAACTATTTGTTTTGATGTGAATTCACAGTAGAAACTGAAGAGGACTGTACTCTACCATTTTTGGACCTTAAAATCACAAAAAAAAAAACTGTAATTTGGTATTTATAGAAAAGCAACACGCACAGATAATTACATCAAAGCAAATAGTTTCAACCCAATTCCACACAAACATGCCACCATCAACAGTCTCACTTACATTAGTAAACCCACCCCTCAGTCAGCTAGAATATCAAAAAGAATATACTCAAATCTTAATAACTGCAATTAAAATTGGATATGGAAAAAGCCTTGTAGATAAAAAAATAAAATTCAAACTTCAAAAAAGATTAAAACAGATCACAGCTCTTTCACCAATGAAACAAGAAATTAGATTTGCTAAATTTATTTACCACCCCTGGGCCACAAAAAAGTTCCAAAAATTATTCAAGAAATACTATATAACATTGGCACCAAAAAACAATTACAACATTGAAAACCTACTTAACAGTAATAATACTGATAATACCAGAAAAAAAGTCGGGCATTTACAAGATTAAGTGTAAAGACTGTGAAAAAATTTACATAGGGAGGGCAAAGAGAAACAGGCACTAGAAAGAAAGAACATTTTACGCACTTAAGATACAAAAATATTGATAAGTCCGCAATAGCAGCTCATTTCTGGTCTGAAAATCATGAAATTGAAGATAGCACCAAATTACTAAAATACGTACAAAAACATAGTGAACTCGTCATATGGAAAAGAATATACATAGAAAAACATAAAAACCAACTAATGTACTTAGAAATCCCGCCAGAAGAGAACCCCACATTTAAATTCATCACTAAATCAACAGATGGCAGCAGCAACTCCAGATTTACCCATACCACTGGATCAAGCTTTAGTCGCATTAGAGCCAATGATGCGAATGATAGTTCGCGAAACATGTCCTCAATATAGGTACGTAAGTGAAGCTGATGTGTAATAAATACGACTTATCTATAATTTAATAATAATCATTATAAAATTTGTTTTATAAATTTATAAGTATGATTTATAGCTTGTGCCCTCTTTCAGAAATTTTGAACTCAGCTTATGAAAATTTCAGTGATCCCTTTCTTTAAGGCTTAACAAAAAAGAAACACTGTATAAAATGAACCTCTCTTATTTATAAATTGACTCATTATTTGATTTTGGTTCTTTCAGTTCGTATCAACGATACAGTCACATTTGTAGATGGAGACATGGATGAGGATATAGAGTTTGGAGATGAGGTGAGCGATGAGGGAGAAGGTGACCCAGTAGATGCTGTAAGTATCCACTCTGTTCATTCATTAGAATACTGTCATTTGGAGAGAAGAACTGCTTGCTCCATATTGGTGTATATTGCTCAGTAGTTCCAAATATTTTGTTCATGAAATTCCAAATAGATTTCTTCAAGAAATTTGTCACTAAGGAAAAGAAAAAAAAAATCTTTGAATTCAGGGTACCCGTTATAAATTTTTGCCTTAGATGAAGCTTCTTTCCTAAATGCGTTTCTAAGATAATCTTCACATATTTTTTTATTATTATTATTATTATTATTATTATTATTATTATTATTATTATTATTATTATTATTATTATTATTTCAACCTTTGTTTGTCACTACATGGTCATATTGCGACTACACAAAGTAGTTATAATCTTGAGAACAATAGTGATGTACTAATATTACAACTGAAATAATGAAGCATCTTTTGTAAATTGTGGAATGTTTCTGAGCATTTTAGGATCATTAAATACAGTAGAATCATCAGCTGGAAGCTTGTTCTTTGTCCGCCACTTTGTGTATCTGGCACATTTAGTGATATGTACAACTGTCTGACACATCTCACATATGGGGGCTGGATCCTTGGATATGATGTGTGAATGCGTGATTCTGCAATGACCAAATCTTAGTCTAGTTAAAGCCACTTGTTCTTTATGTCTCAGTTGTTTGAGACTGGGTCTTAATATTCCGTTAGTCATATCATGCAGTTTGCTGTTTGAGTTGTTATACCACTGTTTTTCCCAGTTTCTTCTGATGTAATTTTTAATATAGACAATATAATCTTGGTAGGTTATAAATCCTTTCATGGAAGTGTTGAAAACAATGTTGTTGTATAAATTAAATTAATTAGGAGTCGATTAATGACACAAAACAACACTTTTAAATTTTCCCGGAACCGGTTTCTGAGGCCTTCCCTCTATCTTCAGCCGGACAGCGACTGTCCGGCTGAAGATAGAGGGAAGGCCTCAGAAACCGGTTCCGGGAAAATTTAAAAGTAAGTGTTGTTTTGTGTCATTAATCGACTCGTAATTAATTTAATTGGTAGGTTATGCTTATAATTGTTTCATCTGGAGGTACACTGGATGCTTCACGGGCTGCTGCATCTGCTCATTCATTGCCATTAATTTGTCTATCTGATGGTATCCACAGTATGTTAATTTGTTTGCCTGAGTTGATAACTTCATTGGATAATTGTATTTCTTGAACCAATGCATTTTTTGTTTTTTATCTTAAATGGCTAGAATTGCACTCATTGAGTCAGTAATTATCAAAAAGGAGTTAGGATTTTCGGATTCTAAAATGAATTGCAAACTTTCTTTTATGGCGAATGACTCGCATGAGAAATGAGTTTGTGTAATACTGTTTGTTCAGGGTAAACGGTTGCATAACCGCATTTTCCATCAATAATAGTGTATGTATGTAAATCATTCTGATGAAGCTCTTGAAATTCAAGGAAAATTTGATTATAGATAATAAAAGTTTCACATTTGATGTGAGAGAGCATCTGTAAGTGGAAGACTGGTAATGAAAGCTTCCAAGGCTGTATTTGGTGAAATACTTTCCTTGCCGAAATTGTAGGTTCTTTAAAGTTAAGGCAATGAAGATAAGTAGATATCCTTTCATAGAAAGTAGTATGGCTATGATGTCAATTTGTGAGACTATTAAAGCGTTTTTTTAAAAAATTGCTCTAATATTTTGGTTTCCTGAACAGAAGCTTGTTTGGATGCATATATTAAACTTGAATTCTGCTCATTTCTAGTGGGGGTTCTTCTGTCTCTATTTGAAGACTTTGAGATTTGTGCAGAAAGCTCCTAAAATAAGCCGTAGAGCCGTAGTCTGTATTGAATCAGGCATTTTGGAGCAGTAGGAGAGGCTGAGTTGTAAACTATGGATGCATAGTCTAGTTTAGATCTGATAGTTTTGTAAGTAGATAATAAAACGTTTGAGTCTGCACCCCAGTTTTTTGCAGCTAAAACTTTTAGAGGATATGTAATCTCCTAATATAGTCCAATTTTAGATTTTTAATATGAGGAATCCATGTTAGCTTATTGTCCAAAAGTAATCCCAGGAGTTTTAGTATCTGAACAACTTCAATAATATTACCTCCCATATAGATCTTAGGATCTTCATTGATTTTTTTTTTTTTTTTTTTCTTTTTAAAGAACACTATGCATGGATAGAGTCAACATGAAAAATTCAATGCCATGGCCGGGATTTGAACCTTGGATCTCCCCCATTGAGCTACCATGGCCAATGTGCCATTAAATTCTCCATTTGACTCATATATTTCCCCGGTAGACCACTAGGGTCTCTCGCATCCGAGATACACCATTTGTGGCAACTTACTATCATAAGTACTTGAGTCCCAGGCTTCATCGTTTAACTCTTTATTATTTTAGTTAATTGATGGAAATTAATCATTTCTTCACACTAGCCGTATATAGGCTAAAGTTTTTGATGGATAGAGTCAACATGAAAAATTCAATGCCATGGCCGGGATTTGAACCACGGATTTCCTGGTTTCCGTCCAGTCGTTCTAACCCATTGAGCTACCATGGCCAACATGCTGTCCTGACATTAAATTCTCCATTTGACTCATATATTTGCCTGGTAAACCACTAGGGGCTCTCGCATCCGAGATACGCTGTTTGTGGTGACTTATTATCGTAAGTGCTTGAGTCCCAGGCTTCATCATTTAACTTATTATTTTAGTTAATTGATGGAAATTAATCACTTCTTCACACTAGCTGTATATAGGCCAAGGTTTTTGCCCATGGTAGCTCAATGGGTTAGAGCGACTGGATGGAAACCAGGAGATCCGTGGTTCAAATCCCAGCCATGGCATTGAATTTTTCATGTTGACTCTCTCCATCAAAAACCTTAGTCTACGGCTAGTGTGAAGATATGATTAATTTCCATCAATTAACTAAAACACTATGCATTTTGATTTTTTTTATGAGAACTTGAATCCAGTTACTTCTGACCATTCCTGCAATGCATTCATTGTATTTTGAAGAATTTCTTGGGTAGGGGTTAGATTTTGCTCTTGCAGTAGATTGTTAAATCGTCCACAAATAAATTAGCTTTGACTGGTAGCTTTATATGAGATATAATGTCTTTGATAGCTACAAGGAAAAGCAAAACACTGAGTGAAGATCCTTGAGATACTCTTCAGAGTAAGTTCCATTGGCCAGCATTTGAAATTGTCTTCCTTTTAGGAAATTGCTCACATACATAAGCATTTTTCCATTTATGTGGTTTTTGAATTTTTAAGACTTTTTTTCCAAATCATGTCACTTTTTCGATATCATTACACAGTGCTGGGAATTTTTAAAACCTTCTATAATTTCTTTTTCAATTGTAATGATACTATCCATTGTTGAATGCCCTTGTCGAAATCCATGTTGATCTTTGTTGAATGGATGATAGCTCTTTGGTTTAGAAGGGTCACCATTGGGTTTAAGAATGGAAATTACTGTTGCTTTTCTCCAACAAGTAGGAAATACTTTGCTGTTCCATATAAAGTTGTATAGGTCTTGTAAGTATAGAATGCAGTTGTTAGGAAGATGTTTCAACATCTCATATAAGGTATTTTATCAGGTCCACAAGATTTTGATTTAATTCACTTAGTGTATCCATAATTTCTTCTAGTGTTATTTCACTCTCATAGTCCTGTTGGTCAGTCGAGAAGGGGAGATCTATATCCATGGCTTCACTTTCAAATCATTGTTTAAATTTAAGGAATTTGGGGTTGTAATTTGAATCACTAGAAATGGCCGAAAATGTTTGATTTAAATTGTCTGATATTTTTTTATTATCATTCAGCATTTTATCTGATCCTTTATTTCGTAGGAATGGTATCGTAGATGTTTTGTTGGTTCCGTTTATTTTACTAATTTTTTTCTAAATTTGTTCTAGAGGTGCTTGACTGTTCAATGAGGATACAAAATCAAACCATGATTTGCGTTTGCTTTCTTTTATTGTTCTGCATGCCAAAGCTCGCAATTTTTTGTACTGTATTTTGTTTTCAGTAGATAGATGTTTTTTAAATCTAAGATATGCTTTATTTTTGTTCTGAATTGTATTTTTACATTCATTGTTCCACCATGGAACCCTTCGTTTGTGAAACAAGCCTATACATATTTTTGGAATAGTGATGTCAGCTACTTCTATTATCATTTCTGTGAAATGTTTAACAATGTTGATTAATATAATTTTGAGTCAAACTAGTTCTCAATGCTCCATTTAGTGCTAGTATTTACCTAGAACGTGTTTCGTTAGGATCTTCCTAACATCAGCTGTTGTCGACTCTAAGATCAGTGAGAGAGAAAATCCAGGATGGGTGATCAGCCCGACATCTGGTATGAGAGTGAGGGAAGTGGATGACAGAATGAAGGCAAGTTGCAATGATAGGAAAGATGATAGAGCAATTGGTGGAATGCTGGCAGGGGAAACCGGAGGACTCTGAGAAAACCTGCCCTAGTGCCATGTTGCCCACCACAAATCTCACTTTGTGGTCACCTGGGATTGAACCCGGGCTGCCTTGGTGAGAGCTAATATGTCTTAACCACTCAATCACAGCGCAGTATTGTAGAAAATCATAGCCCCCAAAAGTTTTTTAGTCATTTTTGCATAAAAAGAAAATCTTTAAATGATGATAATTAACAAATTATTAAAAAAATTGAACGAACTACATGGTAATCAGTTTGCAAAATGTAGAAAGTAGCTGACAGACACAAACTTTTTTTTGGAAGCCTAGTATTCTGAAAGCTTTCAGAGTTAACCTCATCAGGTTCACTAGCTTCAGGGAAGGAACTGAAACACAGTCAGTACCACTGGGTCACTGAACAGGACATTTACTAAATAAAGCACTTGATGTGTCTGCATAATGAGCAGGCAAATTCATAAGCATGTATGGAACCAAAGGTAACCAGGTGTGCATTAGAGACCAAATTCATTAGTCAGGAATCATATCTATATACTTAAGGTTTAATTAAAAGTCTTACACCGTTAAAGCTTTTGAAGCATATGGCTGATTAATATGTAAGTCAATATATCGAGATTCAACTGTAAAAAAATGCGACTCATCTAAAATTTAATAATGTAAGTCAATGTTCAAAAATATTCATATATAGTGAGCTCAGAAGTTCTATTAACTATATTTTGCTACTTCCAGTTTAACTTCCAGTATAATTTTCTTATATTAAAAACACCCTATATTTTTTTAACAAATTTGGAGAGCACTCTTCAGTAGCTTTTTTGACAAGTACCCACATCAATTTTGTGCATTTCATTACTTTTAAATTAACAAATAAAAAGTTGTAAGCTTAACAGAGTAAAACATTTTCTTTACTTTTTCTTTTTTAATTTGTCTTGCTTTGTTTATATACAGAAAGATGTCTATTTGACTATCCTATGTTTATATCCATTGAAAATGTGTTTATTTGACTGTGATTTGTTTGTACCCATAGAAACATAAGTATTAATGCTGACTACTGATTTATGAAATTGAATCTGATATTCTATGTGTTAAATATTCTCTCTGATTAGTGAAAAGGAAGGAATTTTAATCTTAATGGTGATTACCTATGGAGACAGATAAGACTCAAAGCGAGACTGTGGAATTATTTAATAATGTGCATCCATATTGTGTTCCAATTCCACACCAATGTTGACAAGAATTGTAAAAAAATTTACTAAAACATAAATGTAGCACAAAGGGCTTAACCAAGATCAGATCGCCCGAAAAGTGCAACTGATGAGAATACTTTATTGGATAGATAGGAATGAGGATTACCCAGAGCTGTTACTGCCCCTCTAAACCAAGGTAACTATATTATCCCTGGATGTTTCCATTAGAGGAATACCTTACAACTTAAAAAAAAAGCCCCCCTTTCTGCTGGAAGTAGATATGGCACTTACGCACGTCAACCGTGCAGGAAAGACTTCAGATAACCTCTATGGGGCTGCTAACCTCTAGGAACATCAGAAGTACGCGTATGCTAATGGTTTGCAGTGCTTGTACCACAGCAGCTGAAGGAGTTGGAAGCCCCCCCCCCAATGAATAGGTCTGCCAAAACTGGTGTACTTATGGTAACATCAGATGTACCATGAGTGATAGGGGTCCACAGCACTTACACCACAGCAGCTGAAGGGGATGGAAACCCCTTTCCGCTCTCTACAATAGGTTGGCCGAAACTGGCGTACTTCTGGTAATGTCAAAAGTACAATGAGTTCACAGCACTTGCACCACAGCAGCTGAAGGGGTCAGGAACCCCTTTCCGCTCCCTACAATAGGTTGGCCAAAACTGGCGTACTTCTGGTAATGTCAGAAGTACCACAAGTTCACAGCGCTTGCACCACAGCAGCTGAAGGGATTGGAACCCATCACTTTATTGGAGGTTCTCCATGTGTAAGAAAATCCAAAAGTATCTACAACAAATTTAGGGTTAGAATCCCATATGAACCAAAGTTATCCTTAAAAATGCCAAGCAATATCCTTATAAAATGCAATGCTTGAATGAACTTTCAGAGGATGATCCTGATAGAAGAATGTAGTTTTTTGAATTAATGATGGAGCACATTAACAACCCAGTTTTTCTAAGACAAATTGTGTTCTCAGATAAAGCCACTTCTGCCTGAATGGATTTTTCAGCAGATACAACTGTCAATAGTGGTCATATTACTGGTCCTTTCTTTTTTAGAGAATCCTATTATATATTTGGAGTTGAAATCAAGTTTTACTGGCCATCACAAAATTCTTTTCATGCACAGTCAACCATCACTACCTACATGAATGTAAACAAAGAGTCAAACATTTTTATGGATGTAAACAAAGGACAGTTAAATCACAGGGGGGGGAAATGTTTTATTCCATTGTACTTTTTATTTAAAAATAATCATTGCACAAAGTTATCTATGTGAGTACTTGTTGAAAAGCTTTTGAGTATTACCCAAATCTGTAATAATAATAATAATAATAATAATAATAATAATAATAATAGAGGGCATTTCATTTAGATAAAGTTAGGGTATCTTCTGTTAAAATAGAAGTAGCAAAAAATATATGATAGTTTTTTAGTTTTTGAACATGACTATCTTTGTACACCAAGTGTTGTGTTAATCACTTTCATGCTTCAAAAGATTTAGGTGGTGCAGGACTTCAAACTAACCCTATGTAACATCTTGTTATAGTTTTACAATTTGTAACCAGTTGCTAATTGCTATGTGCTATTCTGTAACATCATAACACCAATATCTTGGTTAACAATATCAAGAGCTGCAACTATGTTAGTGCTAGCAGTGCTACTGCTGTGTGAAAATGGATGCATCTGTAGTGTTTCATGATCTTAAAAGAGTAACTAAGAGGTTGTACAGAATAGTGTACAAATGAGTTGTGTTATTTATTAGAATATGGGAACTCGGAAGTTTGTTGTTCTCCATGGTATACAACTAACCACATATCTTGCTAAATGGTGATGTTGTAACATTGTGACAAGTAGTCCTTATGAAGAGTTGATACATCTGGGACATCTGAGATGCAGTTCTAGAAAACTCTTCAATTTAGCAATCTTCAATGTCTAGAATAGGATGGGCTCTTCTTTCTAATATGTAGCGCAGCGATTTTTTTTTAATTCCTTCACACTTTTTGACGTTTTTGTATACAGCCATGATTTTTAATATAATTTCTTTACTTTTTAGGCAATTTCGTGTTGGAGGGCATTCTTTTAACGTAATTGTTTGTTTATTTACTTACTGCATAATATAGCCGTATTGAAGTATTCAGTGCAGCCAAACTATGCGTGTTTCTCCACTGAATGCAATGCTGCCAACAATCTTACTTGTCCTGAAATTACACTATATCGCCTGGTCAAATTTTGTTACTCGTTTAATACTTTGCACATAGACAATCCTACAACATGACGATAATGGAGCTCTCCGTAGGAAATACATGTATGAGATCACGGACTATCGGACTGGTTTGGCTACTGCTGCTAAATGTGCATGATGTCAAATGACACCAAGTATACTGCAAGGGCAGAAATTGGTGGTTTCGGCCACATCATTCAAATCGACAAATGCAAAATAGGATGACACAAGTTTCATCATGGGCACTGCAATTAGATTTTAGAGCGTATTTGCATCCCTCTGTTGTTGGGGCATATCATCCGCACATCATTCGTTTCCATGTCGATCATTCCCAAGATCCAGTTGCCCTCTACGATGCGCCCACGATGAAACTTGCGTCGTCCTATTTTGAATTCGTCGATTTGAACGACATGATCGGGACTGTCAATTTTCACCCTTGCAGTTTACTTGGTGTCATTTGACATCATGCACACTTTGCGGCAGTAGCTGAACCAGTCCGATACAGTCCGTGAGCTCATATATGTACTTCCAATGGAGCACTCCATTATCATCGTGTCGTAGGATTGTTTATGTACAAAGCAGTGCATGAGTAACAAAATATGACCGGGCGATAACTTAGCTCAAATCATGTTCCTTTGCACACGGACTGTGTCACCTATGTCTGGGGCATTTTTGCAGAGGTTGGCTACAAGTTTTACATATGTTTATCATGCTGGCTGCAACCCAGAACCAGCTGGTCGTCTGCTTGCGCATGTGTATACATGCACCTTTAGATTTAGAAAATATTCTCGCATCGCACAAAAGAAAATTTCTCCATAGGATGTTTGCAGAAACTAAAGCTTCATAAAACTGTATTTTAAAAAAATAAAAACTTATAATTTATTCACCTTCATTGAAGTCAATACTGTGTTAAAGTCAAAGTTGCATATATTTCTATTTACTTGTGAGTTGTGCTGCATTTATATGCTTATCACGAACACCATGTTCCCAAACAGTGAATTTTATTTCAGCTGTTACCTTTGTTTCACACATGTTACAAAATAACACTTCACTGTCTGTAGAGAAAATATCTATAAATTAAGATGTAATGTGTTCAATGACAAGATTTAGATTTCTTTATTTCAGACATAGCTGAATGAAAGTATGAAAACTGAATTGAACATCAAAATTTCCTCTCAGTCGATCAGTTATAGTGAAAATAATGGATCAAACGGTTGCCGTTCAGTGTGCTTGCACATTGTATTATTTTGTATTATTTGTTGTTTTATACTATCACAAACACTTTGGAAAAAAAAAGATATTTGCTTTCTGACAGTGTATATGTGTATAGGTAAGTAACAGACTCCGAACATGTACATTGATTCATTGGTCAAATACCCATTTATTTTGTTGTTTAAAAATGAATGGTAAACAATTTTAGTTGATCCAATATGTTGCAAAAAAGAAAGAAAAGGACCAGAAAGGAAAGTAAAATGCAAACAAATTAACAGAAAGTGACAATATCCAGTAAAAGTAATATTTTTATTACCAGGGATTTAGGTTCAAGAATAAAAGTAATACTACTCAAGAGCAATGCATACTGCAAAAGAGAAAAAATGTCATGTGATCAATATCTGGACTGTGCTAATTAGCACTACAATTGTTGTCCTTCACGGACGTAAAAATCTTTAGTATGACTTCGTTCGGAAGTAAATTAAAACTGGTGGTCCCATTTCATAGATTTACAGTACATAAACTCAAGCTGATAGTCTTTTGAACCAAATTAAGTGGTCTTTCATGCACAATACAGAATGGGACATTGAGAACCACAGCAGTTAAGAGTGTCCATAAACAAGCTCAATTTCTATTAGTATTATAATTTAATTTCTCTCCTTTCACAGTCTATTTCCATATCTTTTTTTTTTTTATACTTTCTATAAAACTTGACGCATGCTTTCACTTACTTTCTTCCATAGAAATGTTTAAGACTACTCTTCTGTTTTCAAACCAGTTGTAGTTAATAAGTTCTGTCCTCTAGAACTCCAAAAATTCAGCTCAATCCAGTATAATGTTGCATACATAAGAAAGGACTATACTTTAACTTCAGGCTCTCTCAATATCAATGCATCTAAAGGCCATGATGTGTACAATTCAATAACATTAGATGCCTACCTTTATGGTGTGAGAGTAGTGTGTCTGCCTTAGATGCAAGAGGTCCCAAGTTCGAATCGTGGTGAGGGTGAGTTAGCTAGGATTTTCCCTTATACTGAAAAACGAATGTCAGTCTTCTTTAAGCTCTATATACTCTGGGCTCATTTGAATATCATTTGAACCATTTTATTCGTCAAATATGACTTATATTGGAGGATGTTAAAAAAAAACATTTGACTGCTGCATGAGGCAAAATCTAGCACAGACCATTTTAAATGTATATAAATTTTCCATGAACTTTGCACAGTTTTTTATTCCAGCAAGTTTATTAGCAACATGTTTCTAAAAGCATGCATTACAATTAGAAGTTAGAATTCCTAGATTTTATTTAATCAAAAGATTTGCTGTATGAACTTGAAAAATGAGCATTTACATATTTTGAAAGAAGCTATACTCTATCTGCCATAGTGTGCATGAATGCCAATATTACAACTTTTATAGCAAGTGAAGTAGTGAAAGACGAGTGGAAGTAATTTACTATATTACATATATTATTGCTTATTTGATATATTTAAGTAATGAATGGTGTGAATAAATACTGTAATTCAAATTCCAAAACATCTAAACATGAGCTCCGCTGTTGGTTGCGATAAAGAGTCAGACATAAACAGAGGTCAACCCGTATTTGTTGGCAGAGTGATACAACTGGTACGTTTATGTACGTCCCTGCTTTAAGCCTGTAGGGACTTTGGAAACTGTTATGTTTCAAATATTAACTTATAAATTTCATATTTTATTTATACATATAGTCAACATGAAATAACATAAGCTTTTTCAACTCACCAGACTCACATTGTTCCAGATTCAAAGTTCTGTTTGCATGCCTTCTGCAAAGCAAACGAGCACTAAAAATTCATTGAATGTGCTGATCCTGATTAATACAGATTTTACACTTAGGATCAAGATTGTTGTAACCATGTATGTTTTCTGTAGCAACAATTGTGGAGAAAACTAGAAGAGACTTGGTCAGAAATTCAATAAGAGAATCCTATCTACAGCACTAATACTAGAACAAAGGCAATTAAAATTGTTTGAACATGTATCCTGTATATCAAGGATAGAAAACCTAGACAGTTCTTAAAAGCAATATTAGAAGGTAGAAAACCAAGAAGGAGGCCCCTGAAACTTATATCTGGAATACTTTTAAAAGTTGTGCAGGATAAGGGTTAAGATTCATCTAGGTTCCCCCCCTACGAGGATGGGTGAAGGTGACTGCCCGGCACCTTATAATGGGGTTCTCTTGGCTTAGAAAATCAATCCAGGAACAATAGAGACCAATATTTTTAATGAATATCTTTTCTTTCAGCATTGCTAAACAATAAATATCAAAATCATACCCATATTAAACTTGCACATCAATTAAATATTAAATATTACAAATAGAAGCATAATTAGCAGTGAAGTTTTCTTCATGTTGAAGTTTTATTGAGTCACACTTGTTTACACTCACCTTCACTTATTATTTTTAAAAAAATGCTGCAATGTCCTGGAAAACGTTCCAGCATTTTTTAAAAATAAGTGAAGGTGAGTGTAAACAAGTGTGACTCAACAAAACTTCAACATTGCACATCAATTCTATTTAATTTTACGTCCTCCAACGTTAAGTCATATCGGACGGTGAATGAAATGGGTGAAATGATGCTCAAATGTGTCCAGGGTCCACGGAGCTTAGAGCTACCCGACATTCCTCTTTAAGGATAAGGGAAAACACTGGAAAAACCTTATCCAGGCAGCTCACCCTGACCGAGATTCGAACTAGGGACCTCTTGAACGTGAGGCTGACATGCTACCATCTACGCTACCAAGGTTGGCACAATCAATCCTTACAAAGTGTAACTGTAGATTATTCAAAATGCCCTCACATTGTTTGGAAATTGCTTGATTGGAAATGTGGAATTATAAATTATGCCTATGTATACTGTTCAATATTTCTTTTGGTTAGTCCCAGTAACTCCCAACACTTCTGTCTCTTTAGACATTCTGTTAATCATTTTAAAAGTGGCTAAATCGATGTAGTTTCATGCACTGAATACTCTTCCTAGTTTAATCCGTTAATATTTGCCAATTAATGGCTAATATAATATTAAACAAATAGCTAACTGTAATACAGTGAATTGGATGCTTTCTGCTGATGATTACTCACTAAAACATACTGAAAAGATTATTAATTTATAGATGAGTCATATTTATTACACATCTGCTTCACTTACGTACCTATTTTGAGGACATGTTTCGCAAATCATTGTTTGCATCTTTGGTTCTTATGCGACTAAATCTTGATCCAGTGGTATGGGTAAATCTGGAGTTGCTGCTGCCATCTGTTGATTTAGTGATGAACTTAAATGTGGGATTCTCTTCTGGTGGGATTTCAAAGTTCATTAGTTGATTTTTATGTTTTTCTATCTATATTCTCTCCCATATGACGAGTTCATTATGTTTTTGTACGTATTTTAGTAATTCGGTGCTATCTTCAATTTCATGATTTTCAGACCAGAAATGAGCTGCTATTGCGGACTTATCAATATTTTTGTATCTTAAGTGCCTGAAGTGTTCTTTCTTTCTAGTGCCTATGTTTCTTTTTGTCCTCCCTATGTAAATTTTTTCACAGTCTTTACACTTAATCTTGTAAATGCCTGACTTTTCCTCTGGTTTTATCTTATCAGTATTATTACTGTTAAGTAGGTTTTTAATGTTGTAATTGTTTTTTGGTGCCAATGTTATATTGTATTTCTTGAATATTTTTTGGAACTTTTTTTGTGACCCAGGAGTGGTAAGTAAATTTAGCAAATCTAATTTCTTGTTTTATTGGTGTGAGAGCTGTGATCTGTTTTAATCTCTCTTGAAGTTTGAATGATTCTAGTTTTTTATGTACAAGGTTTTTTCCATATCCATTTTTAATTGCAGTTTTTAAGATTTGATGGTATTCTTTTTTTATATTCTTGCTGGCTGAGGGGTAGATTTACTAATCTGTGTGTAAGACTGTTGATGAGGGCATGTTTGTGTGGAATTGGGTTGAAACTATTTGCTTTGATGTAATTATCTGTGTGTGTTGCTTTTCTATGGATACCAAATTCTAGTTTTTCATTGCTTTTTGTGATTTTAAGGTCCAAAAAATGTAGAGTACAGTCCTCTTCAGTTTCTACTGTGAATTTATACATGAGCTTTTTCGAAACACATGTAACTAAAGCCTTCCCTCATATTTTTAAAACATGGTACAGATACATAGATGACATCTTTGCAATAGTGCCCTACAAACAAATAGATGATGCTTTGAAACTACTCAACCTGCAAGAACCCATCATACAATTCACAGTAGAAACTGAGGAGGACTGTACTCTACATTTTTTGGACCTTAAAATCACAAAAACCAATGAAAAATTGGCGCTGATGACCCCGTAGTTGAACGACCTTATATACACATCATCACTGGTCACTGTGTTTTTAGCCATAGTCATCTTTTAAAAGGGGATTCTGCTCCAGTCTGCCCATTTTGCAGTAATGCTCTCTCTGTCCACCATGTTCTTTTAGTGTGTTTAAGCCTGGAACGTCTTCACTGGTCTCTCCAGCTGCTGGCTGTTTGGCAGAAGTACTGGCGGATGACCAGAAAGCAGTGACCGAGGTTTTTAGGGTTTTTAATATTTTAGCATCTAGTCAGATATTTATTTTAACCTTTTATCCCTTTTAGATTTTGACAATCACCTATTTTAGTTCTGATTTTATCTATAATGAAAGCTTTTAGTTATCTTTTAGATCGTATTTAGAACGCTTAGGTTTTTAGGGGCATTGATGACTACGCAGTTGAGCGCCCTTAAACATGACAATCTAGCACGTCTTCGCGGATCTCTCCTGCTGTAGGCCAGCTTTTCAGATGTACTGGCGGATGACAAGACAGCAGTGGCCAAGGTTTTAAAGTTGTTTTTAACTGTTAATTTCAGAATTTAGTGCTTTTTATTTTTGGGCATTGTAATGTTTTTGTGGTTTTAAGTTTCTCCTTAGAGTTTAACATACTGTGGTGTGTTTGTTTTATCTGGATTTGATTTAGGATGAACGACTTTTACCTCTCTTTTATCTACTTTTTAACACGATTAGCTTTATAAGGACACTGATGACCTCATAGTTGAACGCCCTTAAATACAAATATCATCTTGGTCTAACCCATACAATCATGTATCAAGTACCTGTTATCTAATGTTATAGTTTATTTATTTATTCAATGTGAACATTACAGGTTTCCCCAATTACAATGTTCACTATAAAGTTACAATATGAACAAAATGTATCAAAAACAACACAGAATTAATTATAGAATAAATAACAAAACAAAAACAAACACAAACATTGGTCTAAGCCATACAATTGTGAATCAAGTACCTAATATCCAATGTTATAGTTCTGTGCAACATTGGTCTAACCCATACAATCATGTATCAAGTACCTGTTATCTAATGTTACAGTTCTGTGCAACATTGGTCTAACCCATACAATCATGTATCAAGTACCTGTTACCTAATGTTACAGTTTTGTGCATCATTGGTCTAACCCATACAATCATGTATCAAGTACCTGTTATCTAATGTTAGTTCTGTGCTTCATTGGTCTAACCCATACAATCATGTATCAAGTACCTGTTATCTAATGTTACAGTTTTGTGCAACATTGCTCTAACCCATACAATCATGTATCAAGTACCTGTTATCTAATGTTACAGTTTTGTGCATCATTGGTCTAACCCATACAATCATGTATCAAGTACCTGTTATCTAATGTTACAGTTTTGTGCAACATTGCTCTAACCCATACAATCATGTGTCAAGCACCATATTGATACCAATGTCAGCCTTCTAGTTTCATCTTAGCACAATTTGTTTATTATACACAAGATTGAAAAGGTTCAAAGTAAGTAAGTATGGAATTAACATAAATATAGCAGTAAAATATGAAAAACTGGCTGCTGTCAACTTTACATTACAATATTGTCGCGAACCCGATCGCGATAAGGCGGCTTGGCACACAATAGACGGATAGGTTTCACGTAGATAACGAGCTTGCATAAACAGATAACGCCAGCAAGCAAGATAACTGAGGCAAAGGCCTCGCCGGGTAGATTAAGTTACGTTTCTCGAAGGTGATAGAATGTTCGAATTATGTAACTAGATTCCTTGTTTGCCAGAAACTTATAGTGATTGACAGAACAGTCTGGTAATAATGAATGGAGATATAAAAGGGATTGTGACACGCTAGCAGGACAGTTGTAGTTTTGAAGCAGTTGTGTAACAATCAGTGTTGTAACGAGAGCTAATGTAATCAGCTGCAAGTGTTTGTTATTGTCCTCGACCTTGGAAGATTGATGTAATGTTTTTATGTGAGAATTGGACAGTGTATTGCTACGGAAATAAAGAAGATTTTTAATTTCTGCAACTCGGCCTTTTAATTCTGCGAACCCACAAAGTTACACTATATTTCTTTAAAACTTGGGATAGATTATTGTTGCACTCAACCTTTCAATTTCAGATTGTAAAATGGAGATAGCAATATATAGACACTTTCCTGACATTGTCTTATGTAAGTGAAGCTAATGTGTAATAATTACAATACTTGTAGTCTGTGTTTATACTGCTTTTTGTCATTGTTAAGTTGGACAAAAATACAACCATAAAAAACAATACTTTTTCATTCTCTGCTTTTTTACTGCAAATTTTATTTTTGTCTGTTATTCTAAATGTTAAAAAAATTGCAAAGATAGTAACTGAACAATAATTGGTTTTTATGCTTTTTAAGGTTGTTTTATGATGCAGAACATTAAGAATTCTGACAACACCAAAAACTTAAATTTTGTTATTTCTAATTACATCATTTTCCTTAGCATGGCAGCAGCTGTGCTCATTACGCAATATAAACATTAGTAACCTATGTGAGTACAGTTCTGAAAACTAACAGCTGAGAATAACACTTGTACAGGGTGTATATAAATGAATATCAGGGTTTTAACTCTTTATAATATTTATTACATTAAACTTACAGCTATAAATGATATGTAAAATGAAAAAGCAACTCAAACAGTTTTGTTTGTTGGCACCAATGCGCATGTGCGTGCAATGTTTCTACCACAATCCGCTAGACAGCGGTGGTAGCAAAGATGGCGACTAATAAACAGAAAGTGTTTGTGTTTAGCAGTTTGCAAAGACTGAATCTGTAGTTATTGTGCAAGGTGCGTTCCGCATTAAGTTCGATTGTGATCCTCCTAGTGATAGTAACATTCGTAGATGGCATCATCAGTTTGAAGATACCAGCTGCCTTTGTAAAGGGAAGAGCATGGGACGACCAAGAGTAAGTGAAGAGACTGTTGAGGAGTACGTCATTCACTCATAGCCCAAAAAAATCAGTCTGGAAGGCTAGTCATTAATTACAAGTTGCTGTGTCGACCGTTTGGAAAGCTGTAAGAAAACGCTTACGGCTACGTCCTTACCGTTTACAGTTATTACAGTCTCTAAAGCCAACAGACCACAGATTACATGCCTACTTCGCAAACAACATGTTTTATGACGATGACAATTTTATGGATCGTGTTGTCTTCAGTGGTGAATCGACCTTTCATCTTAGTGGACATGTTAACATACACAATGTGCACATTGGGGGCTCAGAAAATCTTCACAAGAATGTACAAATGCAACGAGTTTCCCCTAAAGTGAATGTTTTTTGTGCCAATTCTGGCGAAAAGTTTATGGGTCTTTCCTTTTTTGTGAACCTACTGTAACTAGCACTTCACACTAGAGCAATGGCTCTTCCCTCAGTTGGAAGGAAATGAGCGAGGGAACTTCATTTTCCAGCAAGATGGTGTGCCACCTCACTGGCATAACAAAGTACACGATTGGTTGAACGTCACTGTACCCAAAAACTGGATAGGCCACAAGGGCCTCAATGACAGGGCTTGCTATGCATGGCCTCCACGTTCTCCTGACCTAACGCCATGCAATTTTTACCTTTGGGGCTTCATCAAGAATTGTGTGTATATGCCTCTGCTACTAGCTGACCTCCCTGAATTAAGAAACCGTATTGAAGCAGCTGTTGCTACAGTTACTGAATACACTCTTATCAATGTTTGGGAAGAACTCGGCTATAGACTTGATGTGTGCCGTGTGACAAAGGGTAGTCACATTGAACATTTATAAGGTTCTTGGTAAAACTGTATAAGTTGCTTTTTCATTTGACATATCATTTATAACTAAGTTGAATCTAATAAATATTATAAAATATTATAAATATTATAAATATTATACCCTGATATTATATTATATATTATATATAATATATTATACCCTGATATTCATTTATACACATCCTGTATATCATTTCTGCAAATTTTTTGTTCTTGATTCTTTTAGTGATAGTTTTTTTGTTTCCCCAATAACAGTGACATGGTGGTTTGGAAGTATGCCCATTGAGTCAGATTTACTTTTAGCGTAGTTTGAAAGGTTCATATATTTTGAAAAATTGTCAAATCATGCTGTAGTAATATATAGAGGAAAATATCTAATTGTTTTCTTAATATTTCAGATCTGATGTTGGATTACAGGAGCTGCCTGTTCTCATCATACCACTTTGTTATATAGGCAAAATCACACGCACGTAATCTTTAGACATTTACTATTGGATATTTTACCGTCTTTGAAGATACTTCTCCTGCCCTTCTACACCTAACCCGAATATTTTGTGATGTAAAATTTATCCATATATCAAAAAGGACTTCCTTGGGAGTGACACCTAGCTGACAGCATTCTTCTTGCAGAGCCATCATTTTTTGAAGAATATTAAGCACACAAACCATTCCAGGACATTTTTAAAATTTTTTTCTTGGCTAGATGGCATTACCCTTTAAAATTAGATGCTAGTTAATATATTTGTTGTAAAAATCTAATTCAACCTTTACCCTAAATTTATACAATTTATGTATAGAGAAGTAATTATCACAATCCAGCTGAATTTTATTTTATTTACAGATAATTTGCATCAGATGTGCTAAAATAGTTAAGTTGATCTTTTCCAGGCATAGATGGCATAAATAATTACTTAAGTACTTCAAAATCAGAGCAAGCTGTAAAGTAGATAGGTTTTAAACCATATGAATTTGTTGCTCTTTAAAAATTAGATGCTAGTTTATATATTTGTTGTAAAAATGAGATCACTCAACCTTTACCTTAAATTTATGTAATATCTGTATGGGCAACTTATTTTTATCATAATGCTCCAACAACTTTATTTTACTTACAGATAAATTTGCAATAGATATACTAGAACAGTAAATATAGAGTTGTTCAAAAGATTTTAATTTATATTTTGTGCTTTTTCTAATGTAAAATATCAGTATTTTTTTTTAATATTCTCAGTTGGTATAATTAAAATGCAGCAAATATTTAAGTAGCATAGTGTTAAATCAGTTTTTGAATTGTTACAGTTATCTGTCATTCATTTCCTAAAGATACAGTGAGTGATGAGAGACAAAGCACCCAAGATACTTTAAAATCAAAATGTAAACATATTCAACAGAAAATGCTCATCATGTAAATTGAAAGAATAAAAGTTCATGGATGCAGATTTTACACTGATTATGTTGTATTTTTGTTTATATAAGTAATAGTTGTATCACTTCTTTCTTCCTTAACAGAAAATATGACCCACTGTTTAGTGCAGTTTGTAGATTTACAAACATATTTGTACTTAGAATTAAAACTAAGTTGTATGGAATATTTTGTAAATATTTGTTGAATTGTCCATTCACCTAAATATCTGACCATATCTTTAATCCCCCATACAAGACTACTGTGTGTTCATATGCATGCATGTTTGTAAGAGAGAAATGGATGTAATAAATTAATGAAATACTTTTCTGGTTATGTTATTGTTTGAATGAGGAAGTCTTATTGAGTCCTACAAACATACATGTGCATAAAATGACACCATTTAAACCACTGAAAATTTAGCTATAAATTTCTTTGGTGTAGCTTAACAAAACCTAAGAAATCTCTTTTACTGAAAGTTATTTGTATCCTCAAAACTGTGAATATCTTAAACAACAGAATTTAGTTTACAGATCAGTTATGCTTATTCATAACGGATTTACAATTGTAGTGAAAAATATATTTTGTTTCAAAGTTTCAAGATATGGGTGTGAGATAGGATGCAATAACAAAAGTGGGTATATAAATTTTAATACAAGATATATGTAGAACCCTGCTGTTTTATCCCATTTATACCATTTAAGATATCTTTGATTTCAAGATGTTCATAAACATTTCAGCTTAACCACCATTTGTATCACTTTGGAATGCCAAAGATCACTTTTTGACAGCATGAACCTACATAGTGGCAGAAATTGCTGATTTTTTGTTTTAATGTACATTGTACTGGTGGAAGCTGTTGGCATATATTATAGGTGCATTTTGCCAAAACTTGACAAATATCTAAGGGAATTGCTCTTTGTCACTGGGTTATAACTATTAGGCAACAAAGGCGACCCTCATAAACAGGGCAAGAGGCATTGTAGCTAGTCTTCAGGTTCCTTTATTTCCTGCAGATACACATACTTTGTAAACCCAAACCTCAAAATAACAGTCCTTGACAGAAGAGTGGGGCAGAGGTGTCATGTTTTGCAAAAAAACTCTTATCTAAGGAAATTAATTGTTCTTTCACACTAGCCGTGTGTAGGACGCACTATGAAAGGGTAGAGCCAGACTGAAAAATTCAATGCCATAGCCGGGATTTGAACCACGGATCTTCTGGTTTCCGTCCAGCCACTGTAACCCTTAAGCTACTATGGCCAACGTGCCAACATGACATTAAATTCTAGTGTGAAAGAACAATTAATTTCCATTAATTGTACCTAGTAGTGGTCCAAACTATAAAGCCTGGGCCTTAAAGTACTTACAGCATAGTAAGTCGCCATTAAGGTAGTTGTCTCATATTTTTATGAGAACTCCTAGTGGTTTACCGGGAAAAACACAAGTCAGTTGGAGAATTTAATGTCATGTTGGCACGTTGGCCATAGTAGCTCAAGGGTTAGAGTGGCTGGACGTAAACCAGAAGATCTGTGATTCAAATCCCAGCTATGGCATTGAATTTTTCAGTCTGGCTCTACCCTTTCATTTACATCTAAGCTGCAGTAAATGTACAATACATCATAGACATGGTTGCATGCTCATGTACTAAGCATGCACTAAGTTTTATGTATGTTTTGAGTACTTTGCACCAGAGTTGTGTAAAATGTCTGAACTTGCAGGCTTCATTGCCATTTACAAGTACCCTCTTTTGTTTTAGCATTTCTGTTAATGATAATGCAGAATGAATGCAAGTAAAATGTCCTAAGTTTACATGATATTTGGAGGAATTTAAAAAGTGACATTCAAATTAATTTATAAAACGGTTAACAGTCACTTTTTATCACACTGTCACAGTTTAACTTTTGAGGGACTAATTTCAGGAAGTTTTGCTTCCATTTTCAACCTTGAAAGTCTGTCTTCTTGTTGCCTACTGTCTTCTCTCTGGTGGTGGAATGACTTTTTGTATCAAATTATTGACTGGTATGATTTCTATTAACTAACTTTGAAATTTCAAGGTTGAAAGTGGAAGCAACTGCTCCCAAAACTAGTCTCAAAAATTAAAATATAAGTGCAGTATGTGATAAAAACTGACTACAAATAGTTTTATGAAGACCTTAGTTTATAATGTTTTTAAAATGGGAAGGTTTCTGCACTCGAGTGAATGAGATGCATTTGCTTGCTCAGCATTGCCACCTGGTACCCCCACTCTTTCCTTATTTATCTCTCTTTCGCACACTATCCTGGGCCTGCCACCACACATAAGGGAACACAAACTAAAATTTCCTCTGTGCAGAGAGATTGATATTTTAAAGCCCATACATAACAGCCAGTTTTAAAGATCTGAATATTGCTTAAGCATACTGTATTCTGCTATTTCCATTTACCTACAAGGAAATATTTAACTAAACAATTTCTATAAATGTTTATCTCAATTAACTTAAAGATAGAATAACCATTCCTTTCTTGGAAGTGTTGAAAACAGTGTTATGATAAATTAACTTTAAAGAGAGTCGATTAAGACACTAAACAACACTTACTTTTAAATTTTTCCGGAACATGTTTCTGAGGCTTTGCCTCTATTATCAGCCGGCTCTCGACTCAGAGCCGGCTGATGATAGAGGCAAAGCCTCAGAAACATGTTCCGGAAAAATTTAAAAGTAAGTGTTGTTTAGTGACTTTAATCGACTCTCTTTAAAGTTAATAGAATAACCATTTTTAAAAATAGGTTATACAAGAGGAAGTACTAAACTGGCAATGGAGAAGAATTGATGTGTGACAAATGTTGCTCCTGCAGAAGTGAGGAAAAAAGAACTAAGTGACACAGCAACCACAATACAGACAGGAGAAGTTATAACAAGAGAGAATGGCTTGGCAGTGAGATTTAAACAAGAATGAAGTGGGAGAACATAGAGCTATAGATTAAAACTAAAGAGTTGGAGGAAATAAAAACAAAAATGATAAAAATGGAAAGTATGGAAGACGACATGAGAAGACGCTGCCTAATAATTTCCACGGTGGAAGAGCAAAAAAGCAATTGGAGTATTTCAGGAGATACAGGAATTATTAACAAAGAGGTTAGAAATAAATATTAGAGTCTTAAAAGTACAGGACACATTAAGAATTGGGAAACTGAATAGCAAATGAATCATCTTGGCAAGATTCATTAACCCTTTGGGATGCATAGCATAGTAAAGCGTAGTGAAATAATGAATGGCCTGCTGCGCACAGCATAGTAGAACATAATAAATATGTTTATCATTTAATATTGGTGCTGTTTATGCTGACCCCAGTTGTTAGGAGCTGTGTTGATGTAACCATTCTCCTGTTGCAATGTTAAAGTATTTTCGACAAGCCAGAATATAATAAACCATAAATAACTCTGAAATGACAGAGTGCAACTGTGTGAGTAAGCAGTTTTTCAATGCATTTATAGCTATATCAGTATCCTGGAGGCTGTTCCAAGTACATCATGGACTAGAAAATGCTGTAGTGAGAAGGTATTGCTAACAGAAGAGGAAATACTTGCAGCAGTTTACGAGGAATTAGATTGCGAAAGTAGTTCCAACAAATCGTGGTTTAGCGAGTTAGTGGAAGACAGTGATAAGGAACAAAATGACAGTGAAAGTGCCGAGGAACAGGTAGCAGACCAGGGGCTACCAGCACAGTGGACCTCCAGTTTGACTTTCAATAAGTTAGCAGCATTTTCATCCCCTACAGGTGCCAATCATACTATTCCTCCAGGAAGTCCAGAAATAGATTACTTTGAACCTTTTATAGATTCCGATTTTTCTCAGCAAAATTGCGGAGGAAACCAATAGGTATGCAGCACAAATTCAAGCTAAGAAATCAGATCCCAAATGGGAAGATATGAATTTAAGGGAGATACACGCCTATTTAGGTATTTTGATATATATATGGCGATGGTGGATCTTCCTGAAATTCAAGATTACTTTTTGGGGGATTTTTACATTTGTCCAATTGTAAGACAAGCAATGACTGCTGTGTTTTTGAAAGATATCACAACACCTTCATCTAAATGGATCTGCTAAGCCACAATTAGGGGTGGAATCTTATGATTATCTGCGGGCCCAAATGACCTTGTTGTCGACGGGCCCTAAAACACCACACACACAATTATGATTATCTGTATAAGGCACAACCTGCTTTGGACATAATTGGATAGTTTACAAATGTCTACAAACCAAATTGCGATCTTTCTGTTGACGAAGCAATGATAGGCTTAAAAGGATGCTTCTTTCTAAAACAATATATGCCCGCTAAACCAACAAAATGGGGGATAAAGGCCTTGGGTATTGCAGACAGTAAAATCTATCTGGGTAAAAAGGAGCCAAGAAACTGATCTACTTGGGGAACAGGTTGTTTTAGACATGTGCGAAAAATACACGGGATTGTGGCATCATGTCTACTTAAATATTTTTTTTAGTTCCACACGGCTAATGAAATTGCTTCTGGATAAGGAAATATATGCATGTGGTATAACTCACGCTGGAAGAAAAGACTGGCCAAAACAACTGAAAAGGGGCGAATCTTGCAAATTGCAACTTAAAGGTGTAACTGCAGTTGTTTGGCATGATAACAGGGATGTTCTTTTATCTACCAACTCCGAATCAGTTACCACCAAGCAACAGGGGTGGAAATTCAAAACTAACACAAGGGTGTACATACTAAACCATTAACCTTAGGTGTATATAGAACATTTTTATTGTGCAATGGAATAGTATACAGGGTGTTACAAAAAGGTACGGCCAAACTTTCAGGAAACATTCCTCACACACAAAGAAAGAAAATATGTTATGCGGACATGTGTCCGGAAATGCTTAATTTCCATGTTAGAGCTCATTTTATTACTTCTCTTCAAATCACATTAATCATGGAATGGAAACACACGACAACAGAATGTACCAGCGTGACTTCAAACACTTTATTACAGGAAATGTTCAAAATGTCCTCCGTTAGCGAGGTTACATGCATCCATCCTCCGTCGCATGGAATCCCTGATGCGCTGATGCAACCCTGGAGAATGGCGTATTGTATCACAGCCGTCCACAATACAAGCACGAAGAGTCTCTACATTTGGTACCTGGGTTGTGTAGACAAGAGCTTTCAAATGCCCCCATAAATGAAAGTCAAGAGGGTTGAGGTCAGGAGAGCGTGGAGGCCATGGAATTGGTCCGCCTCTACCAATCTATTGGTCACCGAATCTGTTGTTGAGAAGCGTACGAACACTTCGACTGAAATGTGCAGGAGCTCCATCGTGCATGAACCACAATGGGGTATTTTGACAATTGTCTGCACGAATGATTTCAATTTACATTTTAAGAGAAATACTAAAATGAGCTTAACATGGAAATTTAGCGTTTCCGGTCACATTTCCACATAACATATTTTCTTTCTTTGTGTGTGAGGAATGTTTCCTGAAAGTTTGGCCGTACCTTTTTGTAACACCCTGTATATAACATTTTATGGACAAGCTGTAATGTTTGCTGCAATAGTGGAAGGGATGGAAACATTATAAGGGTGAGTACCACAAAAATGCTGCAGAAATTATTGTAATTTTATTTAGCTGACTTAAGGACATTTTAGTCCGGTTTTTAACATTGCAAAGTAACAAAATGTAAATCACATTGGTATAAAAATGTGTTAAAAAGGGTTGCACATATATAAATGTTTTCCTACAAAGAGGTTGAGCTTTTCAGTAATAAAACATTAAAATTAAGAACATGTCTGAGTGAAGTGGTTGTGAGTAGGGCCTGGAACTTCAGCCAAAACTTCATTAAAATAGTTGTGTACAAGGTATAGACCATAGAGTTGATGAGAAAGAGAGAGGAAGATGTGCCTTTAGCATCTTAACGTTAATGCAGACAATACAGTAGTTTTTGCAACACGATGGTGGGAGCAAACATCCCCTACTGGAAAGTAGAAAATAGTTATTTCAAGCAGTTTTTAGAAAAATATACAGGAAAAATATTGCCATCCAAGTCCACAATATGCAAGGAGTACCTAAAGCTGTGCTACAAAGGATATTAGAAATTCTGTGTCTGACAACAGTTTCCATAGACGTAACAGATTGTAGTGCATGTAATTATTGGTACGCTGGGGCATATGCACAGACATAATGTAATGTCACAACAAATTTGCTTTTCATTTACTGTGCACATTGTAATTATTCAATTCAATTTTATTCATCCAATTTAACATAATAGCATACATGTTGTGGATTCGTCCAGTATTTTAAACATTTAATTATATTATAAGAGTTAAACAATAGTAATTACTTTAAAAAATTATATTGTACGTGTATATTAAACTTATATATTGTTAAATACAAGTGAATACTTCATTAATGCAAAAACCCATCAGTTGAGTAATAACATTTTTCAATTAAAAATTGCTTGAGAAAGGAATTTATATTTTTTATTTCAGTAGGTAATTTGTTGTAAAATTTAATGCCTCTATAGTAGGACCTATTTTCAAAAAAAAAAAAAAAAAATTATGTGGGGTTATATGTAGTTTTGCTTTATCTCTTGTATTATGACAGTGAATTTCAGAATTTATGCTAAAATCTTTGATGCATGTTTGCATTAATACAATTATTTCATATAAATATACAGGGTAATGACAAAATGTTTAGTTCTCTAAAGAATGGTTTGCAGCTGACAACAAAAGGTAAATTGAGAATAATTCTAATGACCCTTTTTTGTAATTTGAGTATTTTAATAGCTTTGCTACTATTTCCCCACAAGGATATTCCATATGAAATTAAGGAGTGAAATTTAGAGAAATACATGACCCTAAGCGTACTTTTACTCACCAAGTGTTTCAGAATGTTAATTTGGAAGCAGATTTGTCCCAGTTTTTTTAATTAATTCATTAATATGAGGTTTCCAACTGAGATTTTCATCAATAAATATTCCTAAATTTGTTGATTTATTTGAATATATTACATTTGTTCCTTCTAGCTGTAGTGAGAAAATTTAATATTTTTTTGTTTATGTGATGAAATTCTACAGCTAAACACTTCTCCTCATTTAAAAATAGACTATTTTTTTTAAACCAAGAAGATGTGTGTAATGTGACTGCCTTAATATTTATTTTTAAAGCGTCATAATTTTTTCCTGGTGTTAATATGCTGGTATCATGTGCAAATAATAAGTATTTAATACTGATTTTGATTGTAATCAAGTTCATTGATGTATAAAAGAAACAATAATGGGCTTAAAACTGAACCTTGTGGAACCCCACAATCAACTGTACGCTCATCTGATATAAAAGATTTCACCTCATTTGTGCAACCATTATAATCTATTTCCACTACTTGTTTTCTGTTTTTCTAAGTAGGAACTGAACCAGTTTTGAGCTACACCTCTTATTCCATAGTCGTTTAGTTTATGAAGTAGAATTGTGTGATTGGCAAGATCGAATGCCTTTGAGAGATCAAGGAAAATTCCTACACAATGTTCTGAATCATCTAATCTTTTATAGATATCATCACAAAATAGAATAAATGCTGTAGTGGTGGATTTGCCCTTTTGAAAACGGTGTGGAGATAGTGAAATAATATTACATTTTGAGATAAAGTTCATAATTCTGTGGTATGTAATTTTTTCCAGTACTTTAGAGAATACAGAGAGAAATCGGCCTGTAGTTTTTTGTTTCGGTTTTTAGTCCCTTTTTAAATGACGGTTTTACTTTTGCAGTCCTAAGACATTCTGGAAAACACCCTTCCCTTATAGATAGATTTATTACATAACAGAGTGGTTTTAGTAAGAGATTTACACATGCTTTTATCAAGAAGTTGGAGAAGCTATCTAACCCATTGGATTTTTTATTTTTCATGCTTGTTATTATAGATATTAATTTACCTTCTGTTACAGGCACTAAGAAAATAGTAGGATAAGAATTTTTCCCGTCTAATTTATATTTATGTGTTTGTACTGAAGATTTATTTATTAAGATTTTTGATACTTCCACAAAATAATTATTGAACATTTTGCTATTTCTGTAGGATCTGATACTGTTCGATTCTCATCTTTAAGGTTATAATATGGATACTCTTTCATTTGCACTTGTATTTCTTGTTTGATAATATTTCAAGCAGTTTTCGATTTGTTTGTTGAATTTGCTATTTGTTTGTCATTATACATAATATTAAAGATTTTTTTTATTCATACATCTGGAAAAGATAAGTTTGTTTTGTACAATTTTTTAATAAATGTGCAATATATTTTATGATACTGTGTCCATCATGTGACTACATTTGATAGATTACCATTGCCCGTGACCTTGGTTGTGAGTATGTGCACATGGCACTTAACCCCCTCCACTGTGTTTACAAGATGTAGGTAGTGTATAACCACGTCATTGCTAACCTTTTATATTCTTTCTTTGGTTAATCTTCCAGACCCTAGTTATGAGATGAGAGGTAAACAGTAGATGGAGGACAGAAATTGATCAGATAGAAAGGAAGGGGAGAAAGTAAAAAAGTAGTAGAGTAGAGCAAGCATATAGATATATTGAAGGACTGTTGTAATGGCAAAAGGCCATGGGCCCAGCTCAGGGATCACCTAAGATATATTCTCTTAGTAAAATTATCCTGTAAAAGAGTGAGTAGAAAAAGTGGATGGATACATCATGTTTTGATTTACAATTTGTAAGTGATTGCAATCATCAGGTACAGAAGTTTAGAAAACTTTTTATACAGATCCAATAGAGAGATTAGTTCCATTGTCAGTAAGAAGTGTGGCACATGCTTTGTGAGGAGAAATTACATGAAGTTGGGGAAGGAATAGGACTCCACAACAAACTGCAGGTTCAATGAGTTTAGCTTAACAAGCTAACCAAATCCTTAAAACTGTTGTCCAAAATTACTATCAGTAGTAACAAGAGTTGGTACTTTAAGGAATGTTAACGATAAAATTGATCCAGAGTTAATCTTCTCTGGTTATCTGGGGTTCCATTTATACAGCATGCTTCAATGCAGAATAACAGGTTTTTAAGCTGAGGGAAATCCCATTGAGTGCAAGGAAGTGTTTGATGGCAAAATTAAACTGTGTTGTATTTAATGGATTCAAGGAAATAAGGCCAAAGTTTTTATACATACCATAATTGGGGAAAGCTATACTCACCATTTGAACAGCTGAGCCATATTGAGTATTCTTGTGATGGTATTATTTGACAAATTCTAAATAACATCTTTAAACTCTAGAAGAAAGTACTCCAAATTGTTCCTGGGTCTCAATATAACTACAAACTTCCATTTATCAGAGAAAGTATATTAACAGTAATTGTGTACATGTGTCTGTCGCCTGGATTCTGCCACCATGTGAACAACTGAGAAGTTATGAAATTTCATTCAGGAAATTTTTTAAGATAGGGTGATCCCTGGGTCTCACATCATAAGATTTTTATTACTTTCTCTACTGTTCCTTATTACCAAAATTATGGTGTTTAAGAAAGGCAACAAGTTAAGAAATGAGAAATGGTAATGGCAAGGAAGAGAAATTGAGGTGGTCAATACATTTAATTATCTAAGAGTACGATTAACCAGTAAGGGGGTTTGGAAAGAGCAGAAGAGAATGGCTATGGCAAAAGGTAAAATTGCATTAAAAGCTATTAAAGCATGCCTAGATAAATTACCAGGAATGCAAATAAAACAGCTGGAGAGAATTTACATAGCCGTAGTAGAAGCAAAAATGCTCAATGGGGTAGAGATATGGGGTTTGGAGGAGGGGGGGTGCAAATGTGAATGTGATACACAGAAACTTTTGCAAAGAAGTTTGGGGCTTACTACGAGCTTCACCAAATGGAATGGCACAAACAGAATTGGGAAGACAGGGAACTAGAGGGATAATGGTGGAAAGGGTGTTAAAGTATTGGGCGAGAATTAGGAGTTTAGATGAGCAAAATATTCTGCATCAATGCTTGATAGTACAGGAAAGACTAAATCAGAAAGATTCATGGCTAAACAAGTTAAAGGAAATGTTAAAAATAGGGTTGGTTGTCATGTGGGATAAAAGGGAATTATTGCTTAGTGGATTTTGGAAAGAACTTAGGTTAAGAACGGAAGATATTGAAAGGCAAGAAATGTTAGGAAGCTTCAACTTGAAAAGCTCACTGGAAATTTACAGATAGATGAAAGTGATGTCGAACAGGGAAAAATACATTTATATTTGTGATAAAGCAGCAAGAGAAGGCTTTGCATGGGCCAGAACAGGGGTGGTGAAATTGAAGGTTTTGGGAAGAAGGAGGGATCTGGAGAAACGCTCATTGTGTCACCAAAAGGATAAAGAATGGCATTTGCTTTTAGAATGTGAAGAAACTAGGTTGCTTCGAGAGAAGATAGGTAAAAAAGAATGGGCAAGGCTACCAAAAGAAATTCAAGCAATGAAGTTGAGTGTAAAAACTAGGAAAAAAGTAATTGAAATTGAGAACTTTTTGGGCAAAGTAAGAGTCAAATGGTTGAGGTAGATAAGTAAATATGACGAAAATGAAGATGAAGTTAGTTTTGATAAGATGCCAATAGGAACTCATTAGCTCAACAACCTCACAGGAAATACATTTTTCAGATCCCCTGAATCCAAATTAAGCATTTTTAGAAAAAGTGATAGAGAACAAACAATATAACTAAAAAAATAAATAGTTAAATTCCAAGCATGGTATTTAAGTTTGTCACCTTCCAAGGATGCAACATTAGCATTTTGGCATTGAATTTATCAGTCTGAGAGACCTTTCCAAACATTGCTCTAAATACTGCTAGGTGAAAGAACAATTTCCATTAATTGATGTAATAGAGGTTTAAAGTATGAAGCCCAGGGCTTAAAGTATGTCCAACATTGTAAGTCATCAAGAAAGTTATCTCATATGTATATGAAATCTCCTAGTGGTTTATCGGGAAACCAGAGTCAGTTGAAGAATGTAACACTTGCTGACTTGTTGCCATGGTAGCTCAGTGGTCAGAGATCCAAAGACTGGAAGATCTGTGTTTCAAATTTCACTTAGACATTTAATTTTTCAGTCTCGCCTCTACCTTTCCATAAATATTTTTTTATCAACAACAAAAAAAAATGCCCTGCACCCAACTACCCTTTGCATGAAAAATGTTTCACTATTGTTGATATTTTCAAAAGTGTTTCTAATAATTTTGATAAAAAAACATTTAAGCTATTTGCAAGACAATCAAAACGAATATCTTGAATTTACTGCAAATAGTCTGTGAAGTCCTCTTAATTCTGAATGATGTTTGTTTAATTGGTAAACCACAAGAGATAGAGACTTTGTGAATTTGTGGGTTCATGAAATTAAAAGTCCAGGTTATAAACACTCTTTAGTCAACCTGACAGTAGCAGAATTATGTCACATACACAAGGTCATTGACCACAAAGTTCACCAGCTATTCGCGCACACGGATCCAATTACTCACTGACTGAACCACTTGACGAGCTGTAGCTTTCTTATTTATAGCTTACTCACTATCCGGAATGTTCTCAAACAATCAAGACGACGCTAGAAGAAAGACGAACTCGCCAGAAATCCGTCTCCTTCCCCCCACCGTTTCGGCGAGCTTTTATCTCCGCAGTGCACTGCCCGTCTCTTTGAACTCGTCCCTCGCGCCGCTTAGCCTCAACAATGCGTTCGCTACACTACTCCCTCCTCAAGGCTGGTCGTCCCGAACAGCACCATCGTAGCGGGCCAGACTATCCAGGTGTACCACCAACATTTTTCCTCTGGGCACCTTCTGGATGCGGTAGACCACGTCGTTAATCCTCTTTGCCACCCGGTACGGTCCTTCCCATGGCTGCTGAAGTTTCGTGCAGCGTCCGTTGGTCCGGGTAGGGCGGTACAACCAGACCAAGTCACCTTGCTGGAACCCTTGACTGTTGGCTTGCCTGTCGTATCGGGTCTTCATGCGGTTACTCGCCATCTGGATGTTCTGACGAGCCATCTCGTGCATGTCGTGGAGACGGTCCACTAAGTTCTCCACATACTCGGTTGCTGGCTGTTTCGCTTCCGGGAGGCTCCCAAAAGCCAGGATAAAAGGAAGGCGTAACTATCGGCAGAACATTAAGCTGGTTGGCGTCATCCCAGTGATGTCGTGTGTCGACGAGCGTTAGGCCAGCAGGAACAGTGGCACCCTGAGATCCCAGTCTCGCTGATGGCTGGCCACGACCTTCCTCGGGTGTTCTTCTAGGGTCTTGATGTACCTCTCGACCATGCCGTCCGACTGTGGGTGTAGGGGTTTTGTGCGGGTCTTGTTCATCCCAAGTCTTTCTAGTGCCTCCTTCATCAGGTTAGACTCAAAATTGGTTCCCTGATCACTGTGGAACTCTAACGGCACCCCAAAACGACAGAACAGTAGCTCCACGAGGGCAGACTGTGATCGTCTTCGTCTCCTGGTTCGGGATGGCATACACCTCCACGGTCCACGGCCAGTCCACGGCCACCATCAGGTACTTGTTGCCTCGGTCGGACACTGGGAATGGTCCAGCTATGTCGACAGCGATGCGTTCGAAAGGTGCTCCGACGTCCTGCTGCATTTGACCCCGGTTCCTAATTTGGGGCCCGCGACACGCCGCGTACATGTGACATTGACGGCAAAACCTCGCAGCGTCTGCTCGGAGCCTTAGCCAGTAGTAGCGCTGTCGGAGTTTGTCGATCGTTCGGTTTGCTCTCAGGTGTCCTGAAGTACCGGCGTGCACTTCCTCCAAGACTTCCGGGACCTTACTCCGGGGAAGTACCAATTCCTCTCTCTGCGTCTCCCCGTCGGATGATTCCCATACCCGGAACAGCACACCCTCTTTGGTCTTCAACGATTCCCATTGGGCCCAGTATGACTTGTACGCAGCGCCTCTGGGTGTGATGTCCTCCCAGGTCGGACTTGTCCGTGCCTCCACTTCCTTCAAGAGTGGCCCCAAGTTGGCGTCCGCCAGCTGCCCCTTCCTCAGGCCTGCGCTGTCCCAGCGGTCCGCAGGCACTTCCATGACCACTCTGCTGCGGCACGCTCCTTCTCTTCCACTCTTGTGCATTGGCCGCACTCTTCTGGGCATGGTCTTCGGGACATAGCGTCTGCGTTATCTTGGCTCTTCCCTCTGCAATGTTCAGAGGTGAAGTCGTACTCCTGCAGCCTCTGGACCATACGGGTTGTCTGGCCTTCCAGGTTCCTAAAGCTAAGTAGCCAGGTGAGGCCGGAATGGTCAATCCTCAGGTGGAATGAATGACCGTACAGGTACTTGTCGAAGTGCTCCAAGGTCTTTGCTACCGCCAGTAACTCTCGCCGGGTGACGCAGTAGTTCCTCTTTTCCTTGGACAGCGTCTTGCTGTAGTAAGCTATCACCCGCTCGTGGCCGTCCTGGACTTGGAATAGGACACATCCAATGCAATGGTCGCTGGCGTCGGTGTCTACAATGAAGGTGCCACCTCGTTGTGGGAATCCCAAAATAGGAGCACTGCACAGTGTCTTTTTCAGCTGCTGGAAAGCGCCTTCGGCGTCCTCCATCCACGCGTAAGGCCGGTGTTCCGTCAGGCGGGTGAGGTGCTTGGCGATATTGAAGAAATCCTTTATGAAACGGCCCTAGGAAACTGCGCAATTGTCTCTTATCCTTTGGCCGAGGCCAATCTGTCACGGCATGTCTCTTCTCCGAGTCTGTGGCCACTACGGTTGGTGAGACTATGTGGCCCAAGTAGTTGACTTCCTTGCAAAATAACTAGCAATTCTTCCCGTTCATCTTCAGGTTGGTCGCCTGCAGTTTCTGTAGCACCTTGCTGAGTTCGAGATGGTCTTCGTGTGTCTTGCTGACGACGATGATATCCATATATAGGACGCAGGCATCATAAGTCAATCTTAGCATTACTGATTCCATGAGGCGTTGCAGGTTAGCTGTTGCGTTGCAGAGGCCAAAGGGCATAACTGTGAACTGCCAAAGGCTTTGGCCTGTCGAGAATGTGATTTTCTGCTTGTCTCTCGGGTCTAGAGCCACCTGCCAGTAACCAGACTTCAGGTCCATGGTCGAGAACCACTGCGCACCAGCAAGCGTGTCCAGGGTGTCGTCAGTCCGGGGTAAGGAGAAACAGTCCTTCCTGGAAACCGCGTTCAGCATCCTGTAGTCCACGCAGAAACGTAGCTCGCCGTTCTTCGACACCAAGACTACAGGGGAACACCAAGGGCTGTCAGACTCTTCAGTCATTCCCCTGGATCTCATGTCCTCCAGCATATTCCTTACCGCGTTTGTTTCGCCAGCGTAACGCGTCTAGGTGGCTGCCGAATAGGCCTGGCGTCTCCGGTGTCGATGCAGTGGTGCACCCGGTCCGTGCGGCCGTACTCGCTGTTCCTTGGCTGAAGACGCGCTGGTATCTCAGCAGTTGTCGAACCTTCTCGAGCTGTTCTGTGATCAGGTGGTCGGCCGTCCTCTCCACTAAGCCTTCCAGCCGAGGCCCCAGGTGTTGTGTCGACACCGGCTCATGCGTCTGGTCGATTGGTGTTACGCTGACCACGAGCTCGCACATCCCCAACTCCGTCCCGGCCTGGACGTCGTGATCAGTGTCTGTTGAGTTGAGCATCCTTACCGGCACCTCCTCTCGGCACGGCAACAATGTCCTGGCTACACAAAGTCCGTGCACAGACAGCTTCTGATTCAGCATCAGGTACCTTATTCGCTGGCCTTCCAATCGCGCCGTCACCACCACCTCGCTTCTCGCGGGGACAACCACGTCTTCCCTCAGAACGATCGTGTAGATTCCCAGACGTTCTTCGGGTTGCCGGAGTATGACCTCTTCTCCATTGAGCCACAGGACCTTCCTGCCGACGTCGACCGTCGCCTCGTGGCCCCTGAGGGCATCTAGTCCCAGTATCACCTCAGCCACCTCCGCGAGGAACACCCACTGACGCACGGCACTTCGTCTCAAGGTCAACTTCAGCAGGGCCTCCTCCACAGGCAAGGTGTCACAAGCTGGTATGGTCGGCTTGGTTTCCTCGACAGCAAACCCCTGGCTACGTCAGGTCTGATGAAGGTCACGGCTGCCCCGGTTTTCACCAGCACACGGCACGGCTTCCCTCTCCCAACCGTCCACGATGAGGCTGTCATCCATCTGTCGGCTGATGGCGCTTAGTGTCACTCGAGGGGATGGTGTTGACGGCGCCAATGTGCTCCTCGCCACGCCGGCCCTTTCTTGTTTCTCCGGCTGCTCTATCTGGTGTGGGCAGTCTTTCTCCAGGTGTCCCGGTTGGACACACGCGTCCCTCGGCTGGTCTTTGGTCTCCAGTGTAGCGGATACTCCTTGTTCTCGACGCCGTAGTAGCCGTCACCTTGACCGCCTTCATCCTCAATGCTGCCGTTAGCGCCTCGTGGATGGTTTTGTAGTCGCCGAGCATTAGGCGCTGACGTATCTCAACGTCTCGTACCCCGTCAACGAAGGTGTAGCCTGCTTACCGGGATACGAATTCAGGTGTGAGGTCGACCAAAGCTTTGCTGGCCAGCTGTTTAATTGCCAGGGCGAACTCTGCAGCGTCTCCACTGGCTGCTGCGTCCTTGACTTCAGTTGGCTGTCGTAGACTGTGGCCAAGCGGTGGTTCCCGAAACAGTTCTCCAGGGCCTCCCAGATGTCTTTGGGCGTCGCTGCGGTCTGGACAGCGTTCAGGACTTCTGCGGCCCGTCCCTGGAGGCTGGCTATTAGCTGTGCGGCCTCCTCCTCTGGTGATCACTTGTGCTTGGCCACCGTGTCGAATTGGCGGCGGAACACTTCGAACGTGCCGTCGTATACTTCGGCGGTTTGACGCGCGCAGATGTGTCGCGTCCCGGCGCGTCGGCCTTTAAATCTTTCATCCTTCTGCCGGCAATGTCCTCCACCATGGCGCTCAGGAACTTGGTGTTGCTCTCGGCCTTTCCCTCTAGGTTATTAACGTGGCTCGCCAGGTCTTTGACGCGCTCGCCCATCTCCGTGACGTCCTCCTTTACGCCGGCCAACTGCTCAAATTTGGCGGCGAGGGCTTCGTTCGCAGCCTTCATTTCAGATAATTTGGCCTTCATTTCCGTGGCGAGGCTGTCGTTCGCCGCTTTCATTTCTGTGGTTAATTCCGCCTTCATTGCAGTCATCTTCGCGGCCGGGTCGCTATTTGCAGCTTCCGTCTTCGCAGCGAGGGTGTCGCTAGCCGTCTTCATTTCTTTCATCTCGGCGTTGAGGTTGTCGTTAGCCGTCTTCATTTCTGTTGCCAGGCTATCGTTCGCCGTTCTCATTTCTTTCAGTTCCTGTGGAATCTTTTCCAATGCAGCCTCCATGTCATATGTCTCATTCCTGACACCAATTGTGACTTGGGTTCGTGAAATTAAAAGTCCAGGTTACAAACACCAAAAATTTCTCTTTATTTCCGTAGAAACACACTTTAGTCAACCTGACAGTAGCAGAATTATGTCACATACACAATACAACTTGCAAGGTCATCGACCGCAAACAAAGTTCACCAGCTCTTTGTGCACACGAATCCAATTACCTACTGACTGCGGCTTTCTTATTTATAGCTTACTCACTATCCGGAATGTTCTCACACAATCAAGATGGCTAGAGTCAACATGAAAAATTCAATGCCATGGCCGGGATTTGAACCACGGATCTCCTGGTTTCCGTCCAGTCGCTCTTAACCTTTGAGCTACCATGGTCAACGTGCCGCCCTAACATTAAATTCTCCAGTTGACTTGTATGTTTCCCCGGTGGACCACTAGGGGCTCTCGCATCCGAGATACACCGTTTGTGGCGACTTACTATTGTAAGTACATAGTCCCAGGCTTCATCATTTAACTCTTATTATTTTAGTTAATTGATGGAAATTAATCATTTCTCCACACTAGCCGTATATATGCTAAGATATTTGATGGATAGAGTCAACATGAAAAATTCAATGCCATGGCCGGGATTTGAACCACGGATCTCCTGTTTTCCGTCCAGTCGCTCTTAACCTTTGAGCTTTAATGTTAGGGCGGCACGTTGACCATGGTAGCTCAAAGGTTAAGAGCGACTGGACGGAAACCAGGAGATCCGTGGTTCAAATCCCGGCCATGGCATTGAATTTTTCATGTTGACTCTATCCATCAAATATCTTAGCCTATATACGGCTAGTGTGGAGAAATGATTAATTTCCATCAATTAACTAAAAATTAAGATGGCGCTAGAAGAAAGACTAACTCTCCAGAAATCCGTCTCCTTCGCCCCACCGTTTCGGTGAGCTTTTATCTCCGCACTGCACTGTCCATCTCCTTGAACTCATCTCTCGTGGCGCCTAGCCTCAACAACGCGTTCGCGACAATATTGACACATTGCTTCACTAACACTGTTTTTCACAGGACATGTTTCAAGAGCTGTTGCTCCCATCTTCAGCTGATTCTCGACTAGTGCAGGTTGTAGAGGTTTCCTCTTTCTCTGTATCATCAATAGATGGCCTGATATTTTGTCATAGATGTCCGGTGGTGGAGTTTCGAAGTTCATAATTCTATGACGGTTTTTGTTAAGATTTTTTCCCATACGGAAAGATCTATGGGATGATTAATTTGTTTCATTAAACTTGTCTCCAAATTAATGTCATGTCTGGTATTCAGAAAATGAAAAGCTACTGCTGATTTTTCTATTTCATCGTTTTTAATGTGTCTTATATGTTCTTTCGTTCTGATGTCTATATTTCTTTTTGTTTTTCCTGTATAAATTTTAGGACATGTTTCACAATTGATCTCATAGATTCCTGGTTTTGCTTTTGTAGTAATTGAATTTTGGGGGGGATCTTTTAACAAATTCTTGATATTGAATCGATTTTGAGGAGCAAGAAGTATGTTGTGTCTTGAGAAGATTTTTGTGGGATTTATTATGGACTGATGGGTGGAGGACAAAATTCTTAAAAAAATTTGTTCTCTTTTGCTCCTCTAGGTTCCAGGATGGTGGTTTCTTTTATTTTCTTGGCCTTGTTGAGTTTGTTAATTTTTTTGTCCACTAAATTTGGGATGAAACCGTTGGACATAGCTACCTTTTTTATATGTAGGTATTCTTTTTGATAATCTCTGTTTAGTGGAAAGTTGATCATTCAAAACATTAAACTGTTGAAAATGGTATGTTGGTGTAATTTTGGGTTGAAACTGTTGTTCTTAATATAATTATCCATGCGTGTCGGTTTTCTGTAAATACCAAAAGTGAGTTTGTTGTCCATTTTTTTATCTTGATGTCCAAAAGGGGGAGCGCCCCATCCTTTTCTGTCTCCCAAGTAAATTTTATAGCTGGATTTTGAATATTCAGAAGTCCAAGAGCATCTTGTATGAGTTTCTTAGTTACTATTGCAAAACTGTCAACATAATGTCGCCAGGCCATTGTTGATCGAGGCGGCAAGGCATTCAAAGGGACGCGCAGTGCCATGTGTAGATAAAAGCTCGCCGAAACGGCGGGGGAATGAGACGGATTTCTCGAGAGCTCGCCTTTGTTCTAGCCGGCTCTCGATTGTTTGAGAAATTTCTGGAATGTTAGTAAACTATAAAATGGCAGCCCGTCCGCCAAAGAGGTAACTGAACGCGTGCGGGTAAACAGTTGTGTTTGTTGTATTGTGTATGTGTACGAAGCGTATTTCTACGGAAATAAAGTGCAATTTTTTGTGTTTCTAACCTGAACTTTCACGAACCCACAAAGTCGCAGTTGGTGTCAGGAGTGCGACGACATGGAGGCTGCATTGGAGAACAGTTTGGAGAAGATGAGGGAAATGAAAGCAGTAAATGACAACCTCGCTGCGAAAACAGAAGCGGCAAAATAACAGCCTGGCCGCGAAGCTGGAGACCACAAATAACAGGCTGGCCGCGGAACTGAAGGAAATAAAGACCGCTAACGATAACCTCACCGAGAAGATGGAAGCCACAAACAACAGCCTGACCGCGAAGATGACCGAATTGACCACGGAGATGAAAGCGGCAAACGAGGCCCTCGCCGCAGAGTTCGAAGAGCAGCTCACCGGCGTGAGAGATGACGTCACAGAGCTGAGCAAGCGGATGGGTCAAGTGGACGAGCGCGTCGAAGACCTGGCGAGCCGCGTTGACGACCTGGAGGGAAAGGCCGACAGCAACGCAAAGTCCCTGAACGCCATGGTGGAGGACGTCGTCAGCAGGAGGTTAAAGGATTTAAAGGTCGACGCGTCGGGACGCGACACAACATCTGCGCGCGTCAAACCTCCTAAATACGACGGCGCGACAACTTTCGAAGTCTTCCGCCGTCAATTCTACACGGTGGCCAAACACAACAAGTGGTCACCAGAGGAAGAGGCCGCACAGCTAATAGCTAGTCTCCAGGGACGAGCCACAGAAGTCCTGAACGCGGTCCAGACAGCGGCGACGCCCAAGGACATCTGGGAGGCCCTGGAGAATCGCTTTGGAAATCACCGCTTAGCCGCAGCGTACCGCAGCCAGCTGAAGTCAAGGTCACAGCAGCCTGGGGAGACGCTGCAGGAGTTCAACCTGGCAATTGAGCAGCTGACCAGCAAACCCTAGTCGACCTCCCACCAGAGTTCGTATCCCGAGAGGCTGCCTACTCCTTTGTCGACGGGGTACGAGACACGGAGATTCCTCAGCGCCTAATGCTCGGCGATTACAAAACCATCGACGATGCGCTAACGGCAGCATTAAGGATGGAGGGTGCCGAAGTGACAGCTATTCCGACGTCGAGAACGAGGAGCGTCCGCTATACCGGAGACAGAAGACCAGCCGAGGGACGCCGGCGAAGACCTAGTGGCCTATGTTGGGGGTGTGGACAGCCGGGACACCTGCAGCGGGACTGCCCACACCAGGAAGAGCAGCCGGTTGAACGAGTAAGTCCCGTCGTGGAGAGGGGCACGTTGGCGCCATCAACACCATCCCCTCGAGTGACACTGCGCGCCGTCAGCCGGCGTATGCATGACAGCCTCATCGCGGACGGTTGGGTCAGAGGGAAGCCGTGCCGCGTGTTGGTGTACACCGGGGCGGCCGTGACCATAATCAGACCTGACATGGCCAAGGGTTTGCCGACGTGGAAGCCGAGCCGTCCATACCAGCTTGTGACGGCATCGGGCGACACCTTGCCTGTGGAGAAGGAGGCCCTACTGAAGTTGACCTTGGTAAGGAGTGCCATGCGTCTGCGGGTGTTCGTTGCGAAGGTGGCTGAGGAGGTGATACTAGGATTGGATGTCCTCAGGAGCCAGGAGGCGACGGTCGACTTCGGCAGCAAGGTCTCGGCTCAATGGAGAAGAGGTAATACTCTGGCAGCCCAAAGAACGCCATGGAATTTGCAGGGTCTTCCTGAAGGAAGACGTGGTTGTCCCCGCGAGAAGCGAGGTGGTGGTGACGGCGCGACTGGAAGGCCGGCGGACCAAGAACATGATGCTGGACCAGAAGACGCCTATGCACGTACTGTGTAGCCAGAAAATTATTGCCGTGCCGAGAGGAGGTGCCAGTGAGGCTGCTCAACGTGGCAGACACCGATCACGACGTCCAGGCTGGAACGGAGCTGGGAACGTGCGAGCCCGTGGTCAGCGTAAGTGCAATCGACAAGACGCAGGAGGCGGTGCCGTCGAGACACCTGGGGCCCCGGTTGGAAAGCTTACTGGAGAGGGCGGCCGTCCACCTGACCTCAGAACAGATGGAAAAAGTTCGGCAACTACTGAGGCGATACCAGCGCGTCTTCAGCCAAGGTGACAGATGAGCCCAGAGGTTCTACTCCCATTAGTCTTGAACCCATAGGAACAAGACCCGGGCCTCTTTCAACCAGGGAGTTATCCGAGCTGTCCCAAAGGGCGCTCGGCGTCCTCCGTGGGGCTTTCCATAGGACAAGACCTGGGTTACTAATAAGCCAAGGCGACAGTCACTACGGCCGCACGGATAAAGTGCTTCACCGCATCGACACCGGAGACGCCCAGCCTATGCATCATGCTTTTTCATAAAAGCAGATGGATATAACCCAAGACAACACAAGCATGCTGTTATCAACAGTTTAACTTACAGACTGGTTAATGTACCTTTAAACAAGATGGAATATATCAAAGAGTACAATAATATCATTCACACTGCAGAATACAATGGATTCAGTGCTGAATTGGTCAAAAAGAAAATTGATAAATTCAAAAGACAACAAAGCTGCAAACAAGTAACTGCTCTTTCCCCAATCAGCAATGAAACTTCATACAGAAAATTTACGTATCATCCCAGAGCTACACACCTTTTTTAAAAATTCTTCAAAGAGCATAATATTACTTTGGACCCACAGAACAAATTTAGTGTACAACACCTTTTGAAATCACATAATACAAAGGAGATACCCACAGACAAAAATCAGGTGTGTACCGGATAAACTGCAAAGGCTGTGACAACTTTTACATTGGAAAAACAAAAAGGAACTTGAACATTAGGCTTGAACATTAGAAACAAAGAAATAGAAAATTGGTGGTAGTATACCATTTTTGGAAGGAGAATCATGATATAGAACGAGAAATCCACTTATTGAAAAGTGTCCAATATCCAGTTGCATTGAACATGTGGGAAAAATCTTCATAAAGAAATATGAAAGAAAATTGTTTAATTTCAACACTACCTTTGAAGAAAACCCAAACTTCAAGTTCATCAAGATGCCGACAGAGACGCACCTATCGCCTCCAATAGTTCACCAAACCAACGTTCATTAGCCGACAACAGCTGATGATTTTACGAAGATCCTAACGTAACGCATTCTAGGTAAATACTAGCAATAAGTGGAGCATTGAGTATTAGTTCGACTCAAAATTATATTACACTTTCAAATGTTGAACACTGAGACTCTTGAAAGAAATAATGTCTCCCTGCTACAGGCATAATGGGATGTATGTTATAAAATAGTGTTCTGCATATCAGGTTCACTGGCAAGGTTCATTGCACCAGCTCTAATGTAAATATAACTTACATTCAGTTAATAAAATACTGTATGTATTTGCATGACAAAAATGATGAATGTGATACATTAATCTTTTTGTCTTTGGTTTCATGCCCAATAAACATTTCTCAAATTAAGGCTGAAGTTGTGCTGATCTTTACTATCCAGGTGACTGTAAATAAAAAATTGTGCTTTTTTTTAGGTTACTATTCAGAGTAGTGAAGTTGCAGGACATTCAGTTTGAAATTGCCACCTTGAGAAAGAAAACTTTGAAGATAAGTTTTAATAGTAACCCATGGCATAACAGCCCAAATTGGGGCCGGACCTGCCAACCTGACTACTGCCTTATGCCCACGTATGCAAGGCAGAGGTGAGCGATCATCCAACTAATATGGGAGGAAATAGAAGATTAGATTTTGGGTCAAAATATCACACTGTTTTATGAACTTCAAAAAAATTTGGATGAGGAGAAAAAGTTATTAAATATGTCACTGTTAATGTGTTTATTTTAAAAATATGAAACTTGATATATAATCTATTAACTTAAAGCTATAAGCACACCATTTACTTCTATAGCATACATATGAAACATGGTCATTAGTACATTTATGACATTACAGTAGCACAATATATTATACAAAAATAACTTCATTACTTAATCACTGATAGTAATTTATGGGCATTGTGTGAAAGATTTTTAAATCAGCTGGTAAAGAATGTCATTTTAGATCATTTTAATTAACCATGACAAAATAATCACATTTATTTAACCACTAGAATGTGTGGCATACAACAATTACCAAGGGTCTGTTTCATAATGGAAGTTTCTAAGTTCAACAATTCCTTTCTTGGAAGTGTTGAAAACAGTGTTGTTGTAATAAATTAAATTTAAAGGGAGTCGATTGTTGAATACAGTGTTGTTGTAATAAATTAAATTTAAAGGGAGTCAATTAATGACACTAAACTACACTTACTTTTAAATTTTACCGGAACATGTTTCAGAGACTTTGCCTCCATCGTCAACCGGACATTGACTGTTTAAGGAGAAACTGTACAAATGGTTAACTGAGAACTCCTTTTATAACTTACAAGAGTTTATAGACAAATGTAAGGAAGACATATAAAACATGGTTATTTTATGCTTCTGAAATATAGTTATATAAAGTGTTTTTACTAGATTTAAGGTAGCTATTACATGTGACGAAGCCTATTGTAATTATTTGTAATTACTGAATGGTGAATAAATTATTATTATTATTATTATTATTATTATTATTATTATTATTATTATTATTATTATTATTATTATTATTATTATTATTATTATTATTATTATTATTATTATTATTATTATTATTATTATTATTATTATTATTATTATTATTATTATTATTATTATTATTATTATTATTATTATTATTATTATTATTATTATTATTATTATTATTATTATTATTATTATTATTATTATTATTATTATTATTATTATTATTATTATTATTATTATTATTATTATTATTATTATTATTATTATTATTATTATTATTATTATTATTATTATTATTATTATTATTATTATTATTATTATTATTATTATTATTATTATTATTATTATTATTATTATTATTATTATTATTATTATTATTATTATTATTATTATTATTATTATTATTATTATTATTATTATTATTATTATTATTATTATTATTATTATTATGATTATGATTATGATTATGATTATGATTATCATTATCATTAGCATTAGCATTAGCATTAGCATTATCATTATCATTATCATTATCATTAATTACACCACTGAGAACGAGTTGATATCCGGTTGTAGATGGTGGCAAAGTCTCTGAAACATGTTCCGGGAAAATTTAAAAGTAAGTGTTGTTTAGTGTCATTAATTCACTCCCTTTAAATTTAATTCTAAGTTTAATTTTACAAACAAGCTTATATAAATATTTACAAATGAAGTTTATTAGAATTTAAAATAAACCTTTTTCACAATGAATTATTAACTTCACACATTTGTAAAGTGAGTAGTTTATGTACAAATGACTTAAGGTTTGTAAAGAAAGCTATGTTTAATAATATATTACCCAAAAACAAAACAAACAATTATACAATTTTTAAGTACACAAAATATCACCAAAAATAACACAAAATACTATTTAAGCAGATCTAGTTATTCAAAAAATGGTGTTCATGGAAGAGAAGATAGAAGATTAAAACATTTTAGGCTCAGAATTAATGACTTCACATCTATTTATGAATACAATGAAAGATTTGAAATGAGCCATTTAGTAGTGGATTTGCTATTGCAAGATGAAATCATACTCAGCATGCAACAGGCAAGAGTGGAGTCTTAACCTGAAAACAACTGTGTTGCTTTGCACTGAATAGCATCTGGCAATAACAGGCAACATATTACAATGTAATTATTTATTCATGTGTCCCTAATTATCTCTAAAACTAATTTTATTTTCATTTATGACCTTAATTGCCATCAAGTCAAACTTACAGTGAAAATCCAGTATGTATGCTTAGTTCAATAAACACAATGTACAACATGCAGATTAATACAATGTAATAAAGCACAGTCAGTAAACAACATATCAAATCATAGATCTCGGCATAACCAGTATACTAGAATGCAGAGATTAGTAATGGTATGTTCTCAGTATTTGACATCTTTTAATCTTCAGATACAATCAAATAGCATTACATCATGTCTTTCAGATTAAAAAAAAAAAGACAATAATCCTTATCAAATGTACTGGAAGTATGGAGAAAAAAAATATATATATATTTGGTGGTTTTTGTAAATTTGTGGTTGGTAATGCTTGAAAATGGTAATATCTTAGAATGTGCATAAAATTTACCTATATTGGTCAATTTTATTGTTTATCTGGATTTGTGAAGTTCCTCAAAATTTACAAGTTAACAAACTATTGTGAAAAGTTTGCAAGTATTTGTAATCTTTTGCTTTTTATTTTTGAATTATTAATATTTAATTGTAAATATTACAAAACAGACCCAGGTATCGCACCCTTCCCCATCAAGCAACTTGCTCCCTTTTTGGAATATTTCCAACCTACTGAAGCTATTAGAATTGATATCCTCAAATATGTACTTTAAGAGAACCTTCTGGTGAAATTTATGAATTTTGCTATCGTTAATTAAACTGAAAACGTAACTGTTTACACTTAAACCAAACTGCAAAAATCATTTTTTTACTTTAATTTTAAATCATAATTATCATCCACACCTTCTTTATGGTTTTAATCATTTGCTTACTATTTCTTTGTAGTACATGGAATAATATTATTGGGAAAAGCTATTATACCTGCATCAAATTTTGTCCTATGTCTAGTCTCAGATGACTGTACCACATTGGCTATGATGTTTAGGTTAGTGTGTGTGTCACTTTGTGTGTATGAGCAGATGACATGGTCCCATGTCAAAATTTAGCCTGTGTTAGGTTACATGCCTAGGATAGTGTGTGTATACAAACAGGTTGACAGGATCCTATGTTATAAGAGAGGTAACATCTATTCCTGCCATCAATATTACCTTTCTTTGTTTTTTACAAATTGATTCAGGTATCATGCTTATGTATAATGAACATTTTACTACAATTACCATATAACAAAGCTGTTCAGAGCTACTGTATGTTTATATGTTTGGGCATGCGGCCAACCTAACGAGAAGTTTCTTGGCACTGGGAAACACACTATTTTCTGGCTGGATTACATATTCATAACATTAAATTCAAGTACATTCTAATTTCTAATGCAAATTATAATTACAGTAACCATAATTCTTTGTCACAGAAGATAAAAACAAAACGTTTAGTGACATTCCAAGCTGAGATTTGAATATTCCCAATTCCCATGCAAGCTTGCTTATGTATTTCTTTGAATTTGGTGGAACTTTAATCCACTGTCACTGAATTTTTCCTCTATAACAACATAGTGATTTAAAATAAAAGTGAACACATTACTTCACTCAACCTGTTTTTCACAAGATATGTTTCAAGAGCTGTTGCTCCCATCATCAGCTGAGCCTCAACTCAGAGGAAGTAATGTGTCAATATCTTCTCGATTCACTTTTATTTTAACTTGTGCTTCACTGTCTTTACGCATCTTTCAATTTTTATACTTTTGATAGTGATTTAACTTCAGTTTCTTATTAAGAGTAGATCCCATTTCCCTAAATCTATTAACAAAATCATGAACTGCACAGACAGCAGGGAATCTGTTATTAGGAAAACTGCAGTGCAGAGCAATCAAATACACACCAAATGAAAGCTCTGTATTTCTTAACATCAGTTTGCAAGATCATGACTGCCTTTTGCCATTACTGGTCTATTTTTATATGCTCTAGAGTATAATTCTTTAACAACTGTTTTAATTTCCTGAAATATGAATGATGCTAAAGTATTTGTGTTGCATTTCATTAAGTGGCTGTCGCTTGCTTTGTGCCCCCAAAGTTTCACCCAGTGTTTCATGCTGTAATGATTTCAGTGCTCATAGAGCAGAAGGAAAGTCCCAAAGTCCTTAGTTCTGCCACAATATCTAAATAAAATTTAAAATATATATTTAATATGCCTTTCATTTCTATACCTCAAATAGATTCAGAGTTACTTTTAATTATTGAATAGTCTTTGATTTTATTATATTGATGTTGCAAATTTCATAATTAAAATGCAGATAATTATAATAAATTTCTTTATGTATAAATCATACTATGAAAAAATATAACTTTATTCTAATGCTTTTTCCTTTTTTCTACCTCCCTGCCTCGAAGAAATAACACTATTACTATGCCTTTTTAACTCTCCGCTACGCATGCATTCTTTTACCTCCATTACATGCACGTAGACTGAAAGTCTGCATTACATTTTATACAAGTTTTGCTATTCCATTTTAATGTGGTTTCAAAATATAACATATTTGGATCTGAACAATACAAAAATGCAGTGAATTTGCAAATATAATATATTTAAGCATCACGCTGAAAATAATTTTAAGTCACAATTTACTCTTAAACCAATAAGAACATTTATTGTAGTCACTGATATTAACGTTCATTCTGTTATAGCAGTTTTTTATGAATGTACATTAAAACATTTATTTGTAGAAAAATTTTTCAGAAAGTTAATTTTTTAATACAAATTTTTCTCATTGTCAATTTCAAGCAAATCATTCACAGTTGTTGCTATTCTCACTGCACTCACATATGCTGTGACATGTTCTAGGCACACAAATTTACTGCCCAGCTTGCAAGAAAACCTTATGGGTCTGTTGTTTTTCTTCCTGTCACAGAAATTGCATCTTCCTTTAATATTTAGTTATGGAGCTGTAGGGGTAAATTCAGCTTTTGGTAAATCCACTATTTCCCTGATGTGATTCTTGATGCTTGTAGAGGTATTTAGCTGAATGATCTTCATTTACAATAAATACATTTTCTAAATAAATAAACAACTTTCCTAAACCTTATGATTTATACTTTGTAATATTACAAGGGAGAAACCTCTCTTACCAGCCAAACATTGTAACAGAATTGAAAGAGTTGATGACAGAACTTACAAGAATTCATACACATGGACTTACACTCCGCACCTCACCATTATGCTGCTTCAGACACTAATGACTGTCTCCAATTATTGGCAGTGATTCGTTAAAGAAGGAGGGAAAGGTAGAGAGAGCACTAATGGAAATCTTATTTTCTAATTTGTTGATGGAAAATTAAAACTGCAGATTCACATTCCACAACACATGTAACGGAATATATTTTTGAAAGTCAATACAATGAAGACACTACAAAAAGTATCAAAAATTGGTATGATATTTACTTTACTTAGGCTGCAAGAGGTAGTGGTAAAAGCATTTTAAGACATCACATTCAGATGTATTATTCATGTTACTTTTTCTACCCATTATTGTTAAGTAGCTATGATTCAGTACCCTTTAAAAATCACTAATGTAAACATTTGTTACAAATTTTAGATGAGTCGCGTTTTTTACACATCTGCTTCACTTTCGCTTCACTGTGGTGTTCCAATACAGTTGAATCTCGATTTGTTACAAAGTTGAAAGTATTTAAGTAAACATAAAAACTAATGATTTTCACATTTCTTGATAATTTTCACCAAAGGATTCTCTTAAAAGATAGCTTGCAAAATGATTATGGCAGTATCTGAAAGATAACTCAAAGCTTTGAAACATTATAGTCCTGTAATTTGACATTGGTGTATATCCTAGTATATCCTTTGTAGTCAACATTATTTTAGCGATAATATCTCTATTACTGATAAATATTTGTGGTGGCCTTCATTGGCTTTTTTCAGAAATTTGATAATTGACAATCACAGTGGTCCCTACTTTTGTCATAAATACAACAAAAATATTACATAAAAGGCTTGATCACTGTATCATCATAGACTAGTAATACTAAGTTATAGAGATCATATCTTTGAATCATATTAGATTAGAATGTTTTATGCTCCCCTGCAAAGAGATTAAAGAAGAATGAACAAACATTATTATTTAAATTATTTAGGCTCAGAAGTTGGAATCTTACATGCCTGAGCAACTGGTATTCAATTAACAAACACCTCCTATGAACATAGAGGTCCTATCACTAAATACTAGTCAGCCATAGCATGAATGTGTTTGGGGGAGGAGCCGCTGTTCCAATAACAATACTTAATGTCCAGACTTGTGATCTGAGAGGAGTGAGGAATAAGGCAATAGTGGGAAATGTACAGTTGTACAATGACAACAGTACTATATCTGTACTCCTCAGCCTCACTAGTAAATGCAACTAGAAATACAAGCATTTTCTTTACCTGACTGCACCCCTTCCAATGCTCCATCCACTTGTTCCATTCTCTCTTCCCAACAGATGCATTCATATTGTGGCCAACTAGTTCCATTGTGTAAGCTTTGTTTTTATATATATACCAACAGGTTTGTCAAAAATATACAGTATCAGCATAACTTGGGAAAAAGATTGGATATTTTTAAGGATAGTGTGTCTCCTTTTGTTGATAGTAAAATGTAGGTTAATATTAATGATGTATCTACTTATGCTTGTAAGTATATCTTGTCACTTTGTTCCTGGATAAACTGGGATTACAATGAACTTAATACATCATAACTTGAAAGTTAGCATAGCATTAAGTGGCACTTCTGGTTGACTTAATGTGACTTATATGCAACACAACTTGTTTGGCAATGTCACAATGGCACTTCCCATTAAATTAAGTTGGATGCTGCATGACTCAATTTGAATCAATCACCATGAGGCAGTGGCTGGAGTAATAAAACCAACTACCAATAGAATAATTAGAATTGGTAGTTTGATGCATCCTAATTAAACCTTCAGTTTAGTACTAATTCTTAACTTCAGACTGTACTCCATTATATTAAGGTGACCTGGAAGACCAAAGTAGATAAAAAAACAACACCTTTTTGGTTTTTTGCTTGTTAAAATACTACAGGGTTCAGTGATTCAAATGGTGAAATTTTAAGTCTGCAAGTCAATTATTACAGATTTTATGAAAGGATTAATGAAGTAATGCGTATGTGGGTGTGGTCGGTTTCATTTGACAGCTATTTCACAAGATATTTATTATTTTCAAAGCTCCCCCAATTTTCTGGATTTTGTGGGATATTTATGCATGTGCAACTGTGCTTTCTGGTAACTTTGGAACAACGTGGCTTCCTTGGCTTCTCAACTGTTTCCAGAGCAACACGAGTTTTATGTTACTGTGAACAAAGGTTATAATTTGTTTCTCAAAAGTGATATTTTGTCCATGTTCTCTTTTATAATTAATATGCTGAGATTCAGTGTCAGGGTGTTCAAGAAAGTGGATTGTAATAATTCTGTGTCTGGCAGATCCTCCAAGAAAAAACTGGATGCAAGTGCTAATTATTATGAAGAATTATTGAAGAAAAATGTTGAAAAGTTTGCTAATGAAATTGTAAATATTGAGATTCTCACAAACATTTTTCAAAATAATGTGAGATGTAAACAGTGTGAAAGGGGGATGCAATTATCTGTAGAGGAACATATATGTTAGTGTTTCTTTATGTTCGATTTCTGGAATTTTAATTTTTTCTACAAATAAGGAACATTTTCTCAGAAACTATTAAACGTAAAGAGCTCAAAATTTTAGCAGTTATTTATAAACATATTTTACACATTTTAACACTGGTTTTTTAAAATGTCTCGTATTATTGAAGTAAGGATATAATTGACTTTTTTTAAAAAAAAAATTGACAGTAAAAAAAATATTACTCTTAAGTAAAAGCAAGTACAAAAAATACTGTGTTAAAATGTTCAAAAATATCCACTTATTAAACAGTAAAAAATTCATTTTGATACTGCTAGTAGTTTCTGAGAAAATGTTGCTTGAACTTCTGGATTTGGATATTCTTTAGAACATAAATGTCCCGTAAGAAATTTTGTCTAAGTCCAACATCGGAGGCACGCACCAGGGCTGGCGGAACCTACCAAAGTAACCTTGCAGTTATAGTGCTCCTGACACGGTTATTGATGTAAGCTTCTGTTGCCAACCTTTAGACCTACACCCCAAGCATCTATTTTGCAAATGTTCGAAACTTCACAGATGCACAGTGCATGTGCCATTGTTACCCTTTGTTAGGAAGGTAGCAGCTTAACTGTAAAATCTGAAAATGAATATTCCACCAGGACCCTGGCATTCTGTAAATAAAGTTATTAGGTGGAAGTTGTATCTGAAACCAATGGCTCATTTTATAAATTTTATTGATCTTGCGCCTTTATGCGAAGACGAGAAAAAGTGTATGCAGTTTTTGTATGATGAAAGATTGTTAAGAATGAGAATATTGTATCGGGAGTGCGATGTCGTCCTACATCCATGAAAAATACCTAGTATTGTTTAAATGTTAATTGACTAGAGATTTATTTTTTATTTATTTTTTTTATTTCTTGTTATTTTTTATTCTTATTCTTTTTTGTGATTTATGTCCTCTAGCGTTGTCATATCAGACGATTATTTTAAAAACGTAGATAAGAGAAGACCCAGCAATTCAACATAAAGTAGTGTAGTTGTTGGATCAATGTTGGCAGTGTTGAAAGTTGTGTGCTATTAATGTTGGCGCTATTAATGTTCTGACGTCAGTGCATGCCACTTCGGCAGGTTCCATCAACCCTCGTGCGTGCCTCCAATGTTGGTCTTAGACAAAATTTCTTATGGGACATGTTCTAAAGAAGAGCCCTGGATTTTAACATTGTAAGCATACAGCCTTCTGGGTTACCTTAATTAAGTTTATCATAAACCCAGTGTTAGACCTCCCTTCAAAAATGAGGAAACAGCCTTTAATTTTGTAAGTTATAAAATCATAGAGCTGCTTTCATAAGTACTTTCAGATTTGCTCTCCCATAACATGGCCATAATGAGGCATGTTAAAATTACTTAAATGAACAAAATCTTAATTATTACATAACACATTTTGGAGGAATTCTGAATATTGTGAATAATGTAATCAAATCAAATGTTTTCATGATTTATTTCTTGAAACTTTTTATTATCATTGAACCAAAATAAATAAATTGAGTTTTTATTTATGGACACTTAAATTGTACCGATTCTCAGCATTGTGTTCTATATTGGGCAACTTGTTTCTTGAAACCTTTTATTATCATTGAACCAAAATAAATAAATAACTTTAGTTTTTATTTATGGACACTCTTAAACTGTCCCGGTTCTCAGCATTGTGTTCTATATTGGGTGACTTGTTTCTTGAAACCTTTTTATTATCATTGAACCTAAATAAATAAGTTGAGTTTTTATTTATGGACACTCTTAAACTGTCGTGGTTCCAGGGGCGGCTCGTCCTTACGTGCTGCAGCACACCCTTTTCTGTTTTATAAATTACATTGTAGAAATTTTAAAAGACCATGTAAATAACAATGCATGATTGTAAGTATAAGAAATCGAGTACAACCAATAATGAACTCTTGATACATGGAAAACACCTGCGTAACTAATGCATCCTTGACTTCAACATGCTGAGAGCCAGCAAGCTCGGTAATCAGTATTGTGCATGCATACAGCCTGCCCCTCTAGCCTCCCTGATGTCCTAAATTCCCTAGATTTTCTTACAAATGCATGCTACAGCTGGGTGTTGCATGGTGAAGCAGGGCCACCAACACTCAGTTATAGCTGTAGAACTTGAATATGCATTGAAAATCATTTAACAATCTATCATTGCTTTATATTTTAGTTCTAGAAACTAATTTCATCCTTCTTCCATAAACAGATCCAATACCTAATGGTTATTAAATCGCAGGGTAGATTGTTTGTGATGCACCTGTCATGTTGGCATGATAATCCATTCCTGCGACCATAAGGGGAATCCTCCATAACAAGTGCATGTGGGTTTTTTACCCATTTGGACTTATTTATTTTATTGTCATTTTGTTTTGATCTGTTTTTTAAATTTTGAGTAATTTATATCTGGCTATTGCCATGAATTAGCTTTTGTAAGGGCGCTGATTATACAAATCATCATCATCATCATCATCATCATCATCATCATCATCATCATCATCATCATCATCATCATCATCATCATCATCATCATCATCATCATCATCATCATCATCATCATCATCATCATCATCATCATCATCATCATCATCATCATCATCATCATCATCATCATCATCATCATCATCATCATCATCATCATCATCATCATCATCATCATCATCATCATCATCACCATCACCATCATCATCATCATCATCATCATCATCAAGTGCATGTGGTTTGCAAGCTCGCATTGTATCTAAGTATTCCTTTGTGAAACATTATTTAGTGGCTTGATATCAGTTTCTTTATTTTGTGTGCAAGTGTGAAACGTGTTATAAATTCACTTTATTCAGAGTATGAGTAATTTAATATTATGAAAGCTTTAACCAATAAATAATGAACACTTCCGAAAACTGCCTTTTCAAGGCAAGCATTAGAAGAAAGGGTTAGTATCAAAATGTTAGGGCGACCAATACCCGATCTAAAAACTGAGCAGAAAGCGGAAGAAAGTAGAAATTCTGTTTATATCATGAAGAAACATTAGCGCATGAACTTTATTTTTCGAAACTTTTTCCCGCAGCACACTGTAATTTTTCGGCACGAGCCACCACTGCCCAGTTCTCAACATTCTGTTCTATATTGAACATTAAAGACTACTTAATATTGCTCCAAGGCCTCTTTATCAGGCTTGAGGTTCTTTTGTGTGCCATAAATGTGCAACACAGGTCCATCATATTTATTTGTCTGCTAAAGGAAGCCATGCTAAGGAATTTTACGCCACCATCTTCTGCCAGATTTGAATCCACGACCTCAGGAACTAGAGGCTAGCATTGTTAAACCTACTGCTGCATGTGCATACAGAGCTGTTGCAGCAAAGGATCCTCCAAATGTGTCATATAATACAGCAAATATTTTATGTGCTGATGTTTGGCATTCATGTGAGTTTGCAGTATATAAATTGCTAGTACAGTAGAACCTTGTTTACTCAGATCAACTGGGACCAGGGTCGATCTGAGTTAACGAAAATCTGGGTTACCCAGAAAATAACAGAAAAATGATAAAAAAAAAAAAACATGTACAACATCACCTAAATATTTTTAATGGAATTTAGAAATTTCTGTTGGCACACTTTCACCTAAAAATACATACACTGTATATAGCCTCTGTATTTGCACCGTACACAATATAGCTAGAAACTAGTTGGTAGTGAAAAAAGGCAGTGAGCTTATCGTATCTGTTTGGTGTATCACTTACAAGCAGCATGATCTTGCATCTGCTTTAACATTAGAAGTTCATTTGGCCATGTGTCGGCTTAACTCTCAAAATAAAGCATCTATTTCTCTGTGTTTGCTAATGCTTGTGTGTGGGTCATAACCACAGCTAGTTTATCAATACTCTCTGAATGTGAAAAATTTTCATTTTCAATAACATTGCATGATGCAGTAATGTCTTTCTCTGTAATTGGTTTGTAACCTCCGTCATCAGTTTGCAACCAATTGTCAATATCTTCATCAACATCGGAACAGCCATCAATATTTTTAAAAATGTGTATAAAAATCTTCTTCCACACTTGTTTTTTCTTCTTCAACCTTGTTTTCTGACAAGTCACATACACCAGGCCACAACATTTTCCTTGACTTTATCAGAGTTTCTCTTCCAACCTGGTCCCAAGCAGGTGGGATGAGTGCAATGAATTCGCCCACTAGCAAGAGAATTGGAATAATATACCTACTGAGAATAGCAACTTATCATCTGTAAAACAAGTCTTCAATAAAATAGGACCTGAAGCTTTCCTGGCAACGAACATGCTCAATTTCTTCTCGAGTAGCAAGCCAGGTGAAAAGATGATTAGAAATTGATGTTTCGGGAGTGTGCATCTCTCCCATCATTTTTTCTTTTTTTTTATTTATTTACGTCCTCCAACGTTAAGTCATATTGGATGGTGAATGAATTGGGTGAAATGATGCTCAAATGAATCCAGGGTCCGTGGAGCTTAGAGTTACCCGACATTCATCTTGAAGGATAAGGGAAAACCCCGGAATAAAACCTTGTCCAGGTAACTCACCCTGACCGAGTGCATCTCTCCCATCATCAGGATATTTATTAAATGTTATAACCACAAATGAAACAGTCAATATAACACAAATATAAACAAAGACAAAACACTATCAAAATTCGCATTACTGAACAAAAGACTGTTTTCAGTCAATTAAATGCCAGGTCAGGTAAGGCATGAGTATAGAAAATTAATTGGGTCAAAGAAATGTAACTACTTAACTTGATTATCAAGCTGTATTGATCTGTGCTTCTTAAATCGATGGATTTCCATTTTTAAGACCTGTTTCCAAGAGCAGCTGAACTAAAATCCAGTATCACAATTAAGCGTGCTCCTTTCAGAGGAAATAGTCAAAGCCTCCTTTATTCTCTGTTCCCAGTAGCTGTTGCATATTGCCAAGATGATCATATCCTCAAAGTTGTCTCTATGGTCGTTATCAAAACAATGCTCTGCCAGCCCAGACTTCTCAGGTTGCATTAAACGAATGCAATTCACCAAGTACAACATCAGGATCATCCACAAGCCGCCTCCGAAGATTAAACATCTGTTGAGACCAGTGAAAGACAAACTGGACTTCCAAGTTCTGGGAGTGTACCGCATTCCGTGTGAATGACAAACACAATGACAAACTGGAAGGACCATCACTACCAGAATAAACGAACATGAACGGAGCACAATAAACGAACATGAAGACAGAGCACCGCACCTTCATGGATGAATGCTACTTATGTACCGGCATTAAAATTGGTGCGACATATAAATATAATTTAAACTGCTGCATAGAGGAGTTTATGCAACACTATCCAGCATTCAGACAAGTCCCTCGGAGCATAATGTTGTCAAAAGTGTCCAGGTAGCGTCAAATTGACATACTTTTGTTTGCAATATAAACGTCTTACACTTTATCGGTATACGATATAAACTTTTTGTGACTCTCACGCTTAATTAAAATGTGTATTAATTTTGGTATCCTTATGTATTTTAAAACCAATAGGTGCAGGATCAGTTACTCGCAAAAAGAGAGACACTGGACGCTATAATCTGACTGGTCCCAATCTAGAAGCGATAAATAATGTTGGTGGCAGTAGGACCTCAAGCATATCTTCTCGCAATATAGACAGTGTTTAAGGGGATGAGAGAAAGGAAATATATGGAAATGGACACGTAAGACTATGTACTAGAGATACTTTCTTGTTTAGCCTTGGATAAAAGCTTTGTGCATATTGTAACACTAATTTATTTTTCATTTCTAGAACATGTTATGCTAATTTTCTGGTTTGTAATGAAGTTACATACATTCAGGAAACTGTGGGTGATAGAAAATAATTGAGATCAAATTGAAATATTTCTGTTTTATGTGACAAGTTTAGAATATGCATAATATATCTACTATAACAGAAAAACGATGTGAAAAACACAAGTGTTCATTGACTTATCATTTCATATATTCTTCATGGTATACTTTTATGGCTGCATAATTAGCTTTGCAGTGCATTGCATTGCGGTACATAGTTTAAAAACAGTTATCGTATTATGCGCCAGGCAAAATTACGCACCCTTATATTACACAGGCACGACCCACCTCTCAAATAGTATATTTACCTGCCGGTAGAGCGAGGCCTCAAAGCTGCTTCCAGCACATCAAATATGATTGCAAGCCACCAGGGGAATCGTATATAAACTTGCTCCATCAGCGATGCTATTGATGACGTCAAATTTTGCACGGTAAATTCACAGATAGAAATGAACATTGTGTATTTAGTTGCATAAACTAAATTTACAATACATTTGTTAATTGCTATGGTAACAAGGATGAAACAGGTCATTAAAACTTACGGTACCAATAGGAAATGACATAATAGCCAACAGAATAGTAGCTATTTTGGTTTATTATTGCTTTTTATGGTTTTTTTCAAGTATTGCAAAAAGTAATTGGCTAACCATGAATTGTAAGTTACTTATCAGATCTCGACCTGATAAGTATCACTTACCATTCTTAGTAAACAATATACTATATCATAACATGCAGAAAAACTAAGTGTTACTCTGAATATTTGCAACAAAATATTTAGAACTAGTTTTGTTCTATAAAAATATTAAGAGATATGGAACAACATGTCTTACAGTTATATTCAATAATAGATCACTTTTCCTAACACACAAAATATGCTTTTCTTTTTCAAAACATTAGAGTCTATGATTTATTAAAAATAAATCTCTTCTTTACAGTATCATCACTAAATCTTGAACATTCTATACATACAGGATAGATTGCAACACATTTTATCAGATTCTACTTCTCTTCATCTAATCATAGGCAATGTTAGGATTCAGATTTTTAGCACACAGGAAACCCTAAATGAAGATTTATTTCACCTAAAAATTTGGACCCTAGCGATAACCATACTCATGTTCATTGAACCTATTTCTCAGTTATACTCCCATTAATACATTACTTTAGCCCCTATTACAGTACAAACCGCAAAATTCTAATTAACACTCCATGCATCATTAACTTTTGATCTTAGAAATCAGTTGCTGGTCTTTTCTGGAGCCAATCTTGTATTGTTGGAAGATGGAACACCTTCTCTTTTAGATCTCGTAAAGCTGGATATCGGTCCAAAGATTCTTTTCCAAATATCAGTTCAAAGTTCTCAAGAGAAACAGCAAAAACAAAATCAGCCCATGTTAGCTAGAATGAAAGTGAAAAGCAACTGTATTAAGTGCAATAAAATGAGCCATTTGAGGAAATAGGTTAAAATGCAGTTTCAAGACCCAGAGGACAAGTTTGCTTATTCCTATACTGAAACAATGTGCAGGACCTCTCAGATTTGTTTATTAACTCTCTCCAGCATGCTGCCTTGGAATTATGTACCTCTTCCTCAATCTATTATGAACACATAGATGCTTTAGTTACTGTCTCTGCCGTCACAATTTTGAAAACAAGAGAATACAATTTGTCAACTAACTGGGAAATCCTGCTATATTCTGAGCCGACCGCTCCCTACCTTGCCAGCCGGGCTCTCTAGCCGGGTGTCGCCGTGTTTCTTTTTTTAGTCGCTTGCTGGCGCTTGGGTGCTTGAGCCGAGCCTTGCTCACCAGTGGCTCGGTACCCTTGAGTTAGTTCGGCGTAAGTGGGCTCTCTGGGCGAGTGGTGAGTGGCACTCTTCTACCATGGTATAATTTTGTTTTTTGTAAAAATGTACTTCTTGTTTCTGGCCTGGGGTCCTGTGCTCATAAGTTCAGAACTGTTGGAAATTTAATATGCAAGGGACTAAAACTCCTGGTTAAGGAAGGGATAAAGAGATATATAGATATTAGCCTGTATGTCATGATGTAAAATAAGTAATACTTAGAACAGATCCACAAATATTTAGTTAGGCATATCTGAAAGGGGCACTCCTTCACCTAGTGTTAGGTGTTACCACATACCTTCCTAATTTTCTCCATCGGTACCTTGTCTACCTGTCTTCATGTTTAATATGTTTAAGGTTTGCATCTTTCCCTCTGATGACGCTCGGCGCAATTGTTGGTGGAAGTGTGCTGGTCCCATAACCCAGAGGTCCGTGGATCGTAACCATGCTCTGCTACCAACAATTGCGCCGATCCTCTTCAGAGAGAAAAGTGCAAACCTTAAACATATTAAACAGGAAGACAGGTAGACAACAAGGTACCGATGGAGAAAATTAGGAAGGTATGTGGTAACACCTAACACTAGGTGAAGGAGTGCCCTTTTCAGATATGCCTAACTAAATGTTTGTGGATCTGTTCTAAGTATTATTTATTTTACACCATCATGACATACAGGCTAATATCTATATATCTCTATATATCTCTTTATCCCTTCCTTAACCAGGAGTTTAAGTCGCTCGCATATTAAATTCCCAACAGTTCTGAACTTATGAGCACAGGACCCCAGGCCAGAAACAAGAAGTACATTTTTACAAAAAACAAAATTATACCATGGTAGAAGAGCACCACTCACCACTTGCCGCCCGGAGAGCCCACTTATTCCGAACTAACTTAGGGGCACCGAGCCACTCGTAAGCAAGGCTCAGCTCAAGCACTCCAGCACCAGCAAGCGACTAAAAAGAGAAACACAGCGACACCCGGCTAGAGAGCCCGGGCGGCTCAATTCATAAAAGGTACTTTCAAGATATTTTAACTTTAAAGTTTGAAATTGCTTGAAACATTGGGAAATAAGGAAATGGATATTTAATACATGTTTAAAATATATATATTTATTAATACATGAATACTGTTATTTAGCAAATCAATGTCTACATCATGTGGTAGCAAAATATAGAGATTAGAAAATGAAGTATGCTGTTTTTCACTATTTTACATTTAGTTTTTGCATTTAATCAAGCTATTTTTAACTGAAATACTGCATTTGAGTTTCATGTAAGGTTAGTGTTTTAAACATGGCTAATAAGAAATCACGTCCTGGAAATTCATTCAGGCAGACAATCATTCATCTAAATCATTGTATATTTTCAAATGCTGGTTCTGGAACACTCTAATGATAGAGCTGTAGTTGCAGTAGTTATATGAGGTAGAAAACATGTTCTTTGTCTCAATATATCATGTCCATAGGAACATTGAATGAGTTCTCAAATGACCACTTGATGCAGAGAGCATGGTGTTATTTGATGTTAGTCAATTTAGGATAAGGAAAAACCACAGACAAAGAAAAAGCTTTCTTTACCCAGTCAGTTCACCTGAATGAGATGTGATCTCAGGTTGTTGGAGACATACGTACCTCATTACCAACAGAAAATCCTCCATTTTCCGAAATGATTTTCTCAAACTTTCCAAGATAAAATGGAATGGTCTCTTTCATAAGTAGAAGCTTTTTTTCTTCTTTCTTTAGAGGATCACACTCCTGGCGATATTGGAACAACTCTGAAAGGGAAGGAAATAATTACTTAATCGTTTGACTGTTACTGTTATCTTAACTATATGAGTAAATAGTAGTAAATATTCCAGGGATATGTTATATCACACCTAAACATATGTGGGTTAAGAGGGGTAACTAGACCCCCAATTAATTAAAGCAAATGGTTAGTGTGAAGGAAAAATGAATTACATTGATTGACCTAATAGTTATACTATAAAGCCTGGGACTTACTGTAGGGGAGAGCAGTACAATGGTGCTCAGCAGACAATGGCGCTCATGTAATATTCTTGAGACACAATGATTTTAGAAGACACTGTATACCACTGACATTTAGCGGACAGTTGTGGTAACACACAGGAGTATCGTGGTCGTGGAGCAGTGTATGCAGGTTTTTTGAGAAGAAGCGTATTTTGTGTGAATTTCTTAGTGCAGATACATCAAGATCATTGAAAGGTAACATTAAATAGATTTCTAAACATGTTTTACAAAGTACATCAGTTGAGAATCCCTATTTATGGCTACCAATTGATACTTTAGTCGATCTTGAAGTGCTGTGTTTAAAGCGTGATTCTCATGATAAATTCAATACGTCGTCAACAGGTAATGACGCTCGATCCTAAATGCTATTACCTGCCAGGCAAGTGCTATTGTCCAACACGTATTTGAATGTTGAATTGTTTTATCCACAGATCACTTTTAAGTGATATGGGATTTTTTACTTTCCATTAATCTTATATAAAAATACAAATAAATAGCAGCAGTGCACTGGATTTGGCCTCTCAACCCACATCAGTTCAGTGATGACGATTTTATGGCTGCCAAACCTTACAAATACCAGTACACCAACAACCAGAGAATAACTGGCACTTTCTGTAGCGGACGAAGATCATGAAACATCGCCTAGTGACCTACTGATAAAGAAACACCTGTATTGGACAAGACCTCAGCAACAACCAGTTCTACCGCCATTGAACCAAAAATATCAGAGTACTCTACCAATTCCTTGTTCCAGTTAGCAGAAATAGGCCTGTCCCTTCCTCACCAATCACTTCTGTCTCCAGAGACCCAGAAATACCCAAAAGCTCTACCAAAATTTCTGTCACAGATATTTCCCCCCATTCCAGGTCCATCAAATGTTTCCAAGATGACCACTCGACAAAAGCCAAATAAAATGAGGTCTCAGATTCTAACAGCCTCTCCAATGAAGGAACAACTGCAGGAAGCACAGAGATGGCGAAGAAGAATCCCTAGAAACAAAAAACAAGAAGGGAAATCAATTTTCCTGATAGCTCCAGTGATGACGATTCTACCAATGAATTAAATATATGTGACGATAACAAACCCACAAAAGATATCAAAAGATATCTATTTTATTTGTGGAGAATTTGGACAAAGTAACGAACTGTGGTTCGGTTGTGTCTCCTGCTCTGGATGGACACATGAATAATGCAGTGGAGCCAACACACCTGATAATTATAAATGTGATTATTGCATAAAGAAATATTAAATAGGTTTATTCAGTTTCAAGCGCCATTAACCGCACATGGCAGGCAATACCATTCGACACAACCTTTTATATTTATTTCCATAGCTTCCTGTTTAAATAAATGTCTTAATTTGTTTTTATTTCTAGGGCCTATTCATGTAACTTGCAATTTATTGTTTTAAAAATTATTTCTGTAATCATACTTAAGATTGCTGAACAACTTTTCTTACCCTACTTTCCCCTAATTGGACATTTTAAGTTGCCAGTAGGATGTTATCTCAAAATAAGTCTGAGATCTTCTTGTGGTTTATCTAGAAAAATGAAAATCAGTTGGGAATTTCATTTCGTGCTGGCATGTTACCTCAGTTGGATAGAGCAACAGAAACCAAAAGATGCATGTCCCAAATCCCAGCTAAGACTTTCAATTTTTCAGTCTAATTCTACATTTCTAATCTTGTCTTACAACTGGTGGAAAGAACAATTAAATGCCAAAATATATTGCATTTGTTATACTTAAAGTTATGATGTTACTTTGCATTTCATTTGTTATTTTCTTAAATGAGATAAGCATCTGTTCATTCAGTCAGTAAGTGAATTTATCTTAGTGCGGACTACACTTCTCTAAATATTTTAATTAACTTGAGAAGAAAAAAAAACCGGATAGTAGGAAACAAATATAATTTACAATTACTGGTAAATAATTTCTGAATATGAATTAAGGTCTGAAACAATAGTAGCAAAAACTTGTAGAAAAACAATGTTTCATTTAAATTAATACAAATTGCATCCAAAGATGCATCCAAAGAGGATCTGTGGATCACATGATTTTTAAAAAAATCTGTGAAGATAAATGCTTTAATTTAGTTCATTGGTAAGGTATATATCAACGTACATTAGCCACTGGATCTACTTCTTGCTGTAGTAGGGAGATGGTTGAGTGCAGGATGCACAGTAGCAAGTAGTCACGTGACCTTACACCCAACTTCCTGCATGTAATAAAGATGCTTAACACTCACCTTGCTTAATGTCTGTAAGGGTGTCCACAAGCATATCACATTGTAGCTGTTCCCATTCATCACGACCTGCCAGACCATAACGTCGAGCCAAAAAGCGAGCAATGGCATTACTTTGGCATATGACGTGTTTCCCTCCATCTATCTCTAGCACAGGAAGCATGCCAAATGGCATCTCTGTAACATTTAATATATATATAAAACGATATACATAATCTTAAATTCACAAGACTTTCTCTACCCACTCTTATACAAACTTCTTATAAATATTTATGTTTCTATATCCATGTTAATCAAAATTAAACATTTGAAGAAATGGTTCTAATGCACATTTTGTTGTAGATACAAATGGAATACAGAAGGCAGAAATCAAAAGATAGTCAAATTGCAATAGTATGTGGCAGAGAAAGTAAAAGTTAAGTTCTCCAAAAAAGACACAAATGCATTAGGGGAAATAGTTGTGGACATGTACACTCAAGATCTAACATATTTATAGCAGCCTTACCCAAACATTCTATACATAATTAAGAGGTTGAAATTAAGAATAAGGGTGTTTTTGAAAGTCATGAATTGCTTATAATATAAATTCTTACCTAAACCTCAAGCATCAGAAGTTTTGTTCAAATTACTCAGATGGTGCCAATTTGTAAATAAAGGATTCAAAATACGTGAGAGAGTTAATTTTTTTTTAATTTCTCTGGTCACCGGTAATTTTGGCAAGTTTGTCCTCTAATTTGTGCCCTGGTGGACCAAACATTGCAATTTAGTGTGTAAGGGGTTTAAAACAGAGTACAAATTTTGGAGTACTATGTACTTGAAAATGTACACCTTTTTTTGCCAGCTATTATATACGAGGGCTGTTCAATAAAGAATGATCACAATTTTTTTTTTTTGACAACGTACCTTTACTCATCCTCATAATTTTGATGGTCCTTCTCAAAATAGTCTTCCCTGAATGCGATGCACTTCTCCCAGCATTTCTACCAGTCTTCAAAGACATGCTGCAAACAATTTTTGAGAGATTCTTCAAAATCACCTCCGCAGCCTTCACCACTGCTTCTGATGATGGATAATGCCTCCCACGAAGCTGTTTCTTCAAGTTAGGGAATAGAAAAAAGTCACGTGAGGCTAAATCTGGACTATAGGAAGGGTGAGGGATGCACTTCATGTTGATTTTTATAAGATATTCAGAAAGAACATTGGCAATATGCGGCTGCGCATTATCGTGGTGCAGCATCCATCCTGCTTCATGGAAATGTGGCACCCAATGAAATGTTTAGTATTTCAGAAAGTGATCTTAAGGTGATTCGTCGATCCTCTCTCACAATGGCAGCAGCAGTGTTGATGTTTTCTTCCATAAGAGCAGTAACTGGAGCACCGGGTCCACCTTCCTTTGAAATTGATTATCTACCCTCTTTAAACATTTTAAACCACCTTCGAGCTGTGCTGCAGGGAGAAACAGACTCTCCATAGGCCTCCTGTAACATTGTATAGGCGTCAACTGAAGATTTGAGACGAAAGCAGAATTTCAAAGCTGCATATTGTTCCTCACGTGTTACCTCCATTTCAGCGGTAGGTGATATTGAATATGTCTGAACTTGCGTAGTTCTCACAGGCGGGAACCAGAAGTACCAACAATGGAACTTCTATGGTGTGTTTGCTTCACATTAAGTTAACAGAATATAAGAAGATTGAATTTTAGTGCAAAAAATTATGACCGTAAAAAAATTATGATCATTCTTTATTGAACCGCCCTTGTAGTTGTGCAGCATTTTGATCATATTGTTTAAACTAAAGATTTTTAAATAAAGAGTTTAAAATATTTCAGTTTCATGAGAGTTGTAATGTAGCTTATAATTTTCATTAATTTGACCAAAGAATATTGATTTTTGTGTTAGGGGTTTAAAATAGGGATTAAATGCGAGGGTAGTAATAGTTTTTGTAAGTTATAGGCTAAGCTTATCACTTTTATGAGATTTTATAACCTTAATGCAGTAAGTTTTGTAAAAATCATTGACACAACTACGATTTGAAAACGTAAAATTTCAAGGGCCCCCCCCCCCCATCCATTTTATCTCTTTAGACTAAAAGACATTGAAAATCTGCCATAGGTTGAATAAAGTGCCAAAAATAGACTGAAAAGGCACTGGCAATTGAGTGGTTTTTGAGTTTACCCTACATATACGTGCACACATAAAAAATGTTCTCTTTGTATAATATTAGTTAAATTTATAAATCAGTATATCATTATTGATCGTATGTCCATGGACTTATAGTTACACATGCATATACATGTAATTCTTAATATACGTTCAATTCGTACCTTAAAGAGAACATAATGAATATATGAGTATGTACACCATAGGTTAACTCAGTAACAATTTTATTTGTAACATCACTTTTATCTTATAGGTCAGCGCAAGGTGATTGTATTTATTCATATTTTTAATGGGTTTTACACACAAATAATATTGGTACATTTGATATACCATACTGTTCTTTTACCCTCCCCTGTAATAGTCGATTTTATAGACTAACATTGCAACTAAGGTGCTCACAGCAGTAGAGCAAAACCTTTTCCTGTCATGTGATCTTTGATTGGCTAAAGTTAGATATGAATCGACTTGTACTGGATGGAAACATGGTAGCATGTTTCGTGTCAGTCAATGAAGGATGTGGACATGTTGACCAAATCACTTAAGAGCTGATTTTTTTTTACTGCTGGACACTTTAGGTGCGATGTTAGTCTAATTGTAAAATTGACTATATATGGTAGACATAGTAAAAGTTCAAAGCCAAAGACGGGACTCCAACCACGGATCTTCGGCACTTCGCTTAGATGCTCTAAATGATTGAGCTATCATGCGAGATTAGTCTTCTGATCTTTCAAATATCTCCAAGGCAATCTCAAAATACTTGCGATGACAGTACCTCAATCAATAGCTGTCATTTGTCCAGCATCAGTGCTCAGGTATGACTAAAGTAGTGACAATACTCACTGGTTTTCATCTCGGGCCATTCTTCTTGGCTGATGCGCTCATCTTGATACTTGACTCCAGCATACGCAAAGATGAATCTGATGTGCTCCGCCTTGCCACGGGCGTTAAAGTATATCAGCTTGTAGGTGGGTGCCATGTGCAGGACTGAAACAGTAATGTACACAGATTATGAATTCTGACTCCAAGCCACAAGAAAAGTAACAAAGGTTTCTGGCATTTACCCTTGTAACTGCTTAAGAAGAGCACTTTCCAAGTATGTCAGGCCAGGCGAGCTCACATTAATATCTGCAGATCACTTGCAGATTGCCAGAACAATATGAATGAACTACTTCTTTGCATTGTATGGTCAAGTGCTCTTTGGTACACAAACTGAATGAAACATTGAAAGCGCATAATACCTTTACACTTCCTGCCATTACATAAACATTGCCGGTAACTAACTGATCTGCAAAATTATGTCTACATATGAGCGGCGTGAAAAATATTGGCAATATTACCACAGTTATTGTCAACGTCTCCAAAATTACCAGGCCCAATCATAGCTGTCGAAATAAACTCTATTCTGAAAGAAGGCCAGTACAGGCGCCATTACGATGCATTTGTCACCTCGAACAACACCAACTCCAATACTCTGATATCAGGGAATACAAAAGAGTGTTACGGCCGCGCCACTGAAGATGCGCGACGCAGCTTCGAACAAAACGTCTGGAAGAAGATTTTCCACTAGACCACGGCCCACAAGCCCAGATAATCATTATACCAATGAGAGAGAAGGTGGAATCAAAATAACTTTGTGATTCCTCAGGAAGTCGTTCCTCATCCGCAGGAGGACGCCGAAAGTATCGACGCACCTCCCGACGGACACGTTGCGGGAAGGTGACGTCCTGGAGGTCCTCTCGTGTAATTAGCGAATACATCTGCCTTAGTTTGGGAATCATAGCCCAGGCCTTGAGTGCCTAAACGCGCAACCTGACAAACTTGTCCACCCACCCTTGCACCTGGTGCTCACGCAGGCGGACTCTTACCTGCCGACATAAACTTCTCAGAGGCGCGCGATTATGTGGCGTGTGGTGTCTGTTGGTAGTGTCCTTGCCGCCCAGGAGCGGCGGATTAGGAGGATGATGTCCTGTGGTAGGGCATCAGGATGGAGGGGTGCCATGGGGCATGAATTGTCAAATTGTTGGCAGTTCTCGTAGCTATTGACGTGAAGGATGAGATGGCAGCCTCTAAGGTATGGGCTTGGTGGGAAGTGCTGTGGCAGTACCTTACGCCTTACCAGTCGACTTCTCGCGATCGAAGCGAGATGTCATGACTGGCAACCTTTGTATTGATCTCTGTCAACACCGGATTGTGGTCAGAATGAAGTGCGTTTAATGATGTGAGGGTGAAATGAAATGGAAAATGCTTGTTCACTCGATAACTGATACCATTCCACCTCGTGGATGATATGTGGGATAGCAGGGAAGTTTTGACGTGAACTTTGTGTTCTTTTCATAATATTTTCAAGATTTCGTTTTATGAACGATCTAATTTGTAGATCTTCAGAAGTTTCCAAAACATTCTTAATTAAAATATTACAAGAATTAATATAGTTTCTTCGTTTGCTGAAGCACAGTTACGCACGCACAGGCAATGGCTTACCGATTAAGGGGGCAACGCACACAATACACCTGTTTTGTGATCAACCTGCAGTTCCAATACTGCACAGAAACTCATTAGTGACATTAATTCTGTATTCTATCCAAAAATTCGATACTGATATTTCATCGGAAATGCTGGTTTTGAGATCCCCTGAATAAAAACTGTCTGTAGAGAAACTTACATAGGTATGTATGTGAACAGCACAACTCAAAAACAAAAAACAAAAAAAGAATAAAACTGATCAAAGTTTTGATTGCGAAAATGTCGTCACACCATTATAATTTGTTTTTGAAATTAGGATAACGAGGCAGAGCTACAAAAGATGAGTTTATTTATTTACCATATCTTGCTAGAATTATTCGTTTAGCCACCAAATGATATGAAAGGACTGGATTCCTGCGTGTCTATTGCAATAAAGTTGCGGGCTTACGCTTGGCAACCCCGCGACATTGGCGTGCGTTTGGAGCGGAAGGTCAGAAATGTAAACAAACTACCTGCCGCGAAACTTAGTACAACAGTAAGTTCTGTTAGCGCTTCAAATGCGTCGAATGCATTCAGAACTATGACAGTCTTTACAAACCAAGCGTATGCTTATTGCTTAAAACCGACTACAGCACTCATAAAGCGTTATACCTGGGATAACTTTCCCATTAGGAGAATTCCAAACCCAAAAGTCATAGCAAAGAGTCTAACGGAGCACATTTTGAGCATCAAATGTAATTAGATATCTTGTTGATGTTGCAGTTGTTGACCATTAATAAATTTCCTGTACGGAAAATACGTGGCTTTGACTTAACCTTACACTATGCACCTAAATAAAGTATTTATATAATTAACAACTGAATTTGCTATCTTTGGTCATCACACTAAATACTTATGCGTAGCCTTTACGCAGTGCTTAGTTTAGGTCTCGTGAATACGATTGAATAGCTTAACACAAAAGCACCCAACCCCTCGTTACTAGCGGTAGCTGATAAACACACGGGCACGTGGCAAACTGACTTTCAAGCGCTGGTCTAGTTTAGACTTTCACCCGCCGCAGGTGTGAACCCGTGACTGGCTGCAAAACAAACAGTAACATTCCATTCTGAAATGCTACTCTATGGACAGACTGTGCAGATAAGGTCATTCTAGTGATGAGTGCAAAGAAAACGAAATTGCTTCAAAAATGAATTAATTAAAAGTGGTTAACTCTTAACATCGTCAAGTTGCCCTAGTCTCCCCTATATGTTTCCATACTTCTTTGCATTGCTTCTCAAGAAACAAGATCAGTTTATTCAAAGTTGTTAAAGATATGTCGGTTTTTATTCACAGAGCAGCACTTTTTTTAAGGTTTTAACAAAATTTAATGGTTTAGTTCAAATAGGATGATGTATAAAATGGGTGAAGTGATGCTCAAATGAGCTCAGGGTCCATAAAGCATAGTTACCTGACATTGATCTTTCAGGACAAGAAAAAATCCCAAAAGAAACCTTATCCAGATAACTTACTCTGACCGAGATTCTAAACTCGGGAACTCTTGAATGTGAAGCGGACATTCTACTCCACACCACAGAGGTGGGCAGTTTCTCTGGTAAAGAAAACAAATGAACATTCATGTGTCATAACAATCATCTATATTTTCTTTGTTTTAAAATGTGGCTTATCTGTGGAAAGTGCAGAAGATAAATGTTTTTCATTGATGTGATATTAAGCTGTTTTGAACTGATATATTCGCATTTTAATAATTAATGAAATTACAGAAATTTATAAACATTTAAGAATGAAATACAAATATTTAACTACTGAAAGGTAATTTTGTTATTGTTTCTTAGGTCAGGTGTGCGATTTAAATAAATAGATAAATAAATAAATAAATAAATAAATAACAAATATAAGACTAAATAAATAAAATAAATAATCAACAGATATGTGATTTGAAAATGTTTCTCTAAAACAAATTCTATAATACCTACGTGTTTTTTAAATACGCAGTTGTTCAGAGATTTTGTGTTATCACAGGATCACACATTTGCTTTTAGATTTCTGTAATCGATGTTCCCTTCTCCACAGATCCATTTCTTTCAGAAGATCGCGGAATTCGTTGGGGTCAATTTGGTTGTCATTGTTTGTCCGCTTTTGCTACCAGCTGCTGCACGTCGTCCCTTGTGATGTGGACTCCTAGACATTTCATTGTGCGGTAAAATTCATCGACGGTTATAAAACCATCGCAGTCGTAGTCAAAGACCTGAAACCTCTGCCTGCTGTTTAGGACTATTGTCTCACCATACATTTCTCGTCTGAGATCAATCATCGTATACACAAACTCGCCATATTCTATTGTTCCACTTCCATCCATATCAAAACGATCGAACGTGAACTTTAATCTCTCTTCGCTGAGCTGAGGGACCTTCATCGCCTCCAGGGCCGTAACAAATTCTTTTATGGTGATACTCCCTTTATGATCTCGGTCCGCAGCCTGAAAGGCTCGTTTCATTTGCAACAGCTCTCGAACGGAAAGTGGAGTTGGCATTTTTACTTTATGAGACCAGATCTTTACAGAACGTTTACCAACAAGCTGATCTGTAGCTTAATTTATAACAACATATAGTGATTTATAAACAACGCTAAGTTTTGTTTAATAAACTAAAACAAATGAGGAGCGGTGTGCATTGCTTACTATAATAGAAACACGTCAACTAGGCAATGAATGAAACTGGACAAATATTTTGGCAGGCCATGTCGGTATATATACACGCTTTTTAATTGATTAACTGGAATGTTCCATTCCTTAAATGATGACTGATAGGAAAGATGATAATGGGGTAATTAGCCCTTAACTACTACACTTATTTCGTTTCCCGTTAATTCTACACTGGGTGAATTTTCACCCACACCTTATATTTGCATATATATGCGCAACAATTGTTAATGTTGACAACTTTAATTGGAATGTATTGAAAATGGGAATGTAGCACTTACTTATAACTGAAAAGGGTATATTTTTATCTATACAGAATTAGAATTATTTATTTCTCATCTTTCTTCTACATACATTTTCATTGATACATTGACATTTGTAACATTTCTTTCACACAATAACAAAATGACTTATTCACATCTAATGTACCCTTCCTACCTGTTTGCCTCGGTCTCAATACACATAACCCCTGGTTTTCCGTGTATTGATGCCCCCCCTCTCGCTTGTATCCCTCGTTTTAGTTTTCCGGCCCATAATATTAGTTATTCTTCATCAATCTTAATCATTTCTCTCTAACTTTCCCCAGATATTCACCTATATTTCTTAAATTCTTTTCTCCTTTTACCAATAACATTTTCTTTATAATTAATACCCCCCCCTCCCTAAAACAGTCCCACTTTTGTTGCCAAATTTGTTCTCTCCATATATTTATTTGTTTGCCAATCTGTATCCTCTTCTCCACACATTGGGCATTTCCCTGTATCCTTATCATATCTAATACCTTTCAAATTTCTAACTCCTGTCCTTGCCCAGGCAAATCCTTCTCGCCCTGACTTATTACACACATCTATGTACTTCTCCGTCCCCCACACTGTCTTTATTTCCCTATATGTCCTCAATGATCTTTTCTCCCTTACACTGGTAAATATAACTTGGCTATCTAAATCTTCCAGCCTTAATTCTACCTCTTTCCAAAAGCCCCTATAATAATATTCCTCGTTTCTCCAAATGTGTCCCATACCTATCTGTTCCATTAGTTTTCTTACTTTTTGCGCCCAAGACTCTCCCCATTTGCTTCTCATCTGCAAAAGAAAACATTCCTTGATAATATTGCTTTCCTCCACATTGGCAACTCTGTATAGATATTTCAATACGCTTGAGACAATTTTAACCCTTGTTGAATGTCTTCCCAACTCCAATTGTGCTGCCCCATTCGGTGAAGCTACCGGTAAGCCCAAAATATATTTACAGAAGGATCTGTTAATAACGTTCACCTCTTCCCATGCTTAATCCACTCCCCATATCTCTGCCCCATGCAACATCTTATTTTCTAACATGGCAGTATAGATCCTTTCCAGCCATTTGACATTAATGTCAGGTAATTTCCTTAAACAGCCTCTTACAATACTCATGGCCATTTTACCTTTTGCTAGAGCCAAAATTTTCTGTTCAGTCCATTTACCATCACAGCTCAGTCTTATCCCCAAATAATTAAATCTCTTTACGACCTCTATTTTTCTTTTTAATCCATATAAACAGTGCTTATGCCGGTTTTAAGCAAAAATATAAAATAATGTTAACAACATTTTTATCCATGCTGTTCAGAAATTTGGTTCATTATAGTTCTACATTACTTATTTAATTTTGTCAGTCACTTCTCTGCATCCTATTCGCAGTTTTTGCACACAGTGATACGATGATCTGTACAAAGAAAACAGATAAAGCAATCCCATAAATGCCAGTAATTCTTCAATATTTGTATCATTAGTCCAACTTTGCTGGTTGGAGTATTTAATTTTCTGATTTTGAATTTCTATATTGGTACAGTTCACAATATGCTAGGCATACTATTATCAAAAAGAGTCGCCAGCTTTCAGTAATGGTTCCTACATCTTTTGCTTTGCCTTTAGATTCAGTTTTTAACCTTAGGTGTCTTTTGTCTTGCAGGATATTCTGCTGACCATAAATAATTATTCTTACCTTTGTATTTTTTGGAATGACCCAATATGACGCCGTCGCGAATGTCATACCATTTAGGAGTCTGCAGCTGTCCCATTTTTCTGCGCTTCTGTTGAGGGATATTTCTTCTTCTTCTTCTTCTTCTTCTTCAGAAGAAGAAGAAGAAGAAGAAGAAGAAGAAGAAGAAGAAGAAGAAGAAGAAGAAGAAGAAGAAGAAGAAGAAGAAGAAGAAGAAGAAGAAGAAGAAGAAGAAGAAGAAGAAGAAGAAGAAAGAGCTTCATTTTCTAACACTGCCGGCCCTCGTAACCATGGTCGTTCGAGTGTATGTCTAGCGTTCCGCCGCGTAGAGGGTCGCGGGTTCGAGTCCCGCCTTGGGCATGGGTGTTTGCGTGTATAGTGAATATGTGTGAAACTAGAGAAAACAGATAAGAAAATAGACGTAAATAATGAAAACACTGTTAAATAAGAGAAAAGAAAGAAAAAGAAAAAAATATTAAAAAAGCACTGGATCACACTTTGGTGCATCATCCTGATTAATCACATCGTCCTCAACATGATCTTCTTCGCAGAAATCCATCATTTCTGAATCATCACTAAGTGCACTGTCGCTAACTTCCTCATTCAAGATAAGTTCTCTCATTTCACTCGCGCTTATTTTTTTACCTTCGTACTTATACTCAGCCATTTTGAATACAATTTTTATCAAATATATGAAACAAGGGAAATTACACTACTTTAAAATAGTAACGCGAACACTACACTGGATGAATAATCACCCTTGTGCACACGAAACTTACAGTAAACGATGCCGCTGTAACCACGAGCTGAACTCAACAATACCCTCCTTCTTCATACTATGTTCTTCACATGTTGGTTCCTTTTTTTTTTTTTTTTTTTTTTTTTTTTTTTGTAATTTACGTCCTCCAACCTTATGTATGTCGGATGATGAATGAAATGGGTGAAATGATGCTCAAATGAATTCGGGCTCCATGGAGCTTAGAGTTACCCGATATTCGACTACCAGGATAAGGGAAATCTCCGGAAAAAAACCTTATCCAGGTAACTCACCCTAACCGAGATTCGAACTTGGTAAATCACTCTCCAGAGAAAGGAGTCTAATGGCGTCAAGTCTGGAGACCGAGCTGGTCATCGCACAGGACCTCCCCGTCCTATCCACCTATTTGGAAACTTCGCATCCACAACTTCTCTGGAAGCTTGTGCATAATGTGCGGGACATCCATCATGCTGGAACCACAGTGATAGACGCGTTTTCAAACTCACATCATCCATGAGGATGGGATAGAGTTTGTTGCAGAAATGATGCATATTTCAGAACATATGAGGTTTAGAAACGTGAAACCAAGTGTGTTATCACTAATTGTAGCTCTAGTTTCCATTTTGCTACAATAAGCATAGATGTTCCGTTTAAAAAATGCAACTTGGTGTTGGAAGTGTTATTTGTTTACCTTTATGGATTGTGCATACCTTTTCATTGTGTGAGCCCCTGACATATGGGCAACTGGAATTTTCATATTTTGTTTCATTTCGGAGATATTTGATGTCACAGAGTTAGGTGGGACACCCTGTATAATAACCTTCAAACTGCCAGAGATATATTCCATGTATTTACTTGCAGATAGCATTGTAATGAAAATATACGGGGCGAGTAAAAAGATGAAACAATGCTTGTACAGGTTAACCGCGAACAAAATGCAGTTGAAGGCGTAGGTTACCAAAACTGAAATCCTCTCCTCTCCTCCATGGCACAAGTTGCACAGCACTGGTCAACGAATGAAGGGGTGGGAGTCGTGTATTGCTTGGATGGCGAGAAGGGGAGAATAATGTGCTCGCGCATGCGCACACCGACTGCACTTTGTTCGCGGTCTAACTATAACTTTGTTGTTATAGTTTTGTGAAGTGAGATTTTTTAGAAAAGCTGTAAGATATCAACATATTTTCATGTATGATTGTAAATAGGGCGTGACTGTTTTCTAATGGCAACATTTTTTCCTGTGCTCTCGGAACGTACAGGTAGATGCTTTTTTTGAACTGTTTCAATTTATCAGATCGAATCACAGCACATTAAATTTAAACCAGAAAACACATTCATGACAAAATTAGTGGTGCTATATTGTAACCCATGATGAACTCACTTCAAAAGGGACTCAAAATGGCCTCCATTTACTGCCAAACAATGCCAAAGTCTGTCTTTGAAATTACTTAATGTTTCCAGCAACTCTGTTCGCCTGATCAGCAGCATTTTTTGCCCAATTCTTCGCTTTAACTCTTCAAGATCTCTTGGTCGGTTCTTGTAAACCCTCCACTTCAAATATCCTCACAAGAAAAGGTTTAAGGGGTTCAGGTCAGGAGATCTTGGCGGCCATTCAATACTTCCCCTTCTGCCAATCCATCTTCCTGGAAATTCAAGATTTAGGTAATTCACTACCTGCCTTTCATATTGTGCAGGAGCACCATCTTGCTGGAATAATGTATCATTTTGAATTCCTCCTCTTTCTCCAGGGAATAAAGTAGCACAAGCAGGAATTATTTCATTTTGTAGGAGGCATAAATACAGTCAGCCCAGAAAGTATTCGTACACCACCTAAATGAAGAAACAATGTGTGTTGTTGCAACATAATTATTTATGAAACTTAGTAAACTTGTAAAATTATATGGTTTGTGTATTTATTTACCTATTCCTATAATAATTTTGCTGGAAGTTTTCTAGAATCAGTAGTTTTATATGGTAATATTGGATGATACCGTAAACTTGGCACAAAAAGTATTCGTACACCAAAAGATATCTAGATTGAATACTGTGGTTATTATAGGCTAGCTTCTGCTTTTTGGACACTCTGCATTTAGCTGTTTCACAGCAAGCGGTCTGCACGCACCAGTCTGACATCGAACACAGTAGGTTGCGGAGGTAACGTAAAATGGGCCGAAAAGGGAACAAACTGCGCCAGAATAGAGAAAAATAGTAATTAAACTACATAATAAATTCAAAACATTTTCGGAGATATCTCAGATAGCGGGGAGACCACGGCCAATGATTCAATCCATCATTGATAGAGTAGGAAGGAGAAATTCTGTGCTAATACACCCAGGAGTGGTCGACCTAAAGTCCTTAAGGTTAAAGATGAAAGCAGCATTCATCACTACATTAAAAAGATCCACGAATGACTGCTCTTCAAATTGTTGCTGAGTGGCAGAAGGCAGGAATTAATCTTTCAGAGAGCACAGTGAGAGTTGTTTACAATAAGAAAGGTACAACAGCAGAGTGTTGGTGCGTAAGAAGTTCTATGTCAGCCCACAGAACAGGAAAATAAACCTAGAATTCGCTTGTAAGTACCGTGATAAGGGTGTGGACTTCTGGGAAAAGTTGTAAGGGAGCTTGTTCAAGGTATTCGAAGCGGATCGCAGTCGCAAAGTATGGAGGGGGGGGGGGGGGTATGGAGCTGGAGCCAAAAATTCTTGTTTCCACAGTAAAACACGGCGGAGTATCCGTCCTTGTCTGGAGTTGTATAAGCGCATCAGATGTCGACAGTTGCATGTCATGAGCGAATAGTGGATCACAGGAAGTACATGGACATTCTTAAGCAATAGTTGCATACCAATGTGGAGTAAATGGGCCTGCAAGAACACTGGATGTGTATGCAGGATAATGATCTAAAACATACTGCGCTTAATACACGACTGTGGATATTATACAATATTCCAAAACAACTCCATACCCCTCCCCAATCCCCAGATATTAATCCTATTAAACGAATGTGGAGTGTCCTCGGAAAACGCGAAAGTAAAAGGGCAATTTCCAACAAAGAAGCACTGAAAATTGCTCTTTTGGAAGAATGGAACCGAATACCAAAGGCGGAGCTTAAAAAAACTTGTCAATTCCTTACCAAGGAGACAAGAGGAATTAAAGCTAAGAGGTACCCAACGAAGTACTGAATAGCACCATTTTTTTGTACTGTGTATTGTTTTGTGAGTATACGAATACTTTTTGTGCCCGAAATAATTTGCAACTTAATTTTATTTTTATATAAGTAACATTTTGTTTGTACATTGTTGCTATTTTCGTATAAAATGCAAATTATTTTGAGAATGCCTTCTTTTGAATCAGTAAGCTTTAATTTATCATTTAAATATTCACCATAATATTAATTTTCCTTCAAGTTTTAGTGGTGTACGAATACGTTCTGTTCTGACTGTACACTTCAGAATTTAAGTTGCCATCAAAGTAAAGTGGGCCATATTCGATCATCATTAGTATTTCAATTCGTTGTCTTTCTGTAAGTTGTGCAATGACTAATTACCAGACATCGGAGCCCGTACACCTTTAAAGGGATATGAAGTTTACGAGTCTCGCAGTATAACTGCTGACGTCAGTCCCGATGACAACACGCAGGGATAGTCCGGTTCGCAACGCGTAGCTTTAGTTTCATTACTACTGTTCTCCACGCAGGCAGATCTGCCTTTCAGGGAGTGCAAGGTGTTTGACATATTGTGTTAATAGTATTACTTTCACAACAATTATTGGACAATCTTCACTTTATAAATCAAAAGTTGTTGGTATTATCAACAGCCATTAAACAGCTTGAAGAATGTACTTTTGGGTTGTCTAAAAGCAGTAGAGGAGGTGTCTGCAAAAATTAACAATATAGAGAATGCACCACCTACCAAACGAACAAACAAGGAACTGTCCAGTATTCAACATAAAAATACTGGATTTTCAGTGCTGCGTAATATAAGAAATAAACTAGGTCTCAGACAAACATATGAAAATGATTTGTACTACTCATATGCACCATTAACGTCACGTGACGAACGAACTTTCTCCCAATATTTTTATATTGTTTCAGTGAGAGGCACAGAGAATTCACATTCGAAAATTTACGAATGAACGTGGTTGTTCACTGTAATTCCTACATCGAAAGCAATGAGGAGATTGGCATGTTATTGTAACGTAGGCTACATTTTGTATCCGTACCGGACTGTACACATAGCGCTTCGGTATACTTGTTGACACCGGACGTTTGTTGATGTCACCCTTGACCTTGTATAGTACCTGTGCGCGTACATTGCTAAGGTGTACGGGATCCGATGTATGCTAATTACGAGGGCTGTTCAATAAAGAATGATCATAATTTTTACGGTCATAATTTTTCGCACTAAAATTCCATCTTATTATATTCCGTTAGCTTAATGTGAAAGAAATACGCCGTAGTAGTTTAATTGTTGGTATTCCTGGTTCCCGCCTGTGAGAACCAGGTAAGTTCAGACATGTTCAGTATCGCCTACCGCTGCAATGGAGGTAATACGCGAGGAACAATATGCGGCTTTGAAATTCTGCTTTTGTCTCAACAAATCTTTAGTTGAGGCCTAAACAATGTTACAGGAGGTCTATGGAGAGTCTGTTCTTCCCTACAACACAGCTCGAAGGTGGTTTAAAATGTTTAAAGAGGGGAGACAATTTCAAAGGAAGGTGGACGCGGTGCCCTAGTTACTGCTTTTACGGAAGAAAACATCAACACTGCTGCTGCCATTGTGAGAGAGGATCGACGAATGACCTTAAGATCACTTTCTGAAATACTGAACATTTCATTGGGTGCCACCCACATGTTGATGAGGGAAACATTACACATGAGACGTGCTTGTGCGCGATGGGTTTCAAGACTGTTGATTCCCAAACAAAAGGACATTCGCATGCAGGTCTGCTTGCAGTTAAAGTTTATGTTAGAGGAAGATCTGAAGTTTCTTTCAAACGTAATCACTGCTGATGAAACTTGGCTACATCGTTTTGATCCTGAGAGCAAACAGCAAAGCTCAGTGTGGAAATATCCTTCATTACCAAACCCCAGAAAAGGCAAAAGTGGTTGCTTCTGCTGGGAAAGTTATGGTCATCTCATTCTTTGATATTCATGGAATGGTTGATCAGCATGTTGTGCATGCACACACTTCAGTAACTGGACAATACTACAGGGGTGTCCTAAAAAACATTGCAGGTCCATATCAGGCGCAAAAGACCACATTTCCGTGAAGCAGGCTGGATGCTGCACCACGATAATGCGCGGCTGCATATTGCCAATGTTATTGCTGAATATCTTGCAAAAATCAACGTGAAGTGCATCCCTCACCCTCCCTATAGTCCGGATTTAGCCCCATGTGACTTTTTTCTATTCCCTAACTTGAAGGAACGCCTTCGTGGGAGGCATTATCCATCATCAGAAGCACGGTGAAGGCTGCGGAGGCGATTTTGAAGGATGTCTCAAAAATGGTTTCCAGCAGGTCTTTGAAGACTGGCAGAAATGCTGGGACAAGTTCATCGCATTCAGGGGAGAATATTTTGAGAAGGACCATCAAAATTATGACGATTAGTAAAGGTACGTTGTCAAAAAAAATTGTGATCATTCTTTATTGAACAGCCCTCGTATTTTCAGGTAGATTTTGCAATGAAGTAAGCATTGTTGCCCTTATTAGCTTAGCTTTTGTCTATATTTGTTCGATCTAAAATCACATACTGAAGTAGCCTAATGTACCTATTGTTTAATTCAGAATCTATTCAATTTGAAATAATGAGGCGTTTTCCTTTCTCAGTACACATGTAGTAAGGTCCTAAAAATTTAAATTGCAGTTTGAAAGGGTATTTGTACATTCTGAAACTGGAGGAGTGCAGAAAAAAGAAATGTTGTCATTAAAAAACTCACACCCTTTATTTGTAATCATAGTAACGTGATGGTAATTTGTAATCTTACAGCTTTTCTAAAAAAAAAAAAAAAAAAAAAAGCATTGCTCAATAGTTTTTTCTCACCCAATATTTTCGTATATTTACTTTCCGCGTTGCTGAAGCGATGGAATTCAGGGATTTGGTGGGGATGACTAGGAATATGTTATCATTTTCAGAAACAGTATGATCATTATTTCCAGCTACAAGATATATGAACCATCTAAAACATATGATATGCCCAAATCAAAGTACTGTGATTGTGCCCAAGTGCTACCTTAAATACATATGTACTTGGAAATTTGTGCCTTTCCAAATGAATGTGGTACATTAACTCTTTCTTAGTATTGAAAAAGACGAAAATTGTATTAGCAGTGCTAGAGGAAAACTTAAAAACCTTTATAAAATGATTTTTCCCCTAATGTTCCACTTAAATCTTAAATGGTTGTGATAGTGAAGATCCTGTAATCATTTTCAAGCAGCTTGGAAAATTTTAACTTGCTATGATAAAATATTTAACTTTTTACATATTTTCGTGGGTGCTACTAAAATAACCACGTTAATTAGTCGTAAACTGTGTTATATCATTACGTGTTTGAATGTTAAATATATTAATATAAATAATAGTTCAATATAGAACAGAGTTTCTTCTCATGCCAAGTATTCCTTATTCTCAATAGTTAGCTAAACCACATTCGTACCAAAAGCATTAGTGCCATAACTAGGGCCCGGAAGTTGTTGACCTAAAATTTTTCTAAAAATGAGCTATACAATGCCCTTAAAATATAAAAAATGCACATAAAATGTAAAAAAATGACATAACAAAAATTAACAATTTCTGTAATGACAATAAATTAATAACTGTCACAGACAAATAATGAATATATTGTTCGAATAACCACATTTTAAAATTAACTTTCTTAGTAAATAATGCAGTCATTGCTACTAAATAATAAATTCAAACTTTATCAGGTCATTTTGAATTTTATAAAATATGAAAAAATAAGTTACTGTACCCATTAGCCAAAACTTAGCGTTGCAGTACACCACCCTGGTCATGTTCAAGTTATCAAAAGTAAAGGAACGGCGGTTGTCAGTTAAAACCGTTTTATACTTTGAGAAACTTCTCTCCACTTCTACATGTGTTATAGATGCATATTTGAAAAACACTATGTCACTGCCTGTTAAATCCTGTTGCAAATACCAGTTCTGAAGTTTTCTCCTGACAGGATATCGGCAGTCTGACAAACTGGTATTCTTTATTTTTGTCCAGCACAGATTTTAGTGTCTGTCTAATTTTGTACCCAATCTCACCTTTTACATTTTGTATCCTCTCTGCCACAATCTTCATTAACTCAATCGACGTATCCAATGTCATGCCACGTTCTTCAAGGCGGGTTATGGCATCCGTCAAAAATGCAAATTTTTATTTAATGAAAGCTAATTTACCTTGGATTTGAGTATCAGAAAACAGATCCTGTGCGCTCTCAATTGTCTTAGAATCTACCCTATCAAAACTATTCACCAATTCTCTCACTATTTGAAAATTGTCACAGTGGTATATACATACAGTTAACCATGTACCCCAACGTGTTAAAATTGGTGCCGGGGGCAAAGCTATATTAGGGGCTTTTTCTTTGAAATACATAGTTCGGGTTGGCGCTTTCAGAAATACTTTTTTGCTATGGAAATTAGTGTTGATCTAACCTGTTCCGCAATTCAGTGAAAAGCATGGGCCAAACACATAACATGCACCATCTTATTGTAAAATGATTGGATCGATTTTGCCGCCTTTAACATGTAAGGCGCCGCGTCTGTTAGGAAGAGGAGCACGTTGTCATGCTGTATTCCACTAGGCCACAATAAACACATGGATTTATCGAACAGTTTGCATATCTGACAGTGGTTAACAGCTTCCATAACCTCTCAGGTCAGAAGAAACATTTGTCCGACACTAGTAGTTTCTAGCGTACTTATCACTACATTGGCTACATATCGCTCCTCTAAATCGCTTGTCTCAACAATTGATACATACATTTTTCCCGTTCACATATTCACGTATTCGGTTTAACGTGTCTTCATAACATTTTTGTAGGTAACTTTTACGCAAAATTGATTCATCTGGAATTGAATGACCAGTTTGACGTTCAAGCAAATCTCGTAATTTGGAATTACTTAATTTTCCTAGTGGAATATTTGCACTGACAAACACTTCACATAATTCTTTAAAAAAGTAAGATGACTTGTTATTTGACGTCGAAGCCGTTTCTTTTAACAGTAACTGAGACGCTTGTCCTTTTTTTCACATTTTAAAGAGCTCGCAAATGTTTTTGGCGCCCAACATGTTGCACGGTGAACAGTTTGTCTGCAGCGAATTTAATTTCGCATACTTTACAGAACTATACAGTTCCATCAGTAGAGAATATGTTTCCGCCAGACTCTGAAACATACTGTTTCAAACGAGACGCAGTTGACTGTTTTTGTTTCGGCATTTCAATTCCACAACAACAAATTTACACACCTCACAAACTACTCTACTTGCTGCGACACTTCTAGATCCTGAAGTACTGAGTGATGCAATCCACATGTATTGCATGATGTAATCGGTGATTCCTCGAATTGATGCGTCATAAATTCACCAGCACTGTTAGGACGCTGGCCTGTGTTAATTACATGTTTACCACACTTACAAAGTTACTATTTCATAAAAAATGATGATATAAATGAACATTCAATCGCAGATTATTTTAACCCGCCCCCCCCCCCCCCCCAAAAAGTCCATGAGTCAGGGTCAGGTCCGCCACGGGAATCGAACCCAGTCCTCCCGAATGCGGGCTACAGATGAAAATGCCCTATAAATTCGTGAAAAAGAAAGAAAATGACGGAAAATGCAACTAAATGTTGAAAAATGACCTTATTATAAAATTGTGGAAAAAATGAATTTTGATTACCTATAAAACCCATATATATATAAACGTATTTGTTCCAGAATGCACTTATTTCCAATAAGCATCGTCTGTGACTACTCAGAAAAAAGATGACTTTTCATCAAAATCTGGGCCCTAGTTATAACAAAAATTGCATTTCACCAACAAGTGTTAGCTTCACACTCGTGTTAAGTCTCTTGTTAAACTAACAAGCCATATTTCTGTTGTTAAGTCCTTAACAATTGCAAATAGTCAAGATGGCGGACGTAAACGCAGCTTTTGATGTCGATTTGCTATATTTAAGACCGTCTAAATAGAATTCGTAATAGAGTACGGCCTATGAGGAGAAATTATTTTGAGGAGCTATTAGAAGAAGATCTTCTACAGAGATATAGACTGTCGAAGCAATTTGCTATGAAGGTACTGCGGAAGTACAAGAGAGGTTAGAAAGTACATCGAACGGAATATGTCGATATCGCCTTTGCTTCGAGTATTACTAACTTTGCGATTTTATAATTCACTTAATTATTGTGGATATAATACTCTATCCACCTCCCGTCTTGACACGTACCAGTCACTTGTCCTTCGCTCCTCGTTTTAAATTTACGTAATACTGACGTTAGAACAGGCATTGAAAGTAATATGCCGATGTCGCCTTTGATTCAAGTATTAATAACTTTGCGATTTTATAATTCACTGAATTACGTGGAGGGTGTCCGTAAAGTAAGGTCTCCAAGGCGCTGGAACCTTGAGAGGCGCTATTACGCGAGATCCGGCAACATTGGCGTGTAGCTTGGTTTCAACCCTTCAAATCCCCACCACAACGAAAGCGTTGCAACCATTAGTCTTGGCTGGGCAGCCGTTTGCGATGGAGCTTCCTATCACTTCCGGCGCCAAGTGCGAGTTGCGTGCACTGATCAGTTTTTTGAGTGCCAAGGGTACTACCCCCACTGAAATTCATCTTCAGTTATGCGAAGTCAATGGGCCACAGTGTATGGACATCAAAAACGTGCGAAAGTGGGTCAGAGAGTTCGAAGACGGGCGTACATACGTCCATGACGAACAGCGTTCTGGTCGGCCTTCGGTTTCAGCCGAAACAATTGCAAAAGTGGAGCAAGAAATGCTAAAAGATCGGCGTGTGACAGTTCCCGAGCTGTAGGAACTTATCCCTGAAGTCAGTAAGACTGTGATTCATAAGATTTTGAACGAGCATTTGCATTATCGCAAGGTATGTGCGAGGTGAAATGAAATGTGTAGTGTTTAACGCCCGCTTTTACTACATACGGCACCGCAGGCGGTGACACTGATGATACATGAGATAAAGATGGAGCACTGGTGGAATGAGATGGCGGGGGAAACCGGAGGTCCCGGAGAAAACCCGTCCCAGCGCCTTGTTGTCCACCACAAATCTCACTTTGCGGTCGCCTGGGATCGAACCCGGGCCGTCTTGGTGAGAGCCAAGTGGTCTAACCACTGAGCCACGGCGCGGCCGTGTGCGAGGTGGGTCCTCAAAATGCTCTCCTGGCCCAGTTCGGATGGGACATCCTTATCCATCCCCCCTATAAGGATCCTTAGTACCTAGAGATTATCATCTGTTTCCTGAGTTGAAGTCACACCTGGGTGAAACACATTTCCAGACCGACGATGATTTGAAAAACGAGTTTAAGCGCTACCTGCGCAATTTGACGGGAGAGTGCTATGACAAGGGTATACAAAAACTGCCACAGCGCATGCAAATTAAATCCATCGCAATGGTGATTACGTTGAAAAACAGCTATAAGTTCCGCCTTTCCATCAATGTAACATTCATTGATAATAAACATGTTTTCTATATTCAATAAAATTGGAGACCTTATTTTACGGACAAGCCTCGTATGTGAATAATACGCTGTCCATCTCCCGTCTTGAAACATTCGTCACTCGTCACTTCTGTCCTTCTTCGCACCTCGTTTTAAATTTACATAATACTGACGAAGTTGTTTAGTGCTTCTAGTAGTGACACATGCATTTGAATTAAATTCGTTTCCAATCTTTTCACACGTAACGTTTTTCTCTTTTAGATTCACCGCATCCGTCTTCCTATTTTCCACGATATCCTTATACTTCGTCACCAGTTCAATTAACAATTCTTTCTCCATTGATGAGAAATGTGTCCCACGGCTTCTCTGACGATTTTGTTCACCCGCCATTTTTTCAGCTGTGCGCAGACGAAAATGAAAACAAAAGCGCATCGCAGTACGGTTAGAAAATAATACGACTCATCCATAGCCTTCTATAGCTGTGATATTTACAAGTCTCTTGGTGATAACGCCTGTTTGTTAACATTTTCATAAAACAGGTTGGTGAAATGCAAGAAATTTAACGGCTTTGTTAGCGCTGTGACAATGGCTACATTACACTTGTTAACGTCGCTTTAACATCTGTCGGTGAAATCGGGCATAAGAATATTTTACTTACTTGCTTAACTGCAGGAAAGTTAATTGTAAATTTCACTATATACACAAGACTTACTAATTACAATGGACCCGTAACCAAATATGATTGGAGTAAACCAACTAATCAGGCTAATTCCCTTGCATGACACCGGCGAAAGATTTCCTACAATTAGTTTTACATCATCTGATGTCTTCTGTTTTGTAGTATAATAATATTAGGTAATTTTTCATTTATTAATTACGTACATTTTTGAAATTTGATATTCTTTTGTGTTAAAACGTTATTTCTTATTATACCCTCCATGTTTCCTTAATATACAGGATGCTAGGGGAAATTGTGCATAACATTTTTTTAATACGTGAGTCAACATTGAATCCATCAAGTTAGCCAGCCTCCCGTTTGTGGCGTGTCAGAAACAAAACAGTAGTAGTCACTGTCACTAGGTGTGTAATGCTTGTCGACAAAGTAAGTGTGTGTAGTGTACTCAGTTGACACAGTAACACACGTTGATTTTGAAACAGATTATGTTTCATTGCCAGATGCCAGTTGTACTCATGCAGCATTCCTGTTATTATACTGAATCTTTGTTCCTATTCTGAAAACGATTAGTTTGGTGATGAGCAGAGCTAGGAAGTTCGTACCGATTTTCTTGAGCAGTGTAAGAGCGGCCAGGCGTGGCTTTACAACGCAGCGCTACTAGCTAGGACAAGGTTCATCGTAGAATGCAACTCCTTACTGCAAAACAGGTGCAACTGCATGAAACAGAGCACGTTGATAGAAAAGAAGACATTCGAATAACATCTTTGTTGTGCTTCAAAGATGAGCAACTAAATTTGCTGTACAACCATTGTATGTTTTCCAGAAGTGTACTTATTCATGTCCTTATTTATTTCATTATTTACATTTACATTTCAGTGGGATGCTTCAGCAAACATGGAAAAAAGAGAAGCCAGGTCGAGAAACTAAATTAGCTGAAATCACTATGAAATTGCAACAGATTATCAATCAACTAAATCTTGTTTTACGGGACATAGAATGAGTTTTTCATTTAAAAGGCTTCAACGGTACATTATTGTTTTTAGTAATACGGCCGCAGATGAGTAAATATGTAGTAAACTTCCTGCTTTGGCATTTTGTCTAGTAAGAGTCTTCAGATATTTAAGAAATTAATTGTATTATTTGGATATTATTTTACATTCCATCAGGAAATATTACAATCCGCGTTATAATTGCTTGGGTGTTGCCACAATGTGCCTATTTAAATAATGAGATCAGCCGGAGACAAACCCGTATGTACTATATAAGAATTTGTATGTTGTACATAATGATCTAAATAGATTTCCATTTACGAATGTCTCATAAGTCATTTTTTTCTCTGGGCAACCGGTTTCAATGTCTCTTTGCTTGGCGTTTCTTATCTATGACTTGTTTGGATGCCGAGAGAGGGCTGGTCGCAACCTGCATAGGGAACGGCGAGCGGTACGAACTTCCTAACCCTGATGATGAGCCACCGTTCAATAGTACTATTTTCTGAGTTTTGTTTACCCGCACCTTTCTCAAGAAAGCAGTGAGGGATCGTTGTTCTAAATTCTGGGGAGGCCAGAGAGCTGATTTTGGAAAATCTCCATTCATTTTCTGTAAATTAAGCAAACTATGGTTTTCTATATACCACCACCACTACCACTACCACAACCAATAATAATAATAATAATAATAATAATAATAATAATAATAATAATAATAATAATAATAATAATAATAATAATAATAATAATAATAATAATAATAATAATAATAATAATAATAATAATAATAATAATAATAATAATAATAATAATAATAATAATAATAATAATAATAATAATAATAATAATAATAATAATAATAATAATAATAATAATAATAATAATAATAATAATAATAATAATAATAATAATAATAATAATAATAATAATAATAATAATAATAATAATAATAATAATAATAATAATAATAATAATAATAATAATAATAATAATAATAATAATAATAATAATAATAATAACAATAACAATAACAATAACAATAATAATAATAATAATAATAATAATAATAATAATAATAATAATAATAATAATAATAATAATAATAATAATAATAATAATAATAATAACAATAATAATAATAATAATAATAATAATAATAATAATAATAATAATAATAATAATAATAATAATATACTATTATAATATTATATACCACTATTATACTACTACTATTATACTACTGCTATTATATAAGAGGAGGCACCGGAGAAAGTGGCCTCTTGCAGTATGGAAAAACAGTGCTACACTACCAGATATCATGCATCCCCTCTCCTTCCCGCAGCAGTGACGTAATGGTTCCATGACAAGCGCTCGCTTATAGGAGGCCCAGAAGACTCGGGCCTCCATGCCATAGACTTGTGATACTATATGACGCGGGCCTTGGGCTTTTTATATACTAAATACATATTTATTATTGTTATTATTATTATTATTATTATTATTATTATTATTATTATTATTATTATTATTATTATTATTATTATTATTATTATTATTATTATTATTATTATTATTATTATTATTATTATTATTATTATTATTATTATTATTATTATTATTATTATTATTATTATTATTATTATTATTATTATTATTATTATTATTATTATTATTATTATTATTGGTAGCACTCACTTTTATTTATTTCTTCACTGGGTGTTGGAGCGCTGCTACTTATAAAAAAAGTTTACTGGACGATCCTTTTTCTTCCCGAACCGTTCGTGAACATCCTCGTACCACGTGTCTCGGCTTTCGAGTATACCTACTCAACGGCATAAATACGAGAAAAACTCAAGATGAGACACCGGATAAAGTGGCCTCTTGCAGTATGGAAAAACAGCGCTACACTAGCAGGCACCATGCATCCCCTCTCCTTCCCGAAGCAGTGACGTAATGGTTCCATGACAACTCCTCGCTTGTAGGAGGCCCAGAAGTTTCGGGCCTCCATGCCATATACTTGTCATACTATATGACGCGGGCCTCGAACTTTTTTACGTTAGGCATTCGCAGTTTGGCTTAGCTCTAACGCTGCCCGATATGAAATTGTTTCTTTGCGCGTGCTTTAGACCAAACAAAGCAAACTTGCCTACATCTTTCGTGCAAGTTGATATAATTTAATAAAGCTGCATTATAAAAGCAAGAACTGCTGCTGCTACAAAAAAAAAGCGAGGAGGCCTGGCCTCCTTTGCCTCCTCTGATGAACAGCCACTGCAAGAAACGTTCTTGCCCGAAAGACAACAAATTATGTAATGTGAGAGCACATACCGCACTCTTAGCGCTCGCGTATCGATAATGCAGTTAGCTTGCTTCCCAAGGTGACTGTAAACACATGTGGTGTGTGAGGAGAGGATGGTGGGACGGAATGCATTGCTGGTTACTATGGCTACGGATTCGGTTCATAGAAGCCGTATATTCCGCATCAACTCCTGTTGCCAACACAATACAGGAGCTTCTTCCTACTTTTTCGTTTATTTGGAAAGAGATTTGTTGGTAGAAGTGGTAACTCGCTTGAAGCGAGCCCCGCGTGGCATGTGCTACTGTTTATTATCAGTTTGCATCATGAGTAAAAACGTAATTTTTATGTGGTCAGTGATTATTGTCTGATATGCGAAGTATTTAATTTTTCATATTTAAGGGATTTACAATGAATTCAACACCCGACTTTGTGTGTCACCAAACGCCCTTTTATTGATAGAAAAATGACAAACGCGACGTGGTAAATGTCGGTAGGCCAACACCAGTGTTATGTTTAGAAAAACTTTGTAGCGAAGCATCTTCAAAATACACCAGTACATTTTAGACTCGTTGGTATGAGGAACATAATTGTGTCGGATTGAAGGAGCTGGCAAAAAAAAAAAACCTAACAAAATTGCAGACGCTCTTCGGGAAAGCTCACGTCTATAAATTGTAAAATACAATGAGAACGTTAAGCTTAACAGGCTTCTCATGCAATATGCAATAGGGAAGTAGACAAATGATATTTCGAGAGCATAATGAAAGCGAGGACTCTTTAAATAAAGGTAATTTTAGGGAACTTTTGGATTCATATACAGAGAGAAGCCCCATCGAAATTCAAAACCACTATTCCAGTATAAAATCCGTTTTAGTGATTCTGATTTTTCGGATTTAGCTTAGCCAATTTTGCGAGTCACCTAATCAGTTCGCTAGAGCTGCGCCTGGCACATATCTATTTCGTTTTTTTTGTCCCACTTTCGGCTAATGAAATTATAGTCGCCCTACTTGGATGTCATAAATGATTTACGCCGCAACCGGAAGGGGCAAATTGGAGCCATTTGGGATTGAATTGACTATATGAAGTTCCACTCCACTCGAGATGTCACATAGAGAGAGGTAGAAGACGCAGCGGCCGCTCTTAGCCATAAGTGGCCAGTTTGCAGATAGGCAATCTAAGCTGATTTGATTAAATCCTTTAAAATGTTCATACAGCCCTTTTATTTATTACTGATTCGGAAGTGCTGTCTCTATCTATACGAATTATATAAAAGCTCCTTTTTTTCTATCCACCTTCTTAATTAATGAATGCCCGCCAAATGTGTTTTGAAATCAGGTGACTGCAATGAGATTGTTGAATGCAAGATGCAGTGACAATACACAGTTGTTTATGACAATTGATTTTTTCAAAAAGTTTGTAATAGACTATAAACACACACCCGTTGGTGACAGAGCTAGAAAATATCACAACCTGGATAGCCGTCATTAAAGTGGGAATCGATACACCAAAACTCAAAAGAGCACTTCATATGTAGCTCATGTAATTGGATGTTCAATATTCAACGTCCGCTATCTGAGACCGAATAATTTAAACACAATATCTGATCTTGTTTACAGTGGTGCTTTGCTCCGGATGCTTGAAGCAATGGAATTACATTGCTCCCCGTTTTAATTAAAGCCGTGCACATGACAGTGGCGCCGTTTGCTTCTCGATAATATTGCAAGCTCTTTGAACGCTTTTTTTAATTACGAACACAAGGTTAGTGACCAGCCTGTGCGAAGAGGGTGACTCATATTCTAACATTTACAAACACTGCACATGTCAACTTGAAAAAAAATGAAACATGCAATTGTAAATATCTTGAAAATCTTAATGCCACGTAAAAAGTTGTTTAAAATAATTTATTTTAAGCAGATTTGTATTTAGCATATAGTAAGTTGTATTATTTATGCCTTCCAAATTATATGAACTTCTACGAGTATAAAGAAGTTTTACTGGTTATTTAGGATTCAAAATACACACTTTTCTTGTCATATCAGATTTCAAATTTATGATTTTAATTAGAATCTTTAGATGCCTTTATAAGAAAATTCTTCCATTTTAACATTTGTTTTCAATTACAGAAATGCCGTGGAAAATATTTCATACGAAGATTTGTGACTGACTTAGGTGTGACATTTGACACCTTTTTTATCCAATTTTTCATTGTTTAGTTTGCTCTTCACATACACCCGCACATATACAAACACAAAGCTTTATCTTAATTTTCTGTTTGTTTATTCACTTGACCTTAAAACGTGTATCTTTTGTAAAATCTGGATAAAGAATTTTTGAGTGGAATTTATTATTACATTTAATCAAAGTAAGCGACAGAGAAAATCAAATGGCTCTAAACTAGCAATTAAGTTGAATAACGTTTTCCAGTGTAATTACTGACAAAAAGGTGCGCGAAGTGTTTTCATAAAACCTCGCAGAAAATTAACGTATAAATATAAGTCCGTTTTTGGATGTATGCTTTCAATATTTCCCGAGGAATAAACATAAAAATTCAAAGAAAAGAACGAAAATTGGATCACTTGTATGTTATATATTATTTGTAGAAAGAATGGTGTGAAACTTGCTCGCTGTTTGATGCACACAAAGATGATTGCTTACCTGTGTACGGAGGAGGCGACCAGCTTGCGCGACGTGCTCCAGGAGACTGAAATAAAGCAGGGGGTTCCATGTCGCCCCATCGATCTCTACCCTCTTGCACCCTTCAGCACCCTTGAGCGACCGCTAAGCCGACTTTATCGCTGTCCCGATCATCGCTATCTTCTTCTTTCTAAAGGTTTCTTTTGTTTGGCTAAAGAAACCACCAAACACGAGAGAATGTTACCTTGCGACCCTGGCGACCCTGGTTCGATGTCGGTCCATGCTCTGTTACAGCATTGAAAGTAATGTACAAACGAAAGAATCACATGATACAAATTGCCACTAAACAAAACTGTAAGCAAAATAAATTCAAAATTACTTAGAAAATGAAGCTAGTTACAGTGAAGCAATAAGTATTATACAAATATAACTATTTGTAACAAAAAAATTCACTTATCTTAAGAAAAATTATGTCGATTTTTCTTATTAGTTGAATTAGTTGAAGTTGAAATCGATTTCACGAACCCTTGTTCGCGTCGACAGTCAAAGAAAACCACAGGAGAAAACAAATTCGTCGTTAAGAAAGTTACTATGTTGTTATGTTTTTTCAGTATTACCAAAATCTGAAAACGAAACAAACTTAAGAACAGAATCAACTGCTGGTATGTCTAAATTCAGTACGCGATGTTTATTTTTTAAAATAAATATATTTTCCCAAACCATTAAATCCATCGGGACATTTACTTGTTTTAATAATTTAACTTCAGGATTTATACTATGGTTACATGACCAAAAATGATCTGCTACGGCGGATTTATCAGTTTGTTTATACTTAATGTTCTTTCGTTCTGGTTCTGCTTTCCAAATTACGTTTCGTCCTAACTATTTAAACCCATCACAATCTAAACAATCAAATTGATAAATACCATATTTTTTAATATTAGGAATTTCATCTTTTAGAGACAGACAGAGAGAGAGAGAGAGAGAGAGAGAGAGAGAGAGAGAGAGAGAGAGAGAGAGAGAGAGAGAGAGAGAGAGAGAGAGAGAGAGAGAGAGAGAGAGAGAGAGAGAGAGAGAGAGAGAGAAATGTAGTTGTTTCGAGGAACCAAAGTTATACCAAACTCTTTAAAAACTTTTTGAAATTGTTTATTAAAACAAGGATGGTAAGTAAATTTTTTAAAATTATAATCGTCTTTTATTTTTTAAGGGTAGAAATATCATTAACAGTTTTTTATATTTAAAATTTTCAATCTTCTTTTGTTTTTAATAGTTTGATTTATAGATTAATAAATGCACCCCTAAATAAAGAGGAATTTAATAAAGAATATAAAAATATTATTAATGCGGCTTTAATTAATGGTTTTAATGAAGACTTTATACACCGCGACGTACAAGCCAAGTTTCGTATCGAAGTTGTAGACAGATCCACAATTACGAAGACGGCCAAAAGTTAAAGCAGTGAAGCCCCCAAAATTCGATGTCACTTTGCTTGGGTGTTATTTTATGGCAGTTTGATGATGGATAAACACTAACGAAGAAGATTACATAGCTTTTGGCTGCCCTGATATGGGGCAAGCAGCTGAAATCCTTCGTACGCTGCCTGCTGGAGGCTGGACCGACGACTTAAATTGTTGGGAGCGTGCCATGCGGTACACCGCCTGACCACCTAACTGAAATCAAGAGCACAACATCAGCCAGTTTAGAAAAGGGATATGACACAGCAGCGTCTCCTGGAGGAACACAGTAATATCAATGACGACTTCGCGTCAGCCTTCGGGATTGAAGTGGCGAAGATAACGACCAGAAGAGTCACCCTACGGCCGGCTAGAGCTGTGATGGCTAGAATGACAGGAACTGTCACCAACACAGCTTGACCAACGTAGAAGTGGGGGCTGCTTGCTGGAATTGCGGAAAGCCTTGGCATTTAAAGGCAAACTGTGATACATTAGAAAACCTGCTAAAAGACGTCTTAAAGAGGATCACTTCGGCGCCGTAATCGCCTTCCCCTCGCTTCATCACCGACATGACTTTCCGAAGATAGTGCCAAGAAAACTGCAACCACTCTATGAATGTTGAGGCAAACGAGATTGTTGCAACCTTACGGCCGGTCCAGGTAAAACCTGCTGTCGGTAGGGAGGATTAGATCTTGAGGAGGGAGCAACTAAGGGATCAAGACATAGGGCCGACCCTGACGGATAAAGAATCTAGCAAACGGCTTACATAGATGGACGTTTCTTCATTGGACCGAAGCTGTAAGATATATTGGACCCAGGTAGTCTAGTGGTCAGAAACCATGTATTGCAGAGATTGTGGGAGTCCTCCAATAAAGCCAAGGTGGAACAGCCATGCTCCCGAGAAGTAATGTTAAGGAAGTCCTCGAAGAAGGCAATGCCAGTACTACGGCAGTTCATTTTGATATGAATAAAACCTTGAAGAAGCTAGTCGCCGGTTTTATTGGAGAGGTAGAGAGGTAATGCCAGCAATACAACATATATACGACAAGTCGTAGATCCCAGTACGTAGTCTAGTCCAGTTGCAACGGTTCAACGCCGGGGCGCTAACGGATAAGCTAGAAGGCATCCAACATCTCACCAGGGAGCACCTCAAACTGGCAAGTGCACGGTACAAGGTCTGGCGAACAGTGCCGGACTTCAGGAGGGTGACCTCGTGTAGCTGTATCGTCCCACTAGGACTAAAGGGAGATCGCCCCAGTTGCAGCGTTCCTGAGACGTATTAACGATATCCCATTCACCGTCAACATCGAAAGGAGCTGAGTGGGTCCATCATGATCGATTTATTTCATAGCTCGGAGTTTTTCGGGATTATCAGTTCCGAGGAGGGAGTATGTGGCACAGATATGTACATAAGGCGCGACCGCTGTTTAGGTGAGGAGGCAAGATCCTCTCACACAATGCAAACGCCAGAAGTGTTATCAGCAGACATCCCCTCCCCCAACTGATATCGGGTGAAGGGTGCGGAGGGAGTTTAAAGGCCGAGTGGTTACTTCAAGGTCAACCCTCGTTGTCCTGACGAGAAACAAAATGTCCGTGTGGAACGCATGTTGAACAAGTTGTTAGGACTGATAATTAACTTAATTCGAAGTACAGCTTCCATCACGTCATTAGCTAATACAAATTGGCCGCTTCGTTATTTTGTTCTGCTTGGATGTTTCGTTCCATCAGCATGCTGCGATAGAATTTATCATTAAAGAGGAAATCTCCACGGCACTATTTCACCAGATATTTTACCCTGCTTGTTCCGTTGTGCACACGCAGGCTAACAATGAAACATGATAGAGATAAATTAAGTCAGAAAAAGTCAGTCTCTGCGAACTGCCCTTAACGAACACAATGATGAGATTATTAAGGAGGACAACATGCAACAATGGATGAAATTGATTCAGGACTTTGAATATGGCACTCCAGGACATAAATTTTATATTTTGGGGCTGTAAAAGAAATATAATACGCTATCACGCATTGTGGAACGAAATTATATAGTAAGAAATTTTTTCAAATTCACGCAAAATACATCGCTAAAACGTATTCCAAAAGTGGAAACTCCATTGAAAAAATAAGTAAAAGTGAAACAAAAGCACAATGTTTTTTTTTAAATAAGTTTATTGAGTTAAAAAAGTTGTTGCTCATGCTTTTATATTTACAATGTAAACAATAGCGGCTTTGAGATGTCTTCTTTAATTTAAAAGTCCTGCAAAGGCATCAAATTCCAGTAAAGTTATGCACATACAAAGTTCTAGCTAAAAATGGAAGATTGAAGAACATTCATAACTTTGTAATCGTGAACTTTTACTTTTATGGCGACAATATGAAGGCAAAGAGAGAATGATTGGGTCAAGACAAACCTAGTTCATAAATTCTGCATTGCTTATAATTTCATTTTAATATTTGATTTAGTTGAAATAATATCCAGCCATCAATGCAAACGTTGGATAATTAAGTTATTTCAATGGAATAAATAATAACCTATAGCGTAGTGTAATTTCGAATAATGATAACAACAATAATATGATTGTGGTGGAAAATGTTTATTTTTGAGTAACTATGTGTATTTCTGCCGTAACGGTTCAGAAATAATAATGGCATACGTTAGAGCCAACCGAGCCTAAATAACCGTCAAATTGTTCACCAATATTTAGGCATAACCGTAATAGTAAGACACTCTTTGTCCGCTGATCCATTTCTTGGCTGACTGGTACTGAATATGTTTCTGTTATCTGCCCACTGAGTAGACATACTACTTAAAACTCCTTCTGTGTGAACAGAACCAAAAGAAACAGTGCATTTTAAGAGAGTCGCTGAATTATTCATGAATATGACAAGAAAACCAAAAAGAAAAAAACTATTTTTAATGAGCTATCAGTTCCTTCCAGTATTTCTTATCAGTTTCGTAAGTCTACGAATGAATTCATTAAAATATCCCAACTGCCACCATCTAGATCAATACCACTATACCAGGTGAACTGCCCTATCCGTTGCGTAAACAGATATCCCGGGGCACCCCTGGGAGGAAGGATGAGGTGAGAGGAGACAAAGGGTGGCCGACCCACAGGAGTTACTACACTACAGAGCGCGGGGTCCCTACACTTTACTAGATAGAAACTCTCCGGCGGTTCAGGACAAGCGCCCCTCCCGCCTGCCGTGTCCCCGAAACAGTCGCGAGGCAGGTTCGTACACTGGAGGCCGCCCCCTTCCCCAGAGCAAGGAAGACTCCAGGCAGGCTGGTACAACCGGCATCTCGCCAGCCACGTTCCTGAATCGCCCCCACTAGGCCAGCTAGGAGACCGGAGTTCGTCCTGCCAGCGGAGAAAGTGTTTACTCAGAGCATATCATCCTGCCGTGCACCGCCGAAACTCCCGCCGGCACTTCTACCCTGAAAGAGACTACCAGATGAGAGATGATGTGAAATGATAATGGAGATGAAATGGAGGGTCAGAATATTCGGGGGATGTAATTAACCTACCCAGCATTCGCCTGGCGACCCGGGAAAGCTCCCGAAAAAGTCCATGGGTTAGGTAGGCGGACTACGGGAATCGAACCCAGACCTACCGAATGCGAGCCACAAACAAAACTACAGTACACGCATGTTTTCTTGAGTGCTGGATTTACGGCGTGGTGCGGGCAGAGGGGAAGAAGCGAGAGCTAAGGCTCTTTTGTTTCTGCAGTGTGGTCAACCTTGAAAAACACAGTTCAGCAACATAGGGTGATAAGATAAGCGAAGATATCACAAGTAACGTTGCATCCTCTTAGTTTTGCCCACGCCATCTCAATTGCATTCAGATCACAGTTATACGGAGGTAGACGAGTAAAATGTGTCCCCTTTCGAGAGACATAACATCCACAAATGTTCATACAAATATAAATCACTTTCAAGTAAATGCTGATGTACACTCGTAACAAGGATAAGCTGGCAATTTGAGCACACCAAACGAGCCTTTATGAAGGAAGCTTTAACTACAAAGGGATAATGTTATATATTAAACTTCCAAATTAATTTAAACAAGCTGCATCATTAAAACACTTTAAGAATAAGGTTAAGAAATTTTTGCATGCACGCTGTTTTCATACGGTTATTGAATTTTTAGAACCATAACCATGTAAATGAGCACTGGGAGCATAGTACATTCACACACCAGTAATATTTTTATTATGATATTTCTTGTAGTAAATTAGTATATGCAAATACCATATGAAACCATAGAAAAGCTGCTTACTGTGTATATTGTATGTAACCAATTTGACTTTATGTATATACTGTATTTATACATTTTTACGTGTCTCATAACATGTATATGTTGCCAAGGACGAACTAAAATTCTAATTCTAATATACGATTGTTGTAAACTGGTTAGCTAATTAACCTCAAAATTGATCAAAACGAAATATGGCGGAAATGATAAAGCTTAGCGTATTAGCCACTAGATGTCAGTGTATAGGGTATTTCAAATTTCAAAGTTGTCATCTATGTTTACGGAGTTAAACGGAACTTACCGAATGAGGACTTGGAACCCGATTGCTCTTATCACGCGCATACTGTACCTGAGCTTTCCATAATTTAAATGGTTTTTTAAACATTAATTATTCCAAATGGTTCTACTACTCTTCTTCGCGGTTTTATTTATAAAATTGTCTAATCCTTTTGAGTCATCATTGTTCGACATCAGGATACCTCTAATTCAGCGTATTTAACACAACTTATTCTTCTCAGCTTGCGTTTATCATGCGTCACATTTATTACATCAATGCCCGCTCTACCACGATCAACAATATAATTTCAGCATACAACTATTTCAAGGCAGCTGAATTGACATTCTTCTATTTAATTAATCAATAATATTTTCTCACCCGTCGCTTAGTCCTTCCAGATCTTCAAGTTTGCAATTGTTTACGGGTCTTCGATACTGCATTATTGATTTTTTTCATCGCAATCTCCAATCAGAGCGAATAATTTTTCACTTTAAACAGCAAGCTATACCTAGTCTGAATAGAGCGGCATTTAAATACAGCGTTCAGTGCGAATCACCATTACTAAGTTTCACATAATTATTGGTTAGTCCTATAAAGCAAAATGCTGAAGGACGTAATTGTATTTTTGCTTTTTGCGGATATTTAATACTTAGGTTTGTCTGAGTTGAAAAAAGTTTAAGCTGTATTAAATAGTTTCACTTAAGGTTAATTCCTAGCCTCTTTCAACTTAAATGTCAATTACACCCCCCCCCCCCCCCCCAAAATGATCGCCGGTTTGAGATCTGAGAGGTCGTACTAACTTTGATGTGCTAAATTGAATGAAGCTTTCCATTTGTTTTTCTATCACGTAAGGTTTTCTCACAAATCATAAAATAAATTTTGAATATACTGAAATTATATATAGGATTCAATTTATAAATAATATGAAATTTCATAAAAATGGTATGTGTCACACGAAAACTGTTATCATTTTCGAAATCAGCGAGTTTCTTCCATATAAGTAGCCTATTTTCATCAAATGCAGAAGTACAGTATAATAGGTCATCATGTTTAAACAATTACCTTCATTTGAAGACAATTTGTACTTACAAGGGTGATCTGAAAAGGGCCCGACCTAATAAAGAAACAAGACATTTTTTCAGAATTTTTTTTTTCAATACAGCCTCCTTGTATTTCTACACACGCCTCCCATCTCTGTAACCCGTCCAAATAGTACTCGACTTTTTCTCTGTAAAATAATTGTTCACCAAGGTGATTGCCTCTTCATTTGACAAAAATCTCTGTCCTCCGAGCTCAATTTTCAGATGAGGGAACAAAAAGAAGTCGCTTGGGGCTAGATCTGGTGAGTAAAGCGGATGGTCAAGCACTCCAAACCGCAATTCGTGGATTTTCGCCATTGCAACCACTGAGGTGTGAGACAGTGCGTTGTCTTCGTGAAACAATAGTTTCTTTTTCTGCAAATGTGGCCTTTTTCCGCAAGTTCTGCCTTCAGCTTCTCAAGTAATGGTGCGTAGTATGCTCCTGCAATGGTTTTTCCTTTTTGAAGATAATCGATTAAAATAACTCCATGACTTTCCCAAAAAACAGTCGCCATCAATTTCGCAGCCAAAAGAAAAAGTTTTTTTTTTTTTTTTTTTTTTTTTTTTTTTTTGGAGCTGGTTCCCACTCTACAGAGCACTGTTTGGACTGTATTTTTGTTTCGGGCGTATAATGGTGTATCCAAGTTTCATCTACAGTAATTAATCGGCGCCAAAACTCGGATTTATTGCGCCTAAACTGTGCCAACAGAGCGTTGGAAATGTTCATTCGAACATGTTTTTGGTCTCAGGTGAGTAAACGCGGCACCCAACGCAACAGCTTTCTCATGTCTAAATGTTGATTTAATATGTGACAAACACATTCTTTTGACTTGTTCATAGCCTCTGCTATCTCTCTCACTTTAATTCGGCGGTCGTCTAGCACCATTTGGTGAACTTTGGCGATGTTTTCATCGTTAGTTACAGTTATTGGACGTCCCGAACGTTCGTCTCTCAATTATTTTCTAGCTCCTTCCACCCCATCCCCCGCAAATCAAGCTTGATATGTCTGCTGCCACTGCCTTCACTCTGAAATTTACCCACTTTTGAAGATTCATGTCGCTTTTTAGTACTACTACTTTACGATTTAGAGTTTCATATTTTGTTGTGTAGGGCACTTCTTCTTTACTTAGGAAATACTTGGAGTTAAAGAGGACGCTGCTTGGAAATTTGGGCTTTTTCAGTTCATCTCGTTTAAATATTTGCTCATGATTGGAGAATTATATAATTTGCAATTTTCAAGTACAGCGGCTAGATTCTATCCAAGTTCGAATGGCTGTTTAATGTTTTCGTGGTGTTGTGTGAGTGCTAATCGAAGAAAAGAAGAAGACGAAGACGAAGACGAAGACGAAGGCGAAGGCGAAGGCGAAGGCGAAGGCGAAGGCGAAGGCGAAGGCGAAGGCGAAGGCGAAGGCGAAGGCGAAGGCGAAGGCGAAGGCGAAGGCGAAGGCGAAGGCGAAGGCGAAGGCGAAGGCGAAGGCGAAGGCGAAGGCGAAGGCGAAGGCGAAGGCGAAGGCGAGGCGAGGCGAAGGCGAATGCGAAGGCGAAGGCAAGGCGAAGGCGAAGGCGAAGGCGAAGGCGAAGGCGAAGGCGAAGGCGAAGGCGAAGGCGAAGGCGAAGGCGAAAGGCGAAGGCGAAGGCGAAGCGAAGGCGAAGGCGAAGGCGAAGGCGAAGCGAAGGCGAAGGCGAAGGCGAAGGCGAAGGCGAAGGCGAAGGCGAAGGCGAAGGCGAGGCGAGGCGAAGGCGAAGGCGAAGGCGAAGGCGAAGGCGAAGGCGAAGGCGAAGGCGAAGGCGAAGGCGAAGGCGAAGGCGAAGGCGAAGGCGAAGGCGAAGGCGAAGGCGAAGGCGAAGGCGAAGGCGAAGGCGAAGGCGAAGGCGAAGGCGAAGGCGAAGGCGAAGAAGGAAGAAGGAAGAAGAAGAAGAAGAAGAAGAAGAAGAAGAAGAAGAAGAAGAAGAAGAAGAAGAAGAAGAAGAAGAGAAGAAGAAGAAGAAGAAGAAGAAGAAGAAGAAGAAGAAGAAGAAGAAGAAGAAGAAGAAGAAGAAGAAGAAGAAGAAGAAGAAGAAGAAGAAGAAGAAGAAGAAGAAGAAGAAGAAGAAGAAGAAGAAGAAGAAGAAGAAGAAGAAGAAGAAGAAGAAGAAGAAGAGAAGAAGAAGAAGAAGAAGAAGAAGAAGAAGAAGAAGAAGAAGAAGAAGAAGAAGAAGAAGAAGAAGAAGAAGAAGAAGAAGAAGAAGAAGAAGAAGAAGAAGAAGAAGAAGAAGAAGAAGAAGAAGAAGAAGAAGAAGAAGAAGAAGAAGAAGAAGAAGAAGAAGAAGAAGAAGAAGAAGAAGAAGAAGAAGAAGAAGAAGAAGAAGAAGAAGAAGAAGAAGAAGAAGAAGAAGAAGAAGAAGAAGAAGAAGAAGAAGAAGAAGAAGAAGAAGAAGAAGAAGAAGAAGAAGAAGAAGAAGAAGAAGAAGAAGAAGAAGAAGAAGAAGAAGAAGAAGAAGAAGAAGAAGAAGAAGAAGAAGAAGAAGAAGAAGAAGAAGGTTGTTCAAAACGAACTGTGTGATAGAAAGCTTCTTCCACAGCAAGAGGTCCCTACTTCCTGGATTACCTTTATACGAGGTGCGTTCAATTTATAACACCTTTTTTTATTCAGGACTGGGATCAGAGGAACCTAGTTGTTTTTTAAAAATACACGTGGACTCTTTGTGAATGCGTGACGGAGATGGTAGCACTGTACAGTCTCTAATGTGCGTTCCTGGGCGCGACAGTTCAATGAAGGCAGAACATCGTGTGACAACAAACCAAGACAGTCACGGCCTCGCACCAGCCGGTCTGACGACATGATCCAGCGGGTGGAGAACTTTGTTTCGGAGGATCGCCGATTGAGCGTTGCAGACATCGCCTCCAAAATTAGCATTTCCTTGGGATTTGTGCACACAATCCTGCATGAACATCTGCAAATGCGAAAAGTGTCTTCCAGGTGAGTGCCACGAATGCTGACGGATGATCACAAGACTTGCGCGTGGCAATTTGTCAGGCGATGTTGACGCGTGATTACTGCATGAATGGAACTTTCTTTCAATCGATTGTGGCAGTGGATGAGACGTGGATGCCCTTTTTCAACCCTGAAACGAAGCGCCAGTCAGCTCAATGGAAGCACAGACTCACCACCACCAAAAAAAAAAAAAAAAAAAAAAAAAAAAAAATGGGTGAGCGCAGTGCTGACAAAATGATGGTGGCCATCTTCTGGGACAGCAGTGTTATAATCCTCACTCATTGCATTCCAAAGGACACTACGGTGACAGCTGCATCCTAGCAAAATGTTTCGAAAAATAAACTACTTCCAAGCATTGCGTAAAACGGGCGGAAAGGGTTGGACGTGTGCTCTTTTATCACGACAACGCACCAGCGCATCGGGCGAACGCGACACAGGAGTTCCTTCGTTACAACTTTGAGGCTGCTCATACTCCCTACTCACCTGACCTGGCTCCTAGCGACTTTTAGCTGTTTCTCACGATGAAAGACACTCTCGGTGGTCGCAGATTTACTAGTCGTGCCGCTATTGCCTCAGCGATTTTCCAGTGGTCATAACACACCCCTAAAGAAGCGTTCGCAGCGGCCATGGAATCATGGCGTCGACTTTGTGAAAAACGTGTACGGCTGGAGGGAGATTACGTTGAGAAGTGATACCATTATGTGTTTCAAATGGCAAGGTGTTTGTCCTTGAGCGCTATTAGATAAGCAACCAATTGGAGTCCTGCGGTGTTATGTATTGCATTCCCCCTAAGTGGTGTGTGACGAGCGGCAAACTAATCCATCTCTAATAAATACTATTCGTGCTAAGACAAAAATTCAGATTTTCCAAAAACGGATTCATGAGGAAGGAGAGAGTAATGTATTTAACATAACAAAACTCCATAGTTTTAGTTTTCCTAATACAAATACATAAAGTAGATACCATTATATTATAACAATGCATTGCGACGTAGGCACTGTAATGAATATCTTATTGATTGGTATGTATGCGTGAACGTATATTTGAAATTACTCAGAATTTAAACGTAAACGTTTGACATGACGTGGTGAAAGAAATATGTACTTTGAATAAGCCAAGGTTTTTGTTAAATTCGATGAGAGGAAACGATACACTTCTTGCTAGTCTGGCAGAACGAGTCTGGTCAGATTATATCTTTGTTTATGAATGGTTCGTAATCTCTATTTACTCTACAGTTCAAAGCAGCATTGTTCAGTTACTCTTCCATGAAAAAGTTTATCATCTGGATCAATGAGACGCGATCCACCTTCTCCCCCTTACTACTACTAGAACACTCCAATAGAGTTAATGTGGGCCCAGATTGTTGCAAACTGACTGACGTTTGAACGACTTATTCACGAAGAAATTGACAAGGAACGCAACAAGACTGGGAAAACTGCGTGAGACATCAGATAAACTACAAGAAGACGACTTTTGTAAAGAAATAACACGTAAATATGTAGTACTCAGACGTTGAAGACAATGACGAATTATCTCTTAACGTAAGTAACATTCACAGCTATGCGGATGCACCGGTGGTATTTTCGTTGAATTAGAAAAATAATTAATTCATAAACTATAATTAACTTTAAACTAAATATTTAAAACATTTGCGTAATATACGAATACCCATGATGCAATTGTGATTTCAACAACTGCATTATTATAAAACTTTGGAAAATTCAGTTTGCGTTCCCTTACGTCTAGCGCCACGACACTCGCAAGTGTGCGAGAGAGAGAGAGAGAGAGAGAGAGAGAGAGAGAGAGAGAGAGAGAGAGAGAGAGAGAGAGAGATGAGAGAGAGAGAGAGAGAGAGAGAGAGAAATATAAAAAGAGTGGAGATAAGCGAGGTGGCAACGGTGAAGGCTCTAACGCATCTGATTCGCTACAGGCGAGAACTCTTCCCATTTGAAACACATAATAGTTTCACATTTTTCTTGTGATTACTTCGTGAAGAAAATAGGAGATGCTCTAACTTGAACGCACCTCGTATTTATCATTAATGCGGATGAGCTCGTTCTCTGCTGGATAATATTTATTATCAAAAGTTTGCTTTTGAAGTATTGTGCTGCATCAATAAATTCGTAACTGAAGCTTTTGGCAAGCTTTACGCAGGCTTGCTATCAATAAATTAATGTATTAATTTTAATATTTTAAAAAGTATAGGGGAGGCTGTGGTTATTAATGTATCCCAATTTCCTTGGACGTTCATTCCTTTATTCTAGGTCGGTTTCAAATTCTAGCTTTTTACTAGGAGTTTTTGGAAATAAGGATCAGAAAGAATAGTTCCGTCACTGAGCCTAGTGTTAGTTCACCACTGTTTATTGTGTTTAGTTCGTGTGTTTTATATCATGACGCCAGTATCGGCTACGATTCAGTACTGCCATAACAATCACGAAACTGCAGTTATATATAGTCGAGCGTTTTAAGATCTGCAGTAATTGAAATCAAATCGAATTGCACATTATTGTATTCAGCAAGTCGAGAAAATATTAAAGGAAAACTGTTTGCTGCTGTAATTATGACAAGAAAAACAGTGGCTTGGAATTCAAAGATCTGTGCCATTAAGATAACATCGAACTGTTTTTGGTGACTTAACTGAATAACATAACTTACGACGCAAATGTGTTCACACCAAATAATTTACAGATAAGAATTGTGGCCTTTTACCTCCCCCGCTGCGTCTGCTGATACTCTGTCTCGGGTATCAGCCACTCTGGATGTGACCTTAGCAGCCTGGATCCCGGTGATCTGGTCGCCTAGTAGATTGCTCTATGAGTTGACTATTCTTTGCCCTGGCTAGTCATTAGAGCTGAGACCACGCTATCTACAGGGTATGCGTGAGATTAGGTTTGACGAAATAAAAACAACACAGTTCATAGTATCAGCTTTACTATTCAGTTCGTTTCGTGCTCACAGTTCACCAGGAGTTGCCACCGCGTTCAGATCGAATTACTCTAGATTTCCACTATCACGTTAAAACTATACTGAATTGCTGAAATCGATCACGATGGAATAAATTACTAACACTGTTTTGGAAAGTATACTTCGCCGCTTAATTCACTGCTGGGAGATCTTGTTCCCTTAATAAGATTCTCATTACTGATTGTACTTCTCGGCGCAATCCGACGTTTTGTGTCCCCGGCAGGCAAAACACGTCTACACGGTATCACGTCTCAGACTAGAAGACCGACGCTAAAACCTAATATTCCTTACCAAAACAGATATAGCCTCGCCTCCAGCTGGATTTCTCTGAAAAACTCTAGTTAGCGAGCTAACCACGCGGACATTTCCCCGAAATACTGGTTTGGGCCAAGTTTGGACCGGTCTACTAATGACCCAGGTAGCGACCCATCCCGTGACCACAGCCTTTCGACGGAACATTTTCATCCATATAGACCAGCAACTTTATTACATAGCTCTGGGTTAAAATACTTATTCGCATTCTAGTAATTGAATTTAAATGCTGTTGCTTCGTTTCATGAACTTATCCATCTGTAATATTCATTATCTTAAATTCTTTCACCTTACTTCCTCATTATAATTTAATTATCATTTTATTCATTGTTAAAATCGTATTCAATCATACGTCTGATAAATACGGCATCAGAATGTACATCTTTTCGAAGGCGCGTTGTCTGCTGTAATTATGTGACTGCGTATTTAACCCTTTACTACTACACCTATTTCTAATTACGTTAATACTACACTGGGTGTAGTATATACAGTGCGTTATCTGAGACGTATCTATTATCAAAGATAAATCCATGGTAACGGTTCGAGCAGCACGACAATACAATAGGTCAAAGCTTTCTATGAGTGCATAGAGAAATGGAGTTTTGAGGTTAGATCCCGAAGGCCATTGAACTCACACTCATTGTCACACTCATTGTGACAAGAATAACGCGAAAACCAAGGATTATGGGACATATGTTCATATGAACGTTTTTCTTCGTTTGGTCTAAGAAACCTATACCTGAAGTTTGTAAAAGTATTTCTGAAACAACCTGTATATATAGTTCGTTTTTACTTATTATGCTATTAAGTTTTTTTTCAATAACTTTCATGTTTTTCTATAGCTGTATGTAAAGTTTTATAGCACATGTAATAATTGCATATTTCTGATGTTGCTGCATATTTTATGATCGTTTCGTGCATCGAGTGTATTATACATCTACTGGTAAATGTTGAATTTTAAGATTAAGTTTAGATTTGACAATATAATACAATTCAAAGTACACTTTAGAGTGTATGCATGAAATTTAAACATTAAATTGTGCAGCTTTAGAGGGAAAACATGACATTAATTTTGTGTTTCCGCTCGGAAAGTCTATGACAATGAAAATAATGGATAAGCCCTTGCCTTTGAACTTGCATGTTGTCGAGCGTGCCTGTAATGTGAACATAATATAAATGGAAATAGGAGAATTGCTTGCTGCGACAACATGCATGATATTGGCATGGAACCGACTTCTAACATGTACATGATCAACTCTTTGATCAAAAGCCCATTTATTTTTTTAGGTTAAAAGTAGTTGTTAAAAATTTTAGTAGTTTTAGGTTGTTTTTAAATAAAGAAATGGACTAGAAAAAGAAGTAAAACGCAAAAAGACCAAAAAAAAAAAAAACGTAAAAAGTGAAAAACATAACCCAAAACTTCAGAAACATTAAATAAGACGAAAAAATGCCCAGTAAAAGTAATGTTTTTATAGCCAGAGTTTCATGTTCAGGATTTTAATGGGTACTTAAAGCAATGCATACCGCAGAAGGGGAAAAAAAGATGACGTCATTAAAATCCAGGCTCTGCTTTATCACTCTTGTGAGAACTTTTAGCCTACATAGCATTTGTAATGAACAATTAATATTCATTGATCTAATTGTGGTTATGGTTAACTATGAGGCCCACAAGATCGTAGCTCGCCTCGGTAGCGTAGATGGTAGCGTGTCTGCCTCACATTGAGGAGGTCCCGAGTTCGAATCTCGGTCAGCGTGAGTTCCATGGATAAGGTTTTACCGGGGTTTCCCTTATTCTGATAGACGAATGTCAGGTAACTCTAAGTTCCATGGACTCCGGACTCATTTGAGCATCATTTCCCCCATTTCATTCATCGTCCGATATGACTTAACGTTGGAGGACGTAAATTACAACAACAACAACAAAAACTCAAGATCGTAAGCTGCCACTGAGGTAAATTATTGGCATGTTTCGGCAAAGCTCAGCTGGTTACCAATGATATGGATACGTGGTTCATATCCTGGCTACGGCATTGTATTTTATCAGACTCGGGTGGGAGTAAGCCCCACAGATGTTTCGGTTGGTAACTGTGGAACTGCATTATCAAACAAACGACCTACTATGTGCACCTTTTTTTTGTTAGTTTTGTTAACAACGATGTCAATTAACAGGATAATATCAACGCCGCTGGTGTGCCGAATTTTGTTCCACAGGGGTACCTTTACATGGCATCAATTCAACGAACAAAGGGCTGTCGCGTTTAAGCGGCCCGGGCCGGCTTTGACCCCGCGACCTTTGGATCACTTCCTAAACGACTCAGCCACCCAGATGAACTCCGCGTGCATTGCTCCTGGCTCCACTCACTGCATTTGAAATGTACGGAAACAACCTGAAAGGAGTGCAAGTATAAAATAAAATCGCCAGCGTTTTTAATGTTCTTCTTAAGTCATTAAACACAAATATGTCTATTAGAAACCTTTCAGTTTATCTTATTTATTTGCTAGAGTATTGATACTACATTGACAATGATTCTATTCACTTGCAATAAGAAGGAAGAATAGGAAAAACTGTGGTTCGATATTACTTAATGTTATTCTTTGTATGCAATACTTTACCATTTATTAATTTAAAAGCTCTTAACTTGAAATTTTAGAAATATCCCTGAATGGCTTTCTACAATAATATAAAAATTTAAACAAAAATGATATACTATCACGAACAAAATATCGTTTTAGGTAAAACTGTATATTGAAAAATAATTTTAATAGATCAGCAAAAGCAAAAATAAATTATTCTGCAAAAAAAATTGGTATGTTGCACTCACATGACTTTTTCCACTTTTTTTTTTTTTTTTTTTTTTTTTTTTTTTTTTTTTTTTTTGTAATTTAGTCCAACTTTAAGTTATATTGGACGATGAATGAAATGGGTGAAATGATGTTCAAATGTGTCCAGGGTTCATAGAGCTTGGAGCTACCTGACATTCGTCTATCAGAATAAGGGAAAACCCCTGAAAAAGCCTTATCCAGGTAACTCACCCTGACCGAGATTCCAACTCGGGACCACTTGAACGAGAGGCAGACACGCTACCATCTACGCTACCAAAGAGGGCTTTCTACTCTTGCACAAACTATTCTTACAAGCGTTTATTCCCCTATTTCGTGCTCATCTAAGTAAACATTTGCAGAAATTGTTGTATTGGTAATTTTCATGTAGGTGTAGGTGGAATATGGGAGTACAGTACATTTTAAGCGACAGTAAAATCTTTTAAGATCTGGTCGTTATATGAAGACTATGAAATTCCTTTCTTTGTGCATCGCCAAGAGTTAAAAAAAAAAAAAAATGTTTGCTCGTTTGAGAAAACTATAAGTATTGGAAAATTCAAACAAAAAACAAGGAATATCTTCGAATTGGTTCGCTCCAGCCCCCAAAATAAGGTATTTCAGATTAATTTGGGTGAAATACAATACCTCTCCTACTTCCTGTAAGTAAATAGTAGAGAAAGTAAAACAAAATTAAAAATGTGACTTTTCTAACCATCACTTTAGAATTATTGCATTTGCTTCTACGCCTCGGTAGCGTAGATGGTAGTGGTCCCGAGTTCGAATCTCAGTCAGGGTGAGTTACCTGGATAAGGGTTTTCGTAGTTTTCCCTTATCCTTACAGACGAATGTTGGGTAACTATAAGCTCAATGGATCCTGGACACATTTCAGCAGCATTTCATTCACCGTCCGATATGACTTAACGCTGGAGGACGTAAAATTAAAAAAAACTGCCTCAAGAAAAATGTGGGGTGATTTAATAATTTAGGGGTGATAGGTGACTGAAATAAGCAAAACTGTATCCCTTTAGTAAAGCACTAATATATCTTAAGTTATTGGAGGCAAACTCATCAAACTTCGTGTGTATGTCTACTAGAGTCTGCTATTTAGAATAGATAAATGTTGTTTAAAATTATTTTCCATGGGTTACCTGTTTTTACCCCGAAGTTAAATACGTGTTTACTAGAACTTTAAGTTCCTTTTTCTAAAGGAAAACTCCCAGTGATACACTTTTAAATACAGTACATAGACTTTGATACCGCCCCTGTTAGGCATAACATTGGCATAATAACCGCGAAAGTCACATTAAATTCATAATTAAGGGCGGATAGGTACCACAACAGGAATTAACCTAAGTTATATCAAATATAGCGGATAATGATTTAATATACAGCTGCAGAAACCAAACAGGCAATCCAAATAATTATATTTTTTTGCAAGCACTAGAACCCAACGTGTAAAGAGAGCCGGGAAAATGAACACTTACACTCACAGGAATTTTCCTTGTGTTGAGCCGACAAAGGGGGCATTGTTCGAGAATCGCTCAAGGCTAGAGCCTAGTCGCCAGCCGATGCATTGGTCTGCACATGATACGTGATGAGAGAATAGACACCGGGGATTTAAGATACACGTTTTCAAACGTGCTGCTGCATGAATTACCTAGACCGTGTGGAAGTGAAAGTTGTGTGGAATACATGTCTCAGAAACTAGAAATTGCGATGAAATTTAAGAGTAGGGATGAAACATAACCTATAAGAAACGAGTAACAGGTCACATGACCTCTAAAGTGTCCAAAATTCGGCGAAAGGAGGGGGAAATTTGTGTAATGGTGACTTTTGATGTTTGCTAGGAAAAAACACTCTGTTCTGACGAGTGAAAGGAACAACACATATCAAACACACTCCGTAGTGGCGAGTGAAGGAGACAACAAGTACGGAAAGTTCATCAAAGTCCGTGTTCGAGAATGGACGGAGCAACACACATTAGGTGGTTATCGAACACTGTGTTAGCGAGTGAGAGAAACTGCACACATTACAACATCATTAAGATGTTACCAAACTCTGTTGTTGAATAATCCTCCGGAAATACTCTATTGCGCGAAGTAATGCTCTCGACGTCCAGGAACGACAACGCGTACACAGCTACATACACCTCTCGGCGCGTCCTAGTAATTTACATGTTCGCTCGCGACTGTGATTCAGACTAGCCGTCATATCACGCGCACAGCAACGGGCAAATCCTAAATCTCGCGCCTAATGTGCGAATAACATCAACACAATAGTGACGAGTGGGGAAGGCTACATGTATAAATAAATTTGCCATTCAACGGTCGTGGTCTATGTGATAATACCCATACACTGTCAGGATGCATCCACTCCCTGAAACTCAAAAGAGGGAATCCATGCAGACCTACCCTGAGAAAACCCCGACCTTTTGTAAACCTCCCATCCGTAGCCCCCACCCGTCATATCATATGAGGTGTTGAGTGCCGGGAGTGCTTAACGGGCAAGTACCGCCTCAACTTTCTTAATGTGACTTGGAATGAATCCAATAGCTTAATTGCAATTTTCACAAAAGAATTATAATTCATGAAAAAAATGTTCTAACAGATTGTAAGGAAGCATGCATATTTGTTTAGTTACAATGTTCAATTATGCCTATATCATTCAAGATACACAGGTAATTGTAAGGGGTTGACCCGTAAGTTCGCCTTTTTAAGTGAAAATTTTGCATGCAAAATAAAGATTTCTTATGGGAGTCTAGGCTCCACAAAGTAGTGTGCTTAGTTTTTGTATGCACGTATACTGTTTTTTTTAAGCTCAATAAAATGGAGTGTCAAGTCGACATCAAAGAGCATTTTCGACACCTGCTCGAGTAGCTTCTTGGCTTTGTTACTTGATTAAACCCCCCTCAAAAAAAGTGTCGAGAATACTCGATATGACACCAAATCTCTATCGAATAACATAAAACGCACTGTCAAAACGTTTTAGTTTGCACTCTAAACATTCTTTTAAAAAGCCAGAGATTATGGACCAACCCATTATGTCATATAATGGGTAAGTATTGCGCAGGTATTAAAAAGAAATACTACTTCGAGATGCAGGAAAAGCTTGGCTGTTTCGATTCAATTACGGTTACAAATGGTAATTTTACTGTAGGACGGTGTTGTGCGCTGTGCCACGGTGACGTCATCTGATGTTTGTTTTACTCGCAGTTAATGATCCATGTGTGGCCTTCCATCATCGTTCACCATCACAAAATTCATCGTTATTATAGTGTGCTAACGACCTCGCGAGAAGCTTAGCCATTCTAACTCAAGTAAGTGATGTCATCTGGACGTCTTGAATTTGGAAAGTGCTGTCATTTTCACTGCCAGAAATTTCAAAGAAATAATAATAATAATAATAATAATAATAATAATAATAATAATAATAATAATAATAATAATAATAATAATAATAATAATAATAATAATAATAATAATAATAATAATAATAATAATAATAATAATAATAATAATAATAATAATAATAATAATAATAATAATAATAATAATAATAATAATAATAATAATAATAATAATAATAATAATAATAATAATAATAATAATAATAATAATAATAATAATAATAATAATAATAATAATAATAATAATAATAATAATAATAATAATAATAATAATAATAATAATAATAATAATAATAATAATAATAATAATAATAATAATAATAATAATAATAATAATAATAATAATAACAATAATAATAATAATAATAATAACAATAACAATAACAATAACAATAACAATAACAATAACAACAATAACAATAACAATAACAATAACAATAACAATAACAATAACAATAACAATAACAATAACAATAACAATAACAATAACAATAACAATAACAATATAGTAATAACAATAGTAATAGTAATAGTAATAGTAATAGTAATAGTAATAGTAATAGTAATAGTAATAGTAATAGTAATAGTAATAGTAATAGTAATAATAATAATAATAATAATAATAATAATAATAATAATAATAATAATAATAATAATAATAATAATAATAATAATAATAATAATAATAATAATAATAATAATAATAATAATAATAATAATAATAATAATAATAGATGATGATGAGGAGGAGGAGGAGGAGGAGGAGGAGGAGGAGGAGGAGGAGGAGGAGGAGGAGGAGGAGGAGGAGGAGGAGGAGGAGGAGGAGGAGGAGGAGGAGGAGGAGGAGGAGGAGGAGGAGGAGGAGGAGGAGGAGGAGGAGGAGGAGGAGGAGGAGGAGGAGGAGGAGGAGGAGGAGGAGGAGGAGGAGGAGGAGGAGGAGGAGGAGGAGGAGGAGGAGGAGGAGGAGGAGGAGGAGGAGGAGAATAAAACCACAATAATCATTTGATTTCTTTACCCTAAGCTAGGTTTGCAAGAATAAATATGAATTCATAGATTGACAGTTTCGAGTCCAACATGATTTACACGAAAAGTGATATTTAAAGTTGTATGTTTTTAATAAGCAGATGCTTGTAGTTTTTAATTCCTTTTAATATTAAATATACTAGGTAATTATAAAAATTAAATACAATGTGAAGCGCATTTCTGAAGCCTCCACCTCTATGTTTCGTTTTGTATACAGTAACTCCAAGAAGTGTTTCTCAGTATTTCTATCAGTCAAATCACTGCACAGAAATTTTTTTATCTTGTTTTGAATTGTCTTAATTTTTAAACATTTTCATGTGTGCTATTTACAAAGCTATTTTGTGTGCATTTAATAAGGCGTTTTATATAGGTAATAGTAGCACTATTTAAATTGAGGGAGAAATAGATTTATTATATAAAAAGTGCGGAGTTAGGATAATTCCTTCCACTGGCATGTACCGAGTGGGCTGGCTCAGGCAGTTTCGTCTGTGTTCCGCATTCGGGAGGCCCGGGTCCGTTCCCGTGGCCGACCTACATGACCCATGGGTTTTTCGGGGGGTTTACCGGATCGCTAGGCGAATGCTGGGTAGGTTCATTACATCCTCCAAATTTCCTGTCCCTCTATTTCATCTCCATAATCATTTCATATCATCTTTTATCTGGTGATCTCTTTCAGGGTAGAAGTGTCGGCGGGAGTCTCGTTGGTGCATGGCAGGATGATATGCTCTGAGGTAAACTACTTCCTCCTCCGGTAGGTCGGTTGCCCGCCTCAGCTCTTCTACTGGGACCATTTCGGGACCATCAGCTAGGGATCTTTGGGACTCGGCTGCTGGACTCGTTGCCGTCCCGCAGTAGGGGAGCGAGTTCGTTGTCCTGGCCTGTCGGGGGAAGTCTCTATCTAAGTAAACTGTAGGGACCTTGTCCTCTGTACTGTCGTGGCTCCTTGGGTCGGTCGCCCTCTGTCTCCTTCGCCTCATCCTTCCTCCCGGGGGTGCCCCAAATTGGGGGCATAGGAACAATAGACCTAACATGATGGCCTACGTACCGAATACTCTCCGTAATGAAATCCTAATCCTAATCCACTGGCATGTGTTCTTTTCTGTCATATCAAAGCTAATTTTAATGGCATTCTCAGTTTATGTTCAAAAATTTTGCTTACTGAAGTATGTAAAATACCTTTGCACTGAATAGTAGACAAACCAAATCTGTGCAATTTTCAGGGAATTATAAAAACCATAAAATAAAATCTGGAAAAACATTAGAACACTTAAAGTGTAAATCATCTGCTTTTTCTGCACATTTGTGTTTGAGTACCCCCTGTGATAAGCATGAGCCAAGCTTTCAAAACGTTATTCATTTTTTCACCTCTATTTCTGTAAGGCATACCTCTCTTCTCAGGTACTAATCCCAGCATTAACATTAACATTTCGTTCAGTAACTATACCACGACATGGGAACTATCTACAACACACCAGTACATTAGTACCATCTCCAAACCATCTGCCATCGGTAGATGTCCAAAAAGCAAGAACACAATGGTGCATGAAGTCGAGGACCAATCTGCTGAAAAGCAGACCATAGTGATGATACCATTTTGATTTAGAAATCTTTGCGTATAATGTTACCTTTTCGTATTAACTGCATTCTTTTCCGAAAACACATGAGGGCTATCTTACCTTTATCTCGTGGGTTACATTTTCAGCTTTCAACATGCTGACCTGCAAAGCACATTTGCTAATATGCGACAATTTTGATTTTCTATCCAGCGAAACATGAAGTGCAACAAGAATAAGGAGCCCGCCTTGATAGCGTGGTGGTAACGTGTCTGCCTCACGTTCAAGAGGTCCCAAGTTCGAACCTCGGTCAGGGTCAGTTACCTGGATAAGGTTTTTCCTGGGTTTTCCCTTATCCTGAAAGACCAATGTCGGGTAACTCTAAGCTCTATGACCCTGGGCTCATTTGAGCATTATTTCACCCATTCCATTCATCGTCCGATATGACTTAACGTTGAAGGACGTAAATTACAAAAAAAAAAAAAAAAAAGGATTGTGTAGGTACATATGTTAGTTATACTCCTGGCAGTAGCAAGATGATCAAATGAGGTCGCGATTAGACAAGAAGTGCTTCACACGTGGTCCACTGCTGGTACTGTAAGATGGAGACCACCTGCTGGTTGTAAGAAGGCTGAGATAAAGCCATCAGCTGAACGTCGGAACATGGTAAATCTCGTTGCTGATAGACTCAGTGTGCTGCACAATATTGACCGCTGCTGATATGCTGTAAGGTTTTCACCACTTATTGATCGTATCAAGAGCCGCCACGGACTTAGTTAAGCCATTAAACGGGAGGTGATCAAACTTATACAAACGTATCCAGCTGTCCAATATCGACCGCTGCTGATATACTGTAGGATTGTCACCACTTATTGATCGTATCAAGAGCCGCCACTGACTGAGTTAAGCCATTAAACGGAAGGTGATCAAAACTGTACCGACGTATCCAGCTGTATATACAAACAATATCGACCGCTGCTGATATGCTGTAAGATTGTCACCATATATTGATCGTATCAAGAGCCGCCACTGACTGAGTTAAGCCATTAAACGGAAGGTGATCAAAACTGTACCGACGTATCCAGCTGTATATACAAACAATATCGACCGCTGCTGATATGCTGTAAGATTGTCACCATTTATTGATCGCATCAAGAGCCGCCACTGACTGAGTTAAGCCATTAAACGGAAGGTGATCAAACTTATACAAACGTATCCAGCTGTCCAATATCGACCGCTGCTGATATACTGTAAGATTGTCACCATTTATTGATCGTATCTAGAGCCGCCACTGACTTAGTTAAACCATTAAACGGAAGGTGATCAAATTTATACAAACGAATCCAGCTGTCCAATATCGATCGCTGCTGATATACTGTAAGATTGTCACCATTTATTGATCGTATCTAGAGCCGCCACTGACTGAGTTAAGCCATTAAACGGAAGGTGATCAAAACTGTACCGACGTATCCAGCTGTATATACAAACAATATCGACCGCTGCTGATATGCTGTAAGATTGTCACCATATATTGATCGTATCAAGAGCCGCCACTGACTGAGTTAAGCCATTAAACGGAAGGTGATCAAAACTGTACCGACGTATCCAGCTGTATATACAAACAATATCGACCGCTGCTGATATGCTGTAAGATTGTCACCATATATTGATCGTATCAAGAGCCGCCACTGACTGAGTTAAGCCAATAAACGGAAGGTGATCAAACCTGTACCGACGTATCCAGCTGCATATACAAACAATATCAACCGCTGCTGATATGCTGTAAGATTGTCACCAAATATTGATCGTATCAAGAGCCGCCACTGACTGAGTTAAGCCAATAAACGGAAGGTGATCAAACCTGTACCGACGTATCCAGCTGTGCAACAGCGACCGCTACTGATATACTGTAAGATTGTCACAATTTATTGATCGTATCAAGAGCCGCCACTGACTGAGTTAAGCCAATAAACGGAAGGTGATCAAACCTGTACCGATGTATCCAGCTGTGCAACAGCGACCGCTACTGATATACTGTAAGATTGTCACAATTTATTGATCGTATCAAGAGCCGCCACTGACTGAGTTAAGCCATTAACCGGAAGGTGATCAAAACTGTACCGACGTATCCAGCTGTATATACAAACAATATCGACAGCTGCTGATATGCTCTAAGATTGTCACCATTTATTGATCGTATCTAGAGCCGCCACTGACTGAGTTAAGCCATTAACCGGAAGGTGATCAAAACTGTACCGACGTATCCAGCTGTATATACAAACAATATCGACAGCTGCTGATATGCTCTAAGATTGTCACCATTTATTGATCGTATCTAGAGCCGCCACTGACTGAGTTAAGCCATTAAACGGAAGGTGATCAAACCTGTACCGACGTATCCAGCTGTGCAACAGCGACCACTACTGATATACTGTAAGATTGTCACAATTTATTGATCGTATCAAGAGCCGCCACTGACTGAGTTAAGCCATTAACCGGAAGGTGATCAAACCTGTACTGACGTATCCAGCTACACAATATCGACCGCTACTGTGTTTAACGATGATAAGTAGGGCGAGGCATGCCATCTCCTCATTAACTACTCCTCGGTCCTTCACCGTGTCCTTTGTGTTTAGGATTCTAAGATGGTAGGCGAGAACGGATGTTTAAATATTTCAAGCCCTGCTTTTTCGTGCGCACACAGAGGAATATCCACCTACAACTATCTACATAAGAGCTTAATGTCACAGTGATGGCATGAAACAGCAATGCCAAAGCATTATAGAAAGAGAACTATTTTTATTGAAAACAAAGCCATAATAACCAGCAGTGTTTCACTTGTATGTGTAGTATTGTACAGATCAATACTTCCATTTCCAGGTATGCTGCACATCAAAGCGAACGTTTTTCGTTCTGAGAGTAGTGTTGAGTGGGTAATCAGCCTGCTAAAGGGCAAGAAAAGTCAAAGACTTCCAATCAACGGCCTCAAGGGCCCGCTTTGAAAACACTTCTGTTTTATCTGTTCCTTTGAAGTGGAAGGAAAGTATTGTCTACCCTTGTTTGCAGTTTTCTTACGATCTTGGTTAAACTACAGTATGTTTGAGCTAATAGCATGGCAAATAATGTTTTGTAAATTTTGTTCAGTCATTTTCTTTCTTGCAGAATTTCACCTACTCACGGCTGCACAAAAGTGGCCTATTCTCTCTCAATATAATCCTCTCTTCTTTAAGTTTTCCGTATTTATATAAAAATGTCGTCAAATCCTTAGCACTTCTCTTCGCGATTATTAAAGAAGATAGAAAAAATAACAAAGGAAGCAAGGAAGGAAAACAATAGCGAGCGATGTTATATTCGGTGCGAAAAAATTGAGGGTGAAAATTCCCTCTTGAATACTCTGATAATGTTGACAACTAATGCTGAACTGGTGGTTCGCTACTCGAACCTGTAAGTGCAGGTAGAACTGTGGTGACCTAGAGCGTTAAACTACACAACCGCCAACAAATTTATGTCTTCTGAAGCAGATTATCACAAAAAGGAATGCAACACATTTGAAGTATGAGTGTTGAAGTATGTGACCTACCTTGAACTGAATCCTGTTGGTTGAAAAATTATAATAAATAGGCGTTTATTGAATGTATTCGTCAGTTTCCGAAGCACCTTTGGTAAATAATCTGTTTATTGGAAATTAATTGTTCTTTCACACTAGCCGTGTGTAGGATGCACTATGAAAGGGTAGAGGCAGACTGAAAAATTCAATGCCATAGCCGGGATTTGAACCACGGATCTTCTGGTCTCCGTCCAGCCGGTCTAAACCATTGAGCTATAATGGCCAACGTGCCGACTTGACATTAAATTCTGCAACTGACGTGCTTTTTCCCGGTAAACCACTTAGGAGTTCTCATAAACACATGAGACAGCTACCTTAATGGCGACTTACTATGCTGTAAGTACTTTAAGGCCCGGGCTTTTATAGTTCGGACCACTATTAGGTACAATTAATGGAAATTAATTGTTCTTTCACACTAGCCGTGTGTAGGACGCACTATGAATGAGTAGAGCCAGACTGCAAAATTCAATGCCATAGCCGGGATTTGAACCACGGATCTTCTGGTCTCCGTCCAGCCGCTCTAAACCATTGCGCTACTATGGCCAACGTGCCAACATGACATTAAATTCTCTAACTGAGGGGTGGCGCAGTGGTTTCGTTCGCGGCTCACGTGCAAAGGGTTCCGAGTTCGATTCCCGGCTCTGGGGTTGGCGATTTTAAGTCGGCCCTATCCACACCTTCACCTCTATCTAGCACATGTGACGTGTCCCCTATGCTCAACGTGGTTCGGAGTCCACGGTATAAGCTGTAGGTCCTCTCGCCTCACCCTCATCTTCACTATCACTATCATCGGAGGTAATGGATACCGCCCTATGGGTGCGTCCACCTGAGAAATGGGTCCAGACATCACGTGGTGGGGCGAGGTTACCCCGAAGGCCAAGGTTGCCATATGGGGCGTGTTGGAAACCAACCATATTATTATTATTATTATTATTATTATTATTATTATTATTATTATTATTATTATTATTATTATTATTATTATTATTATTATTATTATTATTATTATTATTATTATTATTATTATTATTATTATTATTATTATTATTATTATTATTATTATTATTATTATTATTATTATTATTATTATTATTATCATTATCATTATTATTTATTATTATTATCATTATTATTATTATCATTATTATCATTATTATTATTATCATTATTATTATTATCATTATTATTATCATTATTATTATCATTATTATCATCATCATCATCATCATCATCATCATCATCATCATCATCATCATCATCATCATCATTATTATTATTATTATTATTATTAAACTTTTTTCTTGGAATGAGCCCATGTAGGACTACGCGAAGTACATAGAGACGTTTCTTAGCTCTTCTATGAATCCAAAGTTCTCTCATTCTTTGACTGTGGGCTTTATTTCTCTCATCTGTCCACGTTCCAGTCTTTTTCTTAGGTTTGTCCTCGTAGTCAACTTGCCACTTATGCATCTATTGAAGACTACGGGAGTTTGTAATAGTAAGAGGTATAAAAAATAAAATTGCGATTGAAAGACGTCCCTGTCTACGTTATCGTCTTGAGCGATTCCTGCGAATTTAAAATCATTTTTTACTTCACCAATCCATTTCACAGTGTCTACTTGTGCTTTACTTCCATTTTCGTAAAATTCCATAATTTGTGAGCCTATTTGAAGTTAATCGTTCAATATGTCCATACAATTTCAACCTTTGTTTGCTAATATCACTATGGGTATCTGTATATTCTTTTTTTTCCTATTTGCTTGTAAGTCTGTATTCTTCACCTACGACTTGTGAACCTAAAAGTTTTCTAATAAATTTACGTTCTTTTTTTTTCTGTATTTTTTCTGCTTTTTCATTCAAAATTAATGTTTCTGCTCCACAGAAGCACTCTTGTTTAATTACAATGTTATAGTGCCTTAATTTTGTATATTCAGGCATTCATTTTGTATTGTATATGTTTTGAGTTATATATGTTTCGTTTTTATTACAACCACAAGCACAGACACAAATATCAATAGCCAAATCCTCATGATTTAGACCAGTTTGCTTTACACAAGAGATTTTGTTGCCCCTACAAGCTAACCTTTGGGATGGAATGCTTAAAGAGTTAAAATGATTCAGTAAAAAGTTTTGTTATGTTTGACCAGTGTGAACTCGACTATAGAGGCTACAGAAAGTCACGTGGGTGTATTCTTTTAATTGTTATTAAAATAATGTTTAAGTCTTGTGAGATTTAAGCTGTTGAAAGAGAATTTCGGTAAACTTTTCTACCATTTCTTCTCAGTGTTTGATTCTCTTTTTCTTCTAAATATTAAATATTTACCTGTCATATCCATTGTGGGTTGTTTTAGAGCTCGTCTTAACTTACTGGTGACGTTGTTGTTGTTCCTTTTATATGGAGACTATTTGGCAATTTTTACAGGCTTCTGGCTGAAATTCTCACATGCTGTAGTAGTTATTATGTGTGGGGTGAAAAAGTTACTCTTTTGTTTTTATGTCACCTCTTCAAACAGATAGAGGATGCTACACGAGCTGCTGTCTGTATATTGCTGGTTATTAACTTAGGCTATGTCGATGTCTCTCTTAGTTTTCTAAACGATTGTTGTGACATTTAGACATGTATGCCTTGAACAGTTAAATGGATGCTGAATGAGAGAATATTCCTTTGTTTTATTCTGGATGTTTGGAATAGTTCAATAGAACAGGATAGTTATCGGAACGTAGTTTGTCTCCCAACAAAGGAGAATATTATACATGTGCTCTTCACCTGGGAAGTGCATTGGTTCTTTTGTGCTCCATGAAGTCCGAGTTTGTATACCTGTTCGCATAGCATTCTTCGTCTTGGATTAGTGATGCTATTGAAATGTCCTCCTAATATAAATGTTGGTCTAATTTCGTGTACTGTTCGTCATATTGTGATGGGAGTTACTTTTTTATGAAGAGCTGGATAGAATTCTTGTACTGTGTAATTAACATGAATAATTTGTACTTGTATTCCCGCAATTTGTAACTCATTTTATGAGATTGAAGGAAGTTGGTTGTGATTAATATCTGCTCTAATGATATTGCAGCTCCATCTTTCCTAGTATAAGATGGAGACGATGCTTTTTGTAATCAGATATGAAATAGTTAAAATTTGGGGCAAGTCTTGCTTTTGTAGGTAACTATAAGTCCATAACACAGTTTCTAAACAATTCAGTGCGTTATATTTATTATTTAGACTTCAACATTTTCATGTGCTAATTTTGAATGCTCTATATGCGGTAGTAATTTTGACTATACTATTTATTAATGAAAGGTAGTGATAAAATCACGCCTAAGAGGGGGTGTCGTAAAGTTTTAACTATCTCGGAGAAATTTGAGGCTCGAAGTGTGATCAAGTTCCTGCATTTGAAGGGCAAAAGTTCCCGGGAAATCAATGATGAGATGACGGCTGTTTATGGAAATGATTGCCCATCGTATGACACTATTTTGAGATGGAAAAAGAATTTTCAAACTGGTCACATGTCGCTGACAGATGAGCTAAGAGCTGGTGGACCGTCAATAACATACGATGCTGTCACTGTGAAGAAAGTGGAGAGTTTAATACTGGAAGACAGACGAGCAACCATACAAATGATCATGAATGAGACACATCTTAGTTATGGTAGTGTGTGGAAAATTATTCATGACGAACTGCATATGTCTAAAGTGTCTGCACGGTGGGTTCCACGTTTGCTAACCCCTTTCCAAAAGCAAACACGGCGTGACCTTTCAAGACAGATGTTGATGCTGTTGGAACAGGATGAAGATGATCTTTTGATCGTCTGGTAACCATTTATGAATCCTAGATCTATCAGTATGATCCAGAGACAAAAACCATGAGCATGGCATGGAAACATGCCGATTCCCCTTCCCAAAAATGCAAAGGTGCAAAAGTCAGCTGGGAAGGTCATGCTTTCAGTTTTCTGGTTCTGTCGTGGAGTTATCCTTACAGATTACCTTGCCAAGGGTCAAACCATCACTGGCAGATACTACTGCAATCTTCTGGACAAGTTACGAGCAGCTCTGATTAAGAAAAGACGCGGTATGCTCTCCAAAGTTGTTCGTCTTCTGGCTGACAATGCAGCAGCTCATTCATCTCAAGTTGCAAATGACAAAACAAGAGAATGTGGCGTTGAGATCTTATAACATCCGCCTTATTCGCCCGATCTCTCACCAAGTGACTTTTTCTTGTTCCCGGAAATGAAGAATCCGTTGCGTGGTTGCCGATTTGACAACACAAATGACGTCATTAATGAAGTGGAATAGTGATTTAACGCGAATCCTGCAGACTTCTACAATCAAGGTATTCGGAAGGTCAAGAAACGCTGGGAAAAATGTGTAAATCTGGATGGTGACTACGTAGAGAAGAACTAACAAGCACATATTTAACATAAACTCTATGAAATTTTTTAAAGGATGAGAATTAAAACTTTACGACACCCCCTCGTATTTTCTTTACTATTTCGGTAAATAACGTGCTATTCGCTACTAGTATTACTTGTTTGTTTCTGGAATAATCTACAACAAAGGCATTTTTAAGTTGATGGTGTCATCATTGTAGCTGGGAAGAGCTGTTCCTCCCTTGTTTAGGATTGTAATTGTTACCGTTATTACTGGTAATGGTATTTTTGCTGCGGTGGTGCTAGTCTGTGTGTTGTATGTTGAGATGTGGTATTTGTTGGTGCATACATTCTAGTCGAGTTTAGCTGTACTTCTTAGCATGCTTTTGTATTCGGCATAACCACTATTGGATGGCATCCTTTGCAGGTCGGTGGGGTTGTCCTTGTGTTTATTGCTCTTTTCTATTAGATGAAGCTCGTCATATTTTACCTCTTTGACTGCAGAAGTTTCTGGCATGTCTAAAATATTGACATCTTTGGATCCGTACAGTAACTCTTCTCCTTTTTATTGGCTGTAAAACACCGTTGGAAAGGTTGATTTCTGTATTCTTTGGATTTGGTTTTAAACGCAGAAAGGACAGTGGGTAGGTAATTTTGAAACCGTTTAACTGGTATCACCTGTAATGGCTCGTAACTCATATTCTCTACTTTAATCATCATATATGTTTCAAGTCCGCGCCTGGCCGACTGGTTAGATCCCTTGGCTCCCAACAAGGTGGCCCGGGTTCGATCCCAGGCGACAGCAAAGTGAGATTTGTGGCGGACAACACAGCGCTGGGGTGGGTTTCCACTGGGTCCTCCGGTTTCTCCCGCCATCATTCCACCAATTGCTGCATAATTCATCTTTCCTATCAAGTATCTCACCCTCATACTATCATCCACTTCTCTCGCTCTCATCCCAGACGTTGGCCTGGCCCCTCAACTATGATTCCTCTATCAGGGTCAGTGCTTCGGCTTCCCTCGCCCCGACTTTCCGGACTATTGGAATCTGTGTCCCCTTCAAAGGAGGAAAAACATATGTTTCATGTGATGTTACGTGCTCGAATACCATTCTCTATCCTTCAAATAAGTCAATGTTTCCATTGTCACATGCAGTATGCATTGTCAAAATTAAGTGCTCTGAGTTCTCTAAGTATGACATTGATGTTCTTACATTACGTACCAGCTGTGAAGTTTCCATTATTGCTTGTAAAGCTGCTTTGTGTTGGAAATGTTGGCTAGGGGAGCAAAGGCGTTTGATGTCGATATAATTATTTCTTCATCCATCCTTAGTCTCTTTAAAGAGAATTTTATTGCTCACATCAACCGATGCAACAATTTGGATCGATTGACGTGACGTAAGGATCGAAGAGGTAGTAGAAAACAGAAGCTAAAAATTCAGCTATCTAAACAACCGCCTTTAATGACAAAGTTAAATACATTGACCAATATTAAACCACGTACGAGAGCAAATGGTGGATGTAGACAATTTCAATATCTGTGATCAACTATTTCTTCACGATGTTTCTTTTACTATTTTGATGTGACAATGGTATTTACTTTTATAATGTTCAAAATGAGGAAACGAAGCACTGAACAGATAATGAAATCATAACATGTGCTGAAGTATAGGGAACTTTACTACGACCAAGCTGTTCGCATTAGGTTTCCAACCTCATATTTGTTCATTAACTGGAGAGTTGATAATTGATGGCCAACAAAATTTAGGCATCAAAATAAAAGTTAATACACATAAGAGGCTATAACAATTACAATAACTGAGAAATTAGTAAATATGGGTACTCAACCCTAGAGCACGCGCTCGCTTCCCCAACATATTTTTCCCTCACCAGTGGCCAATGCCGATCTACTACTTAGAGGTGGATGAACGTGTACACTCTTCATTTGCTGTACGTAAGTATGACACAGCAATGCCGTCACTGGTACTCAATAACTACGAAAAGGTGAATCATTCTGCCGCGGCGGGTGGAAGGAGGCGATTTCAGTTTCCCCTTTCCTGCTTGAGTTGAGCGCCGCTGAGCTAAGCCAAACAAAGTAAGAAAAACGCTTAGAAAATGCAGCACAGTAGTAAATCGGCGCTTACGTCATAACTAGGGGACGGAGTTTGTCCTATCTGCCCATTTTATTCCTTTGTTCACAAACGCAGGCTTTTAAGTTATAAGCACACTTCCTACAATTATTAGTCTATTTCCTTAATTTTATAGTGCCTATAAATGCCTATTTCATACGTTTGTACCTATTCTGCTTATTAGTGCCTAAAACTGCCTTTTTAGCCAATTTCTTCTGCTTGTAATTTGTGACAACTTTTGCATTTGTTGGTTTCAACGTGAAGTTTTCGGGGAAGAGAAATTTCTTACTGCTGCACATTGGACATACAAAAAGGGTTTTATTAAAAGAGACACATCTGTGCAGATTGGCCCAAAACTTACAATACCAAATTTAGTTTTTTTGTCTTATGATTAATATAGACATACTTCAATAATATAAAGGTTTTTTTTCCTAGCGGCACATCACATGACTATTTAAATAACCCTACACCTGTATCGTAGCTGTTATTACGTAATTTTAACCTCAGATTTCTCAGATTTCATATTATCTACATTTTCCTAACTTCAAAATGTTCCACAGGATGCAGTTTTCTATTAATCTGTATGAAATTCTAAACATGCCTGTAAGGGCAACTACACACTAAGTGTACCCATTTACATTTGTTGTGTTTTTGTTATTTGTATTGAAAAGGATTATAATGCTTACTTCTTACTGAAAACGCTTAGGAAAATACTTTTTTTTTTAAATAGGTATAATTATTTTTACCCTTCGTTGATATGACGGAGACAAATATTTCAGATAGGTACAGGTTATTAATAGGTTAAAATGGGTGCAGAAACTTATGCCCCAAGCATTAATTTTTAAAATTACAATATGTGAGACATTTTGAAAATCGCCTGTAATTTACACATAAGCTGTTAATTCCTCAGAAACTATTGTAACTAGAAAACTGCAACTTGGTATTATTCCATTCTTGATCGATTACAGAAATAAATGATATAAATTTTAATCAAATCTAACAAAAGTTTCAGATATTTCAATTTTCATAAGGCTCCCCCCCCCCCAGAACCCATGTTTTTGTTTTTTGACATAGTTAATTACTCCACACCTTTCTGCACATTATGGTTCTTACTTAGTTAAGTGGATTTATATGTATTTTAGTTATACGACAATATCTGTTATTTTAACTTGCTGTGGAGCCATTTATGACATTTGGAATAAATGTATAACTATTTCGCCTAGGGAACCATTTAGCGTATTTGTTGCTGCATATGTTGCGATAATTGTTATTTTGTTATAGTGCAGTTTAGGAGCCATTTTACTAAAATTGTGTATTTCTAAGTGTTTACTTAGCAAAATTTTAGTGCCTATAAATCCGCTCCCTAGTCATAACTGAATATTGTCGAGAGCCTGACCACGCTAGTCCAGGGACACAAACCCAGCTGAAAACTGTCCTCAATGGCAACCCAAGTTGGGTGCCGTGAACTGGAAAAGAATAAACAGGAGAAAAAAAACAGTTATCTAATCTGTCCATGGTGAATAAACTCCATTGTCGAGAAGTTATAGCGTATTTGTGTCAACCGGCACAAGAGCTATCGTTATACTGAACTTTGTAGTCCCATATTTATTGCTGACTCGGTTGAGGAAAAGAGCGAAGAGAGAAAGAAAACTATGCTTAGGTTAGGAAAAGTTTTCTGATTATGTCTTAGTTATGCATCACATTGTTTCTGCTATCACCAAACAACACTGTGTACTCCTAAATAATACCTTTAATTTGATCCATATTATTTTAATTTTTCTCAATTCTAGTAATTTTATTTAATGTAATAAATTATTACACGCCTTTTAATAAAGCTACAGCTCTACGTTAACAAATCCGTATCTTAACTTGAAAATGATAACTATTTCATTTTCAGTTTTTAATTCCTCCTCTAATATTATATCGTAATCATTGACTAAACGTGAGTTACCTTTAAAATTGCATAGTCACACGATAAATGGTCATAGCTTCCTCTGAAATATACTATATGTTATATTTATGCAGAGGTGGATCCAGGATCGGGGTTAACACATTAACAAAATGCAGTCTATCGAGTATTTTCGTTTCTAGATTTTTGAACACGATACAGTTGATCTTTGGATCACTCTTTCTATGTAAACTTAAGTTGAATGTTGGCAAACCTTAAATATGCCCTTTTTAACGCAGTATTTAAATAATTTGATTATTCATTCTCTCTGCAAGTTTTCCTTCCCACTCGTTGCTCGAAAGTTTAATTTTTTGTTATTCCATTTATATCCCGGCGGGCGTTCTCCTTTGGAGACATATCGAAGGTGTTAACTCGTAATTGTTGGGTTGTATCATTAGATCACGTACAAATTCCCAACTCTCCTTCATACTTCCAGACTCTGGGGAAAATGGGGAATCATCTTGGTTAGAGAAAAATTCCCACCCTCAGCAGGGAATCGAATCTGGGACCCCTAGTACGGCAGACAGATGCTCTACCGACTGAGCTACGAGTCCATCTTAATGCTTAACTTAATTCTTATTCAGAAATGCAAAACGCATTTGATTCCATGTTCATTTGCTTCTCGAGTTATTTGTTAGTCCACCAGTACGATACAGTCTCTCACTGAATCTGAACAAATAGATGCTCGTTTGGTTTAAGTAAACAAGATAGAAATAGCAGTGTTGCTTTTGAATTTACCTAAACAAAGTAGCAACATAACCCAAGTATAGCAATAGTACCGTAGGTTTCCTCCGCTCCGCGTATGCATTTATTTTTAAGCAAGCGTGTAGTTATGAAGCAGGAACCCCTTTGTATACATAGAGAATAGCTGAGCTTTCCTCTACGGAAAGTATCTTCCCGATACTAACTCGCCTCATCAAATTCCCTGAACTTCATGACGAGCGATGTTTGACAAGTTGCCTTGGGGTGTACACGTGCAAGTTGTGACGTCATCCTTTCACTCTTCTTTACCACCGACAAGAGAACCTGCTACAGCTAGTGATTTCAAGGTCTCTCACCACGCGCTAGATGGCGTCTTATTGGAGAGGAAACCATTCTTGCAGTCTGCAGACAGTGTTCCGTGCTGGTGCATTGTCAACAAACGCAACGTGCACTTCAGACAGAGCAGGGTCCGTAACGGTGTTGTAAACATGACAGAAGAAGAGGTGAGTGATTTTTTTCCCACGCTTTACTTATCTAAGTATATTGTTTCTGTGTATCCTTTGTCTTAGAGCGGTCAAGGTTTGTTTATTGACATTTTGTTGGAGATAACGTTTAATCCATTCTTTCGCAAAGATTGTTCTCAAGTTTTACAACGTTGCGTAGTTTTCTAAAGCCTTTTTGTGTAGAGCACATGTTTTCATAACATTGAGGTAGTCTTTGCCTTCGTAAATTGTCAAACAGGTTTACATACCCAAAAAGCAGTATGCATTGATGTCATTAACTTTTGTAGCTTATTTTGAAACCCTTTGTCTTGACAATAAAACAGCAACCGAAAATAGAATATTCACTTCGGAGGTGGGGGAACAATCTGGAACGTCAACTTCCACCAAAGATTAAAACATTTTCTGCGCTTGATGGGTGATTAACGGAAAGAACTACAGCACCTGAGTTGAATCACCTTCAGAGAGTAGGGATAAACTTAATTGGGACCACTAGGGACAAGTGGATAGTGGTCTGTTGTCATTTTTTGCTTTGCTTGGAAACATTACCTTTTGTACTGATTCATATAGTGCTCCTGTTATGATGTTCGCTTCTTGGAACAAAGGTTCATGGGAAGAAAAAAGCACTGTCCGGTTTTTCAAGATGGACCTGTCCAAACCTGTCTGTATGCAAGGTGCATCACTTGGGGTCTGACAAAGTTGAAAAGAGCTCTGTATTAGCAAATAATAATGATTATGATGATGATGATAATAATAATAATAATAATAATAATAATAATAATAATAATAATAATAATAATAATAATAATAATGATAATGATAATGATAATGATAATAATAATAATAATAATAATAATGATAATGATAATGATAATGATAATAATAATAATAATAATAATAATAATAATAATAATAATAATAATAATAATAATAATAATAATAATAATAATAATAATAATAATAATAATAATAATAATAATAATAATAATAATAATAATAATAATAATAATAATAATAATAATAATAATAATAATAATAATAATAATAATAATAATAATAATAATAATAATAATAATAATAATAATAATAATTATAATAATAATAATAATAATAATAATAATAATAATAATAATAATTATAAAAAATAATGAGAAGAACAACAAGAAATACATGTTCTTTAGTTGGTACGCGTGCCCTAGTGCCCCAGCTATTGCAGTTCTGAAGAAAAAAAAGTTTTTGATTATTTCTAAATTTTTATTGTGCCATGTCGCTTATCTATAGAGACCATGGAAGTATTATGTTCTACCGAAAGATTCAGGATTAAGAATGCACTACAAATTCACGTTCTGAGGTGGACTTACGAGATAGTCAGATTTTTAAAAAGCAGATCGCTATTTAATGGTTCATGCTTCTTACATGACCACGAGAGAAAACGAATTGGTGATTTCCCATTTGGAAACAAAAGTATATGTTATCTTACACTCATATGACTTTTTCTACTATAGTACAAGTTATTCTTATGCAAACCCACATTCCTCTTATCTACTTCAGGTTAATCGAGATAAACATTTGCAGACATCTTACTGTTTCTTAATTTATATACTTGTAGGTGCAAGGGGAATATGACAATACAGGCTTTAAGTGATAGTCAAATCTCTTAAAGTTTGGCCCCGAGGCTCAGTTGGTAGAGCATCTTCCTGCCGGGTGAGGGGTTCCGGGTTTGATTCCCGGCTGGGGTGGGGATTTTTCTCCAGCCAAGATGATTACCCATCTTCCCCAGAGTCTGGAAGTATGAATGAGGATGCGAATGTGTGCGTGATCTAATGCTACAACCCAACGTTTACGAGTTAACATCGGTATGTTCCAAAGGAGAACGACCGCCGATATGACCACTGCAGTTAAAGGCGGGATATAAATGAAAGGGAAAAAAAGCAGAATCTCTTAAGGGCTGATCGCTATGTGATGTCTTTTAAATATAATTCTCATTGAATGACCAAGAGAAAAAGAATACGTATTCCAATTTAAGAAATCCAATTGGACAATTCAAAGAAATAACAGGGAATGTCTTTGAAATGGATTACTCAGCAAAAATATATGTTATATAAATTGAATGTTTTAATGAGATCGTATTCTTTATGCATCCTGCGCCGTGGCCTAGTGGGCCAGAGCGTTATGCTTTGGTTCCCTGTCACGGAATGCGACCGGGTTCTATCCCATCCCGTGGGGGTGCGGATTTTAAGTCCCGGTGTGTACTTATCATCGTGAGGATACTGAGGAGCTACACTAGGCAGTTAACCGTGGTCTAGAAAGCCAACTTTCCGGCTGGTGGTGCCGTGATGCTGACCACATCTCCTCCCCATATCGGTTGGATGATCGCCCACCTCTGCTTTGTGTATGTGGGCGTGAGGCCAGCAGTAGGGTTGACAGACTTTGGCCCGCTTGTGGGCTGTTACGCCATGGACTATTATTATTGGTTTGAGTGTTCAACTTTTCTCAACTCGGAAGTCGCTATTCATTTTATTCTCGTTGTGCAAAGAGCTCTTATTAACGATAAGATTTTGTCTATCAATAGTAACTAATTATATAAGCGTAATTTAGAGTGAAAAGGACTTCGCAGGCTATTTCCAGAAAATTCGATGTACTTGCAAATACCTTAAACATGCAGTGTTTTAATTATTATTGTTTGAGAAAATTGAACTAATTAACATTTTCCCACGTAAATGGTAGTTGCGGAGGTGGAATTTTGCTGCACAATTTAAGATGCTCAAGTGATATAGCAATTTGGTATTTAACCTGTTCACCACACATAGAGACCTTTTCTAATAATGCTTTTTATTTTTGTTCAGGGAGCCTCAAAACGTGTATTTGCAACAAAATCTCGGTAACATTTTGTATTTCTTCCTCTCGGTAAGCACTACAGTGGAAAAGATGTGGGAAATTTTAGCGAACAATTTTTTTTCGCTTCCGGGAACCCTAAGCTTGTTAGCGGAAAATCTGTACGCTTTCGGGCTATTTTAAGGCAGACCTCAGTGCGCAAGCGTGAACATGATAATTAAGAAACGAAAAGTCAAATAATGCTAAATTGGGTAAAGCATTTGAAGTTTTTTTAAAGAAATCAGCCCCAGAAAATTATCCTTTAGATGGAAACTGTTTCCGTATTAGTTTGTTTTCTCAAAATCGATCTTACAATTGTGAATAAAATCTACGCATACAAGATTTTTGTATGGGTAATACATCTACAGTGCATATCTTTAAACTCTTTGTGAATCAGCTGTGAAAATAGGGCATCCGCATGACCACAGCTTAAAAAGAGGACAGTGTTTTCTGAAATTTGGGGCTTTGCCCCAAAATGTAAGACAGTGGAATATTTCTTATACTGCCTCTTTTAATTGCCTGTCTATTTTCCACAAAACTTGTCATCAATAACAATAGTTAACTGATTTAGACAATTAGTATACACACCTGTTTAAAATGTATTCATTCATACATACAATGCATACGTATATACTAATTACATAGGTGGTCTGAAAAGTTTCCGATTTGATAAAGATACAAGACATATTTTCAGAATTTTTTTCAATAGTCTCCTTGTAATTCTACACACTTCTTCCAGCGATACTACCATCTCGGTAACCCGTTCAAATAGTACTCGGCGTTTTTCTCTACAAAATAATTGTTCACGAAGCTGATTGCCTCTTCATTAGATGAAAATCTCTGTCCTCCGAGCGCAATTTTCAGATGAGGGAACAAAAAGAAGTCGCTTTGGGGCTAGATCTGGTGAATAAGGCGGATGGTCAAGCAGTTCAAACCGCAATTCGTGGATTTTCGCCATTGCAACGGCTGAGGTGTGAGACGGTGCATTGTCTTGGTGAAACAGAATTTTCTTTTTCTGCAAATGTGGCCGTTTTCCCGCAAGTTCTGCCTTCAGTTTGTCAAGTAATGATGCGAGGTATGCTCCTGTAATGGGTTTTCCTTTTTGAAGATAATCGATTAAAATAACTTCATGACTCTCCCAAAAAACAGTTGCCATCAATTTCGCAGCCAAAAGGAAAACTGCACTTGCTTTTTTTTTTTTTTTTTTTTTTTTTTTTTTTTTTTTTTAAGCTGGTTACCACTCTACCGACCTCTGTTTGGACTGTATTTTTGTTTCGGGCGTATAATGGTGTATCCAAGTTTCATCTACAGTAATTAATCGGCGCCAAAACTCGGATTTACTGCGCCTAAACTGTGCCAACAGAGCGTTGGAAATGTTTATTCGAACACGTTTTTGGTCTCAGGTGAGCAAACGCGGCACCCAACGCAACAGCTTTCTCATGTCTAAATGTTGATTTAATATGTAACAAAGACGTTCTCTTGACATGTTCATCGCCTCTGCTATCTCTCTCTGTCTTTAATTCGGCGGTCGTCTAGCACCATTTGGTGAACTTCGGCGATGTTTTCGTCGTTAGTTGCAGTTTTTGGACATCCCGAACATTCATAATCTCCCAAGCTCTTACGCCACGTTTAAATTTAGCTGCCCAAAATTTCACTGTGGTAAACGATGGTGCAGAGTTCCTATACACAGAATCCAGCTCATCTTTGATATGCGTAGACATATTGCCTTTCAAAAACAAATATCTAATGACAATTCTATACTCGATTTTATCCATTTTTATAAAAACACTCAGATCAACTCGCTCAAACGACGGTTACATAACAACTGAGCGTCCAAAATGGCTGAAACTTGGGTGATTAACTTTCAACAGATGTACAACGAAATTCACTAGCTTTTATTTACGAGTGCTGCCATCTTCATGTTGAGGACGGAAACTTTTCAGACCACCTTCGTACTACACATCTAATTAGTGAACTAAGAGTACAAGTAATTCAAAGATACAGCATTTGCGATCTCGTAGGAATATCTGTTAACCCATAACGTTCTGCAAGTAGGTATAATCCGTTAAAATACTGTTTGTGATAAATGTCACAGATAATGAAGAAATTTTTAAAATGTGGGTCTTCACTTTTTTCGGGACATCCTGACCTTGGCTAAAAATGTATCAAGTATTGTCACCCTAGTTGTGAAGTTTTCTTTATTATGAGTTAATTTTGTGTAATGTTACGTGACGGAGAATCGTGGGAGCGACAGGAAAATACACGAGTTCATTACGAGTAATATTCATATCGTCAAATGTTTTCATAACATTGGTCTTAATTCATATTGCGTAATTACACTTTCTTAGGCACAAATGTATGTAATTCTACTTTTTTCTTTCCATCGCAAGTATACATAGATATAGTGAAGATTAAGAAGAATAGATTATATTTAATAAAAAATTAAAATAGTATATTATGCAACAAGACTATAATGTTAGTAATTAAAACGCGAGGTTAATAATTATGATACTCGCGTTTTAATTGCCATTATAGTCAAGGTTCATACGACTGTTTATGCTCGATCATGTATCTAAATTAAAGGTTTCATTTCAAAGTATTCATTTCTGGTTTGGGTGATATGTTACAATCGTGAGACGTAGTACGCAGGCGCAGAAATATTTATTACTTCCCTATAAACAGCTGTTAACGTGTGGCACAGTTTAACCTAAAAGAAAGTATAGACAAACTGGAACAAATTGAATAAATAAATGTTAGAGTGTTGATATCAAAATACAATTGTGAGTCCACAAGGTCGATGATTTCATATTTTGAGATAATTCTTCGAAATACACTAGGAGTACATTTTCTGAGATATCCTCCAATCCATGAACTGTGAATAGAACTTCTCGTACATCTTTCTTGACTTTTGTGGCAACAGTTGGTAACATTAAGTGCTTTTGCCGTAATTTCTGGGGGTGTAAGTCCAATGTCACCATTACTAGTGTCAGACATTTTGATTTTTTTCTAAACTGGCGCTAGTACCGTTGTCGATCTAAACGAGAATAATCGATACTTGCGCTTTCACAATGTTACGTGGCTAATTCTGATAATGAACAGGTGTACTTTAATGAGGTCCATTAAGGCACTGCTACCAGTCGTATAAATACTAAAGTTTGGCATGGTTGAGCATAAGTGTATAAAAATATACATTTATACTGGAAATAATAATTGAATTTGAATTATTTAAACAATATTAAGGAAATAAAAAGAACTAATGATAAAGATAACTAGATAAACTTAAAAATACCTTTAGTGGTAGAATGTGTTGGCTGCCATGTTTTTCGCCTGGTACCTGTGAATGTAGTATAAGTAGTTGTAGTTTGTATGTAAAGTAGTTGGTTACCAAGTTTCCAGCAACAGTAGTTTGTGTAGAAAATTGTAATTTATATCTTTTTGTTACATTTTTCCTCTAATATTTCTTTTATTTAACATTTAGATTTTCCTTTGCATGTTTTTGTTTTTAGCTATTATATTAGTAGATGTTTTATCTGAAAAATTATGTACGAATTAAAAATGTAAATGATATTATAAAATGTTAAAGTGTAAATATATGTCCCGGTGTAGTAACCTGGGTGGCGGGATACAATATTCAGAATGTATTTATTTAGTTTAATCCAGCTGATTAACACAGCTAAACATTTGAATGACATTTCCGCATGTTTGATGTAGATAACAAAAAAGCTATTGTCAATTGAAATCATTCTTAGACGGTAATATATCATCCAGCGTGTATGCGTACGTGAAATCCGCACGTTTCTTGGCTACGTTCGTTTTGTCTTTCCTTTCTACTGTCACATCATATTTACGCACACTAGTATCAATGTACGGAGTTGTCAGATTCAAGTAGTATTTGGTCTGGCAGCATGGCTGATTCACATGAACACATTTCGTAATAAAACAAGGGAGTTGATCGGTTCACTTCCTCCTCATGCTGGACTCTGGTGAGTCATACACCTCATAACGAATTACCGGGCGTCCACTATCTCATGTCATGCCGATTGTGCATACGTTAAAACACTGAAACATGCTAGCAGTTGATAAGCTATGACGTAAATCATCTCTTACGTTATTAAGTGCGTACCATGCAAATGGAACAATAAAATAGGAATATATAAATGCGAGTCACCTAATGTTACCACCGTAGGGGAGTGTATTATTCAGGTAGATGACGTAGTCTCCGAAACAGTACCAAATATGATTTTCAACATAACATTTTATTTTAGATGTAACAAATCATAATTTAGAAAATGGCGTTAAGGATACCTATGACTGAAAATTTGAAATCATGAACTAATAACGCTAGCTTTTTAAGATTTATACCACAGATGTAACTTGGTGCAGATATGAAACAGCCCAAATTTTATCAATTTCACTTTGATAGTTTGGAAAATATAGTCAAATTTATTTATTTTTGGTTACGTCACCTAAAAAGTCCCTTGCGACAAAATAACTTAAATTTTGATCTAATATTTTAACAACAGGTTCCCAATACATCCATTTTTTTAATTTGTCCTAGGTTTCTCTGTGTCTCAATAACTTTAGGCTCCAGAAATTTTTAAAGCTATGAATATGGCTTTTTTGCCCAAAATTTGAAATTGTTATGTTCTGAAGTAAAGAAAGTATGCTTAAATGCATCTCACAATAAAACCCAGGGCAATTACTATTCACTGTATCTCTTTGAACGTGTGTAGCAAGTTTCATTAGTCTAACACCAAAACTGCGACGCAAGAAGCATTTCAAATGATGAAAAATGCTGAAATTTTCAATAGGGAGAAAACAAGGATAAAGAATTAGGATTCATATCTAACACTAGCATTTCATGTAACTTTCAAACTAGACTAGAGCATTTAAAAATGGCTTGTGGAAGCTAAGTATTCTTTGGATTCAGGAAGGCGTACACTATTTTATAGACTAAAAAGAGGAAAAGGTGATTTTTTGAAAATGTTCATGAAATTTCAGTCATATATACCCTTAAGATTTTGTGTGTATATTTAAGGGCGCACAGCTAAAATCTATCCGGTCTTAGTTGAGCAATAGTACAAACCCCGCCTTTAACTGCAATGGTCATATCGTCGGCCGTTCTCCTTTTGGAACATATCTAAGGTCTTAAACTCGTATTCGGTTCGTTTTAATCATTAAATCACGCACACATTCGCACTCTCATTCATACTTCCAAACTCTGGGGAAGATGGGGAATTATCTTGGTCGGAGAAAACTCCCAAACCCCACCGCCGGGAATCGAACCCGGGACCCCTAGCACAACTTTAAGAGCCAGCGATACAGTAAAGCGCGTGTGGAAATACTTCGTTACTACGTATACATATAAATACCGCTATTCAACTTCAAAAGCATTTAAACATAAGCCTACATATTTTACTTCCATTTGTTGTCACGTGGTACATGGTAATTTCCCGATTGCGTTGTTTACTACAGTAAAGCGATGCTCTTCCATTCGTCCAATTAGTATTGGGTGAAGTATGTCGGGATGCTCAGTTCCTCTGAGTAGTGTACAGAAACCTAAGAGTGAACAGCCCCTAAAAGTGGTGAAAGGGTTATGGTATTTAACGTATTTATTTTTTTCTTTCAACGTTATAACACCCTGGCTGTGAAAGACTTAATCAAATGACTTCTGAAACAACTGAACACCATTTCAAATGTAACAATTGGAATTAAACAAAGAGAAAAACAAAAACAAAAGAGAAATGCCATTTGGTATTTTAGGGCAAGCAGATGATTTTGTTAAAAGTGCTATTTGCTTTAAAGTCCATAGTTTCTTTTCAAACAACAAGCCTCCTACTATATATAAGGTACATGCTGTAGTAAGGCTTTACTTAAAAAATTATATTGCATAACGTTTCTTTAGCAGTTTCCTTAATTAGTTGACTCAGTAAATATGAGAGAGTGTTTGCTAACCCTACAGTGCTGCAGTGAAATATATGACTGTTGCGACAAGTCAGAAGTAAACAGCTGACGGTAGAGTACATGTGTTTGCTGACGGTGTGATACTGTCTACCCGCTACAAGAAGGCAAGCAGGGTCTGAAGAGGGAGAGGAGCTTGAGCTCTTTATCTGCTCTGTTTACTACGAAATGCGTGTATAAGAGTGCATATGAGTCACCTATACTGCCACATCTAATGCTCGTTTCAGTAAATGCAGTGATAGGTATTATGTATGGATGAGTTATGTGACCACACTGTGCATTTTAGATGAACGTAGCATCCTTATGATATCAGGATGGCGAGCATAAACATCATACAGACAGCAAAAATGCATATTTTCCTGCCTTGCCTTCTCATGTTGGGTGGATATTATAAGTGTTTAAGCCCGGAGGGACTATTGTGTGTTAATGCGTGTGTGTCATTGCAATATGTCAGTTATGACCTGAGAAATTGTAACTTGAAGTTATATACATTATTTACACTTGACTTTTAAAGTCTAATTTAATTTGCCTTTGTTTGGAAACCGCAGTATTTTTAATTGAGATAAAGGTGTAGTTTCCACATGAGCTAATACTGACGCGTTTCCGTGGCGACAGGCGGTCTCCTTTGTTTTCGTGGGGCTTTTGGTGTTGCTGCCTCACTTGAATTACGCACAGCGAAGAGGACTTCGGTGAGATTGCCAAAAGGCCGTACCTGTAGCTTATTCCAACTCTGCCCCTTTCACTGTCGTAAAATCAATCTCAGAGTTGATTGCGACAGGCGTACAGCTTGTCGTGGAAATGCAAAACGTGATATCTTCGTAAATTAAATGGGGAAACGGTGTAAATCAGGATGTAACCCTATGAAAAATCTGACGTGTGTATTCAGATTACTTTTTTTTTGCCTGCTAATCCTTATACAGGTTCTGCAGACTATTTTTAGAAAAGCTTAATTTGCCATATACCTCGGTGATGTAGATACGTATACGTTTACAGAAATATATTAATTATATTTTTCATTTAAGACAAAGGAGGTAAGGAAACCTAATCGATAGTGAATTGTTAAAAAATCGGGTCATATTTTTGGACTCTTTCCCATATATCGTCAGAAACAGGCCACAACACCTAAAATGAGGCAACTATCCGATGTCGGAAACTGCGGATGCTACAAAAATTATTTACAATATATTGTGTATAATTTAAAGGAAGCTATATTTTCGTGCAGTATATTGAGACTTGGTGAGTTCGTAGAATCAAAAGTCCAGTTTGCAGAAATTCAAAATGCTCTTTATTTCCGCAGAAACACACTTTGGTCAACCCTTACAGTAGCAGAATTACGTAACTGATACCGAAATTAAGGTTCCCCAGAAGTAAAGTATCATGATGGATGTCAAAGGAATGTTGGTTCTTTGTTACGACAAGGGCAAGGCCAGTTGAGTTGGGGGAAAGTGTAATAACAAAGCAATGTCAGAAGCAGTGTCCTTAGAAGATTTCTAAAGTGGCTCACTAACTTAATATGAATAGGAAATTCTTTGGGGCATTTAGAATGGCGACAAAACAGCCACAAAGGGACTTTGGTTGTAAAGGAGTTTTGAGAGCGAAAGTTATATATACACACGCGCAGCTGTGGTCATGTAGAAGCGATGAGGGCAGTCTGAGGCGTAAGGGCGATTAAGGCAGTCCGCTGGTTTTGTCTGGAATATTTGTCGGTTCGTATATATATGAGGAACGAATAAATTTATCGAGTAATAAACATTCTGCAGTCAGTAACTCTAAACAGAGATTGGTAATCCTTGGTCGGCAACTTTCATTTCGATGTTTGAAAAGAAGAAGCAGTAAATAAATAAGTTGGAAACGGGCATTCCAGTGTTATTAAAATCTCCTTCTCACACACATCCACGCATATCCTGAGAGAAACCTCATTGCTCGCCGACTTATTTGCTCGCCATTAAATTATTGCTTCAAATTGGCGTCCACAACGTGGAATTGTGTGCACCTATAAACATTTTTGTATCATAACATACACAAATACAATCTTCAAGGTCGTCGACCACAAACAAAAGAGTTCACTTTCAAAACACAGCTACATGGGCACGATTATCAAGTTCCTATTACGACTCACTCCACTGGCGAGTTGCGGCTTCTTTTGTATCTCCCTCACTGTTCCAGAAATTAGTGGGATTTTCTGTAACAATCCAGAAAGCGAATCTTCTAGTCATCTATCTTTATCTGTTTCGGCAAGCTTTTTATCTCTACGCTGCACTATCTGTCCCTTTGTGCGCGCCGGCCGCGCCAGTCGCAACAATGCGATCGGCGACAGTACGTATCCCTTCTGGGATAGTTTTGTTAGAGTTCTCGTTTTTGAGTTACGCTGTTGACAACTTTAAAACTTTGTTTTATTTATTCGGGGACCTCGACATTTAATTTTTTGGTGGAACACAACTACATTCTCTAGCTATGTACGTCAGATTAAGTAGCAGAGGATGTTAAAAATACATTAGCTCAGAACATGTTTATTCACATTTATCTAGACAAACTGGATAACCTGTATGATTAATTTTGTTGTTAGAAAGATATTGGTTGGTTCCCAACATTCCCCACGAGGCCTTCGGGGTAACCTCGCCCCACCACTTGATGGGCTGACCCATTTTTCAGGTGGAGGCACCCAGAGGGCGGTGTCTAATTACCTCCAATGGTATGGGATAGTGAAGATGCCGGTGAGGCGAGAGAACCTACAGCTTATATCGTGGACTCCGAACCACTTTGGGCATAGGAGACACTTCACATATGCTAGACAGAGGTGAAGGCGTGGATAGGGCGACTTAAAATCGCCACACCAGAGCCGGGAATCAAACTCGGGACCCTTAGCACAGGAGCCGCGAACACATTGTGCTACCCCGGCGCCCTGTTTGAAAGATATAAGTATTAAAATATCCATTGACAGCAGCATAGCGGGAAACAGGATATTTGTGATGATTGGGGCGGAGGTCAAAGGTGACCGCAGGATATAAAGAAGAAGATTCTTGGTTTTGTTTTCAGTATACCGCCATCTAATGCTCGTATAGGAAGAATTAACGCTGTAATGAACATTTAATGAAAGCTGAATTACAAGTATGTCAATCGTGTTTACATATGTGAAAAACAAATGCTAAATTTTAAAAGAATGATGGCAAACTTCAAGCTGCTTCTAAAAATGTAAGTAAATATAATTTTAAATAAAAAGCCTGTATAACTTCGATTTGTATTGTTTTGAAAACTTGTTTTGGTTGGTTTTAAGATTTTAAAAAAATGCATCATGCCTGTCCATTTCGTAGGGCCAAAGTCTCCCTTATTTTGATTAAAAAAAAAGCGGCAATCCTATCTTTCCTGCGTATTACTTTTACTGAAATAATTAAATTGCCATCCAATAAAGAGTTGGGGAGGAAAACTGCGAACGCCGAAAGTTATCTTTATTGGGAAATGCTTGGATAAAATACGTGTTCTTTTCAGTCCAACCCATACAAGGGATTCAACACGTACACGATCGAGTTTCAAACAATCTCTAAACGGTGCTTACGTAAGACCCCTGCGCTGCCTGTTGCTACACATTATGCACTCCGTCATAACAGTTGACTATCGTGGGAGGGGTTGCGCGTGTTGTTGCATTAATTGCGCCCTTTTACGCTCGAGTGTCAGCTTTGGTTACAGACAATATGTACATAGATACTGTCTGACCGTAAGAGGAATGAGTGTATGTGCATCAGCATGCTGCCAGACCATATCATGTACTTGTGTATGACAGGTATTACGCATATACCTGGCAACACTGTATTTTTTTTTTTAAATTTACGTCCTCCAACGTTAAGTCATATCGAATGATGAATGAAATGGGTGAAATGATGCTCAAATGAGCCCAGGACCAAGTGCGCTTAGATTTAACCGACATTCATCTTTCAAGATAAGGAAAACCCCTGAAAAAACCTTATCTAAGTAACTCACCCTGAGCGATATTGAGCTTAGATTTAACTGACATTCATCTTACAAGATAAGGAAAACCCCTGAAAAAACCTTATCTAAGTAACTCACCCTGACCGATATTGAGCTTAGATTTAACCGACATTCATCTTACAAGATAAGGAAAACCCCTGAAAAACGCCTTATCTAAGTAACTCACCCTGACCGAAATTGAGCTTAGATTTAACCGACATTCATCTTACAAGATAAGGAAAACCCCTGAAAAACCCTTATCTAAGTAACTCACCCTGACCGAAATTGAGCTTAGATTTAACCGACATTCATCTTTCAAGATAAGGAAAACCCCTGAAAAAACCTTATCTAGGTAACTCACCCTGACCGAAATTGAGCTTAGATTTAACCGACATTCATATTACATGATAAGGAAAACCCCTGAAAAACCCTTATCTAAGTAACTCACCCTGACCGAAATTCTAACTGGGATCTCTTAATTGTGAGGCAAACACACTGAAGCAGGGAAGACAATTTATTGTATCTGGGACTAAGTATAGTGTGCACTGCTTACCCACCGCAAAGAGGCAAGCGGGGCCAAAAGGGGGAGAGGAGTTTAAACAGTTCCTCTACTGTGGTAGATGGATCTGTTTACTACGAAATGAGTGTATGAGAGTATATGAGTCACCCATGCTGCCAGATCTAATGCTCGTTTCAGTAACTGCAGTGATATGTATTATGTATGGGTGAGTTATGTGACAATACTGTGTATTTTACATGGACCTAGCACCATTATCATATCCGAAAGGCGAGCATAAACATCATACGGACAATAAGTGATTACGTTGCACATTCCTCTGCCATACCTTCTTGTGTTGGGTGGACAGTATAGATGTCAACATGATGCCGTACCACAACTTCTAGAACGAGTGAAATAGTGGAAATAGTTTCTTACTGCATTGCTTATGCGAGGGTCGACTGATAAGTCCCGCGCCTCACAATATAAAAAGACATTTTAAATTTTTTTCTATATGTTTCAACATAACCTGCAGAAAGGCTACTGTATTTGTCATATCGGCATTCTAATTTAATTCGACCATCTCTGTAGTGTGATATATCATGGTCCTCAAAATAGCTGTTTACATCAATGACCTCCTCGTTGCTGTGAAATCTTCGTCGCCCAAGAGTTGTTTTGAGGTTCGGGAACAGGTGGTAGTCATTGGGTTCTAGATCTGGCGAATAGGATGGATGTTCAAGCAGTTCGAACTTTAATTCACACAATTTTCCTATGGCAATGACTGAATAATGGCCGGAGCATTGTCTAGAAGAAACAAGATTTTTCTTTGCCAAATGGGGTCCCTTTCTTTTGACCTTATCACTCAAACGTTACAGTAAGCTTGCGTAGAAGTCACTAGTGATACCTTTACTCTTTTCCAAGTGATCAATAAAAATAATTTCCTGTGCATCCCAGAAAACACTCGCCATAACCTTGTTAGCTTACAAAATTGACTTTACCTTTTTTGGAGTTGGTTCACCTGGCGTAATTCACTGTTTTGACTGATTTACTTTATGCAGTGTAGTGACGTATCCAAATTTTATCTATGGTAATAAGCCGTCTCAAAAATTCACTGGGATTTTTACGGTAGAGCTCCAAATTCTTAACAGAAACAGTTTTTCATTGCAACTTTTGATCAAACGCGGCTCCCATCTTGCACAAACCTTATGAAAGCCCGAAACGTTACTTAAAATATTACCTGCACGTTTTTTGATATGTTTACAGCCTCTGCTATCTCAAACAACCTTAATCTGCGGTCTTTAAGTACTAATGGATGAATTTTTTTCAATGATCTCTGGAATGGTGACTTACACAGGGCGTCCAGAGGAAGGTTCATCACTAGTGCTCGTACGTCCCATTTTAAAGTCTCCAACCTACCTTTCAATCATTGTATATGAAGGGGTAGAGTCTTTCAATGTACTGTCCATTTCGTCCTTGAATTATTTAGATGGTAATAAGCCTTTCAAAAGGAAGTATTTAATCACTGCTCGTTTTTCCAAATCTCTATTTTCGTGAAACCTCTACACTTGTCTTGTTTAAAATGCTGTCATTCAAAAAAATAAAGAAGCTATTGATCTGTAACTAGAGTTAAACTTATAGGGGAGTCTGACAATTACCTGCAATCAGCCTCTGTGCCAATCGGCACATGCCCCCCCCCTTATCACAATGCCGGGTCGGGAGGACAGGAAACCGGGAACAAGGTGAAAGCAAGGGAGATGGAAACTCATCCGCACGGCACCACGCGCCCCAAACTTAAGTCACATTTGATGAAATCCTTTCGCAGTGGAACACTGACAAGTTAGCGATCACAGGGAGGGAACAAGCACAGTACAGAACTCTTGCACTAATGCAGCGACGTAAACTTGCGTAAAGCTGCAGGCGGCTCAAGATCATAATTCACGCGCTGAGAGGCACCAGGAACCAAACATGACCGGAGAGTTTTGTCCTCAGCGGGACCACAGTTGTTCCGAGGCGAAAACTCCAAAAGAGCTGGTAAGGAGCAGAACGGAGCAAGCCGCCAGACGCCGTAGAGCTAATGGTGACGTAGAAAACAGCATCCTCCCTGGATCCAATATAGTCAGCCACTGGAACCAAACTTGCAGTGGCGTCCAAAAACTTGTAGACGACAAAGCTTAGTCGCACAGAGCGGGTGCCGCCAAAACGGGAACAGTGTGTAGGTAACAGGACGAAACCACGGAAACATGAGCGAGCTGCAAAATGAAAGCAAACAAAACAGCAAGCGGAGCCAAAATGAACAAAGGCACAGCATAAAAGCGTTATAAACACTGTTCATAAACAAATTGAGAACCATATAAAACCCTATCATTGAAATTGTAACAAATGGAACATCAAAACAAACACAACACAAAACTAAAGCTAAATGGTAGTGAAAAATGAAAACACAGGGATAACTAATTAAAAGGTTTAAGTTGGGAAATACGGGCTCGTCTTTCTCTACCGGTGGTTGGATCCTTGAGGCGAACAGCTACGTTTTTATAAATCCTCACGATCTCATAGGGACCTACGTATCTAGGGGCTAACTTTGCCGAATAGGCCTTCTGTTTAGAACTAAGGGGATGGAACTTACACATCACTCTGGCCTATAGCGTATGGAGAGGGCTTTTTACCTTCATCATACCGCTTTCTAACAAGAGCGTTAGCCCGTTGCAAATTACGAAATGCTCGCTGCCAATTGTTCCGGATGGTCTCTGCAGAAAATTCCTGAGGCAACAAATCATCTAAATGCCACAAATTAGACATCGGTGAACTTGGAGAGTAGGCTAACATAAGGCTAGACGGTGTCGCAGAGTGACTTATGGCGGGCAGAATTAAACGCTACCTGCAAACGCGACAGATTGGAATCCCATTTAGAGTGGTTGTAATGATGAAAGGCAATTAAGGCGGATTTTAAATTCCTATTCAACCTTTCGGCATGAGACGGACAAGGGTAATAAGGAGTAGTGGTAAAGACTAATACCCCAGTTGAAACAAATTTTTAAAAGCCGCTGAGGTGAATTGGGTACCATTATCAGTCACTAGGAAATTCGGAGCACCGAACGAGGCAAAAACCCCTAGAAGAACCTTAACAGCATTCCGTGATGTAGCGTTAGGAATAGCGCTTAGCCACACAAACTTGGAGAATGCATCACTTATTACTAAAACATAAGTATTTCCCTGGGTAGAACGCGGAAAAGGACCCACAAAGTCTACGAATAGTTTCTGCACAGGTTTACTAGAAATTTCGCAGGCTAACCCCTTCCTTAAGGTGCATTGGGCCGGCTTAGCCATAGCACAATCCCGACAAGCTCTAACGCGTGCCGTAATATCTTTATTCATCCCCTGCCAAACAAATTGTTCACGAATCTTAAACTTTGTCTTGGCGATGCCTAAATGACCACCCACACTCGAAGCTTGGAAGTACTCAAAAACCATAGGCACCAAAGCAGTAGGCAATGCTATTTTGTCGGTACCATCGTACCTAGCACGCGTAAGCAAAACACGGTCCTTTAGACGGAACGGGGGCACCTACTTACCAGTCTCAAGCTGCTTTATGATACCAGACAACTTCGGATCACGACGCTGATGCTCTGATATGCTAGTAAAAAGCTCGGGAAATGTAGTGCAGACATTTACGTCCATAACCTGCTGGACAGGAGGGGGAGTTGAATTCGGCTCGGTGAAAATTCTAGTTAAGGCGTCTGCTACACAATTGTCTACACCACGTATATGAACTGGCCTAAATTTAAACGCGGCGATGCACACGCCCCAGCGCGCAAGTCGACCTGTTGACCTGGGCGTCCCAAGCGCCCACGTGAGGGTCTGATTATCACATTCAAGTGTGAATTCCACATGTTCAAGATATTGGCGATACTTTTCCAATCCAAATATTACGGCAAGGGCCTCCAATTCGTATACAGAATACTTACGTTCTGCCTCGGTCAAAGTACGCGAAGCGTAATAAATAGCTCGACGACCTTCGGGAAAATCTTGTAAAAGTACAGCCGCTAACGAACCTTTGCTGGCGTCGGTCTGGAGAACAAAGCGTAGACCAAAATCAGGAAAAGCTAACACCGGAGGATTGGCAATCGCTGTTTTCAGATCTTCGAAAGCACGCTGCTGGTCTTCTGTCCACACGAACGGCACACCCTTGCGCCGAAGGCGATTCAGTGGCTCCGCCCGAGCAGCAAAGTCGGGGATAAACTTGCTAAAGAAGTTGGCCATGCCGATAAAGCGTGCTAACGCGCGCAAATTACGCGGGGAGGGAAATTCCGAACGACTTTCGTTCGGTCAGGGTCCATTGATGCCAGCCGGAGACACTAAATGACCCAGAAAAGAAATCTGAAGTCGCGAAGGTACATTTTTCCCTCTTAAGTGTGAGACCAGCACGTTCCAAACGTGAGAATACCTCCCGAAGATGATCACAATGAGTATCAAAATCCTGAGAGTAAACTACAACATCATCCAAATAATGATACACATATTGGAATTTAATATCTGAAAATAAGTTATCCAACAAACGGAACAGAACTTGTGCACCAGTGGCAATCCTATATGGCACGCGCTGGAACTCGTACAACCTCCAGGGCGTGGAAAATGCAGTTATATGTTTAGACGACTCCGCAAGAGGAATTTGAAAATACGCATTCTTGAGATCCAGGACTGTGAACACCCTTGCTCCCGAAAAATAATGGGCGGCTGTATGAAGATCCGAAATGGGTTGGACTTCGATTCGTATTTTCTTGTTCAGCCTACGGTAGTCTACGACGGGTCGAAAATCCTTTTCACCTTTCAGCACCAAGAAAATGGGACTACTGTATTCAGAGGTAGACGGTCGAATGATTCCCCTAGCTAACATATCGTCAATTTTGGCTTTCAAGACCACCATCTTAGGTGGGGTCAGACGGCATGGTGATTGTCTAACAGGGGTGTTATCGATAAGGTCAATGTGGTACGTGGTCAAATTAGTAAGACCTAGCTTATCGGAGAACAAGTTCCCATATTGCGACCAGAGGTGTTCCATACTCCTACTCTGCTCTGGAGTTAAATGGGACAACTGACCATGCATCGGAGCTACTTCTTGCAACAAACTCTCACTCCTAACCAACGACTCCGAATGAGAGCTGAAATTGCGCAAAAATGGAATTTTCACATCCGGGGCGAAAGCAAATGATTTGGTGCAAATGGAAATCCAAACTCATTCCCACACGAGCCATAAAATCGGCCCCTAAAATAAGATTATATGGGAGGTCAGAAAGCACGTAATAATAATGTTTCCAAGTAAAACGGGGAAAACGAGTTGTCAAAAGAACCCTCGCTTTGACCTCAAACATCTGACCATTAACGGACACGCACTGGACTTGGCATGACTCGAAATTACTAGAACATTTGAGTAATGATTCATTCAAAAATCGTTCATGAACTAAAGAACAGGTGCTTCCTGTATCTAATAAAGCCAAACAGACTGCTTATCAACAATGACCTGAACCACTGGTTTTGCATCAAAAGCGACGCCAGTTATGCGACACACAGGCGGTACACATGCCCCAGCCTGTAGTAGCTCCTGGCGTCAAATGGGGCGTGCATTAGGACGTTTTGCATTTGAAGACAATGCAACACTAGAGCGAATACCGCGTGACACATTACATTGACGCACAAGATGATCAAAAGCACCACAACGAAAACACGTTCGTGAACGGGAGGCATATTTCGTACCTTGAGATAACGTGACATTACCCCTCGTATTCTCCTGCAACACTCATGGAGGCGAGCGAGACACATCTATGCCCCTAGTATTATCCGCCAGAGCTTGTTCTGTCAAAAGAGGCAAAAGTGATTCTAACTCCACAAATGTAGCAGGTGTAGAAGAAAACATTAAGGCCGAACGCACCTCAGGCGTCAAACCGGACAGAATAACGTCACATACCTGTTTTTCACTATCAGGTAGTAGCAATAATCGGGCAAATAACTTAACCCTAAGGTAACTCCCTTTGCACTCGCGGCATTGACCTCTAAGAGCAGCGGCTCCGATACATCACATAAGGCACAGTCTTCCGCCTGTATTACAAACTTCAGGAAATCGAGAGCAGAATTAACATCAACCACTTCGAAATCCGACAGTGATTCTACGTACCGTTGTAACGGGTGGAGCAATTTTAAAGGTTTAAAAGCCGAATTTGAATTTACCGGAAAAAGGACCACACCACTGTCGGGCGGCGAGACATCATCACGACCTCGCGGCAATCGGTCTATCAAGGTAGCAAATTCTGCCCTTAACTTTGGCAATGGCAAGGCAAAATTAAGATTAGGAAAATACCTCTGAAAATAATCGATACGTTGGACATAATGGTTTACACGGGCCGTTATTCTTCTAACCTGATGTTTCGATAAGCCACTCTCGGCCTCACAGTCGGACAATAATTCCATAAATTCCGTCAAGGCCTTTTCACATAAAGATGGCGAATCCACAATTTATGGATGATTATCTGATAACTTAACTGTAGAATTGTCCCGTACCCTACGAAGTGCTTCCAAAATGGAGGGCACATCTGCTGACACCAGATAATCACCACCACGAGCACACAACTCAAATAAAAGTTCTGGTTTACGCAAATACGCCATGTCCACCATGACGGCCATAATGACTTGAAGCAACCAGAAATTAAACCGGAAATACTCGATTTAAAACCACGCTCTGCTACCAGACTGTACCAGAACTTTAATTAACTTCTCCCCTTTACAAATACATTTAAGTCTGTACAATGATTTCACGACAACGAACATTAAACATTCGTGAAAATAGAACATTTGCTTCTATATAAAAGTAGATTGAACAATTTTGAATGTCGTTCAACTTCATGAGAACGAACAGTTTTAAAAATGTCCTTCACAATTCACACCGCTTGCTGTGACGAGCCCTAAATCCCAACTGCCTCGCTCAAGGCAAGGTACCCAGCTTCGACCTCCCGATAGAGACGGTGGCGCAGGCAAACACTAAACAAAACACAATAAGCCACTACCACCGCCCCTATAGGAAAGTCTGACAATTACCTGCAATCAGCCTCTGTGCCAATCGGCACAAATTATATGATGCTATCCGTCAAACTGGCCCGGTGGCGCCGTCTCCATGTGAGCCTTAGGACTTACCAGCCGACGCTCGTATTATCGCCTATTTGATACATTCAAGTAATAAACGGAGCGAGTAAATGCTTTAATTAGCATCCAAAACATTTAAACATGAGTTGCAATGAGTTAGACGTAAACAGAGAATGTCAACAGTGTCTATTGGCGGAGTGATACCGACCGCATATGTGGGTCCCCATTTTTAAGCCCGGAGGGACTGTTGCGTGTGTAAATACGGTGGGGACGGTAGAATATATACCGCACCAAACATACCACGTAGCGTGGTAGCAACAGTGAATTCAATCCTAGGCAATTTGTATTGCTTACAAAAGGTGAATTTTATAGCTATGCGGATTCACTCTCTTCCATAGGACGTCATGCACTGTAGAGTATAGCTAGAACGGACTTCTGAGAACCGCGAACACAGGAGTGTCGGGTTCTCTTGACATCTTCATCTGATGTTCTGCGACTTCCTGTTGTTTTCTTTTTTTGTACACTGCCTTTAACTGCAATGGTCATATCGGCGGTCGTTCTCCTTTGTTAACTCGTATACCTGGAATTGATTGTACTTTGTATTTTAATCATTAGATCACGCACACATTCGCACTCTCGTTCATACTTCCAGACGTGGGGAAGATGGGGAATCATCTTGGTTGGAGAAAAATCCCACTGCCACCCGGGAATCGAACCCGGGACCTCTTGCACAGCAGGCAGGTGTTCTCAAACTGTTTGTGCCTTCGCCTGATATTCTAATGTGGAGGTATTTAGTTGCACTCACGTTTTAAATTGCGTTGTACCTAAATCACGGATTTGTGTTCCACCATAAGAAACATGCAGCATTCCATTGTACAGTAGGTAAACATTTCAATAACATTTTAACACAAATAAAACAATTTGAAGAAGATCTACACAGATCATTTGCATGCAGAATGTGTTTATGTATTAATACAATACAAAAATCTGTAATTTTGTAGCAGTAAGTTTGTAATTAAAAGTTCTTTCAATCAATTACACATAATACTTGGCTCACTGAACTCGTAAATTTCCACTATATATTCTCGAAAACGCTCTATTAATCAAATTGGGAGACAAAAGGGATGATGAAAATGCATTCGATGTATGTACTATATCCATTAACTGAGACATATGTGCATAAACTGTTCTAGGATGTTCTGTTCGCTTTTCTAGGAGAAAAATTCAGTGTTTATAAATCTATCTTCAGGTCTAAATATTCCATAACTAAATTAAATCTAGGTACAAGATATGTTGAATGTTGAATGTTGTGTTATTGTACTGAATATTTGTAAATTTAATACTGTGGACAAATTTTCAATATAATATTGTGTTTAAAAGTTGCATTTATGAATGCAAATTATCCATTTTTACAGAGCGTGCCGAAAAAGGAAAACTCCATTAGCTCAGAACATTTAACAGTGGCATTCTTTGGAACTTGATAGCATAAAAACAAAGTTTGTCTTTAACAATTGGTAAAACAAATCCAACAAAAACGACTGGTAAATGATATGTATGTGATTGATATCTATGGAGAATGCTTCTGTCGCTTATCTATGGTAGAGGCAGTATCGCATTCTCTAGCCCATCTCTATAGCATAGGTGGTAGCGTGTCTGTCTCACGTTCAAGAGGTCCCGAGCTCGAATCTCGGTCAGAGTGAGTTAATCTGGATAAGATTTTTCCGGGGTTTCCCTTATCGTGAAAGACAAGTGTCTGGTAACTCTAAGCTCTATGGACCCTGGGCTTATTTGAGCATCTTTTCGACTGTTTCATTCGTCGTCCAATATAACTTAACGTTGGAGGACGTAAATTAAAAAATAAAATAAATTGCATTCTCCCCAACAACTGCAGTAGCGATACAGTATGGAAAATGTAGATCTTTTAAACTCATCTGATTAAAAACAATTTTTAATCTTTCTTCCACACTAGCCGTGTGTATGCTAAGATTTGGATAGATAGAATTAGACTGAAAAATTCATTGCCATGGCCGGAATTTGAACCACGTATCTTCCGATCTCCGGTTGCTCTTAACCATTGAACTACCATGGCCAACGTAGCAGCATTACGTTAAATTGTCCAACTGACTCGCATGTTTCCCGGTAAACCACAAAAGCCCGCCTCGCTAGCGTGGTGGTAGCATGTCTACCTCACGTTCAAGTGGTCCCGAGTTCGAATCTCGGTCAGGGTGAGTTACCTGGATAAGGTTTTTTCCGGGGTTTTACCTTATCCTTACAGACGAATGTCGGGTAGCTCTAAGCTCCATGGACCCTGGACGCATTTGAGCATCATTTCACCCATTTCATTCACCGTCCGATATGACTTAACGTTGGAGGACGTAGAATTACAACAAAAACCACAAAAGGTGCGTATCTCATTGTATGTGAGAGCCCCTAGTGGTTAACTGGGGAACACACGAGTCAATTGGAGAATTTAATGTCATGCTGGCATGTTGGCCATGGTAGCTCAATGGTTAAGAGCAACCGGATGGAGATCGGGAGATCCGTGGTTCAAATCCCGGCCATAGCATTGACTTTCGCAGTCTGGCTCTGTCAAGAAAGAATGTTATGTTTTTGTATTGTATTTATCCATCCATGAAACATGATATATACTGTGAAGCACGTAGTACGAGAATTACCGACTGGTGTATAAGATACATAACACGTTTATATAGAATTGGTGGGAAGATAGATACATAATTGTAGTAAATAATTTCCAGATGTGAAAATCAGTGCATAATGTAACAAGCACAAGTTGCAATACTATCAAGTATAAGAAGTCATTATCAAGGAAAGAAATCATTGTTATTAGTTAATAAGGAAACAGTGATTGATAGGTCAGAAGTTCGCAGATATAGTACTTTAAGATAATTTCTAGTGTCAAGATTCAGAAACAGCTCAATTCTATATCCATAAACAGTCAGCAACTTGCTTTAAATGGCTCGTGTATTGACCTCCATTAAATTTACTAGCCAACTTAACAAGTTGTCTATTCTCACCTCACCTTCGCATATCCTGAGATAAAGATCGCATAGTTCATCACTGTAGGAAACGGCAGCATTACCATCCCAGACGGACATATTGGAGACAGTATCAAGAGTTAAGTCCAAAGTATTCATTTGTTTAGGGCGTGGGCTACTGATTCCAGTCCAAACTCGGTCCATATCGTTAGTTAAGCGTGCTTTAAAGCGACAGCCCAATCTCAGTAGATTTACTGGAGACAAAAAGAAACTGCGGGACGAAGCGATGTCAATAATAGTGTATATTGTGTGCATTATACAATATATAAAACATTTATTGAATCTAAAAGAACAGGGAAACATCACTAATAAAAAGGGTTTGACGCCAATATAATTAAAAATTAAATACATTTTGCACAGTTTAGGACGTCCATATACAAGCATTTACAAATTACAGTTAAACGCAGAATATAATACAAATAACCCTTTCAGTCCCAGCCTCCATGATCATGGACATTAGTTTTTTCTCGTATTTGTAATTGTTTTAACGGTTTTTCTGCTATATTCTTTTATACTATCCTTATACAATTAATCATATGTATTTTAGGTGCTCTGAATTGTAAAAAAAATTTTTTTCTCAATTTACATTATGCTTTTTAAGGGGAAAAAAAGGAAAATCCATGCAGCCGCAGTCAAATGTCACCCCGTGAGCATCCAAGCGTGCCATCACACCGATTATTTTATTTGGGCCCTCCCACATCCTTTACCGAGCGGGATGGCTCAGCGGTTTCATCTGTGGACCGCATTCGGGAGGCCCGGGTTCGATTCCCGTAGCCGACTTACCTGAACTATGTTTTTTTCGGGGGTTTTCCCGGGTCGCTACGCGAATGCTGGGTAGGTTTATTACATCCCCCGCATTTCCTGCCTCTCCATTTCATCTCACACCATCTTTCATCTGGTGGTCTCTTTCACGGTAGAAGTGTCGGCGGGAGTCTCGGCGGTGCATGGCAGGATGCTATGCTCTGAGTAAAACTACTTCCTCCTCCGGTAGGTCGGTTGCCTGTCTTCGCTCCTCTGCTGGGAGCATTTCGGGACCGCCAGCCAGGGACCTTTGGGGCTCGGATCGCCTGCCTGGGATCTTTGGGCTCGGCTGCTGGGCTCGTTGCCGTCCCGCAGTAGGGGAGCGAGTTCGTTGTCCTGGCCTGTCGGGGGAAGTCTCTATCCAAGTAAACTGTAGGGACCCTGTCCTCTGTACTGTCGTGGCTCCTTGGGCCAGCCGCCCTCTGTCTCCTTCGCCTCACCCTTCCTCCCGGGGGTGCCCCCACTTGGAACAATGGGCCCAGGATGGTGGCCTACGTACCGAATCCCCTCCGTAATGAAATCCTAATCCCATATTCTTTACCACAGGCATAATTGACTGCGGTTGCCGACTTGAACCCGCTACCTCCAGCTTTGAGTGCATGGCCAGTGCACTACGTGACCCCCTAATGATCTTGGCTATTCAAGTCAGTTGCTTGAAACTGCCCTAGATGGCCTCAAGTAAACCGGTTTCGAAATAGAGCAATATCGGCGTAAGTACCAAAACAATTTGGGACTGAAAGGGATAACAAAATAGACATGTGCATGCAACATAACACAAATAAGAAGAAGTGTTAAAAATTATGTACAGTGCATGGAACTTTTAAACAATTAGTATATGAGTCAGAACGGTCTAGAAAGCCAACTTTCTGGGTGGGGGTGCCGAGATGCTGACCACATCTCCTCCCCGTATCGGTTGGATGATCGATCACCCACCTCTGTCTTGCGAATGTGGGCGTGAGACCGGCAGTTGGGTTCAGGCCCGCTTTCGGCTATGACGCCATGGGCTACGTTTTTACGTGTATGAGTCAGAAACTGAAATTTAAAGAAATGCAATTTTCTTCCTTCGCCCGGTATATTTTAAGGCAAGGCTAAAACTCTATCACGCCAGTGTTAAATTTACTGATTTAATCACCCCAATACCTCAGAAACTATTTAAGATATAAAACTGGAAAATTTTGCAAAATGTATGTAGGTACATTGTTTTCAAAGTTCATTGATCTATTTTAGGTAACTATGTTATTTGTTAAGTAAGATGTGTTTTTTCCTTAATTTACATAATATTGACATTACACACAAAACCTTAAAGCCCGCCTCTGTAACGTAGGTTCCACGTTCCAATCTCGGTCAGGGTAAATTATCTGGTTATGCTTTGCTCCGGATGAACGTCGGGTAACTCTAAGCTCTATGAACCCCTGGGCTCATTTGACCAACATTTCCACCATTTCACCGTCGGATATGACTTATAACGTTGGAGGAGATTAATTAAAAAATAACTTAAGGCAATGTTATGTAATCTGAAATTGAATGATTGTTTCATCTGGAGAGGAATTGTAGAACAACCTGCGGGAATATTTTCGGAATTGAATTTCTGAATATTTTAAAATGCTTTTATTTGTGTAAATTAGTTTGTTAAATTTGTATAAATCTTAAAAGATATTAAATAGTAACAATTAAAGTACATTTAATATTACTTATATCAAGAACTCCATTTTAGCTATCTCCGTTTTAGGGAGCTATTGCATGTTCAGATACGTCAGGGAGATTTACCGATGTGACATGACTTGTTCATTGCATTGCATGTGTGCTACCATCAGTGTTTACCAGTTTCGATGGGACATACCTATTTAAAAATATATTTTGAAATCAAATATGAAGATAAAATAAAAATATGCTGTAAAATAAAATGTAAGGCAAGCATAGATGCAGTATAAAATGTTTAAGTTGTTTGAGATATAGTAAGGAGCTCGCCTACGAAGTTGGCATACATACTATCTGGCTCTCAAGATGTCCCTGGTAGCGGTGGCCTTGAGCTGCAGAAAGCGCTTGGTCACCTCACAGAAGCGGAAATGCTAGGATATTATCAGCTGTCGGTCGGCGTAGGCGACAACCGGACATCAGACTTTGCAGAGATCCCATTATCAAATATTTCGCAACAGTGAAAGAAGCATTGGTTGTATATTTGATTGACGGATAGATTGTCTTTATCTGGGATTATTATCCTCTAAGCCTTCTAAGGTATAGTCCATTTTATAATTGGACTGACATCGCATCTAAGGTGCTCACGGCAGTAAAGCAGAACCAACCCTTATCACGTGATCTACTTCACACGGGGAAGATCTCATGTCCCTGATTGGCTAAGTTAGATGTGAATCGATTCCTACTAGATGGAAACGGGGTAGATATGAACTCTACGCCGGCCTCTGTAGTGTAGATGGTAATGTGAATGCCTCACGTTTAAGAGGTCCCCAGTTCGAATCTCGGTCAGGGCGAGTTATCTTGATAAGGTTTTTTCGGGGTTTCCCCTTATCCTAAAAGATATATATTTTTTAATTTACGTCCTCCCAACGTTAAGTCATATCGGATGATGAATGAAATGGGTGAAATTATGCTCAAATGAGCCCAGGGTTCATAGAGCTTAGAGTTACCCGACATCCGTCTTTCAGGATAAGGGAAAACCCAGGAAAAACCTTATCCAGGTAACTCACCCTGACCGAGATTCGAACTCGGGACCTCTTGAACGTGTGAAGGATGAATCTCGGGTAACACTGAGCTTTATATACCCTGGGATCATTTGAGCATTATTGCACGTATTTCATTCATCGTCTGATATGGCAACGTTGGAGGACCTAAATTAAAAAGAAACGAACTCTACTCCAACCAATGAAGGATGCAGTCGAAGCGGGGGCTTCCATCCAGTAGGAATCGATTCATATCTAACTTAAACCAAATCAGAGACAGAATATCTTCCCCACATGGACTAAATCATGTGATAAGACTTGGTTTCGCTTTATTACTGTGAACACCTTAGCTGGAATGTCAGATTTAAGCGCCATTAACTTAACGCGAGGACTTGAACTTACGACATGAACATAAAATTCGCTTTGCCATTCACAGTGACACTATAACCTCAAAGTCAAAATAAAATAGTAAACACCTTATGAGTCTTATTAAATATTTTTAAAATACTAGTAGCGGGATATGTTTGAATTATATTTGTACTACACTAACATTTCACGAAACTACTCTTTTTTGAAACCTTCAGACAAATGTAGCACTTTAGAAAATATTCATAAAGGACAGTACTTTACCAACTACAGTGACAATTGATGCAAATAATAAGCTAATAATAACAATTAATAATTAATATGGTATTCTTTTCCATATATAAAGGAAGCAAAATATTTTATAGCCTACCTAACCCTAAGTTTCTCACCAAGTCGACAGATACCATAAGTAAATAATATAAACAGCTCATATCTACTTCACATTTCAGTTCATTCGCAATTTACTTCCAAATATTTTCCTTCAGTAAATTATCTTTATAGGTTTTATGCTTTTCGTCATAAAGACAAGGATGATTTTGAAATAAAGTAATCAATTTATCGTCAAATGGCGCCATATCTCTTCTTTTGTTCCTGAGCAGTGCGATGGTGGTTTTTTTTTCTTTTTTGTCCTTTGCAGTGTGATGGTTTTTTTTTTTTTCTTTCTCTCTCTTTTGTTTAATCTCCAAACGCGAGTATGAAAGCTTGGAGTTCGCAAGGTTTGGCGTTAGCGTTTGGCGATAATGTCCATGTTTATGTTAATGAAAATCAATGTGAATGGCCTTATTTATTAATCTAGCAACAAACTTTAGTGTTCGCGTTGCATTTGCGCTAACTTTTCTATGTGAATGGGGAATTATTGTAAAATGGACTACAATATAGGAGTTCTATTTTTGACGAATATCTCAAGCGTGATATTTTAAAATTTGGGATTTGGGGCATTTCGGGAAGATTTGTTGCTTCTTTGATTTCAGCATGTTCGACACTGCACCGATTTTTTTATATAATTTATTGATGAAAACTTTTCTGTACGTAGCTTATACAATATAGTTTTGCCAAATTACTTATAACATACTAATAACATGAAACATATATGTGGGATGTTACCACCGGTAAACCCAATTGTCTATAAGGTTATAATAGTAGGTTGATGTGTCGTTTTCTTTTTAACCTTCTATTGTCTCGATTTGGTGTAGGATTTGTTGGTATCTGTCGTAACGAAGGATTAGTATGTTATAGAAATGAGTTGTATAGTCTTTTATAGCTCTCTCGTAGGACTACAGATAACCTACCTCTGTTTTGTAGAGTTTGAATTCTTTTTATGTATGTTGATGAAGCAGATCCCCATACTGCAGAAGTATACTGCCATAAACGTCGAATGAGAGAAGTGTATAGCAACAGCATGTACTGCAGAGCCAGAGATGACTTGCTTGCAATGATTGACTTCAGAAGGTGAATATGATGTCTTATTTTCTGTACTAAATTAGTGATGTGGTCATTCCAGGCGCATCTGTTGTCTAAAATTAGGCCAAGATATCAGATAGTTTGAGAGGTGACCATTATTATGTTGTTTAATACAACAGGATGGTCCGTTACGTTTCTTTTGTACGTGAATCTGATTAATTTAGATTTTGACGGACTCATAACACCTCTCCATCGTTTGTACCAGACTCCCATGTCTTCACAGAAAGCGTTAAGTTTTCTGGCCTCTGATTCACAGGTGCCTTTGCTCAGGATTGCGTCAGCATAGTGTGCAATAGTGAAGTTTTCGTGTGCAGGAAAGTCAGAAGTATATATATGATTAAAGCAACGGCCCAAGAATTATTTTTGTTAACCATGTTTTTCTGTAAAAGAGTCTCTCTCTCACACATATTATGGATCTATTTCTAAAAATGCTTTATTTGGGTTCAGCTTCAGAGAACAGCAAAACATGCATTTCCTGTGAAGTTTCGACAGTGATTTTTGGGTAAAATGCGGTGCATGCGCCACCTACTACGTATATAAATCAAATAGAACAGTAAAGAAAATATATTGCGATCCATATAAACCTGAAACCTTTCAATACGCCATAACTTTTGAACCAATAATAGGACACACTTGCAACTTTGGGAGAATATACCTATAATACACAATTGGGAGATTACATTGCACTATTTATATCTCAGAGAAAATGTTGGAAGTGCTCTCCACCAGCATCTATACAAGTTTGCACTCGTTTCACCATATTCTCTGAAGTTTTACGGAGATGATATCGAATTGAGAGAAGGTTATTTCCAGCAAGATGGAGCAACGTGCTATACATGTAAGTCCACCATGGAACTTGTAATCAGTTCCTTTGATAATCGAATAATCTCAGAAGGTTTGTGGCCCCCCGGATCCCCTGACCTAACATCACCGGCTTTTTTCTTGTGGGGGTATCTAAACATAGTGTACAAGAATAGGCCACGGACAATTGATGTTCTCAAGAAATCCCTTCGAACCGAAATAAGTAACATTGGCGAGGATATTCTCCGTAAAACTTCAGAGAATACGGCGAGACGAGTGCAAACATGTATAGATGCTGGTGGAGGACACTTCCAACATTTTCTCTGAGATGTAAATTGTGTAATGTAATTTCCCAATTGTTTATTATATTCTCCCAAAGTTGCACGTGTGTACTATTATTGGTTCAAAAGTTATGGCCAATTGAAATGGTTCAGGTTTATATGGATCGCAATATAGTACGCAAAAGAAAGACATGAACATCCGTTGCTTAGTTGTTCAAGTATAAAAACATTTTTGTCCTTTAATAATGAAATTGGTGATTGAAATAATCAATTATTATAGAACTATCGATTACATCAAGTAAGCCGAGCTATGCAAATAAAATTGATGTTATTGATTGATCACTTGTTGCATAGTTGCAATGGAAATGTCATTGGAGCACCTTTTTCAGGGCGTTGCTCATATTTCTTGAAATATATTACGCATTTAATAAGAGAGATAATTGCAGGAAACTCTGCTAGAAGCAACGGAAGGATGTCTTAAGCTCAATTTTCGATCTGCTGTTGCTGCACCCATATTTTTACACTTTTGCGCGCGCAGCCATTGATGCGGAAACGTTGTGGTTTCCTGTTAACCTTTCGCTTTTCGCTGTCTTCTCACTCGAGCTTGCGCAATGTTTGTAATGTAAACACGATATTTCATTTTTCACACGTAAAATAATGCAATACCTTCCTTTTTAATTGAATGTTAGTCATAGTTTCAGGACGTGACGAAGTACTTCAGCATTTGGACGTTGTAAAACTGTTATTGTGATAATTAATCTTTCATTTCTTGGGATATGTTGCGCTAAAAATACGAAGAAGACCATGTATGCTAATACTGCGTTCCAAATCGCAGTACCATTTAGTACGTGAAATCATTGCAAATTATAGAGTAGGAGGGAGGAGTGAGATGAGATATTACTAAGGGTGGTTGGACTTGAGCAGAGATAACAGCGGAGACCATGGGCCAACGCAAAAATTATTATTAACATCATTATTAAGCTTTTTGAACGAAACGTTATATAAAAGCTTGTGAGCAGGAATATTTTTAAGAGGTATTTTTGTGTGCAAAATTCTATAGCATTATATAATTACAGCACTTTGTTTACTATACACGTGTACTTAAACTTGTTACCAGAGATATAGTAGTGCAGTTAAAATCGAATCCTAAGTTTGTGTACTGTTAAAAATTTGGATTGGATTACGGTACGAAGTTCCAGTCCTGGTCTATTGTACCTATGCCCCAAGTGGAGGAAGGATGAGGTGAAAGCAGATAGAGGGTGGCCGTCCCAAGAAGTCACGATAGTACAGAGGGCAGGGTCGCTACAGTTGACCGGTTGGAAACTCTCCGGCAGGTAAATACAGCTGGCATCCCACCTTTGCCAACGTTTTTAATATAGACCGTACTACTCTGTGCATACTTTGTCATGAAACTGTATACACTGCTTACCACTTCACGAATCTGTGAATGTATCATCTTTCCTTTCAGTTTACTCACCATTAATGACAGTTTTAGATTTTACGAATAAAATATGAAAATAAATAAAGAATTAAATGTTTTGCAAGCGGAGATCAAACACACGAAGTTAACTAATTAACATTATGAAGTGTTCATCTAGTTTAATTTTATAACACAGGGATAAGCCTAAGGGACTTAAATGTTTATGTTACTATAAATATTTCAATATGTTACCATTGCGTCTCATAAAAAGAACTGACGTTTTCTCCCCCTAACAACGGAAAATGAAGTGTCCAATCTTCTGCGCATATTTTGACAGCTGCCACCTCATCTGAATCAAACTGTAATACAACTTCAAAGACATTTTAAACATGAGTTGTAGTGAAAGATATGACGATTGGAATCAACAGCAGTGGTGTCGTTGAAGGATGAACCTCTTCCTCAGAGGAGGGGCCTTCGACATTTTGCCATTTCGGGACGTTTTCCCTTATTTGCATGGTGGTGTGTACTTAATGTAAACGGTAGGTAGATGGTGGTGATATGGGTAATTATTTTTTGTTAATTAGTTAGTAGTGATTCGATTTATTGGGGCTAGGGTTAGTTCTGTAGTGGCATATGGTAGTGCTAGCACTAGTCTGGGTCGCTTATAGGTTTCGCCGGAGTCGAGGTCATATTCCCGCAGGCCTCGGATAAGGCTGTTGAAGCTGGAAGGGAGTTTGTTATAAAAACTGTAGGATAAGGTAAGGATGTAGTCGGTGATTTTTGGGAAGGAAAGGTCAGAATGGATGTCATCATTTGGGATGTACCAATCAGCAGCTGTTGCTATCCGAAGGTAACGGTTTTGTAGGACTTGGAGTTTGTTGAGATGGGATTTTGTTGCAGCTCCCCAGACTGTACATGCATACGTTAGCGCAGGGCGGACCATTTGCTTGAAGATGAGCAATTTGTTGTGCAGTCTAATTCGCGATTTCCTATTGTACAGAGGGTACATCATAGCCATCCTTCTGGACACTGCCGCAGTGTTGATGTGTTGTTTCCACGCCAGACGCCAATCCAGGGTTATTCCAAGGTATGTAGTCTATTGTACAGAGGGTACAGCGGGTACATCATAGCCATCCTTCTGGACACTGCCGCAGTGTTGATGTGTTGTTTCCGCGCCAGACGCCAATCCAGGGTTACTCCAAGGTATGTAGTCTATTGTACAGAGGGTACAGCGGGTACATCATAGCCATCCTTCTGGACACTGCCGCAGTGTTGATGTGTTGTTTCCACGCCAGACGCCAATCCAGGGTTACTCCAAGGTATGTAGTCTATTGTACAGAGGGTACAGCGGGTACATCATAGCCATCCTTCTGGACACTGCCGCAGTGTTGATGTGTTGTTTCCGCGCCAGACGCCAATCCAGGGTTACTCCAAGGTATGTAGTCTATTGTACAGAGGGTACAGCGGGTACAGCATAGTCATCCTTCTGGACACTCTGCCACAGTGCTGTGTTGTTTCCACGCCAGACACCAATCCAGGGTTACTCCAAGGTATGTAGTCTATTGTACAGAGGGTACAGCGGGTACAGCATAGTCATCCTTCTGGATACTCTGCCACAGTGCTGTGTTGTTTCCACGCCAGACGCCAATCCAGGGTTACTCCAAGGTATGTAGTCTATTGTACAGAGGGTACAGCGGGTACAGCATAGCCATCCTTATGGATACTCTGCCACAGTGCTGATGTGTTGTTTCCGCGCCAGACGCCAATCCAGGGTTACTCCAAGGTATGTAGTCTATTGTACAGAGGGTACAGCGGGTACAGCATAGCCATCCTTCTGGACACTCTGCCACAGTGCTGATGTGTTGTTTCCGCGCCAGACGCCAATCCAGGGTTACTCCAAGGTATGTAGTCTATTGTACAGAGGGTACAGCGGGTACAGCATAGTCATCCTTCTGGACACTCTGCCACAGTGCTGATGTGTTGTTTCCGTGCCAGACGCCAATCCAGGGTTACTCCAAGGTATGTAGTCTATTGTACAGAGGGTACAGCGGGTACAGCATAGTCATCCTTCTGGACACTCTGTTTGCCACAGTGCTGATGTGTTGTTTCCGCGCCAGACGCCAATCCAGGGTTACTCCAAGGTATGTAGTCTATTGTACAGAGGGTACAGCGGGTACAGCATAGTCATCCTTCTGGACACTCTGCCACAGTGCTGATGTGTTGTTTCCGCGCCAGACGCCAATCCAGGGTTACTCCAAGGTATGTAGTCTATTGTACAGAGGGTGCAGCGGGTACAGCATAGTCATCCTTCTGGACACTCTGTTTGCCACAGTGCTGATGTGTTGTTTCCGCGCCAGACGCCAATCCAGGGTTACTCCAAGGTATGTAGTCTATTGTACAGAGGGTACAGCGGGTACAGCATAGTCATCCTTCTGGACACTCTGCCACAGTGCTGATGTGTTGTTTCCGCGCCAGACGCCAATCCAGGGTTACTCCAAGGTATGTAGCCTATTGTACAGAGGGTACAGCGGGTACAGCATAGCCATCCTTCTGGACACTCTGCCGCAGTGTTGATGTGTTGTTTCCGCGCCAGACGCCAATCCAGGGTTACTCCAAGGTATGTAGTCTATTGTACAGAGGGTACAGCGGGTACAGCATAGTCATCCTTCTGGACACTCTGTTTGCCACAGTGCTGATGTGTTGCTTCCGCGCCAGACGCCAATCCAGGGTTACTCCAAGGTATGTAGTCTATTGTACAGAGGGTACAGCGGGTACAGCATAGTCATCCTTCTGGACACTCTGTTTGCCACAGTGCTGATGTGTTGTTTCCTAGCCAGACGCCAATCCAGGGTTACTCCAAGGTATGTAGTCTATTGTACAGAGGGTACAGCGGGTACAGCATAACCATCCTTCTGGACACTCTGCCACAGTGCTGATATGTTGTTTCCGCGCCAGACGCCAATCCAGGGTTACTCCAAGGTATGTAGTCTATTGTACAGAGGGTACAGCGGGTACAGCATAGTCATCCTTCTGGACACTCTGTTTGCCACAGTGCTGATGTGTTGTTTCCACGCCAGACGCCAATCTAAGGTTACTCCAAGGTATGTAGTCTATTGTACAGAGGGTACAGCGGGTACAGCATAGTCATCCTTCTGGACACTCTGCCACAGTGCTGATGTGTTGTTTCCACGCCAGACGCCAATCTAAGGTTACTCCAAGGTATGTAGTCTATTGTACAGAGGGTACAGCGGGTACAGCATAGCCATCCTTCTGGACACTCTGCCACAGTGCTGATGTATTGTTTCCACGCCAGACGCCAATCTAAGGTTACTCCAAGGTATGTAGTCTATTGTACAGAGGGTACAGCGGGTACAGCATAGCCATCCTTCTGGACACTCTGCCACAGTGCTGATGTGTTGTTTCCACGCCAGACGCCAATCCAGGGTTACTCCAAGGTATGTAGTCTATTGTACAGAGGGTACAGCGGGTACAGCATAGCCATCCTTCTGGACACTCTGCCACAGTGCTGATGTGTTGTTTCCACGCCAGACGCCAATCCAGGGTTACTCCAAGGTATGTAGTCTATTGTACAGAGGGTACAGCGGGTACAGCATAACCATCCTTCTGGACACTCTGCCACAGTGCTGATGTGTTGTTTCCACGCCAGACGCCAATCCAGGGTTACTCCAAGGTATGTAGCCTCCGTGGACCATTGTACTTCTCCAGCCGGGTGGAGATTGGGTACATCTTGTATTGTACGGCGGGTGAATGTGGCTGCCTGAGATTTGGTTGCGTTTATCTTCGGACGCCAGGTGATGAACCAGGCAGATAGCATATCAGCGTAACGCTGAGCCTTGCGTACTGCATCGGCATGGTGTTTAGATGTTGCTGTTAATGCAGTATCATCAACAAATAAATATAGGTTACAGCCTATTAGGGAGTTGTTGAGTCCAGAGGTTCTACTCCCATTAGCCTTGAACCCGTAGGAACAAGACCCGGGCCTCTTTCAACCAGGGAGTATCCGAGCTGTCCCAAAGGGCGCTCGGCATCCTCCGTGAGGCTTTCCGTAGGGCAAGACCTAGTTACCTAACAAGCCCCCCCCATCTGGTCCTAGGGACACAAGACGGGATGGAAGTGGATACGCAGGGAAGGTGTTAATGTAGGTGAGGAATAATAGGACAAGAATCAGAAGTAAACAGAGAATGTCCAAACATGTTTGTTGTGGAGTGGTCTGTTTATGTGAGTCAGCACTATAGCTGCGACCATATCATACTAATTAATTAGAGCCCGGATTTTACTGGACGACAAAATTTAACTTTTTTTCTTTCACAAGAATTAAAATAACAGATTCTAAAAGTATTTTTCGTGCTGAATTCAAATATAACTACAGTTTTTCCCCATCGGGCAGGAGTTTTGTGTGATATTCATTTAAATTTTTTTATAATATTCCAAAAAAATCCGTAACTAGCTATCTAACTCAAAATTATAACTACTGATTCTGACTTACCTAGAAAGTGGTAGATAGTGATTTTTCGGGTATATTTTGCATCTGGAACGTCTCTCATTTTAATCCAACAGTAGTCAGCCAGCATATTGGAACTCCACTTGCCTTGGTACCTCTTCTCTATTGTAGAAATTTGCTGATGAAAACGCTCACCGTGTTCATCGCTGACAGCTCCAAGGTTTTCGGGGTAGAATTATTATTTTGTAATAATAATTACAAAACACAATAACATTTTCTTCAGAGAAGTATACTTTGAAAACACTATGGCGGCTACGATATCTACTAATTCTTACATCTTTTTGGAGTAGACTCCACCCATTGAGTCTGGAAGCTAAAACTTCCGCTTGCTGTTTAGACAGATTTAAGTCACGAATCAGGTCACTAAGGTCTTGCTGATTGGGAAAGTATGGTTCTGATGAACAGCTACTGGCTTCATATGTAAGATCATTTTTATTTTCATCTGAACCATTTGGAGTTTCAGTCAGGTCAGAACCAGAGTTATCACTTAAGGTCGTATCTGCATATACTGGTACGGGGAACTCTTCACTGTGTAAGACAGGTCTCATTGCAGATTGCAAATTCGGATACTTAACTGTATATTTTGTTTTAGATGTGATTCCTTTAATATTTGCCAAACAAAAATAAGTCAGTTAAATGATCCTTCGGTTCCCTCCAAATCATGGGAATTGCAAATGGCATATGATGTGTACCATTTTTCCACCCAGTCAGCAGTCTAACACACGAAACACAGCATGTATTTGGGGCCCAGCTCTTATCAAAATCACCAACTTGACAGCCAAAGTAAAGTTTACAACACTTCTTTACAAGTGGGTCAAATTTCGCCTCTGAGACTTGAAGGTCAGCTCACCACAAATATAGCAGAAATTATCTGTATGATTTACACAATTTCTTGGCATGATGAAAAAATAAAGCACAGAAATACAACATGCACAACATACACAATACACTTCTAAACAGAAAGGAAGTATTTCACTACTCAACAATCTCACAGCCAGCTCAATACTGACACATCACAATGTCAAACAGGTCTGAACATGTCTAAACAACAACAATGAACAACAATGAACCTGCACAGTTATGTTTTATTGTGCTTCAGCATGACATTGCAAATAATTTCAATAATACAGCTTAAGTAAAATAGCTACATATGAGGTAACGGTTCCTATGACAGGTCAAAGAAAAAGCTAAAATCATATTTTGAAAAGTAGCTTTTACAGAAAAACTATGCCTGATGGGAAAATTCTGACTACATATCTGAATTCAGGATGGAAAATGCCACTAGATTCACTATTCAGATCTCTTGTGAAAAAAACCTTGTCGACCAGTGTTTCTAACCTAAATACTTATAAATGATGTTTTGCGGAAATGCAAGATTTGCTTACTTATTTTATGTTTTTTAATTAAAATAGCTTATTTTATGAAAATCATGTGCATTTAAAAGTAAATTTTCACTCCTAGCCATCCTCCGCCCCAAGCTACCTTTGCATGACACATTTATCGAAAATGTTGGATTTTCTCAGATATAGCTCTAATGGTTTTGATAAAATTGCAAAATTTAAAATATATTTTTATGTCAAATGAAACCTTGCATGTTCTGAAAATATCCTCTGAAGATCTCTACATACTGAGTTACGTTTACGTACCTACAAAACCATAATACATAAACAAAATCTTACTAGATAGAGAATCTTATGTAATGAACTCACATTACTTTCTCTATTCATGTATAAGCTATGTTTACCAACTCCTATCATTCTACCTACTTCATGATGATCGAGATGAATATTTACAGAATTTATCTTATCCCTATTGTTACTGTAGGTGCAAGCAAATATGGTCCTTTGAAGGGTAAATAATCCAGGTGGTCAAGTGTCGTAGACATAGGTTATGTAAAAGAACCTCAAGCTTGATAAGGAGGCCATGTGCAAAATTAAGGAGCCTTTCACGCCCAATATGCAATGGACCACTGAGAACACATAAGTTAAAGTGGCTCCATAAAAAACACAATATTAATTTTCTCAATTAATGTTAACACGCTTTTATAAATATCATTACGCATATAGGAAACCTTTTCTTTATATATAACTGTGAAACACACAAGCTGTATAAGTAACATACCAGCTATTACTTACCCGAGGCTGAGGGTTTCAAACCTGCTTGAAGACGAAATTTTTTTTGGTTAAAAATCTTTAGCATGGTTTACGTTTAGTGGGAGATATACCAGGTGGACAAGTGTGATTTATTTAGGGCTCGTAAAATAAACTCAAACTTGACAAGGGCGCTTTTGATCAACATTAAGAAGCCTTTCACGCCAAATATAAAATGGGCTGCTGAGAATCACTTAAATTATAGTGAACCCGTAAATAAAAACTCAATATTAATTTGACAATCCATCAATGGATGCTCACACACTTGTATAGGTATAATTCCGTATACAGCTGAGTCTTTTTATTTAAAGCTGTTCAGCAAAGTGTGTTGCATAAGAAGAGCAAACGCCAGTTTATTTGCCTGCTCTCTGAATCTCTCACCCACTCTCTCTTAACCCCTGAATGGAGCGACAGTTCTACTGATATAGCGTAAATAACACAAAAGTGAATACAAGCCCTCGTGGCCTAATGGATAAGGCATCGGACTTCTAATCCGGGGATTGCGGGTTCGAGTCCCGCCGGGGGTTATTTTGTGGTTTCGTTTTGGTAATCTCGAAACCGCGCATTACCAATAATTAATATTAACACACTTTTATAAAGATAATTACGTATTAAGAGTTTTTTTAATATAAAGTTGTGAAACACAATCTGTATAAGTAACACGCCAGCTCTGAATCCCGATGTCACTGGTTCAAACCCGTCGCAATACCTAACATTTTTTTACCATTAAAAATCTTTAGTAGGGTGTCCGTTAAATAGGAAATATACCAAGTGGTCAGGTGTCATATATATAGGGCTAGTAAAAGCAACTCAAGTTTGACATAGGGGCTTCTCATCAACATTAAGTTATTAAGTTAAGGTAACTAACACACGAATAATATGCAATGGGCTGCTGGGAACTAAAGAAGTTAAGTGCCTGACATAAAGGAAAACTCGTTATTAATTTTAACAAGTAATGGCAACACGCTGTTGTAAATATAATTCCTTATCTAACCGACTACTTTTATTTATGGCTGTTCCACACAGCAAACGAACTATGATACAAGATGGAAAAAGGCTAAGGTATTTCTATGGATTTCCTCCCACCCTCCCTCTCAACCTGACTCAGTGTCTGTGTGCGGCAATTGTTCTACTGTTGTAGTTTTAACACCACAGTGTATAGTAGCCCCCGTGACCCAATGAATAAGACATCGGACCCCTAATAAGATGGTTGTAGTTTCGAGTCCTGCCGGGGGTTATTTTCTGCTTTCCTTTTGGTAATCTCGAAACCGCTTACTGTCAACAGTTAATACTACTACATACATAATTACGCATATAAGAGAGTTTTATATATTAAACTGCGAAACTCAGCTCCTGCATAGGTGGTATGTATAAAGAATAGAACTATAATGCTTATGCTCCCTTCTATCGGAGTGTTTGTCTATCCTCTGTTTGCCTATATTTGATCACATGTTGTGTAAGTAACATGCTGGCTCTGGTTCCTGAAGTCGCGATTTCAAATCCGGCGGAGGGCCATGGATTTTATTGGGTGTAAAATATCTTTAATAAAGTTTATTCATATAAGGTGGCAGTCGGTTGCGCTTTGGAGGAGTAGGGACTAGTGTGATGGGGGGAGGATGTTAGTTCTCTGTCTCACTGCAAGCTGAGATGTGCTTGTACCCTTACTTTGAGGCTGGTTTCATGTGTTAAGTGTTATTACAGTCTACGTTATATTTTAGAAATGTTAAGTGGACGCCTTATGTCTTATTTGTTCCTCTGTTTTAAAATGGGCTGCATCCGCCCCTCTTGAAAAATCTGTAGAATCATCATTGCCGTTCTCTCCCAAGTGAATTAATGTTTGCTGCTATCTTTCTTTCTAGAGGTATTCTGCTTCAATTTTCTTCACGTAGCTGCATCATTGTTGCCAATCCTGTGCTGAATGCTGGCAAGTTTGTCTTCAGCCAGCTGAATTATGTGCTCCATTATGAACGTAACATTTTTGTCAGTCACCCAGTATTTTTGCACATATTTCGACAGCTGCCACCTCAATCTGAGTCAAACTGTAATACAACTTCCAAGACATTTTAAACATGAGTTGTAGTGAAAGATATGACTGTTGGATAAGAGTCAGAAGTAAACAGAGAATGTCAACACGTGTTTGTTGGTGGAGTGGTCTGTTTATGTGAGTTATCATGTCAGACTAATTAATTATAGCCCGGATTTCTAACCGAAATGCTTATAGATGATTTTTTGCTGAAATACGGGATTTGCTTACTTATTTTATGTTTTTTAATTAAAATAGCTTTTTTTTATCCAAATCATGTACATTTAAAAGTAAATGTTCACTCCTACCCATCATTTTATCATCCAGACGGTTTACATCATCTCGCTGAGAGAGTTGGAGCCAATATAAAGACGTGGATCTTCTTGTCTCTAGCATAAAGAAAGTGTTTGTACTGTTGCCGATTAGAAAAAAATTTCATGAAGTCCTACAAAATTTTTCTTTACCTCCTGAGTTTTAACTCGATAAAGTTCTTGGCTAAAGGTTGTGTCATACTACGCAGAACAATTCAGTGATATAAAACAGTGTTGTACTCCTTAGATGCAGAAGATGCAAGCAACATTGCCACTGCACAAGAATATTTTGCTAATACTGGCATTCAAGATAAGAAAGTATATCCATGGCTCTTTGAAAACCTTAGCCTATACACAGCTAGTGTGAAGGAACGATTAATTTCCATCAATTAACTTAAATATCCATAACCGCTTCTCCAAAATACCTGCTATTATAACAAGTTGGAAGCTCGGAATAATACTTTGGAACACTCACTTTCTTTGATAGATGAAACTTCAGTAACGTTGTATTCAGAGACTCGCGATATCGTTAAAACTGCCTTTGAGAAACTCCGTAAGGTATTAAGGAAAAAACCCTGGTTACGAAACACTGTGTAAAATATCTATAAAGCTTTGTGGTACAGAAACGTATATCGAAGGGGAATTCACTCAAGAAGAACTGTAGTGCTTTTTAAATGTTCCAGTAACGTCATGCGAACGAGCGGAATGGCTGAGGCGGTTTCGTCTGTAGCCCGCATTCGGGAGGCCCGGATTCGATTCCCGAGGCCTATCTGACTTATGGTTTTGGTGGGGCTTTCCCGGGCCGCTAGGTGAATGCCGGGTAGGTTAATTACATCCCCCGAATTTCCTTTCTCTCCATTTCATCTACATTATCATTTCACATCATCTCTCATCTGGTGGTCTCTTTCAGGGTAGAGGTGTCGGCGGGAGTATCGGTGGTGCATGGCAGGATGATATACTCTGGGTAAACCACTTCCTCCTCCGCTAGGTCGGCTGTCGGTCTCCGAACAGACTGCTGGGACCGTCTTCGAACCACAGTACGGGGTAATGTCCATTGTCCTGGCCTGCCGGGAGAGGTTTCCATCTAAGTAAAATGTAGGGACTCTGCCCTCTGCACTGTAGTGGCTCCTTGTGAAGGCCGCCCTCTGTCTCCTCTCGCCTCATCCTTCCTCCTGAGGATGCCTCGCTTGGGGGCATAAGGTACAATAGACCAAGACTGGTTGCAGTGCCGAATCCCCTCCGAAGAAAAAGTCATGCGACGTTGAGAGATCCTTTTCACTGCATAGAAAATTCTTCACTAACAAATCCAGGAGATTTACACAAGAAAATCTCAAAATAACCTGCATCTTGCACTGTAACAAGCTTACATTACGTAAGAATTCTAAGAAACAATATGTTTAAGATTAAGCTTTCATTTTTATTTGCTTATTTTTAGTGCTTATTTGCTTCATTTGTGTGCCTATATGCTTGCCTATTTCAGCATTTGTTTGTGCTAAGTAATCCGGGCTTTACTAATTATAAAATGGACTATACTCATCGGGAAACAAAATTCATTCACTAAAACCTTATTTGGCGTATTTAATACACAAATAGTTAGTATGTTCTAGCTGGTATTAATACTAGAAAAAGGAATTTTCAATATTTACATGATATTTAAGTTTACCAGAGAGGGAAAAATGTGTGAAGGCGAAGGAGGAAAATAGCAAAAATTGAGAAAGGGGGCAAAGAGGAAGAGAAAGTAGATATGCAAGAGAAAGAAGACTCTGCAATGATGCAATATTACATGCTCCTTGCCCGGTATTCGCAGGTTACTAAATAACACGCCATGAATGTCATTCACCCATGTTTTCAAATATACAGATTTTTATAACATTATAAGCAATGTGTAATAAAGAATAAACTACAAAACCTTCATATATACATTTCATTTGATACTATGTTTATTTAATTATGCACTTAGTTTTATGTTGCTGTGATATAAAGCATTTTGGCAAGGTCCATGACATATGCTGCATCATTTGCACAAGGTGTCTCCATAAGTTCATTAGTAACTTCTTATTTTGGTTGTTTGTTTTGTCTTTTTTGAGAATAGTTATTACCACAGGTTCTTTGATTGAAACTAAATATGAAGCGGTCAGAAGCAGAAGTTGCTAAGTCACTGTTTCAAAATTGTGCAGGAGAGCTGCTCAAGGTTTTCAAAACTAATTTTAAATACTAAAATAGTAATGCAAATGAAAGAATTTTATGTGATCGGTCCGTTTGGAGGTACAAAGTACTGTGTTGAAGTGATTCTCGCGGTTTGACATATGTAGCATCTGTGACAGGATATTTTGTTATTAGGACTTAAAACTTTAAACTTAAAATGGATGAAAAGTTCTAAAGTCACTTGACTTAACAGCTTCTGATTCTTAATGTTAGAGTTTTTACCTTATACAATATAATATGTAGCCATGGACAAACTATTACTTTATTTTCACCAATACATCTCTTCCATGGACTAATCCAGTATGCACTTCATAGATTGACACACAACATTGTCATCAAAACATTACTCCATCTCTACACCATCTTCTACATCACTTCCATGTCATTGTGTCATAAAATGTAGTACCTTCTGGTAGAGTGACATGTTCCAGTACTGAACGAACATCGTAATATTTTGCCTTCTTAATCTTCCGAAGCCTATTTGGTGTGTTTTTCGCACTATCACTACCTTGTGTAAGGCTTGTAACCTCACTATTCTCCTCAAAAGAGACTGGGGACGATAAAGTGAGGAAGACATTGTGTGACGAACTTCTGGTACACCTCGTCTTTGGAAATACACACCTCGGATTGAAGTGAATTCAGGAATACTTCTTACAGGGACATGTTCGAGGGCAACTTTGAAGTCAAAAACTTCAACTACTGGAGTGCCATCATGTTCCCCGTTATCGGTCAGTGGACGTTTGACATGGATAACATCAATGAGCTTCTTCTGTAGTGAATCTTTGATCAGTTTCACCCATGTGGAAGGGACTGATACTTTATCCATTGATCGTTTCTTCTTCTCAATATTGTCAAACATTCTGTCAATAGGCATGAAAAAGTGCCCTGGTATTGAGAAGTGATAAACTTTCTGAATGTACACTTGACGAATGTCTAAAAATGTCTAATGTCTAAATGTCTAATCTAAAGTGTATCAACAGCTGATATAAAAGATCTTGGCTGGCACAGTGTAGTTTTTTTATATAATTTACGTCCTCCAACGTTAAGTCATATCGGACGATGAATGAAATTGGTGAAATGATCCTCAAATGCGGCCGGGGTCCATGGAGCTTAGAGCTACCCGACATTCGTCTTACAGGATAAGGGAAAACGCCGGAAAAAACCTTATCCAGGTAACTCACCCTAACCGAGATTCGAGCTCGGGACCGCTTGAACGCGAGGCAGGCACGCTACCATCTACGCTACCGAGGCGGGCTACAGTGTAGTTGCACCACCAAACGGCTAATGCGGCAACTACTTGACTTAACATCTAATTGGAATAGGCTGACTTAACAACTTTTATTTCTGAAATTGATGCCCATTCAGCATGCCTGGGTCATAATATGTTCGACCTAACATCTTCTTATCCGCAAATCTTTTAGTACTGCTACAGAACTGGTATTGAGAGTGTTTATCGTGTGTTTAACAGGATTTCTAAAAAACATTGACTTAACAACTTCTGAGTCTCAGTGCTTCATATGTCCAAACTGGGCGCTATTGAGGCACCGCATCTTTGCACGAACGCGCGCATGCGCACAGACAAGAAAGCGACCATCCGAGATTCGAATCAAAGTCCTGTGCCAGTTCACCCCAAATATAAAAGCTCATTGTACTTTAATTTTACGGCTGCGTTGTGATGGATGTTTTGTATGGCTTACACTGACTCTCATAAATAATCGGACAGACTTTGCATTTCACTTTGCAGTGCTCTATAAAGCAGGATAGATTATGTGTATTAATCTCAAGATACTCCTTGTATTAAGCAAAAATCATTTGCTATGAACACCAATTTTAGATATTGAAAATGTGGCTAAACTAAGAGCTTCCCCATTCAACCTTGTTTACATCATGAGTTTACGACACAACAAGAATCGGACAGCACAAACGAAATGCAATACGAACGAGTAGATGAAGTCTGTCAGTGGACAAAACAACAACGTAGGAGAAGTACGCCAACTGTGCACCAAGAAGAAAGCAAAAGCACATTATAGGGCCCAGAGGTAAGCAGAGTGCCTTTGAACAGAGACAGTTAGTGATCTATCGCTATGAAAAGAACAAAACATACCGGGAAATAGCAGAGATTGTGAATCTTAGCAAAAGTACAGTTAGTGACATAATTCACCGGTATAAGTATGAAGACATAATTGAATCTCGAGCAAAGCCAGGGCGACCAAAACTTCGCAGGAGTCTTATATTATGCCGAAGGTAAAACGGAATCCGCATATAAGTGCTCCGGTAATTTGTACTGAGATTCAGGGAGGACTGCGACTGACAGCCCTGAAACGGTCAAAAGGGCCATGCGAAAACAAGATTTCAATGGTCGCATAGCCAGGAAAAAGCCATACATTTCCAGCAAGAATAAAAGGAAGCGATTACAATTTGCCAAAGACTTTGTTAACAAGGCAACCTATTGGTGGGATCAAGTTATTGTTTGTGACAAAAGCAAATGCAGCCTTGCTGGTTGCGATGGCAGGGTGGTTGTGTGGAGGAAACCAAACACGGAGTTGGAGGAGCGCAATTTACAAAGCACAGTCAAACACGGCGGAGGGAGCGTAATGGTAAGGGGCTGTATTTCCTCTACTGGAGTGGGAAAACTGGTGTTCATAGATACAACCATGAAAAAGGAAGTCTATCTTAAGCTATTACAGCAAAATTTAAAACAAAGTGCAGAAATGATGGGTATTTTGGACAGCTTCTCATTTTATCAGGATAATGATCCGAAGCATACTTCCCACATCGGGCAGCTATGGTTACTTTACAACTATCCTCATGTACTGCATCCACCCCCTCAGTCCCCGGATCTTAATCCCATAAAAGCAGTATGGGTTAAACTGGAGAAGGTCGTGCGGAAGACCCCATCACCTCCAAGCAGCACTTGGAGAAGTTGCAAGAGGAATGGAGCAAACTTTCTACAGCCTACCTGAAAAACCTGGTTCACAGTATGCCAAATAGGTTACGAGAAGTAGTGAAAAGAACAGGGATAGTCGCAAAGTACTAAGTCATATTTTGTATCACCCTCAATTTTTTATGTCCGATTACTTTTGAGGGCCAAAAACTGTCATATTTCTTTTTAGTTCTTTAAAAAGCACGCATTATATAATTTTTATGTGAAATAACATTTATTTTCTTACAAAAAGGAACCGTGTAACTGTCGATTATCATTAATTTCAATAAAACAGCACTTCAAATGTTGATTTTCACTTTCAAAACTTAGTACTCTGCTTTGTCCGATTATTTATGGGAGTCTCTGTAGGTCAGTTGGTATAGTCCCACTGTTCGAACGGTTACCATGGATTTATCTTTGGTAATAGATATCTCTCAGATAATGTACTGACTATTCTTGTAAGAGTGAGAGGAGCACTGACGCGCCTGCAGACCCTGTGCTAAGCACCACTGAACGCATCACTGCAGCCAATGTAATTCGCAGAAATCACAAATGACAGATATACGTTCACTCCACGTGGAGTAATCAGTGCGTTATCTGAGAGGTATCTATTACCAAAGATAAATCCATAGCAACCGTTCCAGCAGGGCGGCTATAATATTGCGTTTGTTTACTTGCAGTCAAAGGTTTGATGTTTATTTGCATACGTGCCTTTCCTGACAGCCGAACCGTCATTTGTCTCACTATCGCCTTTTGTTTCTTCCCCTCCCCCCTTCAGGCTTGTAGTGTTTTGTCATACAGTATAGCCGCCCTGCTGGAACGGTTGCCATGGATTTATCTTGGGTAATAGACACCTCTCAGATAATGCACTGATTACTCCACGCGGAGTAAACGTATATCTGTCATTTGTGATTTCTGCGAATTACATTGGTGCTTAGCACACGACCGGGAGGCGCGTCAGTTTCCCTCTCACTCTTACAAGAATAATCAGTGTGTTATCTGAGAGGTATCTATTACCAAAGATAAATCCATGGTATTGTGGCGCTGTTCGAACGGTTACCATGGATTTATCTCTGGTAATACAGACCTCTCAGATAAGGCACTGATTACTCCACGTGGAGTGAACATATATCTGTCATTTGTGATTTCTGCGAATTACATTGGCTGAAGTGATCGTTCATTGGTGCTTAGCACACGTACGGGAGGCCCGTCAGTGCCCCTCTCACTCTTACAAGAATAATCAGTATGACATCTGAGAGCTTTCTGTTAACAAAGATAAATCCATGGAAAGCGTTCCAGCAGCGCTATAATAACCGTTCGAACAGGGCGACAATACACGTGCTGTGCCTCTGGTGCGTATGTAAATCCCATAACAGCGCCATCAAACCATACGCTTTTCTGAGATTACTGTGTTTATTTACTTTAACGTTAGCACTGCGATATCGTAAGTGCTTTCCAGGCATTCTTGACATATTTGGGTGTGATATATCTGAAGTAGAAGGTCTAATAAACAGGGAGCTGGTTTTAGTGATAAAACATTTAAAATAGTTATTTTCCTGTGCTAAATAAGAAAGTATTTGGTTAAAATGTTACAATATTTTACTTAAATTCACAGAAATGAAAGTTGTTAATTTATTATTGTTCGAAGTTTCTGTCACTCGAGATCACTTACTGGCAGCTCCTAGTAAGTTCTCTTAAAATTGCAGCGGACTGCAAAATCTCCAAATTGTTCATCACAAATGCGTGCTGATTATCTGTAAATATCACTTTACATTGTGAAAGTGATATTTTCACGTCACAGGAGGTCCACGTGCAGATTTAAACAAAGGAATGTCACTAACACTCACATTCTAAATAATTTATTTCTTTACTTTCTATGACTTAGCCACTCTACACAGTTTTCTTTTTTAATTTCTGTTTTAACACTTTTAGCTCTGGTAGCTTCATTTCATGAGACCCTCCTCCATTATTTCTTCCCTCAATAGATTTGTTGAAGTTTCTAGTTGTATGGAGTCGCACAAAGAAGTTTAGATTGTTATTATGAACGCTAAATCATTTGTAATTTGCCATTGTTCAATAAACATTGAACTGTTTCAATAGATGACGCGTCATTTTTGTCCAATTCATTGACAATACTTCTCCATATTTGTTCCATAGCACAAAACTGCACTTAGCTAATTGCCTCAGCGCATGATTACTGGTCCAGGGGGACAAGAAGATGAGTTTTTTTTTTATACAGATCAAACCTCAATGGTGATTTAGGAGAAAGTTTTTTCCACTTGATACAAGCCTAACTACATTGGTATATAGGAGTCTGTTACATTCGTGGGCATAAACTACGCAAGCCACATGAATTATGTTTAAAAACTCACAGAAAGGCATTGTCCTGCTTTTATCATGTATGGTGCATCATATTGAGAAAGAGTAATACGTTGTCGTATTTCACACCATTTGACGTTTCTTGTGCCTCGTTTCATTGCATAACCTCACAATTGTTACATCTATTTGCTCCAGATAGTTTTTAAGCGCCACTAAATATGACTGCTAACTATTCCGTCATTTTGAATAAATCCACATTTCTTATTTTTCTGAAACTTGTATCATGTGTTTCAGCAATGCTCATTTTTATATGCTGCCCTTATTTCTAGTTAAGTTTCATCATAGCATTTAGAAAGGAAGTTCTTTTTTAATGTTGGTACTTCAGGAGGTCTAGTGTCAGTATATTTAGTCAAAAAGTTCCTAACTTGAACATTATTGACTTTTGAGTAGGAAATGAGCTGCAACACATGCTGTGGATAAATCTGATTAATACTGGAACACTAATTTTCCTACACTTAAAGAAGCTGGTTCATCTGTCAATAATTATCATAAATCCAGATGTGTCACAGTAGTGAATATATCCTATATACATCCAGATAAATAATGAATGACTTGTGAACTCTGATCTGCATTTGTTTTTGCATGTGGTTGGCAAAATCACAAGTACTTTCTGAAACTAAATTCGCATGGGTTAATTTCTCCCATCATATTGTAAACAGTCCTGCGCCGTGGTGTAGTGCGCTAGAGCAGGATTTCTCAAACTCTTCTGCGTCAAGGACCCCCTTATCATCTAACAAATTGTTCGCGGACCCCCATAGTTTGGCAACTCAATTTATATAAACGAGTCGACTTTTTGTTGAATGTTATAATTGGAATTTAAATAATTACTGTATGTATAATTAAGATATTTTCTTGTATATTTGTTTTAAATTTAATTAATAATAAATTAAAAAATTAAAGTTTAACTAAATAAAGTAAACTTGTGTATAACATGTATTTTAAATATATATATATATATATATATATATATATATATATATATATATATATATATATATATATATATTTTAAATTGTCTTTATTAAAATTAATTTTCTTTTCAGTTTGAAGTAAATTGGATACAAATTTGCCCAACTAGATTTTTATTTACCTTTAGCTTTACATCAGTAAAAATTTGAAATACCACATTCTTTGGATTACCCAAGGATTAATAACAGCACGCACATGTTATGAAAATGAATTAATTTTCCATGTAAAGATAACTATTTTTATACATAAAAAGTTATTCATAATGTTCTGAATTCAACATTTCACCATTTCAACAAAGTTAGTATTGGGTTACTAAAAAATCAATTTATGTGGCAAAGCTTGAAAATTTGTTCTTTTGAATGTATTCATGCGAACAATGCAACTGCTTTTTTATTGAATAAGCTCAGTTAAGCTAGGTTTAATGTTGGTGATTTCTACTCTTAAGTCCGTTGGTAAGTACATTGGTAAGTCTGTTTCTCTTCAATGGCTTGATGTTGCACAACTCTGAAAATGTTTGCTCGGACATATAGGTGGTTGGAAAGGGCAAAATATACGTCCTTTGGTAACAAGTTCAACAACCTTCCATCACTACTGTTATAACGCTGTACTAAACGCTCCCAATTGTTACGTTGATTGCATCTCTCAGCTGTGTTACATCGTTACGACATAGCTCTATAAAAATGTTAACTGAAACAAATGTAAGTCGGCACCGAGCAGATAAGTGACTCAGTAAATACAATTCTACGTTTTCTATAGTTTTAATTCAACACTATAACTTGACTTAAGGGACCCCCTCGCGGACCACCTGACATCCCCTCGCGAACCCCTGGGGGTCCGCGATCCACACTTTGAGAAACACTGGGCTAGAGCATTGTGCTTTGCTTCCCTGCCACGGAATGCGCCGGGGATCGATATCGCCCCTTAGATCACAGGTAGAGGACCGGTGCACACTCAGCATCACGAGGAAATTGAGGAGCAAACCCTGGTCTAGAAACCAAATATCCGGCTGGGAGTGCCGAGATGCTGACCACATGTCGTCGCATCGGTTGCATGATCGCTCACCTCTGCCTTGGGCATGTGTGCGTGAGGCCGGCAGTCGGATTGGCAGGCTCTGGCTTGCTTGTGGGCTGTTACGCCGTGGGTTACATGGTAGACAGTATCGTCACTCAGCGTACTTTCCTTAGCTCTTCTAGTCACGTATATTCTTGATAATCAAAAAAGGAAAATATTTCCCCCCTCTTTACAATTAAACAAACAATTGCAAGGTCGTTGGGTCATAAACAAAGTGTTAACTACGCTCGAAATTTCCAATTCCAGCTTTGTCAGAATCGTCTTGCCAGGGACATCTTGTATAGATACACCAGAATATTGATTGCACAATTAAAAGAAAATTAAAACTTTCTCAGCAGTATCATAACAATGCATTTCTACACTACAGAATAATAAAAATATTGGCAGAAAATGTAGTTATATACCTATATTCCTTATATGGAAAACATGCCTTTACAACAGCCATAACTCAGGAACAAAAATAAATTCAGCATCTTGCAAGGGTGCAATGTGAATATTTTCACTATCCCCATTATCGCTAATATATTCCTGGTATTCTAAAGAAATTCGTATTGTACAGTCTGTGCAAAAATAAAATGGATAATTTCCTTAAGTTTGTCTTAGTGCAGTATTATAATTTACAGTCTGTTTTTAAAAGAAGATACGTGAAGGTCATCAGGCAAGGGGCGCGAAGGGTAAGAAGGGAAGGTCGTTGCTATGGTAACGTAAACAAAGGTTGCCAGATTGGATACACTGGTGAAGTGGGTGAATCACATACTCCTCAGATCAGTTATCGCTAGGGAGTCGACAAGTGAACGTCGAGCGCGCAGGTTATCTCTGAACGCTCTGCTTACAAATCACGTGTTTTTGTAGTTAGCTGTGTCAGCTAGCTTTTGTATATTGTTCGTTGGTATATATCATATATATACATGGCTCTACAAACGGATGATACCGGCGGAATATTATATTCAGCGCTAAATGTATTAAATAACGACACGAAGTTCCGGGATAGCTCCAATTCTACGCTACAACTGACGTCATCTAATCAGCACTACCAATCTCAACTGTCTTCTGCTACCGGGGATAGTACAGTAAGTAAACCAATACTACGGCCATCTCAACTTCACTCATTTCAGCCCCTTAATACACTAAATAACTCCGTGCATCACGACGATGAAATAATGGCAGACTGTGCCCCATCTGACTGTTTGGAGTGCAGCCAACGCTCGCAGCCCTCTCTCACCCAGGGTTCACAACAAAACAAACGCCGATGCACTGTCTCTGTTTCTGAACAACCTACTCTCTCACGCTATGCATACCCAATTCCTACATCTAATCGCTTCAATCTTTTAAGTGAAGCACCAGACCACGATTCTTCTGACAGCCTCCATCTCTCAGAAAGAGAAAATTCCTCCTATATGTGTCCGCAATGTGCACAATTATAAATTGCTACTACAAGATGCAAAAAATGTGTCTTATCTGAATTTCACACTGAGCTACGGGGAGCCATTCTTAAGGTCTACACTTCGACGTCCACAGACTACCGCAACCTTACCTCGTACTTGACATCAATTAAGCAAGAATACTACACATTTCACAACCCTTCAGACAAACTTTTTTCAGTCGTCATACGCAACCTACCGTGCTCCCTCAGTGACCAAGAAATTTATGATGAACTTTGTGCTCAGAACTTCCCTGTTCGTAAAGTTACACGTTTACTACGTAAGAACAAGGAACCGATGCCTATATGTGTGGTTGACCTCCTAACAATGACCAAGGTAAACATATTCTTAATCTATCCCGACTACTGTACAGCGTAGTCAAAGTAGAACATCGCCGACACAATACGGAACTGCCTCAGTGTACTGCCAAAACTATGGACACACCAAAAATTACTGCCACCTAGAGCCCCGCTGTGTTCGCTGCACAGGCAACCATCACTTTTCTCAGTGCACGAAACCCTCTACTACACCAGCTCAGTGTGTTAATTGCCAACAAGATCATCCGGCAAACTATCGCGGTTGTTCTCATTACTTACAGCTGAAGGAACGACAGTCTCGACGCTTTCAGCAGCAGGCAATACCATCCCGTCACAATTCACAGCAACCAACCTCAGCTTCTCAACAACAGCCACTGGTTCAGCAACAACAAGCACAGCGTCCACAACAACAGTAACAACAAACACGTCATAGTCCTTCCGCAACTGTTCCTTCTCCGCCATCACGGACTCATTCACAGGTACTGACTGGGCGTTCACCTCCCTCTCAAGGACGTTCTTCAATTCCTTCACCAGAGGACTCTGCATCTGCAGCCCTGTCTTGGACTTCCTTGAAAGAAATGATTGCACCGCTAGGTACTTTTCTGTGCAATCTGTTTTCTCCAGTTCTCCCGCAACTGCTGCAGCTTCTTCGTTCCCTTCTTTCTCCAATCTTCCACAATGGGCACCCGTAATTTGTCATCTCTACGTCAGCTCACACTCCTGAATTGGAACTCTAACGGTCTTCGGGCTAAACGTTCCTCCTTCATAGCATTTCTTACGCATCACAATGTTGATATAGCTTGTGTAACAGAGACACATTTTCTTCCCAATGAGAATTTCACTGTTCCTGGTTACGTCATTTACCGGCAGGACCGTGATGCAGATAAGGCATCTGGTGGAGTAGCTCTTCTCATCCGACGTTCTCTGAGTCACAGCGAGATTTTTCTCCCACATGTGCCCAAATTGGAAGTGGTGGGTATTAAACTCTATTGTGCAGACGGTGGTGACCTTGTCATTCTTAGCGCATACAAACCACCGAATCGCAGGCTGAATACTATATATCTCTCACTTCTCTTCCCTGCGGGGATCAGCACTCTTCTTCTAGGTGATCTCAACTGTAAGCATTCCTCCTGGGGATGCCGAACGACAAATCAAAATGGCCGACTTCTGTTTACAGCCCTTGCTACTTATGGCCTATCGATATTGGCACCCGAAAATCCTACTCATTTTCCTTCCAATCCCTTATTTGCCCCTGATATTCTAGATATCGGTATACACCGTAATCTAAACCTGCCCACTTTTGTTTCTTCCATACCAGAGCTTGATTCTGATCATTGCCCGGTGATTGTCACCTTTTCTATTCCACCTGTCTTCCACCAATTAGCTCCTAGGCTGCTCAACGGCTACATTCATTGGGAAACATTCCAGTCTCATCTGGATGCAAAACTCACCAGTTCGTACCAACTTGCCACTAATCACGATGTGAATCTCGCGATACAGCACTTCACTGACACCATTTGCAGCTGCGCCCGACTTTCCACTTCTCCACATAGACGACATCATTCTGCCCCCTTCTTACCCCTCTCCATTTTAAGTCTCATCCGAGAAAAACACCATGTTCGTCGACAGTGGCAACGGGACCGACAACCCTGGCTCCGTCGAAAGCTCAACGGACTCATTCGACGGGTGAAACTGGAGTTGGAGCGACATCGTCTAGAGTCATATGAGCGCTATATTGCGTCACACTCTCCTTCTGACCACACGCTGTGAGAGGCCACCAAACGTGTTCTTCGTGAGCTGACTGTTGTACCGGTGTTGTCTGCAGGTGATAGACTGGTTACAGATATTCCCACCAAGTGTGAAATTTTGGCCGATCACTTTGAGCGTGTGTTTGCACTTCCCATATCAGCCAATGATGAGACTATTGCAGACCTGGAAAAGCAGCTACATACCTATCGCATTTGACCCACAGTATCACAAAGGATTTCATTTACAAGCCCACGGGAACCATCTTTCCTGATTCGAGCCCTTCCCCTTAAGAAATCTCCCGGGCACGACTTGGTTCCTAACATTGTTATCAAGAAGCTCACCAAAAAAGCAGTTGCATACTTGTCATCCATCCTCAATGCCTGTCTACGCCTCGGCTATTTTCCTCACACCTGGAAGTTTGCCCATATAGCAGTCTTCCATAAGCCCAATAAACCCAAACACCTCCCCGAAAGCTATCGTCCTATAAGTCTGTTGCCGACCCTCTCCAAGCTGTTTGAAAAAGTAATTCATCGCCGTCTTCTGTCTTACCTTAATCATAACCATGTTCTTCCACCTTATCAATTTGGATTTCGTCACAAACATTCCACTACCCATCAGCTTTTACGATTAACTCAGTCAATTGTTCACGGCTTCGAGGCCCATCAGTATACCACGGCTATCTTCCTTGATGTGGCACAGGCATTCGACAGGGTTTGGCATGATGGTTTGCTCCTTAAGCTCTACCGCATCGGTCTTCCTAATTACTTATCACATCTAATCCACAGTTTCCTCTACGACCGCAGCTTTTCAGTACGCATTGGTGGAAAGCTTTCATCCCCACGTAATATTACCGCAGGTGTCCCACAGGGTTCTATCTTGGCCCCGACGCTATTTAATATATGCATTTCTGATATTCCTGACTTAGCTCCGACTTCTTTAGCTCTTTACGCTGATGACACAGTACTATATTATTCTCATGTTAATCTCCAGCACGCACAACAAGTAGTACAGCTCTCTTTAGATCGCCTAACTCATTGGTTCAGCACTTGGCGGATCTCATTGAACCCTCAGAAAACCGAAGCTAAAATCTTCACTCTTTGCTGGCATACTCCGCTTACTCCTTTGTGTCTCTACAGGAACAATGTCCCTTGGCTCCCCACTACAACTCCCGTTAAATACCTTGGAGTGCTTTTGGACTCTCGACTGACCTGGCGTGCTCATATCGATCGTCTTATATCACTGGCCTCCGGGTGACTTTCAAAACTCTCACCTCTGTTTCATCGCCCTTCCAGCCTCGGCCTACAATCTTCATTGTTACTCTACAAATCACTCGTTCGTCCGCTTATTACATATGCCTGCCAAGTGTGGGGGGCCGCACACACGTGTCATCTGCGTCGTCTTCAGGTCATACAGAATCGCTTCATGCGCATCGCTACCAACGCTCCATGGTTCATCCGTAATCAGCAGCTCCATCACGAACTAGGACTGTTACCTCTTTACGAGTACATTCGCAGGATCGCCCGTCGTTTCTTTTCCACGCTGCAAGAAGTTCCAGGAGCTGTGCATTATAACATCGGCGTCCGCACGCGCCAGCCCTCACGCTTGAAGAGGAGACTACCACAGGACATGCTTCTAAGTGATACATCTGATTCGAGTGATTCTAGTGCTTGATGTCTGTCTTACATCTTCAATATTGATATAATTTCTCAGAGAGTATTATTGGAGTTCTAACTTAATGTAGTTAGGGGGCGGCCTGCTAGCCTACCCCTGAGTGTTATTGTTCTTATTGTACTGTTACCTTCTTTTCACTTTGATCTGTAAAGCACTCTACTGATGATCGATCAATAAAAAAATTATAAAAAAACGTTATCGCTAGTTGTATGCGGGAAACAGAGTTTGCCTAGTTGCGCTGAGTATTGTTAGCCTACTTTGTTAAAACACAATTAAAATACGTTTTTATGGAAGCAAGACGTAGTAGCGGTAGGATTTGAGATGGACCTGGACCGAGGAATCGTGGCCCGAGGCAAGGTCAGCTTACGGTCGGGTTGTTACATTGCATAGTCAAGCTAGAGATTCTGCCTGTTCTCTTAGAGAATTCTACCAACAGGAAGACGAGAGTTTGCTCTTTATCAATGAACAGCTTATTCCTTTTAACCAAAAGCGACAGTCCTATGTCAGTAGATATGCTTGCACGTAACAGAATTCCTGTGCGTCAAAATTCCGGCATATCGGTGGCGTTGATATGAACATGTCAATTAACAAAGTCGTTAATAATAGTATATTGCGATACTAATGTATACGGAACGAGGAAAGGTTTGCAAAAATGAGGCGCTTGCACCGAGGTTTTTCAATTCTCGAGATTCCATTATGTGGTTCCCACAAGTGTGTTGCACATTATTTTTTGCACTATGTGTATTTATATAAATCTGAATTTTAGTAGTTAAGATATTAGCTGAAATATTAATAAATATAATTGAAGATAAATGTTAGATTTTAGAACGTGCATCGCGTATGTGTTTCTATGGAGAAATACCGCACTGGGCGGGAATGTCAACTTACGATGTATAGCAACAATAACGATATGTATGGAATATTAGTTACATAGTGCAAACAAGTATTTAAAAGAACTCACACATGTGAAGACCCTACAACTCAGTGAATGTGTGAACTTATTTCTGTTTTTAAAGTAGACTAATACATATTAACTGTGCATATTTTTGCTGAGGTGAGATAACTGGAACCCTTGTGTATGTTTCGAGTGTTGGGTGGATACAGAAAGGGGATCTGGTGGGCAACATTGCACTACCCACGTGTAGAAACAGATGACCTTCACGTATCTTCTTTTAAAAATCAGACTGTAAGTTAGACATTCGCAGATTTTTTTAAGAATGCTGGTCCGGATTATGCGAAATCCGGTTTAAAGGGCTCCAGATTAACGAGGGTTTACTGTATATCGGATATGTATGTGTATTTATCTTTGTTAGACAAAGAGGAATCTTCTGGATATTCAATACTTCCTGTAAGCTGCAGAAGTAAAATATGATAACGCCAATTGTTACTGTGAGCCATAGGGAACGTTTTAACATCTGAAAGCAAGATAGTGTTTCTATTGTTCGTACTCCCAAATTTCTGTTTGAGAAATCTGATGTTTACCATATTAACGTCAAAGGAACGTTATCTGACGATCAAGGGCACGTCATAATCAGAAACAATAACGATAAGATACCACTTCCCGTGATAACAAAATAGCGACATCGATTTTCCTCATTTGAGGACTGGGCAAATTACGAAGTTTGTATGATTCATCATCATCATCGGAGCAACTGCCAGGTGGAGTTGTCGTTGTAATTAGTAAACTTTTTCATTTTTGTGGAGCACACGAATCTCATCAAAACTTGTCTGAAATGTGAAGTTGGTTCTTTTTGTGTGCTCCAGGGGGAAATGAATTCAGAAACAGAACTTACAATTAAACCAGGGCATATTTTATTCCACGCTGACATATTACCTGGTGTTATACTGAAAATTTCTTTTGTAAATATAATAAGCTTAGAATTTTCATAGATAAACATCCCTAAAGTATGTTGCATATTAAACATATACATTTGCGTGCGGGCGCGCGTGTGTGTTTGATGACATTATTTTAAACACGAATATAAATTATTTTAGTTAACTAAAATAATAAGAGTTAAATGATGAAGCCTGGGACTCAAGTACTTACAATAGTAAGTCGCCACAAAGGGTGTATCTCAGATGCGAGAGCCCCTAGTGGTTTACGGGGCAAATATGAGTCAATTGGAGAATTTAATGTCAGGACGGCACGTTGACCATGGTAGCTCAATGGGTTAGAGCAACTGGACGGAAACCAGGAGATCCGTGGTTCAAATCCCGGCCATGGCATTAAATTTTTTCAGGTTGACTCTATCCATCAACGAATATCAATACTTCAGACGCGAAACAAAGATTTTCAAGCAGTTCACCATACATACATAGAGAGAGGTGGGGGTAAGGGAGACTATTCCTTGATTTTATATTTAAAAAGTGACTCTAACAGTTTTAATTAAGCGCGGAAATAGCTAATAAAATGTATAATGTTCTATTTATATCCTCCTACATGGGGAGGCTATATTCGTTTCCTTCTTACATTTCTTTACAAAGAAGTTTTCTTTCCTAAGTATTATTTTATTTCACGTATGATCAGCAGCATTGCCTGTGGTGTCATATGTAGTGGGTACAGAGACCTTCAACGTCTCTCCTTTTATACAACTACGAAATTTTAAGAGGTAGAAAAGATTTTGCTACAGCAAGAAAATTGATTACATTTACAAACTATTTTTAAAAGAATCACGGAAAGTTTAAGTTTTGATGTTTATGTGTTTAAAAGAATGTAATTGAAATTTAGCATAAAGGTATGACCTGCCCACCTCGGTAGCATAGATGATAGCGTATCTGCCTGACGTTCAAGAGGTCCCGAGTTCTAATCTCGGCCAGGGTAAGGTTTTTCTGGGGGTTTCCCTTATCCTGAAATACGGATGTCGGGTAACTCTAAGCTCTATGGACTCTGGGCTCATTTAAGCATCATTTCATCCATTCCATTCATCGTCCGATACGACAATGTTGCAGGACGTAAATTTAAAAAAAAAGTATGACCTGTTTTTGAAATTTTCGCAGATTATTTATTTGCTACTTCCTCTTGTGTGTTTTCTGGTAGCTATTGAGTACCTGTAATTTGGTAATATTCACGTTTACCTCTAAAATATCCTAGGATACGCAATACATACAAGCCATTCATTTAATATGGACGTGGAAAACCACGTATAAAAAGGCACACATTACACTTGAAGTATTTGCAGGTTTAAACATAGTAGTCATCTAGTATATATAGCTAGCAGGATGAATCACAAAAGCACCAGATTTAGTTATTTTACATGTCCTACTCGCCTTTAAGCTGGAGAGTCAAACAAAACCCATTATATTCGAAACGATGGATAATAAATAATCCCTAACGTAATCCTTCAAAACACAATTGAGTGGATTTCAGGATTACTCTGGCAGTGGTGTCCAAACTTCCATCTTATAAGCTAATGACGTCATCTTGTTGCTCTACTACACCTCCTTAGTTTTGTGCATGAAGCATTACCCCTTCATTCATAGAGGTAACCGAGCATTAAAGATGTTTCTTTTTGAGTCGTATAAACGCGTCATAGCTCGGTGAATAGTATTATGTGTTTCAGATGGGAAGAGTTCTCGCCTGTAGCGAATCAGATGCGTTAGAGCCTTCACCGTTGCCACCTTGTTATCGCCACTCTTTTTATATTTCCCTCTCTCTCGCACACTTGCTAGTGTTCGTGGCGCTAGACGTAAGGGGACGCAAACTGAATTTTTCAAAGTTTTATAATAATGCAGTTGTTGAAATCACAATTGCATCATGGGTATTCGTATATTACGCAAATGGTTTAAATATTTAGTTTAAAATTAATTGTAGTCTATGAATTACTTATTCTCTAATCCAACAAAAATACCAGCGGTGCATCCGCATAGCGTGAGTGAGTGAGTGTGGTGTTTTAGGGCCCGTCGACAGCAAGGTCATTTGGGCCCGTCATCCGTATAGCTGTGAATGTTACTTACGTTAAGAGATAATTCGTCATTGTCATTGTCTTTAACGTCTGACTACTGCATATTTATGGTGATAGATTTCAAAATCTCGTTATGTGCTATTTGTTTCCAAAAGTCATCTTCTAGTTTATCTGATGTCTCACGCAGTTTTCCGAGTGTCGTTGTGTTCCTTGTCAATTTCTTTGTGAATAAGTCGTTCAACGTCAGTCAGTTTAAAAATATTATTTCTGTTTGCAACATAATTTGAGCCCACATTAACTCTATTGGAGTGTTCTAGCAGTAGTAAGGGGAGGAAGGTGGATCGCGTCTTATTGATCCGGGTGATAAACTTTTTCATGGAAGAGTAACTGAATAATGCTGCTTTGAACTCTCTTGAATAAATAGAGGTTACCAACCATTCATAAAAAAAAAAAGATATAATATGACGAGACACGTTCTGCCAGACTACCAAGAAGTGTATCGTTTCCTCTCATCGAATTTAACAAAAACCTTGGCTTAATCAAAGTACATATTTCTTTCACCACGTCATGTCAAATGTTTATGTTTCAGTTCTGAGTAATTTCAAATATACGTTCAGGTATACATGCCAACCAATAATGATATGCATTACAGTGTAATGCATTGTTATATTATAATGGTATATACTTTATTTATTTGTACTAGGAAAACTTTTTGAGCTAAAAATATGGGGTTTTCATAGTTATGTTAGATACATTACTCTCTACCTTCCACATGGTTCGGTTTTGGCAAAATCTGAATTTTTGTCTTAGCGCGAATAGTATTTCATACAGATTGATTAGGTTGGCGCTCCTCATACACCACTTAGCGGGAATGCAATACGACAACACCGCAGGACTCCGATTGGTTGTTCACCTAGTAGCGCTCAAGGACAAACACCTTCCCATTTGAAACACATAATAGGTGGAGGCAAATATGCCCTCCCATCTTTCGCATAAGTTTGGACGTGCACTACATCTGACCATTCAGAATCTCTCTCAGGTCATATATACCGGTTGGTGCGAGCCCGTGACTGTCTTGGTTTGTTGTCACACGATGTTCTGCCTTCATTGAACTGTCGCACCCAGGAACGCACATTAGACACATACATGGTACCATCACCACATGCCTCACTCAACCGGCGATGAATTTCATTAGGAGTCACACAATGAAAATGGAGAAAACGAATGATTACACGCAGTTCTTGCAATGAAAAAGTCGCCATTTTAAGCATAAAAACAGTCCCAACTCTCGTCCTTGCCACTAGTGTTCTATGCATTGTACTGTACTGCCAGTTCTGTTCCGCATTCACAAAGAGTTTAAGGTATCTTTTTTTTTTAAAAAAAAAAACAGAAGTTCCTATCTTTTCCCAGTCCTGAAAAAATATGAGGTGTTATAACTTTTTTTCTTCTGCAATTTACGTCCTCCAACGTTAAGTCATAACGAACGAAGAATGAAATGGATGAAATGATGCCCAAATGAGTCCAGGGTCCATGGACCGCAGAGTTACCCGACATTCGTATATCAGGATAAGGGAAAACCCCGGAAATACCTTATCCAGGTAACTCACCCTGGCCGATATTCGAACTTGGGACCTCTTGAGCGTGAGGCAGACACGTTACCATCTACGCTACCGAGGCGGGCGTGTTATAACTTGAACGCACCTCGTGCATATGAATGTATGAAAAATGAATGAAAACTTCGAGATCCTATATAGTTGCACACACACATACACACACAGGCGGCGCTATGGCCGAATGGTTAGACCGCTGGCCTCTGACCAAGGTGGCCCGGGTTCGAACCAGAGGACGCCTATGGGATTTATGGTAGACTAAGTGGCGTCTTAAAGTTGTTGTTATCCATTCCACCAATTGCTATTGCCGGCCCTCGTAGCCACGGTCGTTAGAGCGTATGTCTCTAGCGTTCCGCCGCGTAGACGGTCGCGGGTTCAAGTCCCGCCTTGCGCATGGGTGTTTATGTGTATCGTGTATATGTGTGAAACCAAATAAAACATAGTAAAATAAACGGTTAAATAGGGAAAAGAAATATATATATATATACATATACATATTTTTATATAAAAAAACTGCTCAACTTGGCTCTTCATCATATTTGTGGATATCGTTATAATCTGCATTTTACGCAGTTTCTCTTTGTTACGGGGCTATCGTGAAAAGATTCAGCCGATAAATCAAACAAAACTGAATATCTTAGTATATTATATGAAAGTCGAAGTTTTACCACCAGCTCGTCCCCCCCCCCCTTTTCATGCCAAGATGAAGACTTTATGATGTTGCTATCAGCTTACATGCATTGCCTAGACATTTGATACGCCAGTATTTCAGTTAAGAATATCACGCCTTAATTAAGAGAAGAGGTATTGGTTTCTAGTGATATTTTCAGCTTGTTTGTGTGGTTCAAGAGATAGAGCAGCGAAATCAGATGGCTCGAACAATAGGGGAGAGAGATTTATCCGTTTCTTTAGACACGCGATAACGGCCCCGTTACTGCGCACAAATTTCTCAGTAGCGTCTAGATTAGTAAAGCTTTATTGGTTTCCATACTCTGAACATTAACACGCAAGCCTTATATACTGTTTACACTTTAAATGTACACGTCTCTTCGCATTTTTGGACACGTTCAATACCGTTCCGGGGTGCACACGAAGCTTTCTCTAAAAGTGTCCACTTTTATTTACGTATAAGTATCTTGATGACATCTCGGTACAACGTTTTGATTGCAATGCAATACTTTCTCTATTTTATGTAAAAAAGTAAAAACTGATTTACTACGCCCTCCTCGGTAGCGTAGATGGTAGCGTGTCTGCCTCACGTTCAAGAGGTCCCGAGTTCGAATCTCGGTTAGGGTGAGTTACCTTTATAAGATTTTTCCGGTGTTTCCCTTATCCTGATAGACGAATGTCGGTTATTTCTAAGCTCCATGTACCTCGGACACATTTGAGCGTTGGAGGACGTAAATTTAAAAAAAAAGCTGATTTACTTCATGTATATGTTACAGTTATATATAATGCCTAGGAATTGTATAGTGCGATCCATATAAACTTGAACCATTTCAACAGGCCATAACTTTTAAACCAATAATAGGACAAACGTGCAGCTTTGGGAGAATATAATACATAATTGGGAGATTACATTACACTATTTACATCTCAGAGAAAATGTTGGAGGTGTTGTTTTAAAAATGAAGATAAATACTATCTAGATCGCAGTTTATCTGGCGAATCTCTTAATTTTACGGGTTTTAGAGGTATATTATCTTAAAAATTGTGTGAAATGCCTCCAGGATAATATCGGATGCTAAAAAATGAAGCCGCAACGACTTGTGAAATCACAAGGAATACAAAACTGTCGAATCATTTTCTTCTGGCCACATCATTTTTCACATTCCTCTTCTTTAGGCAAAATCACGTTGTGGCAGTTTTGAAATGCTCTGGAAACACAACGGAAATGCCTTGCATCATAAACATGCTCCAAGGTTGGAAGATCCACTTTCACAACGAGGTCAGTGGATTTTCGTGGCCAAAGCCAGGTGAATGCGCTTGTCAAGGTCGCTAATCAGTGCGAGTCATGCCGCCCAATTAACACTCGTCGCTTATCCATCAGATACCAATTGTGACATGACCTATTTGTACGGAATTTCCTTAGTGCAGTAAAAGACGAGTCCCGTTGAGGAATGTGATAATGAAGTTTCCGGCAAACTTCTCAAGTGAAACGAACCAGGTAACTGCTAAAGTGATTCACTGTTAGCGCAGACATTCTTGAAGTACCTGACCCTCGCAAACACGCCCATTCAAACTTCTTGCTAAATGCATGACTCAGTAAAGCTAAATGGGGCCTCTCCCCGGTTCAGTCCCTGTTAGGTCAGATATTTTGACCGTGATTTTTGCTCGCGGTTTTCCTTGGTATGTGGGTGAATGCTGCAGTAATGCTACAAACTGCCATATCGTACATTTCCTCATATTTCAGAGTCGAAGGACCAGGCGATTGGAAGGTGGGTGAAGCGTGTGGTGACGGAGTTAGGATTAGAATTTCACTACAGAGGGGATTCGGTACGTAGGCCACCACGTTGGACCCATTGTGCCTATGCCCCCAAGTGGGGCACCCCCGGCAGGAAGGGTGAGGCGAGAGGAGACAGAGGGCGACCGACCCAAGGAGCCACGACAGTGCAGAGGGCAGGGTCCTTACATTTTACTTAGATAGAAACTGCCCCTGACAGGCCAGGACAACAGACATGTTCCCTACAGAGGGACGGCAACGAGCATAGCAGCCGAGCCACAAAGGTCTCTGGCTGGCGGTCCCGAAATGCCCCAGCAGAGGAGCGGAGACCGGCAACCGACCTACCGGAGGAGGAAGTAGTTTTCCTCAGAGCATATCATCCCGTCATGCACCGCCGAGACCCTTGCCGACACTTCTACCCTGAAAGACACTACCAGATGCGAAATGATATGAAATGATACTGTAGATGAAATGGAGGGACAGGGAATTCAGGGGATGTAATTAATCTAGCATTCGCCTAGCGACCCAGGAAAAACCCCGGAAGAAACCCATGGGTCAGGTAGGTCGGCCACGGAAATCGAACCCGGGCCACCCGAATGCGCGCCACAGACGAAACCGCCTGAGCCATCCCGCTCGTTGGTGACGGAGTTGGTCTGTCCTGGGAATTAGATGTGTAGTGTTTAACGCCCGCTTGTACTACCCGCGGCACCGCAGGCGGTGACACTAATGATACATGAGATGAAGATGGAGCACCGGTGGAATGAGACGGCTGGGTAAACCGGAGATCCCGAAGAAATCCCGTCCCAGCGCCGTGTTATCCATCACAAATCTCTCTTTGTGGTCGCCTGGGATCGAACCCTTGGTGAGAGCCGAGCGGTCTAACCGCTCAGCCGCGGCGCAGCCCTTGTCTGACCTGGCGTTGGCTGTGCGATTCGCCCTTAGGTATACTTCGCTGTGAGGAGAGGTAGGCTGGTGGGGCGTCCCATCGGCGTCAGAATGTAATATCTGAAGGCGTTAGGGACCCCACCTGCGCTTTCTGTGTCCTTCGTTTCACTCTTGTCAGAAACACAATAGGCCTCCATGTGCGCTCGCTTCCCGGTTCCCATTACTCAGTAAAAAAATTTTAAACAGAGTAAACAAACAAATGTCGAGAAAAAATTACTCTGTCTCGCCTGTTTTGAACTTTTACAGCCCACGAAGCCAATGTCGGTTCGCTAAACGTAATAAAATATCGGTTTATCCTTCTCACTTTGAGAGTTGAGGTATGCTAATGCTTCAAGCAAGTGATGAACATGTAGTTTAGAAGAATAGGTTTTGTAGACGAGTTTATCATTACAAACATAACAATTTAAAATAATAAGAATTAATTACAAATCTACTCCTTTAAAATAAATTTTGCAGGATTAGATAGTCAACCTGAAAAATTTAATGTCATGGTAGGGATTTGAACCACGGATCTCCTGGTTTCCGTCCATTCACTCTTATCCATTGGGCTACCATAGCCAACTTGCCGTCATGACATTAAATTCTCCAATTGAATCATATATTTTCCCGGTAAACCACTAGGGGCTCTCGTATTCGAGATACACCGCTTGTAGCGACTTACTATTGTAAGTACTTAAATCCCAGGCTTCACCAGCTAGCCTATATATGGCTAGTGTGAAAAATGATTAATTTCCACCAATTAAATTAAATTTGTAGGATTAGTTATTGTTTTTTTTTTTCGTATATTTTACGTTGCTTTAACTATGTAATCGCAACAGATGTGCTCACAAATAGTACAGGGCAAAACTGGGTCGCAAACTGTGAACAACGACCACTTACACCGTTCATTAGGGATTTTTTGGAGAGTCACTTTCTTCTAAATTTATGATGAAACTGTCCAACATATCAATTAATCCGTCTTTTCCCCTGTATATATTTTCTACCTTCTTCATTGATTTGTGCCCATATTAGCTCGATAGCATTCGTATCACAATGACACGGAGGTAAAGTATGTCCATTTAATTCAGCTATGGAGTCGATTGTATACGGTTTGAATTTATCTTTGTTTCTCTTAATTATCTCGTACAAAACTGGTTTTGATACCATATTTCCATTATAAGCTTTTTTCACTGTCAATATAAAGCACTGTTTGTAAATAAGCAAGCCCTGCACTGGTTGCAGTATCTGTCGCTGTCTGACGGATAGCAGTGGCAATATGTTTACAAAATTTTTCACCCCTTTCTTGTCACAGGGAGGGGTAGCGATAATAGGTCACGTTTCAAGTTAAACCACACGAAGCTAACGCATTTACAGTTCTTTTGATTTGAGCTTGTAGCATATTATACGTACATTGATAGAAAACTTAGGTTTTCAAGTCCTATCCTTGAAGTATAGATTCTTAGCCTATTGGAATTTAATATAAACAGAAAATATTTACTTAGACTTTTTTATTCAAAATAACTGGAATAACATAAAATATAATTCATAATATGGGTAGGTAATTTCCTCCAAAATTAAGCTCGTTGTATACTGCCTGGTGTTTCAGTTCATAATGTTTTTGTATGTTGTATTCTTTTCTTTAGCACAACATACTGCATACTGGGCACTGAACACTACTGCCGACAGTTTTATAAAAGACTTTGTTTTACCATTGTGATTTAAAATGCCCACTCTGAATAGCCTAGTTCGGGGTATTCATGCCTTTTGTCTCCGAAGCAGCCATTGTTGTATGCGCTGAAATTGATTCTGACGTATTGGCCCGTTATGCCCTGCTGCAGTGCATGGGCCACGATTGACACCACTCTGCTATGAGATACCTCGTGGCTCGGTATTTCGTGGATAGTTAGCCTTCTAGGTCTTATTCCTGTACCAAGCCATCTTACTTCGTCATCTGTCCATAAAGACCTCCCTGCTACGTAATGTACCGTACAGAGGCATTTTTAGACGTGGCGTGTGACGCAATGTTGCGCAGTAGTTTATGGTCGAGTCCACTTGTGTATTTGTCAGGTTATTATGCGTTTCAAATGGGAAGAGTTCTCGCCTGTAGCGAATCAGATGCGTTAGAGCCTTCACCGTTGCCACCTCGTTATCGCCACTCTTTTTATATTTCCCTCTCTCTCGCACACTTGCTAGTGTTCGTGGCGCTAGACGTAAGGGAACGCAAACTGAATGTTCCAGTTTTATAATAATGCAGTTGTTGAAATCACAATTGCAACATGGGTATTCGTATATTACGCAAATGGTTTAAATATTTAGTTTAAAATTAATTATAGTCTATGAATTACTTATTCTCTAATCCAACAAAAATACCAGCGGTGCATCCGTATAGCTGTGAATGTTACTTACGTTAAGAGATAATTCGTCATTGCCATTGTCTTTAACGTCTGACTACTGCATATTTATGGTGATAGGTTTCAAAATCTCGTTACGTGCTATTTCTTTCCAAAAGTCATCTTCTAGTTTATCTGATGTCTCACGCATTTTTCCGAGTGTCGTTGTGTTCCTTGTCAATTTCTTTGTGAATAAGTCGTTCAACGACAGTCAGTTTAAAAATATTATTTCTGTTTGCAACATAATTTGAGCCCACATTAACTCTATTGGATTGTTCTAGCAGTAGTAAGGGGAGGAAGGTGGATCTCATTGTTCCAGCTGATACACTTTTTCATGGAAGAGTGACAGAATAATGCTGCTTTGAACTCTCTAGAATAAATAGAGATTACAAACCATTCATAAACAAAGACAGAATGTGATCAGACTCGTTCTGCCAGACTAGCAAGAAGTGTATCGTTTCCTCTCATCGAATTTAACAAACACCTTGGCTTATTCAAAATACATATTTCTTTTACCACGTCATGTCAAAATGTTTACGTTTCAGTTTTGAGTAATTTCAAATATACGTTCACGCATACATGCCAACCAATAATGATATCATTACATTGCCTACGTCACAATGCATTGTTACGCGGCTAACGAAATAGACCGGCTTTGGCGCGACAGGGAAACTTTCGTGTGACGTCACACAGGCAGTCTGAGAGAGTGGACAGCGTAGCGCAGAAGTTACATTGTTTTGTTAGTGAACTGAATGATTATGAATAAACAGTATTTCACATATGTTCATCATTCTAGACAATTATACTTTAATTAACATAATTATATAAGCAATATATTAGAAGGGATTTTATGTCTCGGAACTGATTTTTGGTATGCTCGTACTACTAAGCTATATTACGTTTCTTATAATTACTTACATATTTATAATATATACCACTTATGTTATTATACTTTATAGATCTATAAACATAATATTTAAAGAATAAAGAAATAATGTATAAATGATAAGATACAGTATATCGCTCACTTTCAAATAAAGTTTTCAGAAGACATTTTGAATCCCTTTTTCCTAAAAAAAATACTTACATTTCTCGCACAATAATTTCAGTTTAATTGTTTATCGAATCAGGAACTATGAATGTAAAATGTTAGGATAATACCTAGAAAAAAAGAAGGTGAGGTAATGAAATAAACAAATGAGAGTTATATGCAATTACACCACTATATGGAGATATTTATACGTACCAAACGTATGAGGTGATCCTTGTATTTTGTCAAACTCCGTACTTTAGCATAATTATTTTTACAGATATTAGTGATAAATCCACAGGTTTAACACTGATATATACACTGAGTATATACAAAGTACAGAATGTAATGTAATCCATCAAAACAGTTTATGGAAGAAGTCTTGTGATCACAAATAATGCCAAAATTTATGTTTTCAGTTTTTTCACTTTTCTTGTAGTGTCTGAATCACAAGATTTCTCATTGGTTCGTTTTCACTAACCTGAACCACTAAATATTATTCATTTCACTAGTTAACAAAGTAAAACAAACGTAATACACACAGACCACACGAACGACATACAGCCCAATGCCTATACTGCACAGGTTAGGACTGCAGTTAATCAGCTGATTCAAACGCACATAGCCTGTCTCTTTCGTTAGCCTCGGCATTGTTATAATATAGAGGTATCTAATTTATTTATTTGTATTAGGAAAACTATTTGAGCTAAAAATATGGAGTTTTCATGGTTGTGTTAGATACATTACTCTCTGCCTTCCACGCGGATCTGTTTTGGCAAAATCTGAATTTTTGTCTTAGTGCGAATAGTATTTCATGCAGATGATTAGGTTGGCGCTCCTCACACACCACTTAGCGGGAATGCAATACGACAACACCGCAGGACTCCGATTGGTTGCTCACTAATAGCGCTCAAGGACAAACACCTTCCGATTTGAAACACATAATAGTCATGTGTCATCTAACCCACTAGCTTTATCAACAATCTGCTGGTGAAAGCAGTGATCTTACCCCTACCTTTGATTTGCACGACGTCACTCACGCACATCCGAGCAAGGTCACGCGCCACTAAATATACTTCTGTACACGTGTCGCAGAAATCTTAGTGTTAGGCATCTGACGTCATTTCAAAAACAGAGTGTCTTATCACTGTAAACAAAATGTTTGTATTATCCGCGCGAAAGCAATTCGTAAACAGTTGGCACACATGACATTGTTTCATCTTCAAAGGACACCCTGAGTGAAAATCATAGCTCAAAATGCAACCTGAAGTAACAATCGCTGTTATAAGCATGCGGAAATGAACATTTTACTTATCGTAATCCTCAACCAATATGTGGCACAAAACCCAAATCCACTGGCTCGGCTGCCATATTGGAATTAGTCTGTTTATATTCCCTGGGCATTTTTATTACACTTTTCACTGAAACGCCTGTAAACTCGAATGTTATTTTCGCAATATGCACACTGCAAGCGATGGTTATTTTTTCTAATAGTCAGTCGAACGGCGTACAGTAAGTGACGAAACACAAATAGGGCACTTGAGAGCTGTGTGTCTGATACGAAAGGTTAGCCAATTAATTATAATAGTTATACACAAATGTAAATCAGCACTGCAGCCGCCCGTTTGTCGTTTGGCACAAAGGAATTTGATTTCTTCTTCTTCTTCTTCTTCTTCTTCTTCTTCTTCTTCTTCTTCTTCTTCTTCTTTCTTCTTCTTCTTCTTCTTCTTCTTCTTCTTCTTCTTCTTCTTCTTCTTCTTCTTCATCTTCTTCTTCTTCTTCTTCTTCTTCTTCTTCTTCTTCTTCTTCTTCTTCTTCTGCTTCTTCTTCTTCTTCTTCTTCTTCTTCTTCTTCTTCTCTTCTTCTTCTTCTTCTTCTTCTTCTTCTTCTTCTTCTTCTTCTTCTTCTTCTTCTTCTTCTTCTTCTTCTCTTCTTCTTCTTCTTCTTCTTCTTCTTCTTCTTCTTCTTCTTCTTCTTCTTCTTCTTCTTCTTCTTTCTTCTTCTTCTTCTTCTCTTCTTCTTCTTCTTCTTCTTCTTCTTCTTCTTCTTCTTCTTCTTCTTCTTCTTCTTCTTCTTCTTCTTCTTCTTTTCTTCTTCTTCTTCTTCTTCTTCTTCTTCTTCTTCTTCTTCTTCTTCTTCTTCTTCTTCTTCTTCTTCTTCTTCTTTTCTTCTTCTTCTTCTTCTTCTTCTTCTTCTTTTCTTCTTCTTCTTCTTCTTCTTCTTCTTCTTCTTCTCTTCTTCTTCTTCCTCTTCTTTCTTCTTCTTCTTCTTCTTCTTCTTCTTTCTCCCTCTCAGAATATTCAATCACGTTATATATCAGTCTGTTAAAAAAGTATCGCGAATTTTGTGTTCTTTCAAAAAGTGTTTATTTGTTCATAAATATCTATTTTGTCCCCTTCAACGTAATCCCCACCAGATATTATACAGTATACCACAGCAAAGAAAGTCTCCAGGGCCTGAGACGCAGGGGGTTGGAGAAGGTTCCCACACCCTCCCTGGATAGAGCTATGACGCTCCATGTCAGTTCAGTTGCAGACCATTCAAAAACATTCTGACTTCTACTTTTGTGAATTAATTTTCTCGGTTTTAGTGTACAGAGTGAGCAGAGACGCAGTTTTTTACGGTCCTTCTCGTTGTGTAGCATGCTTTCTCTGTCACACACATTCACTGTCCTCCCACTGTGTAAGAGTGGCACTGATGGCACATTCCTTTCAGGGACTTACTTTGCGTTGGTGGACAGTACAATTGTGCCAACGTTTTTGCCAATCCTCGAAGGACTTTAAAAGATCGTTTTTTGTGATCTAGTTCAGCTCCTCCTTCGATGCAGTCTTTATCTCCTCAATCGTGGCGTAGCGTCATCCTTTCATGGGCCTCTTCAGTTTTAGGAACAAACAAAAAAAATTCACAGGGGCCAGGCCTGGGAGTACGATGGCTGCGGCATCATAAGTGTTATTTTTGGCCAAAAATTCGCGCACATAGCAGCAGTGAGTGAGCCGGGGTGTTATGGTGCAAAAGTCAAATTTTGTTCTCTACAAATCGGGCGTTCTGGCAGATTACTTTGCGCAAATTGCGCATAGCTTGCAGGTAATATTCCTTATTGACCGTTCTACCTTATGGCAAGAACTCATGATACACTACGCCCCTGCAATCGAAGAAAACTGCAAGGAAACCCTTCGCATACGACCGAACTTGGCGCGCTTGGCTCGTTGATAGCATCCATTGGGATGATTGAGCTTAGTTTCCACGTCATAACCATAAACCCATGATTCGTCACCAGTTATGACTCTCTAGAGTAAATTTGGGGTCCGTTGCAGACAGAGTTCGATAGCTCCTTAGTAAAATTAATGCAATGATGTTTTTTGTAGAAGAAATTGAGCAACTTTGGTACGAATTTTGCGGCGACTCGTCTCATCACCAAATCATGTTCAAATCGAATAGCACGAACCAATCGATATGTTAAGGCCCTCAGCAACGTCTCTAACGGTGATTTGACAATTGGCCAATACTATTCTCTTCATTTCTTCAATGTTTTCGTCTGTTGCTGACGAGCCCGGGCGTCCGGGACGCTCTTCGTTGCAGCACCTGTCGCTGTCTGAGGGAGACTAGGCAGTCGCGGATAGCAGTGGCAATGTGGTTTACAAAACGTTTCACCCCTCTCTTGTCACAGGGAGGGGTAGCGATAAGTAGATCATGTTTCAAATTAAACCAGACGAACCTTAACTTAATAATGGAGTAAAATAATTTCAACACAAGCTTTTAAAATCAAGTTTATATAAAGTGGAGTATAATTTTTTTTAAGACAGATACTTCTCTGGTTATCCAAGAAAGAAAACCAGTAGGACTACTGGCCATGAACTGCTTAGCCGCACTTTTTATAGAATAAATATGTACAATTCACTGCAGTACCCCCTTTGCAAGCAATCAGACATTATGTAGGGAACATTTACTTGCCACTCTAAAACTTGAACTCAACTAACAATTAGTTACCAGATGGGCAATGGATTAACTCTTAAGATATAGAGCATTACCAAACAACAACAGATATCAATGTTAAGACCAGGGCCGTAGTGGAGGGGGAACGAGGATGGAAGCCGTCACCCCACAATTTTTCGGAGGGGGACAGAGTCCCCTTACTAATAATATTATTTATACTTTGTAATTCATTACCTTTCTTTATTTAACATTCAAAGTACTGCAAAAATACAACATATATACATTCAAAATACATTCAAATAATGTTTATGACTATTAACAGACCCTCAGTACATATGTGGAACCCAGAGGATTACATAAAAGAATGGATAAAAAGTCGTATGCATACTGAGGACAACCAAAGTAGGAAGGCGATCTACTAGTGCAGAATTCTGATCGGTTCTCAGCATCTGGAACATTTTTTAGGTGTGCGGCCCCCCCACTTTTATTGTTAGGAATACGGCCCTGGTTAAGACCTATAACTAATTGCAGTTTCTTCACAACATAAAAACTTATTTTAAAGCAATGCTATTTAAATAAGCGGAAAGAAATTAAACATACGTTATTACTGGCAAAACATAAACTGTTCTTATAAAATCTTTTTTTGTTATTATTGTTCTATTAGTCGTATCGCTGGCATTTTTGTTAGGGACATATTGACGATTGATCATGGTGTTAATCAGTGACTTTTTTATGGATTTTATACTCACACATACACCCACTTACACATGCCCGCCTCTGTAGTGTAGGTAGTTACCTGTTTGCCTTATATTCAAGAGGTCCCGAGTTTGAATCCCAGCAGGGTGGTTTATCTTGATACGGTTTTTCCGGGGCTCTCCATATCCTGAAATATGGTCGGGAAACTAAGCTTTATGGACCCTGGGTCATTTGAGCATCATTTCACCCTGGTCCGATATGGGATTGACATTTCATTACGGAGGGATTCGGTACGTAGGCCACCATGCTGGGCCCCTTGTTCTATGCCCCCAATTGGGGATACCCCGGAGGAAGGATGAGGCGAAGGAGACAGAGGGCGGCCGACCCAAGGAGCCACGACAGTACAGAGAGCAGGGCCCCTACAGTTTACTTGAATAGAGACTTCCCGACAGGCCAGGACAACGACTCACTCCCCCACAGCGGGACGGCAACGAGTCAGTAGCCGAGCCTAATGGTCCCAGGCAGGCGATCCGAGCCCCAAAGGTCCTTGGTTGCGGTCCCGAAATGGTCCCAGCAGAGGAGCGGAGACCGGTAACCGACCTACCGGAGGAGGAAGTAGTTTTCCTCAGAGCATATCATCCTGCCATGCACCGCCGAGACTCCCGCCGACACTTCTACCCTGAAATAAACTACCAGATGAGAGATGAAGTGAAGTGATAATGGAGATGAAATGGAGGGACAGGAAATTCGGGGGATGTAATTATCCTACCAGCATTCGCCTAGCGACCCGGAGAACCCCGAAAAAACCCATGGGGTCAGGTAGGTCGGCCACGGGAATCGAACCGGGTCTCCGGAATGTGGGCCACAGACGAAACCGCGTGAGCCATCCCGCTCGGTTCTCGTCCGAAATGACTTAACGTTTGTTGGACGTAAATTACAAATAAATAAGTAAAACCCACGCGCGCGCCATAATTTTATTAATTAATTAATTATTGATACATTCATTCAGGGAATCTCAAAGACTGAATTTCGGTGAGAACTCTGTTTCGAATTTTTGGTTGGTCCAGAATGCTTCTTTTAATTTCTGTAGTGACATGAAATTAAAATTTATTATGAAGTAAATACAAGATACACTTTGGATTACTTCTGACCTTAGGTAAACAACTGGCTACAAACGGACACAAGAAATTGGAAAAGTTGTAAAGTTGTTAAATACAGGAACTGGAAATGAGTTGGAGGTGAAAATAAATGGAAAATGGAAGTATCACCAAGCAATCTTTGAATCCTGATGAGACAAGCAGAAGATAATTAAGTGCGATAATATCAGCAGAGCTAAAGATGAAGTTAAATAACTAGGAGAGAGTTGAAGGAGATCTAAACTTTGGCAAAAGACTGAATCTGTTGGCTTACTTCCCGGAGAAGTCATAATTACAGTATTGAAATATCGTATTATTTCTTTATCATAGGATGTAGACAGACAAGTAATGTACCTGAGAACAAGAAGTTATTTAGTGAATCCTACTCGTATAAGCTTATTTATAGGAAGACAATTGCCCCGCCCTCTTCAAAAGACATTTTTACTTTCTCTACCACTTACTTAAACCAAGAACTCGATATCGAGATTACACCAGAACGTTTGTGTGTGTTTGGGGGAGGAGTGTGAGAGAACAGCATAACCCGAAACGAAATGTCGTTACCTAAGTAGGAAAAGACAGTTACAGACATCGCCTCCAAAATTGGCATTTCCGTGGTTTCTGTGCACGCAATCCTGCATGAAGATCTGCAAATGCTTAATCGGCGATCCTCCAAAACAACGTTCTCCACTTGCTGGATCATGTCGTCAGACCGGCTGGTACAAGGCCGTGACTGCATTGGTTTGCTGTCACACGATGTTCTGTCTTGATTAAACTATCGCACCCAGGAACGCACATTAGGCACATCCATGGTACCATCACCACATGCCTCACTCAACTGGCGATGAATTTTCAATAGGTGTCACACCACAAAAATGGAGAAAACGAATGATCACACGCTGTTCTAGCAATGAAAACTTTGCAAGTTAAAGCATAAAAACAGTCCTAACTCTCGTCGCTGCACCAGAGTTCTATGCAGTGCACAGTGCAGCCATCTCTGTCACGCATTCACAAAGAGTTCACGTGCATTAAAAAAGCCATAAGTTCCTTTCTGGTCCCAGTCCTGAAAAAAAAGTGTTATAACTTGAACGCACCCTCATACTACAAAACTACTACACATCACTCTTCACGTGGAATTTTTCCGAAAGGCATTTTCTTAAAAATGGCTCTATGGATTTTGATTAAAATATCACATGTTTAAGATATTTTCAATGACAAATAAAATGTGTTTCTTAATTCTTTTTGGAATGTTCTCAAAACTCTTCTTTATTCTGAATGACTTGCAGAACTGGTACACCCCAAGAGATAAACAATTACAAAAAAATGAAGATCTCGTTAAAGCACAATTTAAGACAATGCATGTCTTATGGAGTGAACCTTTTCTGAGATATTCATTGTTATTAGTTTTAATTTTTGCAATACTTATACTTTTTCTCACATGGGAAAGTCCTTACACTTTTATTTTTATGTATTTTATATATCCTGTCCTGCCATGCAAGGAAAGTGGAGTTTCAAAGAGGACTAACCTCTTTAAAGGTTTGAGTATCGCTTAAGCCTACTTTGTTCTCCTATACAACTTGTACCTACAGGGAAAATTGGAACAAAACAACTTCCGCAAATGGTTATGTCGATTAACGTGAAATAGATAGAACACGAGCATAAAAAGCATGAAAAATGAAATGTACATCTTGAATTATCTAGGCTTAGCCCTTTAAACTATAACCATAGCTCAGAACTGGATAGAAAACAAACAAGATAGGTTAGGCAGACAAGCCTTTTTTAGTTTTAATGATTTAAATAAAAGAAAAGCTTTAATATTTTTAATAATTTAATTTTTAGTTTTTGAAACAATTAAAATAGGTAAAATAATTTCTCAACGCTCCATACAGATTCATAACCCCATTCAGATAGTCCAGAGAATTTGTGATTGTGAGTTTTTAATAATTAGGAAAATTTGTGTGGAGTAGTTGTTGCTGAAATAGAATTTTTATTTATGGACGCTGTTTAACTGCTGTGGTTCTCAATATAAAAATTCTGTATTGGTAGTGAAAGACTGCTTAATTTTGCTCAGAGGTCTTTGTCAGGCTTGAGGTTCACTTACGTGTCGTAGATCTACGACACGGGACCACCTGCTTTACTTCCTTCCCAAAGCAAGCCATGCTAATTGTGTTTACGCCCAAAAAAGTGCTTCGCCCTCCGCCGGGTTTCAACCCGCGACCTCGGAAAGCACAGG